>JARKIP010000054.1:5207500-5807500 GCA_029990175.1 Petunia secreta
TGCAAAAAAAATTGAAAAACGATATTGTAAATGTGTGTGCGTGTGTGTGTGTTTGTATGTGTGAATGAAAGAAAAAATATACCCTGGTCTTCATCCATAATGCAAAGATGGAGAGATTTTTGCAGAAGAAATTATGAGAGTGAATATTATGAGAGTGAAAATGTGTAAGTGGTGTGTGTGAGAGTAAAGAGTTATAGGCAGAAGATTCTTAGTTTGAAGGAGCGGGCGAAGAGGGGGGGGGGGGGGGGGTGCAAAGCGATGCAATTCGCATGCACCCTTTTTTTTCCCTTTGTTAAATGGTTTCAATTCTCGAATGTAATTGAATTGGGAAATAGTCGAATCCAATTAAATTTAAGTATGATAAGTTGTTAGTTCCATTAATATAAAATAATCTTTTATATGTGAATATAAAAAAAATACAATCAAGCCTCTCTATAACAACCACACATTATAACAACATTTCAATACAAGGAGCTAATTTATGTCGCAACTTTATGCTATGTTGTTCATTAAAATGTTGCATCTTTGTTGCTTCATTTTTAAATTTTAAAGGACACCCACTGTACTTGTATTGTAATTTCAATTTCTTGTGAGCATTTCTTAAGTGATTTCTCATAGCGGTAAAATTTTTTTGCTTAATGTGACCGCAAATATAACAGTCAAACAGGGCTCTACAAAGAGTCAAACAACAATAATTCAGTAAAAAAAAATACACAACTTAAAAAAAATCATAACAAACACAATAATATATACCTTCATTAACCATTTGTTCATGATTAACTATTGGATTAGGATTACTGTCACCAGCAACTTATAACCACTAAAGCTTTCGCTTTAGCCCCAAGAGTTTAAGACTCCCAAAACTATGTTGTTAGTTATATTTATTTATAATGAGAATTATTTTTTCAGGTAAATAAAATGTAATCATTTGTTTCAGTACATTACATTGATTCTAATTGTCAAAAATCATATTTATGAATATGAAAATTTGAGTAGTTTAAATAAAGGTTCAAAAATATTGGACAAATTTCTACTATAAAAAATTTGAGTTCATTTTTTTTTAATGTAAAACCTTGAAAAAAATATTTACCATATTACTAATATTAGCATTTACAATTTTAACTCATTTATCTTAATCAAACTTGTCTATATTAGTAAAATTATTTAAAGAAATTAATTTTTAAAAAGATCAGTTTGTAGTTTTCAATTCAAATAGTTAAAAGAGTGAACTTTAAATTTAAAATATACATGAATACTATTATAAAAACTTATGAATCATATTAGGTGTTGGCTGTATGCCCCAAATTTTATTGAGCCACCCCTGTTCATTAACCACTTGTTCATTTTCAGCTTCGATTCTTTGGTTAATTATCGAAATCGGATTAACATCGCCGACAGCTTCAAAAAATAAAAACAAAATAAAAACACACACATACACACAAAATCAAAATCAAACTTCAAAAAAAAAAAAAAAAGAAGAAGAAGAAGAAGAAGAAGAAAACTGTGATACCTTCATTAAGCACTAGTTCAATTTCAGCATCAATTTCTTGGTACACTATACTTTACCATAGTGGTTGTTCCAAAGAAATAACACGAAGTGCAGTGAAGGTGTATAAGTGGTGCGTGTGAATGAAGGAGTTGTTATAAGCGGGAGATGGGAATCGGTTTGGGGATGCAAAAGCAATGCAATTCGCATGCACCTGTTGTTTTTTTTTTTCTTTTTGTTAAATGGTTCGAATGTAATTAAAAAGTTCATAAGGGATTTTTTCAGAAATAGCATTTTAAAAATAAGTAATTTACAAATTAAGGGCCATATTTTTTCTTGTATGACATAACACCTCTTTATTTTAAAAATTACATGGCATAGCACCCCTTTGAACTCTCCCTTAAAATAAAAAACTATAGATGCCACTCTCCCCCCTCCCCCACCACGAACTTGCCGCCGGCCACCCTACCGCCGGGGCCGCAGGCTAGCGGTGGCCGATGGTCGAAAAACTGAAAAGTAGTCGGATCTCGTCGGAATTGCTTATTTTATGTCATCGAAACTTTATTATTTCTGGTTTTGTTTAAATCATTGTTTATTGATAAATTTATACACACAAATCTATCAAAAATAATAAATTTTACATGTATATACATAGAAAAATGTGTATACAAGAAGAAAAATACAAAAAAATAAAAAAAATGGAAACTTTATACAAACATCCATAATAGTACACAAATCTAAAATTTATACAACTTTATTCATTGTTCATACATGCGTATACAGATTTTTACAGCTTTATAAAAATTTACTAAAGTGTATAAACTATGTTTATTCACTATATATACACACATATACATATTTATACAACTTTATAAGTGTTTAAAGAAGTGTATAATCTTTACTACAATGTATAAAATTGTATAAATTCGTAAAAAAGAATTTATCCAGTGTTTTGGACATCTTTTACACAAAAGCTTAATAAATATACAAGATTTATACAATTTTTTACAAGAAAAACACTAGATCTAAACATTAAAAAAAAAAGTTTTAACAAAAAACTAGTAGTTGATTGAAGCGGGTGAACAAAGGACAGACTCTACTACTTTCGGATGATACCCCTAGTGAAGGCAATAAAGGTCGAGTGATGGAATTGTGGCATCAAATGTTAGGGCATCATTCGATACAAGTGACCAAATCTCTTTCGGTTCTAGAGGATATGAGTAGGAAAGATAGCTTGGAAGAAAAAACATGTGATGTATGCCTTCGGGCAAAGCAAACTAAGAATGTATTTTTTTCAAGTGATAATAAAGCTGTCGAACCTTTTGATTTAATTCATTGTGATTTGTGCGGTCCTTATAGAATTGAATCGTCATGTGGTGCGTCATATTTCTTGACTGTTGTCGATGAGTGTTCACGAGGGGTATTTGTGTTTTTGTGAATCGATAAGAAAGAAGTCGGACAAAAGTTAAAAGGTTTCTTTGCGATAGTGGAACGACAATTTAGTAAATATGTTAAGTGCGTCCGGAGTGATAACGGAACCGAGTTCATAAGTCTGAAAGAGTTTTTTCTTGAACAAGGAATTTTGTTCCAAACTTATTGTGTAGGACACCACAGCAAAATGATAGGGTCGAACGAAAACATCGACATATCTTGAAGGTAGTACGGGCGCTTAGATTTCAAGCTAATCTACCGATCGAGTTTTGGGAAGAATGTGTGATGACGGCCTATTATCTAATCAATCGGGCGCCCTCTAAGTTATTGAATGGTAAGACACCTTACGATGTCTTGATAGGAGTGACACCGAATTATGATCATTTGAGCGTTCGAATGCTTGTACTATGCTCACAATCAAGGAGGAACATGTGATAAATGTGAGAGAAGGAGCCATCGATGTGTATTCTTAGGGTATCCAAATGGGAAGAAATCTTGGAGGGTGTATGAATTGGAGGCAAAGAAATTTTTGATATCGAGAGATGTGGTGTTTTATGAAAATAAGTTTCTGTTTGCATCAAAGAATGATGAGAGAGGAAAATGAAATCATAAAACGGTCCCAGCGACCGTAGTATTGGAAGAAGAAGAGGAGAGCGTAAGAGTAAGGGGGCATTGATGATAGGAATCTAACTACGAAATAGAAATAACAAGAAAATTAAAAGAGATAAAAGTAAGACCCAAATTGATTGATTTGGAATTAAGAAAATTAATTAGGAGGTGAGGCCTAATCACCCCTTTAAAACAATAATCAAGAAGAACCTACACTATTTGATCCTCAATTGAATTGCAATTCAATTGTAAACCAAGGAAAATCAAGATTCTTAAGCAACAAGCTTTAGCCAATGTTTTACAATCATCAATATTCATCAAGTCTAACCCTAGCAAATGAGACTAAAAGAGTTTAAATAGTAGTTTCTAAACATGGCATAAAAATGCCTTAATTGCTCCTAAAGTGGATTGAGACAAAGTCATTAAACTTAAAATAGGATTCTGATTGTCGCCACAGCACTATCGCGCCATCATCTTCGCGATCACGATGTATTAGCAACCAGAGCTTCACGAACGCGGCCTAGGTTGCGCGTTCATGAAGAGCAGTCTCCTCAGTCCCTTTCAGCTCCCTGCGCGATCGCGTCTGAAGCCTCGCTATCGCGCTGTACACTGCTTGGCTCTTGCGTGATCGCGTCATTTCTTTCGCGATCACGATAAGTAATTTCTGACTCTGAGGCAGTGAGCTTGCAAACAGATCCTGCAGCCTTCAGTATCTGCCCCAACAGTTCCACTTTTGAGAACACGACCTGCAACTCTTGCAACTCCTTCTCTTGGCTCATTGTAAAGGGCCTATTCACGAGCCGGGTTGCATAAATGGAGAATGATGCTCAAGTAGAAATGACTCTGGGGAATGAAGGGGTGGATCATGGGGATCCAAACCCTGATGTTGCTCTCGGACACATGGAAGACGAAGTGTTAGCAGAAGAATTGGGTCGTGGAAAGCGGAATAAGAGAGAGAACATTTTTTTGAGAGATTTCGTTACTTATACGGTCCAAAAGTTGAGTGATCGGGTATCGTCCTGCGTCTGAAAATCTGATTGTTCATCCATTTCTCAACAATCCTCCGGTAAACCCTACCCTCTAGTACATTATGTCAATGGCGATAATTTTTCTTTGAAGCATGTGCATTTTCTTGCAGCTATAATGGAAGGACATGAGCCTACCTCATATTCGGAGGCGGTGAGAGATGAAAAGTGGAGAACAGCCATGCAGCAAGAGTTTCAAGCATTGGAAGCATACATGACTTGAAAAATTGTACGCTTACTTCTGGGTAAGAAGGCACTCGGCTGCATATGGGTGTATAAGATCAAGCATAATTCAGACAATACCATTGAGCGGTACAAAGCACGACTGGTGATTTTTGAGAATCATCAAGTGGAGGGAGTTTTTTGAGTTTTTCTCGGCGTGTCCGCGGCAAAAGGTTGGGAATTGCATCAGATGGATGTGCACAATATATTTTTGCATGGTGATCTTCGTGAAGAAGTATATATGAAATTGCCTCCGGGACATCAAATGAATGAGAAATGAACTGTGTGTCGCCTCTGAAAATCCTTGTATGGTTTAAAGCAAGCTCCTCGGTGTTGGTTTGTAAAGTTGTATGCCGCTCTCAAAAAATATGGGTTCCGATAATCATACTCGGATTAATCATTATTTACGATGAAGAAGGAAAATTTGCAATTGAATGTGCTCGTTTATGTGAATGATTTGATTATCTTTGGTAATGATTCGACGGTTACTCGAATTTCTGAGTTGAATCTCTCTAAATGCTTTTATATGAAAGATTTAGGCACTTTGAAGTATTTCTTGGGAGTTGAAGTGGCAAGGGGTCCGAAAGGTATTTTCTTTTGTCAGAGAAAATATGCTTTGGATATCATCGCAGAGGCAGGTTTGTTGGGGGGCAAAACTGGTAGATACACCAATAGAGCAAAATCATCGGTTGGCACTTGCGACTGGTCATTTTTTCAAAGATCCTGAATTTCGAAGACTGATTGAGAGATTGATTTATCTGTGTTTTACACGTCCGGATTTGTCCTACAGAGTGCATGTGTTGTCACAATTCATGCAGAGTCCCCGTGTTGAGTATATGGAAGCGGCACTTCGTGTCGTCCGATACTTGAAAGGGTGTGTCCGGGCCAAGGCGTTGTAATGAGTTCTCAGCGTGATCTGCGTTTGTATGGATGATGTGATTCCGATTGGGCGAGGTGTCCGTTGACTGGTTGGTATGTGTCTTTAGGAGACTCACAGATATCGTGGCGGACGAAGAAGCAACATATTATTTCTTAGTAAGAGTCAGAGTATCAGTCGATGGCTATGATCATGTGCGAGTTAAAGTGGTTGAAGGGGATATTGTGGAACCTTGGAATCGAGCACTATCCTCTGATAAATTTGAAGTGTGACAGTCAAGCAGCATTGCATATCGGTCGGAATCCTGTCTTTCACGAGCGCACTAAACACATTGAAGTTGACTGTCACTTTGTTCGGAATGAGATTATCGGAGGCACTATACGTCCTAGCTATGTACCCACGGCCACACAACTTGCCGATATTTTCACGAAGGCGTTGGGACGGGCACAGTTCGAATATTTTCTTAACAGGTTGGGCATTAGGAATCCTCATGCTCCAACTTTGGGGGGGGGGGGGGGGGAGGGAGGGTATTGAAATATAATAAAGGTTGTTAGTGCAAATGTATAGGCTGTTAGTGTAATGTGTATATAATTAGGATTAAGTTAATTGTATATTGGGCCAAACCCATTAAGAATAGTTTAGGGACTACTTTAAAGTTTTATTATTTTTCTTGTATATATAGAGAATTTATTCATCAATAGAGGCAAGAATTTTCACCCAAAAATTTGTTTGTTGTGTCTGTATTTATGGAAAGTTAATCAAAAGTACTATGTCTAAATTTGAACATATAGTGAAGTCATTTCATGTTTCAATTAAAGTGAAACCACTGGAGTAACTTTAGTTGAACATCTATCATCTCCCATACCCATACGTAAGTTTGCATGTCCTATTCAGCAACCACAATATCTCTCTCTTCTTTATTACTTCTATGTTGTTTCTGATTTTTCAATTCTTTATTACTTCTTTTTGTCTATCAGAAAATATTGCGACCAAAGCTTTTGCGACATCCGCGTTTCCGTCACAAATCCATCACAAAAGTTAAGTTGTAATGGTTTTGTCACAATTTTCCCCCTTTTCTTGTAGTGTTATAGTCGGACATTTCTATAATTATCATCTCCTACAACAATATTTTCTTTTTTTTTTAAATCAACTTTTTCGTATTATAAAATATTATATGTTCTTTATAACAATTCTCGTTATAACATCTAAGAAATATTATTATAGAGATCTAACTCTGTACATAACAAAATAAGTTTAAGTAGAGTATGACACAAACTGTTACAACCCTTACATATTGTTTTTTTTTTTAAAAAGAAAATAAAATTAATGAACCAGCATTTCCTTATTTAAATACCAATCAAGGTTCTAGATTCTAGGATTTTCAACTGTGGTTTTGGATTTTTACAAGTCTCCTGAAGCCATCGTCAAGTCAGTATTTTCTCTTTATTTAAAACAGGCTCTTTTGTTGAATATAATTTAATCATTTTCATCTGTATCAATTGCATTAATCATGATATCACATTGAGTGTTTGCCACTGAAAATAAGATTTTAAGTTATATACTGTTATTTAATTCATGATGTTAACTTGTAATTTCTGTGATTCAAAGTGAACTGATTAATTGTGCGTACTTTTTGTGCATACAAATTAAAACATGAAAATATTGTAAGCATCCACCAAGCAAAAAATCAAGGAGGCAGCTAATGAGCATGTCGTTTTGCTACAGGTAATTAATT
Source organism: Petunia secreta (assembly GCA_029990175.1). NCBI lineage: Eukaryota > Viridiplantae > Streptophyta > Magnoliopsida > Solanales > Solanaceae > Petunia > Petunia secreta. The sequence goes on from JARKIP010000054.1 coordinate 5,214,886, forward strand.
TAGAGTATAACTATCAATAATTTATTATTACTGAAAGTAGCAAATCGAAAATAACACAAATAATTTCCCACAACAGAATAAATCACATTGATAAAGTAAAATCAGGGTACACCATCAATAAATATAAGATAAATCCAATAATGTTTCATTTTAGAAACCATGTTGTAAATAAAGCCAATCTGCATGGGAGTAGTAATAGCTCTTTCTAGCACCCCTCTGTCGCACTCTTTACTAAAAATAGCTTTAGATAAGGCATAAGAAAAAAAAAATACTCGTATATCGTCTTCCAAGATTGTCAGCACATATGATATTCCATTTTTAATAAACCATACTCCTAGGTTAGTGTGTTTTGAGATTCATGAGCCACATGGAATCCTCTTCAATTTTCCGCTTAGCTTTCTTCTTCTCCATTATAATTTTTCTTCTTGCAAATTCATGGTTTCATTTAAACAAAACAAGCTTGTTTTTGACATCCAAGAATCATTTTCGACCAACTTCTAAGACTAATAGGAAAACCAAATTTGGTTCAGTCTTAGAAACACAAATTTTCAAAGTCAAGAACTGTTTTGATAGTAGCCCATCACACCCTTTAGATCCACTAACTATTCAAGAAATCAACAAAGCTCAAATAATTATCTCTTCTTATAAGCCCTTCTTAGGTTCATTTGTTTCTATTCATTCTTTGTCACTAGATGAGCCTGAAAAGTTTGAAGTCTTGAATTGGAAATATGGTGACCCTCTTCCTCCTAGAAGAGCCTTTGTAATTGCATGGTTAAATGACCAAGTTTACTTGCTCATTGTAGACTTAAACTTGGGCCAAGTCATTAGTCATGTACAAAATCCAGGATCGGGCTATCCACCTATATCCATTGATGATGTTCATGTTGCTTTACGTGCCACATTGTCCAATGAGGAATTTAATAAGTCCATCATTGCAAGAGGAGTTAATTTTTCGGAATTAGTTTGCACTACGCCATCTTCGGGCTGGTTTGGGCCCGAAGAGGAAGGTAAAAGGATCATGAAAGTACGATGTTATTCGAGTCAAGGTACTCCTAGTTTTTATATGAGGCCCATTGAAGGTCTCATTGTAACTGTTGATATTGACAAAGGTGAAGTAATCAAAATTTTGGATACAAGTCCAAATATTCCAATACCAAAGGGTGAGAATACAGACTATAGATACATGTCACAAGATAGGCCTCCAGAGATGGAACCACTAAATCCAATCTCAATGGAACAGCCCAAGGGCCCAAGCTTTTCGATCGAAAATGGACACATTGTCAAATGGGCCAATTGGGAATTTCACTTGAAGGCAGACCAAAGAGCTGGAATAGTTATTTCAAGAGCTCGAATCCGAGACTCGGAAACTGGTGAACCAAGAAGTGTAATGTACAAAGGATTTGCTTCAGAATTATTTGTTCCATATATGGATATTGATGAAAATTGGTACTTTAGATCATATATGGATGCTGGTGAATTTGGACTTGGGGCAACAGCTATGTCACTTGTGCCACTTAATGATTGTCCAAGACATTCATACTTTATGGATGGGCTATTTGTTACTGCTGATGGTAAACCATTTGTTCAGCCTAATATTATTTGTGTGTTTGAAAGATATGCTGGTGATATTAGTTGGAGACATTCTGATCTCCCTATTCATGGCTTTGAGGTAAGAAATTACAAATTTTCAAAAAGGATACTTATTATATGGCCTATAAATTGTCTTATCCCTTTTTCCTTTAGGAGAAAATAAGAGAAGCAAGACCAAAGGTGACTCTAGTGGCTCGGATGGTATCATCGGTTGGAAATTATGATTACATTTTTGATTGGGAATTTCAAACAGATGGCTTAATTCGTGTTAAGGTTAGCATTTGCTCGTTTATTGAGTTGTGATCTCTTGTATATTGACTACTAATGTAGAGACATTTGCTAAATATATCTCTATATTCATAAACAGGTCGGCCTATCTGGAATGCTAATGGTAAAAGGAACTACACAAGAAAGTACAGAAAATGACATGCTTGGTCCATTAGTATCTGAGAATGTGATTGGTGTAGCCCATGATCATTTCATAACATATTACTTGGATATGGACATTGATGGCACAACTAACTCATTTGTCAAAGTTGATCTTGTGAAAGAAGAAAATACATTAGGAAAAACACCAAGAAAAAGTATTTGGAAAGCTAAAAGACAAGTAGTTGAAAATGAACAAGATGCTCAAATTAAGCTTAAGCTTTATGAACCATCTGAATTTCATTTTATAAATCCTTTGAGAAAATCAAGATTAGGTAATCCAACGGGGTACAAAATTGTTCCAAGAGGTACTGCAGCTAGTTTACTTGATCTTGATGATCCACCTCAAATGAGAAGTGCTTTTACTAACAACCAGGTACATTATAGAAAATTTTCAACTTTCTTTGCATTATGGTTAGAAATAAATATTTGTGTTGTTATTGTAAGTAAATTTTGTTTGTACAGATATGGGTAACTCCATACAACAAATCTGAACAATGGGCTGGTGGGCTGTTAGTTTATCAGAGCAAAGGAGAAGACACACTTGCTGTTTGGTCCAACAGGTATGGAAGAAATATGGTTGAAATTGTTCACTTAGTTAAGCATCAAAAGACAGTAAATCATTATATGAATACATGGTATTTTTAGTTTTGGTATAAAGCTCATAAAATTAAGAAGATAAGTGATAACATGTAGAATTGCACTAGTAATCACCAGACGCATATTTTGCCAACATTTTTCAACGTCTGAATCGAGCACTAAATCATTTTTTTAAGATCGATGAGTTTCTAAATATAAATTTCCAATTACAATTATTTCAAGAAAACCATCCAGCCTTGAGTACACACACATACACTCTTCGACGTACAGACTGTTGGATCAATCTATAGCTTGTGATCTTAGGTTACAAAGTAGCCACTGCCATTTTACTAGTCTTAAAGTATTGAGCTTATGATATGATGATCATACAATTTTTTTTTATTTGACAGAAATCGTGCAATCGAAGAGAAAGATATTGTATTGTGGTATACATTAGGATTTCATCATGTACCATGTCAAGAAGATTTTCCAGTTATGCCAACTGTTACCTCTAGCTTTGATTTGAAGCCTGTCAATTTCTTTGAAAGAAATCCAATTCTTCGAGCTAGGCCTAATTTTGATGAAGACCTGCCTGTTTGTCAGTCCTCTGAATTGTAATTCTGATTTTCCATTTAAACACATTAATACATCAATACATTTTTTTCCTTCTTTTATGAGTTTTGTTACTAATATTTTAGTTCTAATGTCACCAAAGTTTGTATTTTCATTTACAAACTTTACTACTTTAGCAATGTCTATTACATAAGTATATCCATCCTCCAATTCAACCTCAAAGTACCTTGAATTTTTTTCCCAGATAGACCTATGCCCCATATAGTCATCCAGAAAACTTCTAGCAGAATGGAAACAACAAATAACAGAGGAACTAAGCTTTAGTGATAAGGCAATACTACAAGACTAATTGGGGTTTAGTTAAGATTGTCTCAAATTGCCTCCATGACTGACACCTCCCTTGTGCAAGACTATCAAACTACGTTATAGATCCCAACATAATGTGTATAATATGATAACACTGGCAGAGCTATGACAAAGCACAAACACTGGAGCATCAAAGTAATCATTTATGTACTCTTTTCTTGATGCCAAAAACAACTAATTTCGGATAGGGAATTAGTCCACACAATTATTCCGTACTGCAGATAAAGTGACTGCAGTATCTAGGCTCGAACCCAGCTAAATGCATCACAAGCACCGATAACAACCTCAGCACCTGACTCGAGTAGAAATAACAAACTTGTCAATAAGCTTTTCAAATATAACCCATGACAGTTAACATCCAGTGGTATCAAGAATATTCCTAAGAAGAGACATGATAGTGATCTAAAAAGAATATTGAAAGGGTAAAGAACTTGCATCTGCCTTTGCTTTATACAGGAATGTCATTTTTACCTTTCTACGTCTCAAGAAGCATAGGCATCCCTAAGATCACTATTCTAGAGTCACTATATTTTTGCTAATCATCTATAGTTGTCATCAAGACCATTGGCATTTTATGCAAGGCCTATACTACAGATGAGAAAAGAAAGTTAAATCTAGAGAATGCAATAATGATATGAACATAAAATGAGTACCTTGAACATCCAGCACACAGTGCAAGAGTCTTCATCTCTCTTGTGGCTTTTAGAAGGGAACTATGGTGATGATTGAGCTGGTTGTAGCATGGACCTCTTCGACTATCAAGACAGTATCGTCCAAGTAACAAACCACTGAAATAAAAACCAGTAAAGAGGTCCAGAATAGTCAAGTTTTGAAGCTTTAAAATAGCATCAATATGTAAAGATCTTAACCTATTGCACTTGGACATTGTCAACAAACTGAAAGTCAGAAATAGAGAGTACAATCAAGTTTGGAGTCTTTATACAAAAGGCACAAGGATCTTTTGCAAACCTAAGACCAAATCCAACTGACATCTAGGAAAAAACGCCCAAGTTTAGTGGCTGCAAAAGCTACGAAATTCAATTGAGCTCAGCCCCTTGGCTCTAGGCGAACACGCAGTGGATTTTTCAGGACAACAGTGAACTCTTGTTTCTCTGTGAGATCCACAGTGTCCCCCTCAATGGCCTTCCATTGGAAATACCAAACCAAGTTAGCGACAAATAATTCTAAGTGGAGCAATGCCAAAGTAGAGCCAGGACATATTCTCCTCCCTGCACCAAATGGCATCATCTTGATCTCCTTGCTACTTGTTATATCAAACGTCTGTTGTTCCAAGAACCTATCAGGATTGAACTCCATGGGATGCTCCCATACGTTCGGATCCAAACCCATATCCGCTACCATGAAATTAACTATGGCATTTTTGGGAATCATGTAGCCTCCCAATTCAGTGTCCTCTGTCACAGCATGTGGCAGCAGGAAGTGGCCTGGTGGGTGCCTTCTGAGGCCTTCCAAGACCACTGCTTTCAAGTATGACATTTTATGTAAATCCTCTTCATTAATCATTCGAGCCTTTCTTCCAACCACCTCATAAATTTCTTTATAAAGCTTTTCTTGAATATAAGGATACTTCACCAAGTTGGCCATGATCCACTGCAATGCAGTGGCTGTGCTATCTGTCCCGGCATTAAGAAATTCTCCACAAAGAGTAACCATTTCCCCAACATTGAGCTTTCTTTGTACACCAGGTAATTCCAAATTCACCAACGTATCCACATAAGCAACAAATTCATGATCAGCATCCTTACTCGAGCTGATTCGAGCATTGATAAGAGGAACCAACACATTTTCTTGATCCTCACGCAATTGGATCAGCTCTTTCCAACGATTTTGGAAAAACAATTTACCAAGCATAGGAAACAAGTTAAGAACTGCGAATCTTGGATGACTCAAAATCAATCTGCGTTGTATAGTTTCGATATCTTTGATTTGACTTTCCTGTATGTTGCTTCCTAGACACATAATAGCAAGCAAAAAGAACATAGCATACTGAAAATGATCAATCACTTTGACTCCCAAATCATTCGATTCGTTAACGAGACGTTGGACGAGGATCTCGAGCGCCCGTTTACGTTCATTGGAGTAAGCCTTAATGGATGAATGATGTAAAACTAAGGAAGTGAGATTACGACGAAGAAGGCGCCAAGTTGGGCCATAAGTAGATAAGCTAACATTAAGTTGGTTACTATGAAGGATCTTGCTAGTGATTAATAGAGCTTGTGGGCGATCTGAAAAGATAGCACCTTTCTCTATTAAGGCTGTATAGGATAACGAGTGGTTGTTGACAAATATAGCAGGACGAGACCCTCCTACTCTTAAAGTTATGAGAGGACCATATTTGAGCTTGAGGTTACGTAAAACTGTATTGAGTTCGAAGTAGGAATGTCGCAGCCATAAAAAGTTGCCTACTAAGGGAACTACCATAGGGCCAGGAGGAAGCTGCTGCTGCTTTGTTTTTGAAAGGAGCCATTTGAAGAAGATAATGATGCACAAACCAAAAGTTATGGTGATCAATAACCAACTCTTCATTTTCTTCTTCGTGGATTCAATTCAACACGTACTTTCCCTTGACTTCAAAACAACTTGGAGTTATAGTGATCCTTGTCAAAGTTGACTTCATTTTCCCAGTTCGAATAGGATACCTTTTATTAATAATGGAACTTACTTAGCACTCTCACAACCTATGACACTATAAAATTTCACCAACCGTCCCCAAAATTGATTGGTTCTGAGAATTTATCCCAGTTTAAGACAGGTTTTAACAAAATGGACTCGATTTCATCCGTAAATAATAATTTCAAGTTATTTGGGAAAATGTGAGAAGAGATTCAAGGGCACGTGTTGCATAAGAAAGAGGAGCCAAAGACAAGTGCTGACTCTTAGGCAATACTTATGGAGAAAGAGAGGGCGGGGATATGAGCATCATTATAAGATTCATATATATATTTCCGCCTAGCATTTCTTCATTAAATCAAGCGGATTGCATTTTACTAAACCACTGTTATAAGGGTTAAAAAGGCGAACCCGTTGCCCCGGTGTCATAATTTTGTAAATAACCCAGATGACACTCAAACTAAATTTGAGATTTAGGTTTATTCAGTAAAAATTTGCCCGCATGCCACTGGTATTTGGTTTGAAGTCACTTTTTTATTGGTTTTACATAAGAGGCCACTTTTTGGAACTTCAATTTTTGTGGGCTGAAGTTCAAACCTTGTGGGTTGTACTTCATGCTTAAGTTATGAAGTTCAACTTCAATCCGTAAGGGCTGAAATTTTAGGCATAGATGCGTAAACTTCAATCCTTATAGGCTGAAGTTGAACTTCAACCCTTGTGGTGGACTGAAGTTGAACTTCAACCCTTGTGGGCTGAACTTGTGTGAAGTTCAACACAAAAGGATTGAAGTTCCAAAAAGTGGCCTCTCATGCAAAACCAATAAAAAAAAGTGGCCTCAAACCAAAGACCATTGGTAAAAGTGGCCATTCATACATTTTTCCCGTTTATTTATGGTGAACTTTGATGCGTGGCAATTTTTGGACGTGCTAAATGAGTTTTATCCACCGTTTCAAAATTAATTGAGAAATAGCCAAAAATCCGCGCGCACACTTACCCTTCATTAGCATTGTCAAACACCCCAAACTAGTCTCAGTATTTTATACTGGACTTTGAACTAACATGTTCAAAAGTCCCATTATTTTATATTGGATTTAGTTCCTGGAGCTTTATATGTAAAGTCCCAGAATAAAATACTGGGACTTTGAGTATTTTATATTGGGATTAGTGTTTAAGTGATCCCTGTATTTTATACTGGGACTTTGAACATTTAGTTCAAAGTCCCAGTATAAAATACTGGAACTTGTCCGGAGGTGGTTAGTTCTCAAACAGTTTTGCGGCGCTGGCTAGTATTCAATTAGTGCGTGCCAAACAGGCTCCCACACAAAATTTTTACTTATTCATGTGAAATTTAAGTGGGCCTTCTGGAGATTACACATTTAACTTTGTCCGATTAAACATCTTTAGCTCTCAGGCAAACTCCTTCTTATTGGTCAGAATTTTTATGAACAATATTGGTGCGCAATCGTGAATCACCGGCGTGTACTAAAATTCCTGGTGATAAAAGTTATGGCGACTCGCTAGGGCTTGCCATACATTTTGTCACCGAGACTTTACTGAACATTTCGTACTGAAGTTTTAGTGATGCCCACGACTCGCTAGTGCTTTAGCCGCTAGAAAGTCATTGTAAATCGCAGGACTCGCCATGACTTGTGTCTAGAGCTGTCAATTTGAGATTTGGCCTGCGGGCCGACCCGACCTTTTGGGGTAAGATTTTTCGAGCACATTAAAGATCGAAAAATTTTAGCCCGATCTAACTAGGCCCGCCAGCTTGTGAGGCTTGACCGAGACCGAGTTAGACCGACCCGCCGGCTTGATGATAAAACTAAAATAAATTATTTACTTCCAAATAATATTGAAAGAAATAACAAGAAACTACAAAGTAGGAGAAAAACTAAACCCACCACACTTAAGTTTTTATATGCAAATATTCCTCAAACTGAACAACTATTCTACAAGACACTACTGTGCAATTCGGAAGTTAGAGATGATATATAAAAGAATCTTACAGATAGAAATTACAGTAGAGTATTATGAACCAGCCGCGATGATTCATCAAAAAATCTTACAAATATATTGTTCGATACTTTAATTATGAACTTGAAACTTGGTTACTATATAATATTTGTAACACTTTATGTTATTTGCATTTTTTGGTTTAACTTTTAGAGTAAAAACACTTTAGAGAAATATTTTAAAAGATAGTGCCGGCCCGACCCAGCCCTCGGTCCTCATTAGGCTGGGTTGTGCTCATCATTTGGTGGCCCATCAAAATATCAGGCCAGCCCGTTCCAGTCTATTCAACTTCTAGGCCTGCGAGGCTTTCGATGGGTTAGGCCAGGCCGATCCAAGTTGACGGCTCTATTTCTGTCGCTAGTAGTTTGCTTTCACATTCTGGCTCCCCGGTTAACAGTTAAATGATTTTTTTAAGAGGATCGAAAAATTAGATACGAGCAATAACATATCCTATTTATGCAAAATTCTCAATAATGATGCACAATTTTTAAAATTATTGAAAAATCTAAAATAACACGAATAAAAAGAGGCCTAAGTGTACGAATGGCCTGATTGGGATGTGCTTTTTAAAGGCCCAGAGGTTTGTGGACAACTATGCAAGGCCCTGACCACTTTATAAATAGAAAAATTTACACAAAAGTACGATATAGAGACCTTTTCTTTTACAAAATATAAAAGAAAATAGGGACATAATTACAAAACATAGCAAAAAAAAAAAAAACCCTAGCATCCTTCTCCCACTGCTCTCCTTTTCTCTCTCTTCCTCTCCTAACCAGTCGTCGCCAGTCCTACTCCCCTTCACCGCCGGAGCTCCGACGTCCTTCCCCAACTACCCCTCCAGAACCATTTCCCCACATCGCTGCAGCCGATGTTTTCGTTCAGATCTGTCATAGCATTTTTATTAGATAATGATGATTTTACTTCAAGTTTGGTTTATTTCCTTCAAGTGTGGTGTTTTCGTTGAAGATGTGGCGTTTTTCAATGAAAATTTTTATTTTCTGGTTACTTATGGCGTTTTTGGTCAGATCTGCTACATTTGAGTTCATATTTGTTATTTTTCTTCATTTATTTGACTGTATCAACACTGTATCAAAATCGTATCTGCACTGTATCCGTTGTTTCTAGTGTATCATTATTGTATCCTAATGTATTATTTCAGTTATTTCTTCATTATCTTCTTATTTTATGTATCTACACTATTTTTACAGTGTACTGTTTCTCCACACTATTTCTAGTGTTTCTGTTGTAAATAATTTTTCAAACGTTTTCGATATATTTTTTACATTTTTTTACATTGTTTATACTTAAATCTCTAATATTTGTAGTATTTTTATTGTTTCTACTTGTATCTATACTGTTTTTGGGTTATTTCACACTGTTTCTGCACTTTTTACATTATTTCATATTGTTTCTGCGTTGTTTTTCAATGTTTATGAACTATTTCACCATTTTTTTTTTTTGCATTATTTCACACTGTTTCAACATTTTATTTCACTAATATTTCAGTGTCGTTTTCAGATTGTTCCAGACTGTTTCAGTGCTGTTGCAGACTATTTCTGCAATTTTCTGGCAACTTTTTCGCCCGACCAACGGTAGTGGTGGAGGCAGGCGGTAGGGGAAGGCAGGGGAGGGGAACGGGGGTGAAGGGGCAGTAGGGGGAGGAATGTAAAGTGGAGAAAGTATTTTTCCTTTCTAGATATTTTAAGCAATATATATAAAAAATAAAGTTTGTGAATTGTATATAAGTGTAAATACTCCTTATAAGTAACAATCACAGGGTAAACCTAATTTCAGATCTTGTACCTAGCCTTCTGGTCTTAAGTTCAAATTTGATTTTTTTTTTTTTGTCTCGACAATTGTGTTAAGCAATGGGAATTCGCGTCTATCATGTGATGCACAGATCTCATCATAGGATTAATTGATCTAATAGTGAAAAACCAACCATTAATTAGCTCCAGGTTTGTGAATGAGTAGGAGACAATAATAATAATAATAATAATTGCCAAGTGTATTGGATAGAAAAATACCAGAAATATAAGCTAGGAGTAAACAAATATGACACCTTCATATTGTTGTTCTCATGAAATAATGTGTCGTAATTATAAACAAATAGTGAAGTAACAAAAGAATTTCATAATTTAATTTAACTATTAGGACTAGGATCACTTTTCTATAATAGTCTCTGTATTTCAATATATGTGAACCTGTTATTTAACATAAAATTTAATAAAGAAAAAAAATATTTTTGAAACTTGTAATTTAAAATAAACTATTAATATTTGTGTGTTTATAGATCATTTTATTATTCAAACAATAATAAATTTGGAGTTAAATAATTTTTAAATTTAAAAAAAAAAATCATTCTTTTAAAACGAACTAGAAAAAAAGTGTAGTTCACCTAAACTTAAATAGAAAAGTATCAAACCAGTGATCGACTCACCAGTCATAAACGTCGCATTCACCAATTCATGGAAAACTTTTCTTACTCAGCTTTCCACTCTTTGTATATATTCATGCATGCATGGATTCCACAAATTTTGGAAACCGAGACGCAAGTTGCCCCATTAGTGGATCATGTCATTGGTCTCTTCGGAATCTTTGACACCAAGCATAGGCAAGGTAAGATTCCATTATCGGATCCCACAATCAATATTTTTTATTTTCCAGTTTAAGGATTACAAAAACTATTTATTTATTTATTTATTTATTCATTTATTGTTGGCATCAATGAGGATACTGGACACCGAATGAGAAACCAAAAAAAAGAAGTAGGTAATCAAGTAGACTACATCTGGAGGCCGGAGGGACGGTAAATATGCTTCGTTTTTACTTAAAACAGTATGGCTTCAAATTTTGCCAACCAAATAAGACGTTTTTATACGAATTTAAAATAGATGGACCTAATGTAAATACGGGTTAAAAAGGAAAAGGCGACCCGACAGATGTTGAAAAATTTATTGAAAGCTGAAATTACAAGTACAATTGAAAAATCGTGGTGTGCACGATAACGTTATTCAAGTTGTGGCATTAATATCTTATTCGTTTTAAGGATATTAAAGCCTAATGAAGTAGAATCTTCACTGATCCATAGATAGCATTTCTTGACTTGTTCCTATACCTGTCATTCGGGCCAGGACCTGCCCGGACCGTTAAAAGTCGGCTCACCGGTCCCAGTATCGGTTCGGTCCGGTCCGAACCGGTCTTTTTTTCAAAAAATTGAAGTTCGGTTCGGCCCTTAGCCCATCAAGCACTAGTCCGGTCCGATTATTTTTTTCTTCTTTTTTCGTTTTCATATTTTAGTTAAGCCTATCATTTTGTACTTGCAATTGGAAGGACATATAATCCTATATAAAAAGAGAAGGAAGATGTAAGCAGGAAAGAAATGATCAAACATTTTGAGAATCATATACTTTGACTCATTGATGGAAACCAAGTTTAATCACTATGTTAATTTGATGCACTACTCATGAAGAAAAAGATCACTGTTATTATTTTAAGTAAGTACTATCTCATCATTACTATAGTACGCTTAGTCAAATGGATACAACTTTAATGCTACAGCTCAAGGGTGAGAAACTGAGACTATCAAATTCTCTTACAACCAAGAAGATAAGTTGTATAAAATACTTAATTAATATATGTTCTTGATTAGCAATGAAAAAATAGTAAATGAATATGTTCATTCGTTGTACTTAATGAAGCTAAAAATATCTTTGATACTACTGCATATTGAGGGATTCTAAAAGGGATTAAATGCTACATTATATTTTGTATGATTCTTTGCAAAAGCATGTCTCAATTTCCCTCGATATATATAGTATAATTTTGCTATAAAAAAATCGGTCTGGTCCACCGGTGGGTCAAAGACCGGTCTTTTACCCGTCTGGGCTAACCGGTTTTTTTTTTTAAATTAAGCCCGGCTCGGCCCTCAAGCCACTTCCTCCTTGTCCCGGACCGTTTATAATGAACCGATCAGGTCTTTTATCCTAGGAGATAATATGCTCCTATCAAGAAATTCTTCAATAAAAACTTGAAATCTATAGCTATTTGATCATCTCCATCACACTCCTTCGATGGTATACACATATTTATATTGATGGAAAAGAAAGAACACATGCTAGCTAGTTATTTGTTGTATCTTTATTCTTCTGGGTTATACTTTTTTCCTTTCCATGTGGTGATGCAAGGCTCATGTCGATAGCACTATCAAAACTTGCGAAAATGTGAGTGGTACAATAAAGAAGTTCCTATAGATAGAAGAGTTTACATTAAACGTATTGGCAGTATAAATAATTTTTCACATTATCATATCATCCAAAGTATATTTGTAGGTAAAACTATTTTATGATGAATGGGATTTTGAATTTAAAAATTAATAGGTAAGGTCCTTATTGTGTATGTAACTTAACTTCATGATGGATAGCTCATACTTACCGTAAAGATTATCTAATAGTGTAATTTTTTTTTTAATAGTACATGTCACTTAATGATCGGCTACGTAAGGATTATGAAGCTTCTCAGAGAATATTTATCTTACACTTCGTTGTCATATTTCCATCTACTTTTTATACCTTTCCCATAAACCTTTAAAAGAACAAAAAGCGCTGTATGTTGTACCCGTTTAATAGGAACGTACTTTTGGCTACTGTCCACATCTGGCGTTCTTTTACCATTGAAATTTAATGCAGTCCATCTTAATACTGAAAAGGTGATTAAATTTATCTGTTTTTTTTGTTAATAAAATTCATTTAAAATAATTAAAAATCCGTTCTTAATTTAATAATTGTATGTAAACCAAATAAAATAGTAGATTGTTCTAGTACGTGCATAGTATATATTATACCTGTCAATCGGCCCTGGTACCAAACCGGACCGGTAAAATACCGGAGAACCGGACCGATTTATTATAATGGTCTAGGGCAAGAAGGAAGGGGCTGTGTACCGAGCCGGGTTTAAACATAAGATCCGTTAGATCGAACCGGTTAAAGACCGGTCTTTGACCCACACCGGTAAATCAGAGTTAGACATCCTTACTTTGGTTTTCGGCAAAATTCGAGTATTCATTGAATGATGATTGATTCTTGAAACTATACCGTGCACCAAGAATCAATATCTACTCCCATATTAGTTTCTTTTAAGTTTCTCAAAGAAGCAACAAAAATCAAAATAAAACAGTAGTAGTTATACTTAGAATGGAAGATAAGAAGATCATAGTTCATTACATAGATTTACAATCTAAAGTGTATAACATTGCATTAACACACAGTCCTAGAAACACAAAAAAGTAAAAGTGAAAACAACAATACGCAGTGCGTAACATAGCACCTTTATTAACATAGGAACTCACATGGACAAGCATATAACTGCAAATGGACCATATATAGGAGTTGCTTCAGTTGAATTTTGAGTTGGGGAGATTTGTAATTGCATTATGGCGAACCCTAATTTGTGAGGATTTGCACTATGTACCTCCAATTGCAATTAGAAAGTGATAGTCTTAATTTAACAGGAAAAAAAAAAAATTGGATTGGACCGGAGCCGACCGGTGCTTAATGGACTAGGACCGAGCCAGACTTAAAATTTAAAAAAAAAAGATCGATTCGGACCGGATCGGTAACGGCCTAGACCGAACCGGACCGGGATCGGGACCGATGAGCCAACTCTTGGCGGGCCGGTCCTGGCCCAATTGACAGGTATAGTATATATTTGCTTCTTATAACAACGACCACATCATGATTCATGACGAATGTGCAGATGTACAATCGATATAACTTCCTAAATAAAATTTTAAAACATTTCTTGTATTTCAATTCTATACAGTAAAATAAGAAATTATTAGCGAACACGAATTATGTTCATTAATATCCATACATAAACCTATCGCAATAATAATGGTGACAGCCTGACAATTCGATATCACATAAACCGACGACCACATATTCATGAATTATGACGAGTGTGCAGATATACATTACAATCTTGGGAAAGTTTGATACAAATTATATTATGATGAAGACATGCACTAAACTTTTTTATCATGAGCTAAGAAACAACGAATTAAATGAGGAAGCATAAGAAAGTGACGGATTTTGTTTCCTTTTTGAAATAACAAGTGACAGATATTTTTAATAGAGAAAAGAAAAAGTTATCTTATTCATTTTTTGATGTCTAAAAACAATTTCACTTTAGACTTTTTATTTCTTATGTAAAAATTCCTACATTATAAGATTGGATCTAGGAAACGACTAAGGTGTCAATTTCATAAATATTGATCGGAAAAGAAAATTTCTTGGTTTCAAAATGGTTTGGTAAATGAGATGCATATATAATGTTAACATGCTCTCATTTTCTCATAAATCTCATGTCATGTTTACAATTTTGAAATTTTTTTATCTTTCACTCTTAAATTTCATGCACAGTCAGATTATTGCGTGTATGGACAAAGTTTTAACCTTTACATTCTGTTTGGATCATTATTACTTATTATTTCATAATGTATTATTTTGTATTGTATTGTATCGTATTGTATTATAAATACGACGTTTGAATTGATTGTATTATTTCCCGTTGTTTAGTAGTAATATTTTTATTGTTTGTTTTGATTGTATTGTATCGTACTGTAACTAATAAGTTTATTAATATACCATTAGTTGTTCTAACTATTAGATTAAGTAGCAAATTTTCTTTAAAATAATTTAAGACAATTTAAATTTACTAGTTTATCACCTACTATACCTTGTAAATATATTAGCTATGAAATTCATGCAAATCTTAGTGAAAATAAAAAATAAAATAAAATAAATATGAGTTCTTTTGAAAAGTAGAGAAATAATTTAAAAAGAGGTGCAAGAAAAGAAAGAATAAAAAAACGTATAAAAAAGAAAGGTCATTGAACGTACCAACACTGGAGAAGAAGGGAGACGATGTCAAAGTAGCTACTTGGGTGTATTTAAATAAGAAAATAGGATAGAGGGTAGAATATGATTATAAATTTATAATTATGGACATGATGGAAAAGTGAAAAAGGGTAACAATCCAAAACCACCAAATCGGTTGTAACAAAAAGTGATTCTTTTCATTGTTACGTAACAACGGAACTGAACAATACTATACAACGAAATTAAAGTTACAACCACAACAAATATTATAATCATAATAATAATACAATACAATACAATATAATGGGTAACAATGTTCCAAATAAAGTATTAAAATTACAATTTATGACCACTTTATATGACATACAATTCTTATTTGGAGAATCAAAAGATTTTTCATTCAACAAATTTAAAGATTTTATATTCAAATTTATATTGAAAGGTAGTTCGTTTAACTTTCATACTATAAATCATGTCACGTAAAATGAATGTTGGAGTAACTACTGCTAATAAACATCTATTCATTTCCCATACGTAAGTTTGCATGTCGTATTCAATAACCACAATATCTTTCTCTTCTTTTTCTCTGTTGTTTTTGATTTTTCTATTTGTCTATATGCACACTAGTATCACATATTGTTATCTATCTGTGTGTATATTTAAACACCATAGCTAGCTACCATAACCAAAGCAACAAAGCTAACAAAACATCACTATAGCCATGGAAGGAAGAAACTTCCTTCGTTATCTCTTCTTTCTCATGAGCATAATTTTGCTCTTAATTTTCACTTTTTTAAACTTACCATCTCCTCTTTCTCACACAGCTGAGCTTTTAGACTGTCCATGGTGCACTTCTAAAAGACCTTACTTTCTTCAGCAATCAAAAAGTGACAAAAATCACCATGCTGATGTCCCTCATCACCCATTAGACCCACTAACAATTCAAGAAATTCAAAAAGTGAAAAAAATTGTTAACTCCATTGAAAATTTTAAAATAAAGGGATATGTGCTTCATTCCGTGGTTCTTGAAGAACCGAAGAAAGAAGTGGTGTTGAATTGGAAAAAAGGTCAGCGCCTTCCTGCCAGGAAGGCGTCTGTTGTTGCACGTGCACTTGGTGATGTGCACGTGCTGACAGTGGACATTGAGACAGGTCAGGTAACCCGACATGATACAGGTAATCTGTCGGGTTACCCGATCTTGACGATAGAGGATATGATCACGGCTACTGTGGCACCACTTGCTAGCTCTGATTTCAACCGTACGATTATACAGCGTGGTGTTGATTTGGCTGATCTTGCTTGTTTGCCAGTCTCCACTGGTTGGTATGGTAAGTACTGTCCATTTTCTTGTTTTAGAAGTTTTGATGACGAATTTATTATTTAATTACTTCTTCGTTAAAATTAAGGTGTTCTATTTTTCTTTAATCATGATATTGTATAAGGTGAGTGTTTTCTCCTTTAATTAGCTTTACTAGAACGATTTTGAATTAGTTGATCAGTGAATATTACATAATAGAAAAAAATATTACTATTTGAGAAGAACTAATTTTATTTTATATTTTAAAAAATTTAAGGAGACACGTACGTTTAATGGCTTAAGTGTATGGTATATACGTATTTATTATTGGTGCATTGTTCTTATTTTCAGGGAAAGTTGAGGAGAAAAGGAGAGTTATCAAAGTACAATGTTATACAATGAAGGACACTGTTAATTTCTACATGAGGCCTATTGAAGGACTAACAGTACTTCTTGATTTAGACACCCAAGAAGTTATAGAAATTGTTGATGAAGGAAAGGACATACCAATTGCAAAGGCAGCTAACACAGACTATCGCTTCTCCACTAAAAACACACAAAAACTGAATTTACTCAAGCCAATATCTATAGAGCAACCAAATGGTCCAAGTTTTACTATAGAGGATAACCATTTAGTGAAATGGGCAAATTGGGAATTTCACTTAAAACCCGACCCGAGAGCCGGGGTGGTTATATCCCGGGTCATGGTCCAGGATCCGGATACGGGGAAAATGAGAAATGTTATGTATAAAGGTTTTACATCTGAGTTGTTTGTACCGTACATGGATCCATCAGATGCATGGTATTTTAAGACGTATATGGATGCGGGCGAATACGGGTTCGGGCTCCAAGCTATGCCACTTGACCCGCTTAATGATTGCCCACGTAATGCATATTATATGGATGGTATTTTTGTGGCAGCTGATGGAACACCATATGTTCGTTCCAATATGATTTGTGTATTTGAAAGCTATGCTGGTGATATTGGATGGCGACACGCAGAATCACCCATTACTGGTTTGCCGGTAAGTTATATACGCTGACAGTACTATTTCAGTATTGTGAGATATACTAGTAGTTAGTAAGTAAAATGGAGTATGAACTATTATCGAAATCTATTTGGAGTTATGTTAGTGTAACTACATGACTAGTACAATTGATTTTGTCGTTGCCTCAATATTTAGTATTTTTGGTTGGAACCACTTTAGTTTGTCTACAGTGTTCTTTCACTTTTGGTTTTGGTTTTATTATCTTTTTAATATTTGTAATTTATAAGTTTTTGTTTGCATGAAAATTTGGACAGATACGAGAAGTGAGGCCAAAGGTGACGTTAGTGGTGAGAATGGCAGCCTCAGTGGCAAACTATGATTACATTGTGGATTGGGAGTTCCAAACAGATGGACTTATCCGGGTTAAGGTTAGCACTAATTTTATATTTATATATATACGCTCTCATTAAGTGTCAAGTTAAAAAAAATGGAAATATTTTCATTTAATGTCCAATAATTCTAACCAGCATAAACTAATTCTAAGTTATTAATTGCTTTATCTGATATCTACCAATCAATCATTCTATTTTTCTTATTTCAAAATATTATAATAATCTTTAATATATGGATAGTAGGATCGAGTAGCACTTTCGGGCCCTAGGATATGGCAAAATTATAGTTTTGATCTCTATACAAAAAATATGTAACATTTAGCTAGGACATAAGTTTGGTTGAAACTTGGAAATTTGAGTATTTGAAGTTGAGTTGAAAAATAGTTTTTGGAATTTGAAGTTGTGTTTGAACATACATTTTTACTTGAAAAAAAATTGACATTATGTGAATGAAAAAGTAATTTTTTAAATCTCCCAAATACTACTCTCTACCAGAATTTGGGAATTTGAAGTTTTGGTTTTCAAATTTTGCACAAATCCTATGAACAAACAAAAATTTGAAGTAATATTTCAAATATCAGAGTCCCAAATTCTACCTAAATACTATGAACAAACGGGGCCTATCTTTTAGAACTATATTACCCTCAATCAAATATGAAGTATTGAATCAAAATTTCCTGATATTTGCAAGACCAGTAGCACAATCCCTTGAATATATTAATTTTTCTATCTATGTTGTTATTCTTTTTAATATGTGCAAGTAAAATAAAAATTAATTTAGTCTTTTATTTTTCACAAAATAAAGTTTGATCGACAAAGAATTATGCCAGAATACCAGCATATTGGACTATTATTGGTAGCAATCACATCAATTATGTAATTCAGAAATACTATAATGACTTATCATAAATTGCACTAGTACCTTTTTTGTTTTTTGGTTTTTGTTTTTGTGGTTTTGGTCATATATATGTCACATCTCAATATAAATTCAAAGTTGAATCTCAAATTCGTCAAGATTCTTCTTACCTCATTAAGATTCCTTTGATATTAATCCTAAAGATATTTCAATCTTATTTTGTTTTCATGATAGGTTGGACTAAGTGGAATATTGATGGTGAAAGGCACTTCTTATGAGAACATGGATCAAGTGAACCAAAATGAGTATCTTTATGGTACCCTCTTATCTGAAAATATAATTGGAGTCATCCATGATCACTATATAACTTTTCACCTTGACATGGACATCGATGGATCAAACAATTCTTTCGTGAAGGTAATGTTGAGTTACTTGTACTATTTGAAAGTCATTTATCAAGTTTTTTAAGTACAAGAAGCACGGGTTAATTTGCACTATACAAAGACTTCGTTGGATCCTGAAGGGACATGCATATATTTCTCCAAATAGTATACGAGCAATATCTCTTTAATAGTATACTAGCAATATTAGTATTTCTTGTCAAAGTGTTGTTCTTAAATTTTGTTATTCTACTTCTAATAGGTAAATCTTCAGAAAGAGATGACTTCTCCAGGCGAATCGCCACGAAAAAGTTATTTAAAAGCTGTTAGGAATGTGGCTAAAACTGAAAAAGATGCACAAATTAAGCTCAAGCTATATGATCCTTCAGAATTCCATGTAATTAATCCTAACAAGAAGTCAAGAGTTGGGAACCCTGCTGGTTACAAAGTGGTTCCTGGTGGCACTGCTGCTAGTTTACTTGATCATGATGATCCTCCACAGAAGAGAGGTGCTTTTACTAATAACCAAATTTGGGTTACTCCTTATAATGAGTCTGAGCAATGGGCTGCTGGCTTGTTTGTTTACCAAAGTCAAGGTGATGATACTCTTGCTGTTTGGGCTAACAGGTAAATCACACTATTCTCTCTTAGATTTAACTTATATACAATGACAGACCGAACCTGTAGAAATTTTCGATGCATTTTAACATATTATTTACACTATTTTTGCATGTTACTATATTAGATTTGCTATAACTAGTTACATGTTGCAACTAACTTAATCTAATGCTGTAAAATAAAGAAATATACTGTCAATGCATAGAAGTTTATAATTGTGATCGTTCATGATGTGACAGTCTATATAATTGTATGCTCATTTCATTTCAAAAAGTTTAAATTTTTAAATACCCTTCTAATACTTTTACTTGATTTTTCTTTTCTATTTTGCAGAGACAGGCCAATTGAGAATAAAGACATAGTGCTATGGTATACATTAGGTTTCCATCATATTCCATGCCAAGAAGACTTTCCAATTATGCCAACAGTATCCTCAAGCTTTGATATAAAGCCAGTGAATTTCTTTGAGAGCAATCCAATTCTGAGGATTCCACCTAATTCTCCAAAAGACTTGCCATATTGCAAAGCTGCTGCTTCTGCTTGATGATCAGTTACACTCTGAATTGTGTTATCTTGCAGATGTGCATAATGTAAAAACAACAGCAGCTAGACTTGTACTTTGGTACCTTAGTTTCAAAGTTTCATGAATAAAAAGTGAAACTGTAGTTAGTTTCAACTTCAATCCTGATCCTGTTGAAGTTTGCTAATTGTTAGTAGCCAATTGTGTAGATAAATTTCTGCAATATCAGTGTATGTAAGTTAAATTTTACCTTTTTCATAAGATATGCTTGTTGTCGCATTCAACCATGCACCAACACAAGCTCGACCACTAATGAATTAGCCCGAAGAAAGCACAAGAATTAGGTACTATTGTTGGTAAAGATACAGAGCTGAAGAGTCTCACATTCCTAACTACTAGACATGCTAAATCCCACAAACCAGGTGTTCTGGTAACCCGAATTAAAAAAAAAACCAACGAACGCTAATTTTCTTATATATTCTGGAAGACAGATATAAGATACTGAAGTTCTATTTTCTAAGCTTCTTCATTTGTTCATTCTGAACTTACTGCATTGTCTTATCTTAAATGCATTGAAGTGTCAACATTTCCAAAAATTGTGAAACTTATAGTCATCTTCCTTTTCTAGGCTTGGTGAAAAGGAAGCAAATAGAAATTTCTCAAGTATTACTGGTACTTAGACCCTACACTAGTCCATAAGAACATTCTAGCTCTTAAACCTGTATATCCAAATATATCAAGACAATGACCCTTTTGGATCACCATCTGGAAAGTTGTCTTTATCGCATTAATCAATAACAATGATATATTTAACAATAATTGGATATTATTCACATACTCAGGGGGAGAGTTTAAGCTAAATACTTTAAAACTACTTCATTTTGAGGTATTAGAACAGCTGAAAGAATGATGTCAATACCGTTAAACGAGCTTGGTCTTGCAGCTGTTACCATATCAATTTTGATCCTGAAAATTCTATGGTACAAATGTACATCAAATATATCACATGATGGAGAAGTTAGTCCCTTCACAGAATAGAGCTTCATATACCAATAGCCAAATTTGGATTTCACTGAGTATAATATTACATTTTGATTTTATAATACAACCAATGGGGGTAAATTGATTTCAAGCCCCATTCTTCAAAATGTGTATATCTCATCTTGGTTTTACTGATAGAGTTCTAAATCTGATAACCTGGGAGAAGGGATGCCGAATAGCGGCTTGCTTTTCTTGATAACATTTCCAGATCCTTCTGAAAGGTCAAGATTTTCTCCCTCTGGTAGTTTCCAATCAAAGGAATGCAACAATGAAGCCAACACAAACATAAGCATTTTCTCAGCTAAGGGAAGGCCAGCACAAACTCTCCTCCCTGATCCAAATGGAAGGTAATTGAAGTTATTGCCAGCAAAGTCCAAATTCGTGAGGTGATTCAAGAACCTTTCAGGCCGGAATTCCAATGGACTTTCCCACACTTGAGGATCCCTATGGATTGCATAAACATTCAAGAGTACTTTAGTTCCCTCAGGTATTGTGTATCCGCCTAGTATTGCAGATTGGCTGGGGTACCTAGGGATAAGCAGTGGTAATGCAGGATGTAAACGAAGCGTCTCCTTTAAAACTGCATCAAGATAGCACAATTTTGGTAAATGGGATTCTTCAACAATGTTGTTTATCCCTACAACACTTTCCAATTCCTGTTGCACTTTCGCCATTATCTTTAGGTTATTGAGAAGCTCTGCCATTACCCACTCGACCATCGTGATTGTAGTGTCAGTTCCACCAATCATAATGTCCTACATAATGCAGAAACATACACGAAGTAAGGGAAAAGGAAAGTTACCAGCATTTGAGAAATGTTTGATCCTACCTGTAGGTATTGTTGTACATTTTGTAAAGACCACAGCTAGTTATTGGACTCAAGCTTCTTGATTACTGATTCTGTCTTAATTAATCACTCAAAAGTATTCTTATTTTTCTTGATCAAATTGATCAGTTTAACTTGATTAAGAGGCTGTGACAAATGTCAAATCTTTGATCTTATTTCTGGTAAAACAACATGATGGAATTTCAGGATAACCAAGTATGATAACACAAACAGTTATACAGAAAAGATATAAGGAGATTACCGCCAATATGGCCTTTATTTTCATAAAGTCTACTGATATCTCAGTGTCCTGCTCCATTAGTTCTAATAGGATCTGCAGAAAATCCTTCTTCTCATTCCCCTTGATTTCACCCTCTCTTTTGTCCGCAAGCATCTTCATATGTTCATTTATAATAGGATCCAATATACTCTCGAACGACTTCACAAGAGCCTCTATCTCTTTCTTTACTCCTTGTAAATCACATCTTGCAAGTACAGGGAAAAAGTCTGATATGTTTGGTTATTGTTCTGAACTCAGCTCCAACCTTCTCCACTGCATAGCTTTTGCCAAAGATCATACCAATGATGACATTTATTTCAGTTAGAAAAGCCAACTCACCAATGTCAATGGGGTTGCCAATCTTGGAATGCACATTTCTGATTGTCTTTCTGACCTCGTCTTTCCGATGACTATAACAAGCATCAAGGTTCCTGTTGCTTAGCATCTCCCTGACAAACAGTTTGCGCATGCCACGCCAGTAGGAGCCATAGGGAGAAAATACAATGTCTTGTCCACCATATGTGGCTACCAATCCTGCAATTGAAGCGTCATGGTTGGCAAAAATAGAGTCTTGATCACTAACCGCCTCTTTTATCAAGGATGGTGAATTCAACACTATGCAAAGCTTGCTTCCAAGCCACAGCTTGTATATTGGACCATACTGTTGAGACAATTCTGTAAGCTGTTGATGCAACTTGGGTCGAATGAATGGTAAATATCCAACAATTGGAAGGCCACGAGGCCCTGGTGGCAACCTGGATTGTGATGTATTTGATGTCCATTTGTACCATAAAATGGTCAAGAATACAATTAGAATGGCTAGAGCAGCAAGAACAAGCTCGTTTAAAGGTGCTGAATCCATGTTTTCAATGCTTCTAATACTACTCTTTGGAAGGATGCAGACTACTCAAGTCTTAAACTTGAAATTGCACAGATTGTTTTTGCTCAAATCTCCTTAGCATATATAATGTATATCCAATCTTGGTTACATTATTGTCTTTATTATAATATTATTTATTTTTTCTGTATCTTACAATAAAGACAACATCTTATAAAGTCATTGTCCGTAAGAAAGTTTGTGCCAAAAAAATCTTGCTACTATCTTTAAGGTCCTGATGGACGAGTAACTATTTGAGTGATCAGAAAGAAATAAAAGAATTGGATCAAAATAAATAATTAAATGAGGTCGTTTTATCTACTACTATATAATAAGAGAGGATAAGCACCTCATGTTCAACATGCTTGCCGACAATGAGGGCTTTTCTATTATTCCATAATTTTACTACTTTAATGCTCTTGTACCAGAAGGCTTAAGGTACATACCATTTCCTACTTGGACAAAAACATTGGATCACTTTTACTATTTCCCTGTATATCCTCTAAATATATACAACACTTTTTTGAGACGTAGGCCCCATTAAAGTTCTCATTTCACACATCACTTTGCAGCTTAGTTGTTCTCTATTGTATAGCCATGTGGGCCGTGGCTAAAGCGTTTCTAATGACTGGTGAATGCAACTTTTTCCAATCCATACTCTCCTGTTTAACTTGCAAAGTACAAAATTCATAGTAATTAATTTCTACTTATTAAGATTGCTCCGTACTGATTCAATTTCATAAAATCAATATATGAAGCAACTCCTTCCGAATATTTCAGCTCCCATAAGGCCATAACTGTCAGAGGGAATGGAATTCCCCAATTTAACAGATTTGTTCTTTTAGATGAATTTGTGGAGAGATTATCTTCATTCATAATTCGCATAAGTATGAATCAAACTCATGATTAAAAAAATGCCCACGGGAAAATCAAGTCACAAAATATATAACCAAGAACGATTAATAACTGCATATGTATTTAAAGAAAAGTACCACAACTTTGCTTGAAGTTAACCTTAGCCGTTAAAATTAAAATAGTAGTACATAAAACTATTAGTCATAGCCAAGGACAAAAGACTCATGATAAAAATACGGAAAAAAGGAAAGTAGAAGTAACAAAAGTCGAAAAAAAACTAAAGTAACAGAATAAAAGAATGTTGAAGAAACAACCACAGTGGATTAAAATTTTATTCTCAAGTGATGAAAAGTGATTAAACAATAAGGCTTTACCAAATGCTTACAAGCATAATCTCTTATCAATAAAGCCTAACCCTAGCTAATGAAGCTAAAAAGGATATTTATAATATTTTCTAATTTGGCAAAAAATATCTTAATTGCCCCCAAAGTTTTTCACATACTCTTTCATTTACTGACTTAGTAATTTGGCATAAACACTTAATAAAGATAATTTTTTTTTCGAAAAATAATGTACAATCGACATACTAATTCAATCACACAAGTGTTGTATATTTTTACCATCTCGGCATCTTATTCAGAACAAATGAGCATATACTATCTACCCAGAACAAATCACGTTTTGGAACTCATAGAAATATCATCAGTATACTTAGTACTTTTATTTTGTCATAATTTTTGTTTAAAAAGATCTGCTTCTGAATAGCAATATTATAATTTAAAGAAGTGAAAAGTTTCATGGAGCCAACGCGGAAGTCACAGGCAATATTTGTTTGAGTTTATAACTTCACATTAATGATGTTTCTTACTATTGATGGTGAAAGAAATTGATACAAAAGATAACTACATCATCTACAAGATACAAATATACCAGAAGTTTTTTTATTTTTTAAAATTGATTTGCACTAAACTAACACACCCTTACAAAACTTCAAAATAAAATATTTGATATTTGTCGAGAAACCATGTACCGAGTTGACTTCTTAAATATTAACCCGTCATCAATAATTGTAGTTCAGGGAAGAAAAGTAAATTTTTAACTTTTCACTAACATAGTATAACATATTTCAATATTTCTTAGACATAATACTGTTTTATGATTGACTAATTAAAACTAATTACCCATGTATATGCATTGAGAAACACCTAAATATGGATATATTTCCAACTAATAGAATTTGGAGTTGTCGTCTTAGAATCCGCCTATGCACATATTAAAAAAAATTAGTTGGGCTCGTGCTTAGCGTGGCAAAATAAGGCAAAGTAATATATGACCTAGCTTTAATTAAAAGAATATACAACTCTTATTGTCGGAAAAATTTGACTATATTTTGTAATGAATTTTTAACATAACATAAAAGGATTGTGTGATATTCTTTGATAAACTTAGATTAATTCTAGAAAGTAATGAGATCGTATGTTCTAATTTAGATACAATCAAAAATAATATTCCTAAGAGATTTTGCATCACGCATTTGTTTCAGATTAATGGAAGTTTAAGAAGAGGAAAAAAATCCACTTTTTCAATGAGTTTATTTTTTAAGAAGTCGTTAACAAATGTTCAATATTTTCATATTTAATATTATCAAGAACTAAAGAGCAAGCGTAGAACAAAATTATAGACATCTAATAGTGGATTGGGCCTATGCTTAGCATAGGCATACTTCAACTAGTCTATCATTCCTTTATAAATGGCAATAAGCACCTCATGGTCAACCTCCTTGCCGACCAAAGGGTATTTTAGGAAATTCACATATTACATGCTTTGCTGTGCTGTACGTTGACGCTCCGAAGGTTGTATTTTTTGTCCTACTGACTAAAAAGTTAGGCCACGTCACGTTGTTGCACCGACAATGTACTGATGAGTTGCAGATTTTACATCACCTTTTCTTAAGGTGTCATTTTACCCCTCCTTTGGGACCTTATTACGGAACATATACGTGTACTTTTTCTGTAAATCTTCCAAACTACAAGACTCTTTCGTTTGCCTAGAAAGGCATCAAAGCATCTGATGTCAGCTGAAATTTGCTTTTTCCTGAAGTAGAAACTTGGACCCCACATCCCACATTTTATCCTATCTCAGCTAATTATCACGTACTCAGCTATGAAGTTTACAATGAAAACATATTTCAAGAATTAAGTTGAAGATCTATTTACCCCTAATAAATACCAAGAAAAGTAACAACCTAAAAGTAAATATTCTTTGAGAAAAAGTCCAAAAAATACTGCTACAAGGTTTTGTCTTCATGTTAGAATAAAAATGGAAGGGCACAAAAAAAAAATGAAAAAGTAGAAGCAAGAATGTAGAAAACGGGGTCAAACCTTTCACTAAAAGCGGAGAACAAAAAGAGCACTCAAAACCTGTGCTTTTCAGTTTCAATATTAAAACAAAAATAATGTCTATAACTAAGGAGCACTAATAATTATAGAGGACTAAACAGACCGCATTTTAATTTGTCGAATTAAAAAATAATTCAACTAAATTACAAGTGTTAAATAAAGAAAAGGAATTGGGTAAAATCGAGGATCATGTTTGGGAAAAATAGAAACATACGAGGAGGAAGAAGGTGCAATATCGTGCCAAAATTCTTTCCATTTGTTCTAAACTAATTTTACAAATGTTTTTGCAAAACTTCCCAATGTTTTTGCACAATGTATGCCTTATAATTATGGCTTTCTTAATTACTTAAATATCCGTGTCAAACAATGAGAGTGTAGATTTATTCAAATTTTTAATGACTTTATTGGCTATCTTTGAAGTGTGTGACTAAAATCCTTCAATGGTATGTAGTCAAATGTTAGACCTCAAAATGCACATTATAAAGTTGGCTAATTCTAAAATTTACGTAAATAAAACTAATTCTATAACTTAGTATCTAGCAAAAGTTTTCTAAATTATTATAGTTATTAAAGATCATCCTATCATAAGTTATTAATGTTGCTTTCTTGTACTAATTTAATCACTACAAAATATTATACTCGGGTAACTTACTAAGATAACAAAACTTGCCCAGTAAACATATGACCTGATTAACAATACAAATAAGAATAAATCATTTCGATCAACAAAATATTATTACGGTCTTTACTTTACCTAGATATAAAAGCAAAATCAAGAGGAAAAATAGAACAAGGACACAGATGGATACAATATCTTTGACTCAATTAGTAAATATAGTATGCTCCTTATTAAAATATTTATTTTCGTGTGAAAAAACATGCACCATATATGGATGCACAATGGTATGACAGAAAAAGTTCAACGACAAAGGCTTAATTAGAAAGAGGAAAAAATTACCAAAAAGGAAAATTAACACCGTCTATGTTAAAAGTTCTCTTAAAATAGATACAATTGAAACATGACTTGAAAGAGCCTAACTCATGTAAAATGCACGGGCACTCTTGGCGTACTCAAACTCGAGGGACAGATTCGGTCCAAATTGAAAAAAATCTTATTCTAATGTATCGTAAGTGGATGCTTTAAATTTGTATTATCGTTTCATTACATGACTACTGGATGTTGAGTGATGCTAAGATGTGAATAAGAAGACGAGGAACTGATGAAAAATGGTGAAGGAAGATCGAAGTATTACATAAGGAATATGGTGTAAAATGAGAAGATTGCAAGCAAGCAAAGAGGGCGGATATGTATAGATTTTCAATTTGTATAGAAGATATAGCAATTTTTGTTTGTAGATTTTGAATATTTTTATATAATGCTTGTACAAAGACTCGTTCTTCTTTCCAATTAGAGGCTGAGCCTAGATTAGAAACTTCTTTTGAAAATTACTGGGTTCTAATCTTTTAAAATTACTGGATTCTAAATTAACAAATTGTTCATATTATAGTTTTTTTATTAAACAGAGAGTACGCTATAAAGCTACTGGACTCTGTCGAATCTGATCGAAATACACTGATCGTAACGTAAATATAATTACATTATTAAAATAAGTTATGACATGATTGTGCAAATCAAGTAGGCTATGCAGACTTAATTGACCAGATTTTTTGCTTCGATGAATATGCTTTGGAGCTAGAAATTTAAGCATAGCTCCAATTTAAGCATGGATAGCTTTATTTGACAATTAGCTGGAAGTCATTTATTGTTGGCTCAATAATGCGGCATATGGAGTTATTGAAGTCCCAATAAAGAAGCCAAAGGAACTGACCAGGAAAAACGAGTTTCAAATTTTAATTTTTAGTAACATATATGTGACAGGGTGAAGGTCTAAAAACTACAGATTCACTAATAAAAATGATGGCAACGTCAGTATTCAGCAACAATTACACTAAGCTAGCGTTTGGACATAGTTTTTGGGGGTGTTTTTGGGGTCATTTTTTGGGATTTCCCAAAAAATCCCAAAAACTAAACCAGTTTTTGGGAGTTTTTGGAAAATCCCCTCACAAACATCAAATTTTGTTCCAAATAAAATGCATGTCCAAACAAAATTTCAATTTCCCAAATTTCAAATCCCAAATCCCAAATCATGTCCAAACGGGAGCTAAATGTACTTTTATTGTTTTCAGATTATTAAGTTCTACACTTGGTTTTACAGTTCAAAAGGAAAATAACAACTTTTTGGTTGGAAAAAGGTTTTCATGAGAACTGAGAAGCTAGTTGTTCTTTGATGATCCTCCACGATAAACTGTATCCATTGGTGGACCTAGAGCCACTGAAGGAGTATTAATTAATACTCTTCGTCGAAAAATTACATTGTATATATAGGTAAAAAATTATTTTATACGGATATATATTAGTTTTGAGTCCCCTTAGCAACAAAAGATTCTCCAGCTTAGTGGTAAAGAGATATCAAATTTATGATTTAGATCTTTAGTTCGAGTTTCATGCACAACAACTATACTTTTTGAATCCCCTTAGCAAAAATCCTGCGTCCACCACGGACTATATCGTCAAACTTTAAGCTAAAAACTGTCAATTTCTTTATACCCCTGGTTGCTGGGGTTCCACCTGATTTTATCTCCACATTTAGTACAGTCTTTACGACTTTGTTATAGCACTGGTATGCCAAGTATAATAGGAGGAGTATTTGTTTCCACATTAAAGGGAATACAACATGCCCTCTGAACGAAACAAGGACTACTATGCATTGCAGGCAGAGTATCTCAAGAACAGATATAGATTAAAAAGATGTAAAACAAAGGTACAATTGTCAAGTGTACATATTAAAAACAAAGGTACAATTGTCAAACCTCGTTACTTATCTTGAAATAATACACTTAGGATCTTATAAATACTACACCAGTGGGTTGTAGAAATAATGTCACGACACATTCTTTACAAAATCCATATTTATCTTATAATGTTGTTGGTTTTATTGATATAGTTCTGGATGTGGTAACCTGGGAGTTGGGATTGCGAACAGCCTCTTGCTTGTCTTGGTGACAATCCCAAATTGTTCTGAAAGGTCAACTTTTTCGCCCTCTGGGAGTTTCCAATCAAACGAATGCAGCAACGAAGCCAAAATAAACATAAGCATTTTCTTGGCTAAGGGGAGTCCAGCACAAATTCTCCGGCCTGATCCGAATGGCATGTACTTGAAACTATTTCCAGCATAGTTCAAATTTGTAGACAGACTCAAGAACCTCTCAGGTCGGAACTCCAGTGGACTTTCCCACACTTGAGCGTCCCTTTGAATAGCATAAACATTCAAGAATACTTTAGTTCCCTCAGGGATTGTGTATCCACCTACTATCGCAGTTTGGCTGGGGCGCTTAGGGAGAAGGAGTGGTAATGGAGGGTGTAAACGTAGTGTCTCCTTTACAACTGCATCAAGATAGTGTAGTTTGGGAAAATGGGATTCTTCAACAATGTTATTCATGCCAATGACATCTTTCAATTCCTGTTGCACCTTTGTCATTATCTTTGGATTATTCAGTAGCTCCGCTATTGTCCACTCCACCGTGGTGATTGTAGTGTCAGTTCCACCAACCACAATGTCCTATAAAGCATAAAAATATATGAGGTCAGGGTAAAGGAACTTAATCGATGCCAGAATTTGATAGCGTTTGAGTTGCATATTGGCGATCAAGGTTAGGAATACACAACAACATACCCAATAACAATACCAACATACGCATTGTTATCCCACAATTAGAGTCTAGGGAGGATGAGATGTCCGTAAACCTTACCCCATTAAAGTGGAGAGGCTATTTCTGATAGACCCTCAGCTTAATAAAAATATTTCTAAAAATATGCTTGAAAACAAAAAACAAAATAATAATACCTTGGTAAAGTAATTACTCACATGAAAACTAAAGATAATCTAGATAAACGCAAACCACAAATAGCAATAAAGAAGGAGAATAAAATAGAAATAGTATATATATGAATAATACTAATGCCATTATGCCAGAAATCGCTCGACTACTATGTAACATTCTACCATAATCCTCGACCTCCGTGATTTTCTGTCTATGGTCATGTCATCGGTGATTTGGAAGTGAGCCATGTCCTGTCTAATTACTTCACCCCAATTCTTTCCTCTAGCACTGCCAACCCTTTGCACATCCTCACTAGAGCGTCTGTGCTCCTTCTATTCACATGTCCAAACTATCGCCTCGTTTCTCGCATCTTGTACACCACTGAGACCACTCCCACTTGTTAAGTATGTCAGGAATATATGTGTATAATTTATTTTTTTTAAAAAACTAGACTAGCTATGTCTAGCATATCCACAAGATTAGTCAAGCTATGATGGATGTCCGATCAGACAAGATCATTAACGACCACATTCTTCGTTAGAAGTGCAAACAACATTCATCGAGAATAAAATGAAAAAAATCAATTGAGATAGCTTATTCATGTCCTGCATCGGCCTCCACTTGTACTCTTCTAAAAGTGAGACACAATGGTGAGCGAAGGTGTTAAAGGGATGATGTAGACCTAAAATCGGATGGGAGAGAGTTGTCTTAAAAGACCTACATCTCCTGGAATCCACATAGAACTTAAACATGACATAACAAGAAGAGAAAGATCAATACATGCATACGTACTAGTTGAGACTATATTTTAGTCGCGCTAATACGTTTACTATAGGTCTCATATTTCCTTGGAGTCTTTTAATCATATTTGAGATTTATATGTGAAACGATCTCGGCCAGTCGTTTGGAAAGTTAGAACTCCCATTGGCGTGCCGATAACGCATCTTGAGTTTCAAAAATTTGATTTGAGATCCACCTTAGCGAGTATGTTACATATATTTTGTATAACTTGTATGCGAAATTTGGGATTATTTTGAATTTCGTACGGTTCCGTTTTAATTGTAGCCGCGAAAACGAAAAGAAAAGAAAATTAAATAAAAGAAAAGAAAGAAAAGGGAAAAATAAAAAAAGGGAATAAGATAAACTAAAGAAAAGGCGGTGGGTACATTTCCAACATAAAAGTGAGCAGAAACATAAACAAACCAAAAAACTAGAAAACTGAGGAGCAACCGCAGGAAAAAATATATGAGAAACGAGAAAAAGGAAAAGGAAAGGAGAGTAAAAAAGTAGAATTTTCACCCCGAAGTATCCAGGTAATGACGTTAATCCATTATTTCAGTTTATTACGTGTGTTTGAATATATTTTAACGGTAAAAATTGGGATATTAGACATCATTTTAATAAGTTCAATTGATAGTTTAAGGGTTAATTGGACCCTGATAATGAAATTGATTATATATTTATACTCAGGGAATTATGGGCAACCCATTAATGTAATTTATTTAGGGTTTGGTTATGTGACTTTGAACCCTGTACATGCGTATTGCGTATGTGAATAGGGTATCAGGTTCCTAACCGGATTGCCCTAAGATGTAGGGAATGAAGCCTTTAGCCAAATTTGATATATTTTCTGCTTATTGAATGAGCAGGATCGTTTGACAATGAATCCAAAGGATAAAGCGGTCGTTGAGTAGCAGTGGAACGAGGTAAGTATTTGTATCCATTTCTTTAGAGGCCCTTGGCCTTGTGGATAATCTACCACGGGTTTCTTACGTTGTATAGCTGCCGATAGACGTACTGATTACGCCTTAGCTTCGGATTTAAATTGTATATTATATGTTATGTCCTGTTGTTTGTATTGCATATAAGGATCTGAGAATTGTACTCTGGCTGTGAGTTGACATATACTTTCCGGCTGTCGATGAGAGTCCCGCGTCGGTGAAGGGTTATTATTGAATCATATTGCATTCATATGCATTATATTCTCTGGTTTATATCATATTGGGTGCAGGAGTATTCCGCCCAGGAGAGTGCAGAAGTATTCCTTTATATCATATCGGGTGTATGAGTATTCCGCCCTAGGAGTAGGAGTATTCTGCTCCAGCTGATTACTATATTGTATTCCTCTTGAATGCAGGAGTATTCCGCTTCGGGACGGGGTTAAGGGCACATGTGACCCTATTGCATCATACTGCATTCATTCCATTTCATTGTACCTATTGCTGTGTATTTTGTGATTATAGTGCGATATTTCGTGTATATATCATGTATTTCTGATTGGTGATATGTTCGGAATACATATATGTTTTGCCTATCTTATGTCCCTAGTTGTTTATGAGTTTATGGTTTCATACGTGTTTCCAGTTATTATCTGGCTCTACCTTTTTATAATTTAAATAAGAGGAGTTTGATTTATCTGTTTCTTTTCTCCCTGGCTAGCTATCCTATTTTTTGAGATGACTAGTTTGCCCTACTTATTGAGTCCTTTTGACTCATCTTTGTTTGTTTTTTGTTTCTAGTCTATCTATTTTATTTCGGCAGGTTCGCTCCAGGATTGAGTTCTCCACGTTGTGAAGGAGCGAAGACGACTTCAGCTGTCAGGGTGAGCCAGCTTTTATTCAGGATGGCCACCAGTTTTATGTTTATTATTTCAGTTGTATTTTGCTTCTTTCAGGAGGTATCTGTCTTCTTTTGTACTCTTAGATGTCTAGTATGGATAGCCCTAAACCTAGTATCTTGGGTAGTCAGCTGTAATTTCTTCTGTATAGCTTGGATGTATCAGTACGTCTGTACTTTTTCTAAGTCTTGTTCTTATTTATGAATTGAATTATATTTATTATTTATGAATTGAATTATATTTATTTTCCTAATTTAATTGGTAAGGGTTCGCCCGACGGGTTTACGGGAGGACGTCGGGTGCCCGCACGGCCTAGCCGGATTCCAGGTCGTGTCAGTATGCCAACAATTTTATAGTCATATGGCCAACCTCTTCTTGCTTGGGATTGAAGATATTAGAAAATTTGGGAGAGCAAGACAACACAAAACATCACTCAAAACTCACAAAGAAGAAAATGGAGGAAAGGAGGATTTCTATTCAACTTGACTTGAACAAAATTGCTAGCATACATGGGTATTTATAGGTGAACTGCTCCATATACCTAGCTAGTGTGTACATACATCACTATTAATTAAATTCATACTACACATTTTCCAAGTACATGAATAATACTAATTCATGTATCTACTAAATACATAATATTAATTTTATTCTTATCCACTAATGCATGGATCTTCTAGTTCATGAACTAAATTAATTAAAATGTCAACAAATTTATTACTTTTCAACATCCCCCCTTAAACTTGTTTCATCACTCCAATAGCCATCCTTAGCTTTTGAAAAAGCTCAATCTTCAACGGCTTGGTAAAAATATCCGCAATTTGATCTTGCGACTTCACGTGCTCCAGCTCCACAACTTTATTAGCTATGCAATCTCTAATAAAGTGATACCTAGTATCGATATGCTTGCTCCTTCCATGAAATACCGGATTCTTTGCTAATTCAATAGCCGATTTGTTATCAACAAAAATCTTTGTTGCTTCTTCTTGTGGTTGGTGAAGTTCCTCCAACAAGCTCCTTAGCCAAATTGTATGAAAAACACAAGAACAAGCTGCCACATACTCTGCTTCACAAGTCGACAAAGTCACAATTGGTTGCTTTTTAGAATTCCATGTAAATGCAGAATTTCTAAGAAAGAAAACGAAACAAGTAGTGCTCTTTCGATCATCAATATCACCAGCCCATTCACTATTACAATATCCAACAAGCTTGGAGTCTTTGGAAGATGAATAAAATATTCCATAATCAAGTGTACCTTAGATGTACCAAAGTATTCTTTTAGCAACCTTCAAATGAGAGGCAGTAGGATCTTCCATAAAACGACTCACAAGTCCAACACCAAAAAGAATATCAGGCCTTGTACATGTCAAGTACCTTAAGCTTCCAACAAGACTCTTAAATTGTGTGGGATTGATCTTTTCTCCATCTCCATGTTTGGACACTTTAACTCCACATTCAACAGGAGTACTCACCGGATTGCAATTCTCCATATCAAACTTCTTGAGAATTTCCTTTGCATATTCTTCTTGAGAAATAAAAATGCCATCCTCCCTTTGTTGCACTTTAATTCAGAAATTAGGACATTAAGACAATGTCCGTTATCTCAAACTCTCTTGCCATAGCCTCCTTGAATTCTTCAAACATCTTTGGATTATTTCCTGTAAAGATCAAATCATCTACATACAAGCAAACAAGTAAAATGTCACCATTTTTAGCAATCTTGACATAAAGTGCATGTTCATGGGGACACTTTGAGAAACCATTTGCATGGAAGTATTTGTCAATTCTACAATTCCAAGACCGTGGGGCTTGCTTCAAACCATAAAGTGCCTTCTTCAATTTTAGCACTTTATTTTCATGCCCCTCAACCTTATAGCCCAAAGGCTGATCAATGTATACTTCTTCCTCCAAAACAACATTCAAGAAAACC
This sequence comes from Petunia secreta, assembly GCA_029990175.1. NCBI lineage: Eukaryota > Viridiplantae > Streptophyta > Magnoliopsida > Solanales > Solanaceae > Petunia > Petunia secreta. The sequence goes on from JARKIP010000054.1 coordinate 5,249,701, forward strand.
TATTTAACATCCATTTGATAGATTTTCCATTGATTTTGGGCTGCCAAAAAAATAATAAAATGAATTGTTTCCAAACGAGCAACCGGCACAAAAATCTCATCATAGTCAATACCGACCTTTTGCTTGTATTCCTCAGCAACCAATCTTGCTTTATATCTTTCCACCTCTCCCTTGGAATTTTTCTTCAACTTGTACACCTATTTGTCACCAATAATGCTTTTGACTTTTGGAAGTGTGGCCAACTCCTAAGTATTATTCTTCTTGATTGCCTTGATTTCTTCATCCATGGCATCTCTCCATTTGGTATTTGGGGCAGCATCCTCATAGGCTAAATACTCACTATCCACCAACAAAGAAAAGTGAGTCAAATCATATAAATCTTCTCTTACCACTTCCGTATTTTCGTACAAGTCACGAAGACTTCTAGTCTTCTAATGTACTTCACTTGAATAACTTGGACTTGACTTATCTTCTTCTTGATCTTGTGATGGAGGTGTTGAAGGTGGTGTGATAGGCTGCTTCCCAACTTCTTCGTCACCATCTTCATCAAAGAAAGGACTAAAAGAGTAATCTTGCTCTTTAGCTTTCCATTCCCAAACATTCTCTTCGTCAAATTCTACATCTCTACTTATGGTTACCTTGCCATTTCTTGGGTTATATAATTTAAAACCTTTAGAATTTTGATCATAGCCAATGAAAACATACCACTCACTTTTATCATCAAGCTTGGACCTCTTCTCATCTGGCACATGTGCATAAGCAATGCTCTCAAAAATTCGCAAATGAGAAACTTTTGGCTTGAAACCACTCCAAGCCTCTTGAGGTATTTTGTCACGAATACTCTTGGTGTGACACCGATTTGACAGTACACCGCACCAGCAACTGCTTCACCCTAAAATTTCTTTGGCATATTCTTGCTCTTCAACATACTCCGTGCCATGTTGAGAATAGTCTGGTTCTTTCTTTCCACGACGCCATTTTGCTGTGGCGATCTTGAAACTGTCAAAAAATGATGAATTTCCTTTTTTTCACAAAAAGCCTTGAATTCATCTGAAGTGAATTCTCCACCATTATCGGACCGCAATGAGTTCACTTGATAGCCACTTTGTTTATCCACCATGCTCTTGAAAATTTCAAACACCTCAGATTTTGCCTTCAAAAAATAAACCCAAGTTTTCCTAGAAAAATCATCAATGAAAAGTAAAAAATAATTATTTTTACCAAGTGCAGATGGCTTGATTAATCCGCACACATCCATGTGAATCAACTCCAATGGGCATCGGGCTCTAGTCAAAGACTCTTTAGGAAAGCTTTTCCTTGCTTACTTTCCAAAGATACATCCTTCACAAAGTTGGCTTGGATGATCAATTGTTGGCAATCCATTCACCATGCTCTCCTTCTTCATTAACCTTAGACTAACAAAATTCACATGACCAAATCTCATATGCCAAAGCCAAGATGAATCTTTGGCACATGATAGCAAACACCTCAGAACATCACTTTGGAGATTCAAATAAATATTTTATTATTAGCCATAAGAATTTTGGCTAACAATCTTCCATTTTCATCTCTCATGAACAACTTTTTATCCTTCAAATGAATATCATAATTTTTCTGCAAAAGTTGTCCCAAACTTAAAATATTACTTTTCATCTCCGGTGCATACAAAACATTAGAAATTAATTGGTGACTACCATCTTTCAAGCGAATTAAAATCGTACCTTTTTCCTTTGACTTTAACCCGTGAAGAGTCTCCAAAAGTGATGTTTCCGCCATTCAACTTTTCAAGTTCCATAAATAAATTTTTCTTTCTACAAATATGGCTACTTGCACCGAAGTCAAGGTACCATTGATTTCTCTCTACACTTTCTTCTCCTTTGCAAGCAAGAAGTAAAGTGCAATCTCCATCTTCATTTTTTTCTCTCCACAAAATTATTTTTCTCTTCCACATTATTTTTGCATTCCCAGGAAAAATGACCAAATTTATGACAAGTATAACATTCAATATTAGACTTATCATACATTCCTTGATTTTGCCTCCATCCTCTACCTCTTCCACGACCTCTTCCTTGGTTATAGTCTTGGCTTTTATTCTCTTTGCTTGGTTGTTGACTACCACCTCTTCCTCTGCTACAACGACCTTGTCCACATCTACGACCTCTTTGTTGTGAGCCACGCCTTTTATCTTTCTCCTTGAAGGAAAGTTTTGCTTGCAATGCTTGTTCAACCGATTTTCCTTTCGGTTTCTTAACTTTTCTTTATGTGCTTGCAAAGAACCCGTGAGTTCTTCAATGGTCATGGTATCCAAGTCTTTGGACTTTTCAATAGCCACAACAATATAATTAAATTTGAATCAAGGGATCATAGTATTTTTGCAACGACCCTATCATCACTTAAGTCTTCACCATATCTCTTTATTTGATTAACAATAGTCAAAACTCTTGAAATATAATCCGACACGGATTTGGATTCCTTCATATACAATGATTCAAACTCTCCTCTTAAGGTTTGCAGACGAACTCGTTTCACTTTATCCAAACCTTTAAAGGAAGTTTGAAGAATCTCCCATGCTTGCTTGGAGGTGTGGTTGCATTTGCAACCTTCTCAAATATCTTGTCATCCAAACTTTGATGGATGAGAATGAGCGCCTTTTGATCTTTCTTTCTAAAGGTAGCATCATCCTCCGCTTCATCACCTCCGACTTCCACTGGTTCTCAAACATCATAGGCACCGAGTAAGACCTTCATCCGGATACACCAATTTCCATAATTCTCTTTTGTGAGCATAGGAACTTGGAATGGAGTTCCATTACTATTTGTCATCTTTCTCCAGGTTTGGTTGTCTCTCAAACACACAGGCTCTGATACCAAATGTTAAAAAATTTGGGAGAGCAAGACAACACAAAACAATACTCAAAACTCACAAAGAAGAAAATGGAGGAAAGGAGGATTTCTATTCAACTTGACTTGAACAAAATGGCTAGCATACATGAGTATTTATAGGTGAACTACTCCATGTACCTAACTAGTGTGTACATGCATCACTATTAATTAAATTCATACTACACATCTTCCAAGTACATGAATAATACTAATTCATGTATCTACTAAATACATAATATTAATTTTAATTTTATCCACTAATGCATGCATCTTCTAGTTCATGAACTAAACTAATTAAAATGTAAATAAGTTCATTACTTTTCAACAGAAGAATGGTTGTTGTTGTGTGCTAGCTAGTTATACGATTCAAGCATCTTGATAGCATCTTAGTTAGATATTCAAAAGTATTCTCATTTTTTCTTCAATACTTTTGATCACATTGATTCTTCATTCAGTTAACATGATTAAGTTTGCGAGTTACTGTTAAATCCTCAACTTATATTTGGTAACAAGTTAAAGGAATAAAGAGACTACCAATGATATGCAAAAGATATAACTTACCATCAATATGGCCTTTATTTTCATCAAGTCTACTGATATCCCAGCGTCATTCTGCTCCATTAGTTCTAATAAGATCTGCATAAAATCTTTCGCTCCATTCCCCTTGATTTCACCCTCTCGTCTGTCTGTAAACATCTCCATCCGTTCATGTATCAAAGGGTCCAAGATACTTTCAACCGACTTCAAGAGAGCCTCCATCTGTTTCTTTCTTCCTTGTAAATCAAACCTGGCAAGCACAGGGAAGAAGTCGGATATGTTTGGCTCTCCTATCAGTAGAGGAATTTTTGTCACCAATTCCCTAAACTCTGCTCCAACTGTTCCATGCTTCTCCATCTTCTCTACAAAACTGCTGCCAAAGAGCATACTAATGACTACATTTATTTCAGTTAGAAAAGCCAGTTGACCAATATCAATGGGGTTGCCAGTCTTGGCATGGACATTTCTTATTGTTTTTCTGACCTCGTTTTTCCGATGACTATAAGTAGCATCAAGGTTGCTATTGCTTAGCATCTCCCCCACAAACAATTTGCGCATGCCACGCCAGTGGGAGCCATAGGGTGAAAGTATAATGTCTAGTCCACCATATGTGGCTGCTAATCCTGCAATAGGAGGGTCACGGTTGGAAAATATAGAATCTTGATCACAAACTATTTCGTTGGCTAAGGATGGTGAATTCAATACAATGCTGAGTCTGCTCCCTAGCCACAGCTTGTATATTGGACCATATTGTTGAGACAATTCCATGAACTGGTGGTGCAAATTTGGGCGGAGGAATGGTAAAAATCCCACGATTGGAAGGCCACGAGGCCCTGGTGGCAATTGGGATTCTTCCTTGTGTGGTATATTTGATTTCCATTTGTAATATATAATTGTTAGGAGCACAATTGATAGTGTGAGAGCTGCAAGACCAAGCTCGTTTAAAGGTGCTGAAATCATGTTTACGAGGAATATAGTTTGTGTGGTTCTAATACCTCAAAATCAAGTAGGCTTAAAATTTATAACTCAAATCTCGATCTTCCCCTGAGCATGTGATATATATCCAAATTTTGTTAATGATCCAAATGTTTGGCCTGTTAATTTTGACTAATCTAGGGACAGCTTGCACTTGAGGAAAAAAAAATATATTTAGCCATAAACTAGAGACACCTAACATTAAAATAGCCATAATAAATTTAAAACATATGTTAGCCATATAATTTCAACTATAGTATTCAATGAGGATTTGTTTAAAAGATATGTAAGATCTCTTAATCAAGCAAAACCATGTTACTCAAAGTATATGTAGAATTTTATTTGTTTTTGTGAACCCTCTAAAGTTGACTTATTAATAATGATTTATAATCATACATGTACTGTTTTACGTTCTTGAACACCTCATCATCTACATGATTCTTCGTAATACAAGTCCTTGTTCTGTATGCATCATAGAGCCAGCAAAAGAACTTATAAGTGAAAGCAATCCTCCAAGATACAAGTCCTTCTCGTACACAAAGTATTTAAAGATTTACTTTAGACACCTCTGAATTTGAAGCAGCACTGAAAGTCTGAAACCATATAAACTTTGTCCTTGAGTAGAGTGGAATGATGTGTTTCCTCATAGCATCAAAGTTCTGATTTTCTGCTTTACCAATTCCTATTTCAAAGTATGTCTTGCGCTTCCTTTGTGTCGTGATCGAGTTTGTAATATAAATTAAAGTTATCAATGAATAAAAGTTTGTGGGAGTAAGTTATGGATTGATGTATTCATCTAATTTCTCTTCCTACCTCCTATATGTCTCTATATAACTCATGTTTTGCTTTTGTCAATCTTGAAGTGTTCCACAAATTTCTTAAAAGTGGACAAATAAAATAGTGTCCTAAAATCATCCTATTTTGTGAAAATTTCTCTTTATTAGAGGATCATTTGCGTCTCAATAGTCAAATAGCTGAATCGTGCACTTTTGGTTGAAAGTAAGTTTGATGATATCACAGTTTGAAATTAAATATATAATGCTACTTTTCTTACTAATAGAAAATGTTAGCTGCTCTATGAACAAATCAAAGTCAACGGATTAGCGTGGTAGACATGACATGCAATGTTAGATTAAGGAAGAAGTATCATTTGCAACTAACATAGGCATCAAGCATTTATTATTATTATTATTATTATTATTATTATTATTATTATTATTATTATTATTATTATTATTATTATTATACTAGATTTGCTACCGCCCGTACTCAAAATGGGCCATCAACTACATTAATAATTAGTATAATTTGTTTTAAAAAAAATTAATAGATATTTTTTAATCATATCCAACAATTTTAAGGATATTTACTAATACTACTTTTAAAATTTAATCACATTTTAATATTTATTTCTCAAAAGCACCACTTTCACAATCTCAACAAAATCTCCTAAATCAATGAACATTAGATATCCATATATCCTATAACCCTATACTCAATTCTAATAAATTGAAAATTTTGTCAATAACCCACTAATCATCCCAAAAAATGGGTCAAATATGAGAAACGACACCCTTTCCCCAAGTATTCCATTATACTATTTTATATTTGGAGTAATAATATGTATACATGTAATTAGATTTATATAAACTATTGATTGTGTATTGGTCGATTTTCGTTAGATCACAAAGATGACGTGTTCAGTTTTGTTGCATAGTCATTTGCAATTTCCGGAGACACATGTTGGTTGATGTGGTTTCGATTTGATGACGTGATCGGAAGATTACGAAGACGTTGATTCTAGCAGATAAACTCAATTGGCCTTATCCCACTTTTATCGGAACAGATCCAACGTGTTTTATGGGACATGGGCAGCTGCTGAAAGAGAGACGTGAGTAGGAGAGAGTCCTTCTAGGGTTGGGAAGTGCTTACCATTTTAGCCTATAAATAGGACCTTCCTCCTTCATTTGGAGGCACGTTCATCTGAACAAAGTTACTCTCATTCTCCAAGACATACACTTTCTCCTCACTACATTATTATCATATTAACATCAAGTTGTTGTTATTCAAAGCAATCATTGTATCAAGATTTCAGCCGTGGCTTGGTTCAAACGTGGAAGAAGATCCGTCTCTTTCATTGAAGCACCATCCTCCGATTCTTCAATACAATAAGCTTTTATCGCTTTATTTATTTATTCATCCTCTTATTTAATCGTTGCTTGTTTCGTTGTCTGCTTGTTACTTACGCTATTCATTACTTTGATTAATTGCTTTCGATCTCGTTAACCTATTGTCGTTATTCTGATTGCATAAGATAATCTATCAACTTGCTCATTAGTATAGATCGCGTCAAGTGAATTGCTAGTATTGTTTTACGATCGCATTATCTGATTGCATATATCTCTATCACACTCACCCGTCATCGTATCTAACATTGTCATCGGATTTGATTAAAACTAAGCATTCAGCCTTAAACGGAATCGAACTCGTAATTTGTCCTCGACAAGAAATTCGATTGAAACCATCTCATCGTGAATTACTAGTTCGTCATCTGCTTTGATTTTATCTGTTTATACTTGCCTTCGAATCATTTACTTGTATTTGACATCGTATCCGCATCTTTGAAATCGATATTCACACTGTCTTCGAATTAAGTCCCTAAAAATCGACTGCTTGTCAACGTAAACTGCCTATCAATCGATCGAATTGAGATATAAAACGGTCGCCTTAGACTCAACTATATATAAATTTAATTGTAAAACCTGATACATTTTTAGGAAATACAGATTATTTAAATAATTTCTTAATGCTTTATATTTAATATAATTTATGTTCGAATATGTCACATATACCAATATATTTTTAGTATAATCACATAGTAAGTACCCCCACTAAATTTGATCATAGAGGAAGAAGTATACTCCACATTATGATACTGCTCATGCTACCAAATGTGTAGTGATTTTTTCTTTTAGAAAAAATAATGTATTCTCCTAAGATAAATGCCCTAATTTTACTCCATCAAATAGCGTTCGAATAGATCCTAATTTTATGAAGTGTTGAAGGTTATAACTTGCAAATGATATCGCATTCTACGATATGTGCAAAATTATATAATAAATATATTTTTGTTTTATGGTTTTCTACCAAGATATTCAATACTCACTTCTTGTTCAGGGCCTGACTTTTCTGGGTCCGGTAACTCCTATTTAGGGGTAAAACGATTTCGTTACTAAAGATGATTCCATTACAGGTCTTAAACTAAATAAATTTATCATTTCACCACAATTTTTTATGGTAAATGTAGACATGTAAAAATTATTGAATATAATCCATACAAAAATTTGAATTAAATTCTAGATTATTTGGGTTGAATAATTAATTTGCACTTTACAAATTACTTAAGTCTATTTTATTAAGTGCAAGCCAAAAGTTCTGCTTCACTTGGAGGCCCAAACTCATGCCATGTAGCCATGAGGTGGCATCCCCCAATAACATAAAAGGTGTCATGCCAAGTCAAAGCAATGGCCAATTAAAAGGCGTCAATTGTCCAAATTTTGATGTCTTGACCAATAAAATTCATTCTTAATACATAATTTTAGTGATATATTTGATGACATAAATGAGCCAATCAGAATTAAGGATAACAATTTACATGTAACCGGACTATCTTCGCTCCGCAACTATAAATAGAGGAGTTACATAATTCTTTTGGCATTCTGAAGTTAGTGAAATCGTTCATCCACCAGTGGAGATCAAGGCATCAACTACATAGCTCTTCCACTAAGGAGAATTGATCAAAAAATATTCTTCCTGAAGATCACCCCGATGTACCGAAGTGCTGCCTGACTATCTTGGCGATCAAATACATCCATAGGAGGTCCACACAATCCTACGTTCGAGAATCACACTGCTAAGGCCCTCGAATCATGGATAACTATTTAGAGAGAAGAATCAAAGGATTCAAAGAATTGAACTCATAAAGTTTGATAAATAAAATTATATTTCTTTTAGTTGTTTGTTGATTGCAGTTAAATTTCAAGTTCTTCCTTTCATCTCTTCCTCTTGCAAAAGAACCCCGCAAACGACAAATTCAACCGTTGTGATGGCATTCGTTAAGAGAAATGGTGATCCGCGCAACAATATCATGATGATGCATCTGTTGAACGTAATCACACTAAACCGATGACTTGTAACATGTTCGAGGCTAGCAACATAGAAAAATCTGAATACTTCATCTCCTTAGAAACACCAAAGAAGAGAAAATCTTCAACAACAGGTGCAGTTTCTGGGGGAGATATCCTCTTTCTATCCGATGAAGTGTATCAAACTGACTCCAACCTTGACGAGTTTGAGGAGTCAGCAGATTCATCTGTCTCAACAACTGTCAATGCCTTGATAACAAATTCAACCAATGTTGATGAACAACTAGCCATGATTAGCAGATTGCCCAACTTATGAACAAGTTAGAACTCCACAGCCTTGGAGAGTCGAATCACAATCCAACACCGCAAGCAAAAGATGTTGCTTAATTTCCCACCAATTCAACTGATACAAAATATGCTAAGAAATCCGCTTCAGCTGCCACATTGATGGTACAACAATTGCAAGACATGATCACGCCAACACTACATCAGTCAAAGGAGCAGTGTATGGGGCAACAATTGGAATTTCTCTCAATTCGGACATTGAAGGACAAGAGAACCCTAAAAGAAGAAGGGCGGTTAAGCGCAGATAAGAAACCAGATTTGCGGTCATTGAAAATAGATAGCATACCATGGTAACCCATGCAGCCAAGGCATCGTGGGAAATTAGAAACTCAGTCACAAGGTTCACTGAAAATGAAGGAGGTTAACATAAAGGAGAGTAATCAGAATAAGTAGAGTAAAAGTATGAAGACTTACCTTCCTGTTGAAAACTTCACGAAAAGGAACAAATGAGACGATACTCGGGGTACGCACAATCACATATCGATGAAACCAACCATGGTCTTTAAAATCTTCACTGTTGGAAACAATGTCGTTCCTCCCTCGCCTCTTGTTGTTAAGAACGCTTGACTTATGAAGGCGAGGAGAGTAGAAAGCATGAAGATGCCGGAAAGTAAAGTCCAACTCCACGTGAGTAGCCAAATGATCAAGGACGACAACCAGACGCCAGACAGAAGACCCGGCCTGGCCTAAACAGATATTATATTAGCATCATACTTTCTCAATGATCGAGTGTATGAGACAGTTAAAGCGAAGAGTGTGAACCATCGAATAACCAGCCCGATGGATGGAGATATTCTTTGCGACATAAGGAATGATGTTTTCTACGGTAGACCCCTAGTTATACTCAGTTATTATATGAGAAATATCGTTAGGTTGGACTACAATAGGGTAAGATTCAATGGAGACATTATCCTGTTCGCCTTCCTGTTTAAGCGTTTGTACCTGCATCTTATCATCATTTCCATGATTCAAGACCTGAGGAAGGTATTCTCAAACACTGAAACCCCTGGGTAAGAAATTTGTTTCTTGGGCCATTGTTGCTCCCAAACGCACACGCAAGTATACGTGGTCGACAAGTAATAAAGTGATAAGATGAGTATCGTTCCCACGAGGACTATGCAGACTGAGTTCTAGCAAATAATTTATTTAAACTATTCAGGGATCTTTTTCCAATAGTGAGGATTTTGTTAACTAAAGAACAGTAATTAAATGGTAGAAGTGAATTCAAACAATGGAGCAAGACTTGGTTGTTATCAGTAATAAGGAGACGATCCAGGGTCAGAGTTACGAACAATCCAGTTGAGTTTTCCAATTGATTCCACTTCTCAAATCCCGGGTTACTAACTGACAGATTAAATGTACCCGTGAAAACCTTTCGATTCTTCACGGTCTATGCAGGCTACTCCAATCCCTATATGTCTATGGGTTGAATCACGTGCACGCATTAACGAATTCTGTAATTAGTTAAACTAGGCGAGCAAGTATATGTCTATCCTACTCACAAATTGGTTCCCCGATGCCCGGGTTCACAAACTAGTCCTATTCTTTCTTATTGCGTAATTAAATTCCCTCTTTCGAGTTCAATCTAAAAACCATAGATAATGCGTAATAATCGGGCCCTGACAATTACACAAGTGAAATCAAGAAAGAATAAGTAACCCGTAATGGGATTCAATTAATGGGAATCAATCTTCAAACATCAACCTTCATGTAATACTCTAACCCTAGAACGATAGATTTAGCTACGCATACTCATAATAACAACACAAGGAATTGATGTAATAATGAAATAATGATGTAATAAATTAATGGTAGGAAGAAAAACCCTTGTCTTGATGTTATGAGCTCTCAAATTTGCTCCAAAGTCTGAACTCCCATGAAAAACTAAGTAATAAACTATTTATAATGTTTCCAAACCCTTGGTAATAAGTTAGACCCAAAACTAGAAGGAATAGGGAGTAAAATCGCGCACAAGGGGCGCTACAACGGGCGCCCCGCGCCCCGAAAAGCGTGACACCAACCAGAACCCGCCCCAGACTCTTCCGCTTTGGGCATGCGGCGCATGGGCAACCGCGCCCAACCCCTGCGCGCTATGGGTGGCGCGGCGCGGAGCCCACGGCGCCCAGCCAATCTCCTTCTTCTTTGGTCCGAAATCGTGTCCGTGTCATGCCTTCGTGTGCTCGATCCAATCCTCAATCAAAATCCAATCTTTTCTCGCTCAATCATGCTCCTAAACGCTCCAATTACACTGCGTAACAACCTACACACGCACGACATAAAATCAGTGTAAAACCACAGTCACAAGCTATAAAACGAGCGAATAAGGTACTAAAACGTGAGGAAATATTAAGGAAATATAGGCATAAAATGCCAAACATCACCACCCCACACTTGAACCTTTGCTCGTCCTCGAGCAAGCACAAATAACTTCCCAACCTAGGTAAAACAGGTCTGCCTATGACCATGGTTGATACCAACCATTGAACAAATGCACACATGACTACTATGGGTCCCACAAACATGCCAACAATTTACCAAACTGAAAAAATATAAGAACGACCACCCCAAAATAGCTCAAATGCACAAACTCAACTTAATGCAACCATGCTCCCACAAAATCACACCTATCTACTCAACCAAGAAGCCACAACTTCACCTATCTCATGCAAACCATGTGCCCTCACCAATATGAAGCAAAAGAATGTCCCCCAAATATCACACACAACAATGAATATCAAGAATAGAACGGGGACAATAGCAATTGAATTCACTCACTCTCATGAAAAGCTCACATGTCACACACAATGTACCATAGGCTTGCCCGTAGTGTAGGACTCCACTAATGTAAGCTCACTCCAATCGGGATTAACTAGGACTTTAAAAAGGTCGTAATGTAGGCTAAGGGGCGGGTAGGATACATATGGTAATAGTGACTACCTCCCTAAGCACTTTAATACATCACAATTAATTAAGCACAAATCTCATCAAGCCACCCAAACCAACAACTTCTACACATACACCTTCTCACAAGTAGCATTTTTTCTTTTAAGCACACACTAGCAAGGAATGAATATTCTTTTCTCTTTTCAACTTTGCTATATTTTTTTCTTTTTTTCAATTTCATTCAACCTTGCCAATGCTTTTCACTACTTCATAGTTTTCACAAGTATTCCCCTTCATTGGTTCCACTCAAAAACCTCCCAATATCCAACCACAACTCCCACATAACAACACAATATCAATAAAGTGCTTAAGGAGTAAAGGGCCAAAAGAGTCAATTAAGAACAAATAGGTAGGCTCGGGGTGTGGGTGCCAACAAAAAGGGTCAAAGAAATCACAACAATTTTTTCAAGGTATACATATAAGGGTAGGCTAACAAAAGAAGGCCTTGTATCATTTTCCGACTAGAGCAAACCTAGAATTTCGCTTTGCACACACACGGGGCAAGTTCTAGACATTAATATGCAACAGGAGTAAATAAGAACATGCCTCACAACACACATTGCACACAATCCACACAAAAAGGTTCTATCAACAACTCTCAACTAAGCATCTAGAATGCAACTTGTGGAGATTTAAGCACTAATGCACAAAGGATAGCAATCAAGTCAAACAAGCGGACTCAAGCATCTCAAAGGGGTCGTTCCAATTTTTCTCTAGGCATGCATCACAATTAAAACCCAAGGACACCACAAATAGCACATGCAATCAATTCAAGTCCACCGGTATCAAACACATCAAAAGCACCTAGCATTCTACCTCTTTCCTACGTCTAGGGTCATCTACAACTAACTATCCTAATCCTAAAAAAATAAAAACTACCCGGTTCAAAGGTCTACCCGTGGAAAAGAACCGAGGCCATAAGAAAAACCACGGGGTGGATGACATGTACCACTAATAAAACTAAAAATGAAAATCTTTTTGAAATTTTTCATTGGTTTTCTAATTTTTTTTTCATATATTAAAGCAAGAAACAAATAAAAATAAAGTCAAGTGACAAAAGAAAAACCTACGGTACATGCATCCCTAACCTCAAAAATAAATAAAGGGTAGTTCCCCCACCCCACACTTAAACTAAGCGCTGTCCTCAGTGCTAAAAATAAGAAAGTGCAAGGTAAAGAAAACTTCCCTGAAGATTCTAGTCCTTGGTGCTAGCATCCTCCAAGCTTCCATATAGTATGAGGTACTAAGACTTCCCTCATCAGGTCATCAACATTAGGCAAGGGTGAGGACACCCCACACTTAGCCTCGACATTACATGAACCTGCAATCCAAGGAAAAACAACAACTACGTGACACTATAAATAAAATAATACAAGTACAAACTCGGGTTGCCTCCCGAGAAGCGCCTTAGTTAACGTCGTGGCACGACGACACTTTTAGCTCACTTCCAGCCTTTATGTCTTCTCTTCTTACGCCGAACTTTTGCTTTCTTCCCTTCTTTTAGAGCACCCCTCTTCAACTTCACCTCTGGTTTACTTCCATGTTCTTGTTTGACACATTCAATCATAGAGCACTCTTCAACCTTAGCTATTTGCTCCTTCCCATTATAAACCTTGAAAGTAACCTTTTCTCCATGCGCTCTAACAGTCATCTCACCCAGCTCCATGTCAATAATTGCCTTCGAGGTGACTAAGAATGGTCTCCCCAAAATGATTTGAGCTTCTCGATCCTCTTCATAATCTAGGACTACAAAATCAGCAGAGAATGTAAACTTACCAACTTTTAGCAACACATCCTCCAACCTACCATCAGGGTGAGTGAGAGATCCATCTGCCATCTTAAGAGTAACTGAAGAGGGCTTGATTGCTCCTAGCCCTAACCTTTTGCAAACAGACAGAGGCATGAGATTTATGCTCGCACCCAAATCACACAAGGCACCAGTGATATTATGCCCTCCAATGGTACAAGGAATAGTAAACCTCCCAGGATCTTGAAGTTTTGGAGGTAGCTTGCTCAAGATTGTGCTACACTCCTCAACTAAATCAACTGTATCTATCTCTTGAGGCTTTTTCTTCTTGACTAAAATCTCTTTTAAGAACTTCACAAAGGATGGCATCAATTCAAACACATAAGTCAAAGGAATATTAACTTGAAGTTCTTTCAACATACTCATAAATTTTTGGTACTGGGCCAGATCCTTCGATGGTATAAGTCTCTGTGGGAATGGTGGAGGCGGCAGAGGTGCCTCCTTTCTCTCTTCTTTCTTCTTTACCTTCTCCACTTTTTCAACTTTTTCTATTTCAGCTCTCTCTTCAGACTTGGCCATCAGCTCTCCACCTTCAATTAAGGTCACTGCAAGACATTGTTCAGGCTCTTTTTTAACAGTGCTTCTTTCTCCCACCAACTGTCCCAACTGGTGCTCCAAGTTCTTTTGAGCATTGGCAAGATCATGTATGGCTTGTGCATGGGCTGCAGTGTCAGCTATCATTCTCTGCTGGCCTGCCATTATTTTCTTTAGCATATCTTCAACTGAACTGCTAACCTACTGTGGTGGAGCTGGAAGTGGGTGGTAATTATTCGGGGCTCTCGTATTGCTTTGATAATACCCATTACCAAACTGGTTTTGACTCTGCAGCCTGTTTTGATTACCCACATAATAAACTGACTCTGGATTAGAAGAGCAAACCTCTGTAGCATGGTCTTGACCACAAACCTCACAAAAGCTCTGGAGTTGTTGCACTGGAGCCACTGGTTGCTGAGTCTTTTGCAGAGCTAACTTGCTAATTTGATTGGAAATAGCATCCATCCTTGCCCTTAGCTCTGAAACTGCATCTAACTGAAGCACCCCTGCAGGTTTCTGCGTAATAGCTCTACCATCTCCCTGCCAATCAGGATTGCTCTGCGAAAACTTGTCAAGTAAATCATAAATCTGATCAAAATTTAAGGCCAGTACTTGGCCCCCAGCAGCAGCATCAACCACGATCTTCGTATGTTGGTTCAGCCCCTCAACAAAAGTGTGTGCAACAACCTCATTGGATTGGTTGTGGTGTGGACAATCTCTCAATAGAGCTTTGAATCGCTCCCAGGCTGAATACAAGGATTCTCCTTCTAACTGTCTGAAACACATAATTTCGCTCCTCAGCCGGGCTGTCTTGGCAGACGGATAAAATTTAGCCAAGAACTTCTTAGCCAAATCCTCCCAAGTAGTGATAGACCCAGACTTTTCAGCCTTTAACCACTTCTTTGCTGCCCCAATCAGTGAAAACGGGAACAACGTCAAGCGAACATAATCAGTAGGAACACCCGCTGGTGTATAAGTATCACTGATCTCCAGAAAGTTCTGAATGTGTTGCTGCGGATCCTCATGAAGTAATCCACCATATTGTCCAGTCACATGCAGCAACTGAATCATGCCGGACTTAATCTCAAATCCCCCGGTGATAGCGGGCTTAACTATGCTCGATGCTACTCCCTCCAGGCTGGGGAGAGCAACATCTCGCACAGCTAAAGCTTGGTCTTCTGCCATTCCTGTAGGTAAAGATCAAGCAGGACCTAATACCTGAACAGCACAAAACTCAAAACAAAAATTAAACCTGAATAGTAAGTAATAAACTGTTCAAAAAGAAAGCAGTCAATAATTAGTCCCCGGCAACGGCGCCAAAAACTTGTTGCTCCCAAACGCACACGCAAGTATACGTGGTCGACAAGTAATAAAGTGATAAGATGAGTATCGTTCCCACGAGGACTATGCAGACTGAGTTCTAGCAAATAATTTATTTAAACTATTTAGGGATCTTTTTCCAATAGTGAGGATTTTGTTAACTAAAGAACAATAATTAAATGGTAGAAGTGAATTCAAACAATGGAGCAAGACTTGGTTGTTATCAGTAATAAGGAGACGATCCAGGGTCAGAGTTACGAACAATCAAGTTGAGTTTTCCAATTGATTTCACTTCTCAAATCCCGGGTTACTAACTGACAGATTAAATGTACCCGTGAAAACCTTTCGATTCTTCACGGTCTATGCAGGCTACTCCAATCCCTATATGTCTATGGGTTGAATCACGTGCACGCATTAACGAATTCTGTAATTAGTTAAACTAGGCGAGCAAGTATATGTCTATCCTACTCACAAATTGGTTCCCCGATGCCCGGGTTCACAAACTAGTCCTATTCTTTCTTATTGCGTAATTAAATTCCCTCTTTCGAGTTCAATCTAAAAACCATAGATAATGCGTAATAATCGGGCCCTGACAATTACACAAGTGAAATCAAGAAAGAATAAGTAACCCGTAATGGGATTCAATTAATGGGAATCAATCTTCAAACATCAACCTTCATGTAATACTCTAACCCTAGAACGATAGATTTAGCTACGCATACTCATAATAACAACACAAGGAATTGATGTAATAATGAAATAATGATGTAATAAATTAATGGTAGGAAGAAAAACCCTTGTCTTGATGTTATGAGCTCTCAAATTTGCTCCAAAGTCTGAACTCCCATGAAAAACTAAGTAATAAACTATTTATAATGTTTCCAAACCCTTGGTAATAAGTTAGACCCAAAACTAGAAGGAATAGGGAGTAAAATCGCGCACAAGGGGCGCTACAACGGGGCGCCCCGCGCCCCGAAAAGCGTGACACCAACCAGAACCCGCCCCAGACTCTTCCGCTTTGGGCATGCAGCGCATGGGCAACCGCGCCCAACCCCTGCGCGCTATGGGTGGCGCGGCGCGGAGCCCACGGCGCCCAGCCAATCTCCTTCTTCTTTGGTCCGAAATCGTGTCCGTGTCATGCCTTCGTGTGCTCGATCCAATCCTCAATCAAAATCCAATCTTTTCTCGCTCAATCATGCTCCTAAACGCTCTAATTACACTGCGTAACAACCTACACACGCACGACATAAAATCAGTGTAAAACCACAGTCACAAGCTATAAAACGAGTGAATAAGGTACTAAAACGTGAGGAAATATTAAGGAAATATAGGCATAAAATGCCAAACATCAGCCATTGAGAGACAAACGGGTTTGAATACAACAGAAGTTTTTGAAAAATACTGAATTGCAAAGGAGTATGAAGATGAATGAGAACTCTTCGGGATTATGATGTATTTATATAATCTAAAAGAGTCCTAGAAGACAAGTGGATCGTTTACAGAAGTGTGATTGTGATAATTATGACTTACGTGATAAATCTCCATAATTACGGGATATGGCAGAGCAGTTGTAGCGTTGGGATGATGCGAGCATAATCCTCCAATCACAAGACTGCACCCCAATGTACTTGAGTATTTTCAATAATGCAAGGCATGTGATAAGACGAGTACCGTACTTAGGCATGCCTCTACATTTCGTATCACGCCTCTTTTCACTTTCTGACTGCTTATATTAGCACTCAACAAGTGGGGGGACTGACTGTGTGAGTAAAAATTTGCCACCTATGATTAAGGGGATACGAGTCCAACTAGAAAAGACTAGACTTACTCTATAAGTCACCGGGTGCTGAGGATACACGCCTGCTCCATAAGCCTCGGCCGCTCAATAGACACGGGCCTTGGGACGCTATGCGTACACCCCCTGCCTTAGCGTTAGAGTCTCCTAGTTAGGATTAATTAGTGTCGCCGCCTTGAGTAAACATGTTCACAACTTATAGTCTTTGTGTTTTACCATAATTAGGACTCGGGTAAACTACACCTATAAATACCACCTCTCCTATTGTGTTATTCATCAAGCGATTCTCCAAGAATCCGACTATTCTCAAGGATTATAATCTCTTTATTTTCTGCTCTATTTATTTTTATTTTTTACTATTTACTGCATTGCTTGTGATCTTTTTTAAATTTTATGTTTAATCCATTAAACAATTTTTAGGCACAATACCTTTTGTGTCACTTGTATATTCAATTAATGCACGGCACCACAGGGTTTCAGAATAAACAAATGATTCTGCTTATAACTTCAATTTCTCATCTTCAGCAGTTAGAAAATTAGCTTTCGCAAATTTCTCTTTTTGGGATTTTTACCCATTGAAAGTCTCCACAACCCTCATGTTTGACCTTTCAGCCTAACCATATTATTGACTCTATGAGAAAGTCAAGTATGCTACGCAGACTTGATTTAACAGATTCGCTTCAACGAATACGCTTTGGAGCTAGGATATTAAGCATGGATAGTTTTATTTGACAAAAGGTTTCAGATTGGTTGTATAGTGTACAGAAGGAAAAAAATGACAACTTTTTGGTTAGGAAAAAAGTTTTCATGAGCAGCTAGCTAGCTATTTGTTCTTGATGATCCTCCCTGCTAAAATGATTTTTTACTCGATTCGTGCCAGCTATATCGTCAAACTTTGAGCTAAAACCTGTCAATTTCCTTGAAACTACCCTGGCTGTTGAATACCACACGCCCTCCAAAAGAAAAAAGTACTAAGATACATTGCAGGAAGGTTATCTCAAGGACAGATAGTATAGAAGCAACTGCAACTAATTAAGAAAGAAAAACAACATTTGATCCTATGGTGTTATCCTCGTTTGATAAGATCAGTACATTAAATATACATATTTTATCAAAACACAAAGGTACATTGGTTAAACCTCAATACTTATTGTACAATATAACACTTTGGTCGTATAAATACTACAGTAGGTAGAACCCCTTCTTCGAAAAATCCATATTTATCTTATAATTTTTTGGTTTTAATGATATAGTTCTTGATGTGGTAACCTGGGAGTTGGGATCGCGAATAGCCTCTTGCTTATCTTGGTGACAATCCCAAATCGTTCTGAAAGGTCAACTATTTCGCCCTCTTGGAGTTTCCAATCAAGGGAATGGAACAATGAAGCCAAAACAAACATAAGCATTTTCTCCGCTAAGGGAATAGCAGCACAAATTCTCCGCCCTGATCCGAATGGCATGTACTTGAAACTATTGCCAGCATAATTCAAATTTGTAGACTGACTCAAGAACCTCTCAGGCTGGAACTCCAATGGACTTTCCCACACTCGAGGGTCCCTATGAATTGCATAAACATTCAATAACACTTTAGTTCCCTCGGGTATTGTGTATCCGCCTACTATTGCAGTTTGGCTGGGGCGCTTAGGGACAAGCAGTGGTAATGGAGGGTGTAAACGGAACGTCTCCTTTACAACGGCATCAAGATAGTATAGTTTTGGCAAATGGGATTCTTCAACAATGTTATTCATGCCTATGACATCTTTCAATTCCTGTTGTACCTTTGTCATTATTTCTGGATTATTCAGAAGCTCTGCTATTGCCCATTCGATCGTGGTGATTGTAGTTTCAGTTCCACCAATCACAATGTCCTACAAAGCATAAACATATACGAGGTTAGGGTAAAGGAACTTAATCGCTGCCAGAATTTGATAGTGTTTGAGTTGCATGGCATTCAAGGTTAGCAATATACAACAACATACCCAACAACAATAACAACTCACCTAGTGTTATCCAAGAAGTAGGGTTTGGGGAGGGTGAGATATCCGCAGACCTTACCCCCACACCAAGATGGAGAGACATTATCCAATAGACTCTCGACTAGGTAAAAATATTTTTGAAAATATGGTTGAAAAAAAATAAAATTAAATACCATGGTAAAGAAAATACTGACATAAAAACTAAAGATAATCGAGACAAAACACAAAACATCAATAGCAATAAAGATGAATAATAAAATAGAAATAGCATATAATGTTAATATGCAAGAAATCACTCAACTACTATCTAACATTCTATCCTAATCCTCATCCTCTGTGCTTTCATATATGTGATCATGTTTTCGGTAATCTAGAGGTGATCCATATCCTGTCTAATCACCTCGCCCCAATTCTGTCCTCTTCGTAGACCTAGCATTGCCAATCCCTTGCACCTCCTCACTGGTGCATTTGTTTGTTCGTATTTGCATGTCTGAATCATCGCCGCCTTGCTTCTCGCACTTTGTCCCACGTATGTCAAGAATATATGTGTATAATAATAAATTTTAAACTAGGCTAGCTATGTCCAATATATCCACAAGATTAGTCAAGCTAAGATGGATGTCAGATCATAAAGGATTAGACAAGATCATTAATGGCCACACTCTTCGTTAGAAGTGCAAATAGCATTTATCAAGAATAAAATGAGAAAAGTCGCTTGAGATAGTTCATTCATGTCCTGCATCGGCCTCCACTTGCACCTGTCTAAAAGTGCGACACAATGATAAGGAATATGTTAAAAGGGATAATGTAGACCTAAAAACAGATATATGGAAGAGAGTTGTCTTTAAAGACCTATATCTTATGGAATCGACACAGATCTTAAATATGGCATAACGAGAAGAGAAAGATCAATACATGCATACCAACTAGTTGAGACTATATTTTAGTTGCGTTAGTACGTTTACCATAGGTTTCATACTTTTTAGGAGTCCTTTAATCATATCTGGGATGTATATAAGGCCGACCCCTTCTTGCTTGGAATTGAAGAATGGCCGTTATTGTATGCCTGCTAGTTATATATTTCAAGCATCTTCAAAAGTCATCTTAGTTAGAAATTCAAAAGTAATCTCATTTTTTCTTCAATACTTTTGAACACGTTGATTCTTCATTCTGTAAACATGATTAAGAAGTTTACAAGTGTAGGAACAATTTGGGAAAACAACAACAATAATAATAATAATAACAACAATAACAATAATAATGTACGACTAAAGTATTATTGAATACAATAAAAGGAAAAGGATATAGTTATATTATCTTTGTATAGATATACGGTGCTCTGAGTCGTGCTGGGCACTGTCCTAAGAAACTATTCCAGCAGCCTGAAATGTTTCCCCAGGATAAAACGAGCCTTCCTCTATTATAATAGAGGGATCAGGAATCAGCAAAATTATTTATATTAACCCAGCAAGTCACAGAATGGTAAAAGGAACTTAGGGAGCAATCTGAATATGTGTTTGGAAGAGTAGAATAATAAAAGAAATAATGCTACTAATGATTAGAGAGATAAATAGACAAATGAACTAATCATTAGTTATGATGAAGGCTATAGGAAATGTTGTGGTGTATATATTCGGATGATAAGAGTGTATGTATCATTAGCCTATATATAGGCAATGATTGCATGAATGACCTATGTGCATGTTCATTACGTGGCCAACTCAATTTGCCACTTCTCTATATGTTTTTGCCACCTTTACATTGTCCAAGCCACTTGTCAAATGGTATTAAGAAAACTATGTGCTCCTCCAATGGTTTTAGTAGAAAACCATGTGCTCATGACACATGTCACAAAAGGAAAACATTTGGCATACAAGGCAATAAACTTGTGACAATTTTTGCCATTTGTCTTGGATCTTTTGAAATACTACACCAATTATCTAACAGTCTCCCACATATTTCAAAAGATTTGAATAATGAAGCGGTACAGAATGATGGGGTAAGTATGGAGGGTAAGACTTGCTGGTTTTGCACGGGCCAAATGCAATAGGTTTGGTGTCTTCTAGACTATGAACCAAACTTAGACCGATAAAACTTGACCCACAGAATTACTGGTGAAATATAATATTTCTATGAACCAATAATTCTTTTTGTAAGCCAGAGGTTCTACCAGTCACATTCAGACCCACAATTTTGCTGTTCAACGCGGTTTTGCGCGAATAGGCCGTGCGCGTGCGCGTGCCTGGTATTCATGAGAGCTTTAGAGACTTGGCTAGAATCTCATAGGAGCGGCTCCACTCCTACTCTCATATAGGTGAATTCATCAAGTGTACACTGCTTTAAATACACCATGCATAAGGACTATGAATTCATTCAACCTCTCCATTAGTAGCAGTTAAGCACTCTCATTTTTTAAGTGCTTCAGCGCCAATATCGACTTGTTATTACCCATATGAACCTACTTCATGGGATCTCCAATCACATAGGTTGGGTTACCATCTCTATTGACAATCATGTTAGCCTTAACCCATTGCATGCATTTTCTGTATATATGACATATTAACATGTCCTAGTCTAGCATGCCACAAAGAAATAGACTCAACCATATAAGCAGACGCAGATGTATTTTCATATATAACGTTAGAAACATTAAGTTCAAAGAGTTTTTGGTTACAATAGCCCTTTCCAACCAAAATATTATTTTTGGTCATTAGAATCCTATCAGATTCAAATGTCACTTTAACCCCAGCTTTTAATAATAAGGCTACAGAAATCAGGTTTGTCCTTATATCAGGAACATGTAGCACATCCACAAGGGATAAAGTTTTTCCTGAAGTTAGTTTCAGGAGTTCTTTACCCTTACCTAGGACTTTAGCAGTTCCTGAGTCTGCAAGGTAGACTACTTCATTATCATCCCCTATATTTATATAGGAGGTAAATGCTTCTCGATTTGCACAAATATGCAGAGTAGCCCCAGAGTCTACCACCCAATTTTTCAAAGTGCCTACAATGTTCATTTGAAAAATGACAGCCGCAATAATTTCATCTCCTTTAGCTAAATTAGCTTTGGAAGGATTTCTATTTTCTTTATCATTTCTTGCCATTTATTATATTTTTCCGGACATAGTAACCTGCTCTATCACAATTAGAATTATAGCCTTTCTCTTTCTTATAATTGGGGTTATTAGGCTTGTAACCTCGAGACTTATTAACATACCTCGTATTGTCTCTACACATGTCACAAAAGGAAAATATTTGGCATACAAGGCAATACACTTGTGACAATCTTTGCCATTTGTTTTGGATCTTTTGAAATACTACACCAATTATCTAACAACAAGTGACCGTTAAATCTTCTAACTTATATTGTTAACAAGTTAAAGAAATAAAGAGACAATCAATGATATGCAAAAGATATAGAGATGCTATAACTTACCATCAATATGGCCTTTATTTTCGTCAAATCTACTGATATCCCAGTGTCATTCTGCTCCATTAGCTCTAATAAGATCTGTATAAAATCCTTCTTCTCATTCCCCTGGATTTCACCCTCTTTTCTGTCCGAAAGCATCTCCATCCTTTCGTGTATCAAAGGATCCAAGATACTTTCAACCGACTTCAAAAGAGCATCCATCTGTTTCTTTCTTCCTTGTAAATCAAACCTGGCAAGCTTAGGGAAAAAGTCTGATATGTTTGGCTCTCCTATCAGTTGAAGAATTTTCGTCACCAATTCCCTAAACTCTGCTCCAACTGTTGCATGCTTCTCCATCTTCTCTACAAAACTGCTGCCAAAGAGCATACTAATGACTACATTTATTTCAGTTAGAAAAGCCAATTGACCAATATCAATGGGGTTGCCAGTCTTGGTATGGACATTTCTTATTGTCTTTCTGACCTCGTTTTTCCGATGACTATATGTAGCCTCAAGGTTGCTATTGCTTAGCATCTCCCTCACAAACAATTTGCGCATGCCACGCCAGTGGGAGCCATAGGGTGAAAATGCAATGTCTAGTCCACCATATGAAGCTGCTAAACCTGCAATAGGAGGGTCACGGTTGGCAAAAATAGAGTCATGATCACAAACTACTTCTTTGGCTAAGGATGGTGAATTTAATACAATGCAGAGTCTGCTCCCTAGCCACAGCTTGTATATTGGACCATATTGTTGAGACAATTCCGTGAGCTGGGTGGTGCAAATTGGGGCGGAGGAATGGCAAATTTCCAACGATTGGAAGGCCACAAGGCCCTGGTGGCAATCGGGATTCTTTCTTGTTTGATATATTTGATGGCCATTTGTACCATAGAATTGTTAGGAGCACAACTGATATTGTGAGAGCTGCAAGACCAAGCTCGTTTAAAGGTGCTGAAATCATGTTTACGAGGAATATAGTTTGTGCGGTTCTAATACCTCAAAATCAAGTAGGCTTAAAATCTGTAGCTCAAATCTCTTTTCCCTGAGCATGTGATATATATCTAGTTTTTGTTAAATCGTTGTTCTTATTTTATGCAATAAAGACTTCTTTCCAGCGAATGATCCAAATGTTTGGCCTATCAATTTTGCCTAATCTAGGGACGGGTTGCACTTAAATTTATTAGCAAATTCCGACCTTTGTTCGTTGACTTTGTTTAAGTAATTGTGGCCTAGAAATTGCCTAACATAATAGGAAAATTTACTATGGCATGGACACTTAATATTACTATAAAAACATGTCCTCCAAAAGATCAAAAGTCATTTTACTAAATTGCCCCTCAGAAACCTAAAAATTACCAAACTTAAAACACGAGCCTACTTTGCCAAAACTAAGAGACGGTAGATTAGTTGAAGGGATGTAAGCCTTCACATTAGCTGAAGCGATGCAACTTTAATTTATCACCGACTAGATGCTTTACACTAGGTATTAAAGCAACCAGTTAATTTTAAACAACCAACTTTGCTTCAAACCTCTGCTTTGGCCAACCTAGTAGTGACAAACAACTCTCTTCATCAGTATTAACTCATAATAGAAAACGCGTTGCCAAAGACCTAATAGTTGGAGGAAAAGTGGCAACTTCGTTTTCTGAATATCGCATGATGACAAATCTCAGATTACTTCTTATGGATTTGCAAGATATATAGTTGCATCTTTGTGGTTACATGCGACTACCATAAAAGCATTAATATCGTGAAGAACATGACCCTTTATCCTGAAGACAAAATAGCGAATTACTTTTTCAAGATTGTTTTGATTGGTGTACAAGGTCATATTAGTTATGTTCGTCCGTAGTTCAATAATCAAGAATTTTGCACCGACAGAATCATACAATATTAATTAAAATATTGAGGTACCGGTTAAATAGCCTATTTTAGCAACCATATATTTCATTTATTTGATTACGCATTGTTATGCTCCTACATAATTCTTCTTGGTTGGTTAGATAGTTTAGAAGGAACCAGTGTCCCTTATGTCGCGAAATATGCAATATGTTTGTCATTGTGGAAGGCCTTAATTCTAAAGTGCACTAAATTCACGTTGGGGTTGTGCTACAATTCTTTGTTCCAAAGTCATTTTCTGAATTGAAAAATTAGTTGTATTTTAAGATGAATGCTTTCCTCGGTTGAATAAGGAAAAGTAGCCAGAGTCACTTCATTCATAATTTTATGTTATTGTGGTTTAGCAAGGTAATCCTTTTTGTATCTTTAAGAAAAAGTAGCCACAGTTAGTAATGTACAAAGCACAAGACTAGAGGCGGGAGGATATGGCTATTGAAAAGTTTTACAATTTCAAAGTTCATTTAATCATCTACATTATTATTAACAGAAATTTTATACTTTCTTCTTCAATGTAGAATTATTACTAATAGCTTTGTTTAAACGGAAGATGGCCAAAAATACCCCTATTTTATTAGAAATTGTTCAATTTTACCTTTCGTCCACCTATGCGTAACTAAATACCCTCACCGTTAATTTTTTGTAAAAAAATGCCCCAAAAACTAACAGACATGCCAACTGTATATGGTGGGCCAAAACTAATCCTATTTGGCATAATATGACTGGTCCACGTGGGAACTAAATCCTAGTCAGCCTATGTGGTTACACTAACTTAACTCAACCCAACTTTACTCTACCCAAGCCGACCTACATAAACCTATTCCGCGTAAATAACCCTTCCCTCTGCAATAAAACTCAATCCTAATACAATATACTCCATTTCACCATTCTTGTTTCTTCATATTGGTTAAAACAAAATTCAGAATTTGTAACTATGTCCGAGAAATCTGAATGTTCAGGTGACTCATTTCAATCTCGTAGATGAAGGTGTGGGATGATTGCTACTCAATTAACGGCAAAGACGAATAATAATTTTGGACGTCGATTCTACAAATGTCCACATAATGGTGTAAGTATTTTGCTTGTCAACTAATTTTGATATATTGGTCTTTTTTTTTTATCTATGTTTATGTTTGTTGTTGACGCCCAATTTTATCGCTCCGTTTTTCGCAATTTGGCTATATTTAATTAAAATTTATAATAGTAATTTTTCAAATAAAACTGCATTATATAGCATGCATTTTATGTGTGTAATATTATTATTAATTCCCTATTTATATAATATTTATTTAATTGTGACTATATTACGTAAATGCATTCATTTAGGCTATTTTCTAAAATACGTATGTTATTGGTGTAATTTAACGCATTACGATATAATTTAATAATTATTTGTGGCTATTTATATATCTAATTAGCATTATTTGTGGTCATCTATATCTATTTATGATTAAGAACATTTATTTATAATTATTTACAAATTTTTTTGTTTTTTATACTAATTATTTATAAGTATTTTAATTAAATACTAGCCACCTTGTTATTTTATACGCGGGTTAGGTTAATGTGGGTCGGGTTGAGTAGAGTAAAGTAGTGTTGAGTTAAGTTAGTATAACCACATAGGCTGACTAGGATTTAGTTCCCACATGGACCAATCATATTGTGCCAAATAGGATTAGTTTTAACTCACCATACACAGTTGGCATGTCCGTTAGTTTTTGGGGCATTTTTTTTTACAAAAAATTAACGGTGAGGGTATTTATTTATGCATAGGTGGACGAAGGGTAAAATTGAACAATTTCGGATACGAAAGGGGGGTATTTTTGGCCATTTTCCGTTGTTTAAATACCGTTGACATTACTTTACAGCTATGTACCACATTTATAAACATGTGCAACGCATGTGGAGAGAGAATTGTTATGCTCTATCTAAACATGTACGCTAGGATGCTCTACATATACCTTATTTAGTTCTATCAATTTTTTCTAACCATCTTATTGTTGCTTTAAATGCTTGCTTCCTGATAAAGGTGACAATATTTTATCACAATTTACGGTAAACCTCAATTGGAAGATGAGAGGAGTAAAAACATCATGTGAACCCATTTGCCCTGTGACAGTGAAGCAGTACTATAGCTGAGTTAATTCCAGTCATTTCTTATCTGTTGATTTGGAAATCCAAGTGCGACTGATCCTTCAAAGTTTAACACTTCTGTGCGCTGATATGATATGGTTTTTTATAACATCGATTTAATTGCCCTATGCTACAGCCTAACAGGTATTTTCCATAATTTTAATTTGGTATTAACTCCTTGCTTCAATAAAATTGAAACTATTTTACATAAATTGTATACTGCATGACTCAGAACCTACGTGCAACGCACGTGCCGGGACACTAGTAGGAGAATAAATACAAACTAAACACATTCTACCTTTATCCTATGATATAGTAAACATTATGTAAATCTTATCCACATCTGCCTTAGATTTGGATGGAACATGCCATCTTTGAATGTGCCTGTTTTTGGGGTGATGACTCTTCATTTAACTTTTCTTTATACTTTAAATATTATATATTATCCACTAAATATATGTAAGATCAATTTCACTTAATTATCTCCTAATTTTATGCACATCAAACAAGTCAACTTTATACATGGTAAAAGTTAAAAAAAAGAAAAAGAAAAAAGATAAAGCTTAGATAGCTAACGCATATGCCCACATTTACATCTCCATCTCCTTTTTTACCTAAAACAAAAACAAATTTCTACAGCATTTGCATCATAAATTTAACATATAGCATGTCAGTATTTTAAATATCCACACTATCCAATTATCCTTCATGTGTTTAATACCGAAGAATTGCAGAATATGTATCCTATGCATATATTTGGGTATACATTCTGCATATATTTTTTGTATATATTCGTTATACATTTTGCGTATATCGTTATTATATACTACATATTTTTTTTGGTATTCATTCTGCACATAATTTGAGTATACTTTCTGCATATTTTTGGTTATATATTATGCATCACTTTGGGTATGCTTTCTGCATATTTTTTGGGTATATGTTCTGCATAGTCTTTATGTTATAGAAGCAAATAAATGAAAAAGGAGGAAGCAGATTGCATTTTATGTTGTTAAATGCTTGCCGTAAAAGGTAACAAAAGAGTAGCTGTGATTCCCCTAATTCTAGGTTCAATGTTGTTAAATGCTTGCCGTAAAAGTACGTTTACGTTTGGATAATCACAAGGATGATATATGCTATATAAGGTAAAAATAAGATTTTTTATCTATTAGGATTGCATTTTGCCGTAACTTTAGCTTTTTTTAGGAGTACAATTAGCTTAAAACCTAATTATCATTAATAGAAAAGTTACTAAAAGTCTATCGTTTATGGAAAAATTCTCAAGGCTATTTAAATGTAAGGCCTATGTTTGGTCAAACTGCCACAATCAGCAATTTGTGTTTGGCCAAGTTTTAGAAAAATGTTTTTGTTATTAATGTGTGTTTGACCAATATTTGAAGAAATTACCAATTATGAAAATTGAGAGATTCTCAATCCTTAGTACTCCTTTCTTTACTTTCATGTTTTGTACTGAATATATTTGGTATTGTTGATGTTGTTCCTACGTTCAAATAAATCAGAAAATACAGAAAAAAAAGGAGAATATAATCAGTTTTTTATGGGACGATCCCGAGCCCACAATTTTCTTGTGTCTTCTTAAGAAATCTAACCCCCTCACAATGCCCAAGGTTCACGGGTTAATTTCTCCCAGGATGGAACGGGATACCAGTTCTACAGTAGCGGCACTTCAATCTGTAGAACACCGCGAACACAAAGGAACGGAGCAAATCACACGACTTACTTTTCAATGCAGAAAGAGAGGGGATGCAGTAAGATATATTGTGTTCTGTGTATTCTGCCTATTTCAGTGTGTGCTGAAAGATTGATGACTGACCAGCTTATATAGCCATGGGAAAGAATATGAAGAGACACCACTAATGGCTGAATTTACTGCCACTAACATCTGAATTCACTGCCACTAATGGCTGAATTCACTAAATGTTAGTAATGAATTATTGGTTAATGGAAAAACGTGGAGGAAGAATTAATCTGACTAATCCATTCAGATTTCTGTTACACAAACAGATTTAATATTAAATATTAATAATAAATTATTATTAATTAATATATTTAGTTTTGTTGGTCCAAAAAATTAAGTCAATCAATCATATCAATTGACCGAATCCGAATCCGAAGCCGAAGCCGAAGCCGAAGCCGAGACGAGCGAGCGACAGCGACGGCGCGAGGCTTCCCTTCTTCTCAACCCTTTTAAGAGCTAAGAGAAGTAAATCTCTATTTAAACCCAAAAAAGGCTTTTTCCTCTACCAATATGGGAGAAAGTGCATTTCCCTACTAAAAGGAACATTTCCACCTTTCTACCCATTTCCCATTCACACTCTTCACATTCTAAAAACCCAACCATCCTCTACATGAATGGGGAATGGCTATATTGGAAATATGCATGACAGACTTGTGTGATTTGGAAGAAAGAATTAGTTGCATCGGGATAAGTAGGTTTCCCTTTGAACTTTCCGTAGTGAACATACATCGGATATACTCGGTCAATCGGTATATTTAATATCTTTGAACCGTTGAGCTTTGGTGTATACCTAGACAACGTAAGTCACACAACTAACGCTTAACCGTCTTTGGTTCTCACTGTTGTGTTTGTTTCAGCCATGAACACCGCCTGGTTTCATAAGTTCTTAGAGAACTAGTCATACCGAATTCTCCTTGAAGCGGCTTCCACTTCACACTTACATAGGTGATTTCTAAACGTGTAATCCTATAGATATACACTGTTTGATAATTACAATATCAAACTTAGATAATCATTAAAAAATGCCTCTAGCATTTTATCCTTGGTACTTGAACATTGTCTCATCACGAGAATGGACCAAACATTTAATTGACAATGTTGGACCGTCATACACAACTTTGTATTCTCTTTGAACCTAGTTCTTGGGATTTCCAGTCTCCTAGGTAGAGTTACCGCCGTGATGACTTGTCCTTGGCCATAGTCTCATTCCCTTCGATGAACACTCAACCGCCTCTCTAGTTAGGCCTTTTGTAAGCGGATCCGATATATTATCCCTTGACTTCACGTAATCAATGGTGATAATTCCTCTAGAGAGTAGGTCTCTAACGGTTTTATGCCTTCGTCGTATGTGACGATTCTTACCGTTATACATGACATTCCTAGCTCGTCCTATAGCCGATTGACTATCACAATGTATACAAATTGGTGTCAACGGTTTAGGCCAGAACGGAATGTCTTCCAAAAAGTTCCAAAGCCATTCAGCTTCTTCACCGGCTTTATCTAAAGCTATAAATTCAGCTTCCATTGTAGAGCGGGAAATACACGTTTGCTTGGACGATTTCCAAGACACCGCTCCTCCACCAAGTGCGAAAATATATCCACTTGTGGACTTAGAATCAGTTGTGCCGGTGATCCAATTGGCATCACAATATCCTTCAATGACTGCAGGATACTTTTTATAATGCAATGCAAAGTCTTGGGTGTATTTTAAATATCCCAAAACACGTTTCATTGCCATCCAATGAGTTTGATTGAGATTACTCGTGTATCGACTTAGTTTACTTATGCACAAGCTATATCTGGACGAGTACAATTCATGATGTACATCAAACTTCCCAAAACACGAGCATAATCCCGTTGCGACGTGCTTTGACCTTTGTTCTTTTTAAGAGCAAGGTTTACATCAATAGGAGTCTTTGAAAATTTAAAATCCAAATATTTAAATTTTTCAAGCACACTATTGATGTAGTGAGATTGAGACAAAGCCAGACCTTGAGGAGTCCTATGGATCTTAATACCCAGAATTAAGTCGGCAACTCCTAAGTCTTTCATATCAAATTTGCTAGTCAGCATGCGTTTCGTAGCATTTATATTGGCAATTTTATTGCTCATTATCAACATGTCGTCCACATATAAGCAAACAATGACTACATAATTAGGAGTGTTCTTAATGTAAACACATTTGTCACACTCGTTAATTTTAAAGCCATTTGACAACATTGTATGATCAAATTTCGCATGCCATTGTTTAGGTGCTTGTTTTAGTCCATAAAGCGACTTAACAAGTTTACATACCATCTTTTCTTTACCCGGAACTACAAACCCTTCAGGTTGTTCCATGTAAATTTCTTCCTCCAAATCCCCGTTTAAGAATGCTGTTTTAACGTCTATTTGATAGATTTCAAGACCATACACAGCGGCTAACGCTATTAACATACGTATGGATGTAATTCTAGTTACCGGCGAGTATGTGTCAAAGTAGTCAAGACCTTCTTGTTGTCTATAGCCTTTAACAACAAACATTGCCTTGTATTTGTCAATAGTGCCATCAACTTTTTCATTTTCCTTTTGAAAATCCACTTAGAACCTAATGGTTTATTTCCAGGAGGAAGATCAACCAACTCCCAAGTATGGCTGCTTAAAATAGATTCTATTTCACTATTGACTGCCTCTTTCCAAAATGGAGAGTCTGAAGAAGACATTGCTTCTTTAAACGTCCGAGGTTCATTTTCCAAAAGAAAAGTGACAAAGTCATCTCCAAATGAAGTAGAAGTTCTTTGACGCTTGCTCCGTCTTGGTTCTTCCTCATTTGGTAAATTTTCTTTGGTTCCTTCCCGAGGTCATTTGGATCTTTCACCAACTGACTCACATTCCTTCTTATACGGATATATATTTTCAAAGAATTCAGCACTATGTGATTCCATCACCGTATTAACATGAATGTCGAGATTTTTTGATTTATGAACCAGAAACCGATATGCTTTACTGTTTATAGCATACCCAATGAAAACACAATCAACTGTTTTCGGTCCAATCTTAACCCTTTTGGGTTTTGGAACTTGCACTTTTGCCAAACACCCCCACACTTTGAAGTAATTCAAGTTGGCCTTCCTTCCTTTCCACTTTTCATATAGAATGGAAAATGTTTTGCTATGAGGAACTCGATTGAGTATTTGATCAGCCGTGAATATAGCTTCCCCCCACAAGTTCTGGGGTAGACCCGAACTTATTAACAAGGCATTCATCATCTCCTTTAATGTCCGATTTTTCCTTTCCGCAATCCCATTAGATTGAGGCGTGTAAGGGGCAGTTGTTTGATGAATAATGCCATATTCCAAACATATTTGTTCAAAATGAGATTCATATTCTCCACCCCTATCACTTCTTATCATTTTGATCTTTTTGTTAAGTTGCGTTTCAACTTCATTTTTGTATTGCTTGAATGCGTCAATTGCCTCATCTTTACTACTAAGTAGAGTGCTATCGTCAATAAAAGTTATGAAATACTTCTTTCCACCGCGAGATGGTATTGACTTCATGTCACAAATATCCGTATCAGTTAAGTCTAATGGTTCAGAATCCCTTTTAATTGACTTGTAAGGGTGTTTAATATATTTAGACTCAACACATATTTGATATTTTGACTTAGCGCAATCAAATTTAGGCAATACTTCCAAATTGATCATTTTTCGCAAGGTTTTATAATTGACATGTCCCAAACGAGAATGCCATAAATTATTCAACTCAAGTAAATGAGAAGAAGCTGCAATTTTATTCATAGTGTCAACGATCATTACATTGAATTTGCAAAGGCCCTCAGTCAGGTAACCTTTTCCTACATACAGCTCATTCTTAGTTATTACAATTTTTTCAGAAACAAATACACACTTAAACCCGTTTTTAACGAGAAGTGCAGTAGACACCAAGTTCTTCCTTATTTCAGGAACGTGAAGAACATTGTTCAGAGTCACAACCTTGCCAGACGTCATCTTGAGGAATATCTTCCCATATCCTTCAATTTTGGCCGTTGCAGAATTGCCCATAGAGAGCGCCTCATCAGGTCCAGCGGGAGCATACGAAGCAAAGGCTTCCTTCACAGCACAAACATAGCGGGTGGCTCCTAAATCAATCCACCATTCTTTAGGATTTCCAACTAAGTTGCATTCAGAAATCATAGCACACAAATCAATGTCTTGCACTCCTTGGGCCAACTTATTCTCTTCAACCATGTTTGCTTGACCTTTTTCCTTTTTCCTGTCCTTCTTTGCAGCACGACAGTCTGCGGACTTATGTCCACTCTTGCCACAGTTGTAGCAATTTCCCTTGAACTTTTTCTTACTTGGGTTGGTCTTCCCTCCAGAAGGTTTCTTTCTCCTATTTTGATTTGGAGTATGCTCAACAATATTTGCTTCCGCTATTGTAGCATTTCCACGAGTCTTCTTCTCAGCAGATTTGTTGTCTTCTTCAATCCTTAAGCGTACAATCAAATCTTCAAGGGTCATCTCCTTGCGCTTATGTTTCAAGTAATTTTTAAAGTCCTTCCATAATGGAGGTAAACTTCTCAATCATGGCTGCAACTTGAAACGCCTCGTTAATCACCAAACCTTCAAAGAAAAGTTTGTTAGCAATAATATAGTTAATACTTTTAACATAAGTATTAATCAGGATCAAACCTTCAGCAAGGAGATCATGGATAATGACTTGAAGTTCTTAGACTTGGGATACAACAGATTTGTTATCCACCATTTCATAGTCCAAAAATTTGGCAGCCACAAATTTCTTCAGTCCAGCGTCTTCAGTCTTATATTTCTTTTCTAGAGCATTCCACAGTTTCTTAGACGTTTCAACATTACTGTAAATGTTGTACAAGTCATCTTCCGAGCCACTTAGAATATAATTCTTGCATAGGAAGTCAGAATGCTTCCAAGCCTCAATCACAAGGAAGCGTTCTTTTTCAAGTGTTTCATCAGTCAGGACTGGAGCATCCTCCTTAATAAACCTTTGCAGGCTTAAGGTGGTCAGATAAAAGAACATCTTTTGCTGCCACCTTTTAAAGTCCACACCAAAAAAATTCTCCGGCTTTTCTGCAGGTAGTATAACTGTTGCAGCAGCACGGCTAGGCCCAGCAGCACCAGAAACTGTGGTAGCATTAGTACTCACAACAGGGACAGTTGGATCCACTCCGTTTGTCATCTCTGTCAAAATGACACAAGCAGAAACAATATCAACAAACTGTTTAAACAATTGGAGTAGGAAAAACCACGAAGGCTTTTAGTCTCCACAAACAGATTATTTAACAATAATTAGGAGTAGAAAAACCACGAAGGTTTTAGTCTCCACAAGCAGATTAATATACAGTATAGGAGTAGAAAACCACAAAGGTTTTAGTCTCCTTAAACAATATTTATTTAAGCGCAGAAAATAAATAACATTAGATTTCTTAAGCTTGTTGTTCCTGCATTCAAATAAATCAGAAAATACAGAAAAACAGAAGTATATAATCAGTTTCTTATGGGACAATCCCGAGCCCACAATTTCCTTGTGTCTCCTTAAGAAATCTAACCTCCTCACAATGCCCAAGGTTCACGGGTTAATTTCTCCCAGGATGGAACGGGATACCATTTCTACAGTAGCGGCACTTCAAACTGTAGAACACTGCGAACACAAAGGAACGGAGCAAATCACATGACTTACTTTTCAATGCAGAAAGAGAGGGGACGCAGTAAGATATATTGTGTTCTGTGTATTCTTCCTATTTCAGTGTGTGCTGAAAGATTGATGACTGACCAGCTTATATAGTCATGCGAAAGAATATGAAAAGACACCACTAATGGTTGAATTTACTGCCACTAACATCTGAATTCACTAAATGTTAGTAATAAATTATTGGTTAATGGAAAAACGTGGAGGAAGAATTAATCTGACTAATCCATTCAGATTTCTGTTACACAAACAGATTTAATATTAAATATTAATAATAAATTATTAATTAATTAATATTTTTAGTTTTGTTGGTCCAAAAAATTAAGTCAATCAAATCAATTGACCGAAGCCGAAGCCGAGACGAGCGAGCGACGACGGCGCGAGGCTTCCCTTCTTCTCAACTCTTTTAAGAGCTAAGAGAAGTAAATCTCTATTTAAACCCAACAAAAGCCTTTTCCTCTACCAATATGGGAAAAAGTGCATTTCCCTACTAAAAGGAACCTTTTCACCTTTCCACCCATTTCCCATTCACACTCTTCACATTCCAAAAACCCAACAGTTGATGCTATTGAACACTTGGATTTTGTGAATATATTTCATCGCTATTCATATTGATAGTTGGTATGATTTTGGACATGGTTATATGAATGAATCATGACTAGGAATTTATATTTGTGGGTTTTGATTATCTAGCTTCTATTATTTTGGTTGCTTGATTTTTGTGCTCATGACACTTAAGTTATATGTCTACTTTGCTAATTAAAGACTCAGGAGAGATAAGTTACCGTAGAATAGTGAAGCTAGCAAGGATTTGTTGATAGGCTATTTCATAGACTAACTCATCTAAAAGAAGTTACGCTCGGAAGAGGTCTTCTTTCCTCGGGTAATGGGTAGTGCTCTATAAGCTCAACCATGGCTTTGATGAGCGCCGTTGAGCCAAATCACTTCTAGGCTGAAAGGATTCTAGGGATTACATTAGAACGACTCGGTCATAATATATAAACTCCGTGCTATAATTGCATCTTAGGCTCAAAACTTGTTTTCTTTGGTTGTGAGAAGGTCATTGATCATATTTACTTGATTTCCTAGTGTAGTTTGTAGTTGTTAATATCATTCCATCACCCTGTTATCCTAGTTTGGCTTAGTCAAATATGTTTAGTTCCTGCACTACTTTGATCGCATCACTTTGTTCCTTGTGGATTCGATCCCGACTCTTAGTTGGGTAAATCGTATTGCGATGACGCTCATACCTCAAGCCGAGGTGTGTGTTGAGCGTTGCCAAAAAACTTGGCCAAACATTCCAAATTTTAAAAATAAATTCTCTTTGATGAAAATAAGCACTTTTAGCTCCTCAGAAACTTAGCCAAACATGCTTTAAAGGCTATTTAAATATAAGGCCTATATAGTTTTTGGCTATATATATTTTTGGGAGATTTACAAATATATACAATCCTAACACCAAAATTATAAAAAATACCAACATTATTCCATTTTACAAAAATACCAACATTTTTTTTACACATTATATACAAAAATCAACAAAACTAATAAATTAGGGTTCCTCCTTCTTCCTACTGTCCCCCCAGGCGGCGGCGGCGCCTAGTCACCGCCATCAACCACCGGTTTTTTTTTTTTTTTTTTTTTTTTTTTTTTTTTTGTGTTTTTGAATCTAAAAAATGAAATACACATAAATACACATATAAACATTGATTTTTTTTAAAGTTGGAAAATACATATAAACAAAAATACATGTAAATACACAAAAAAATTGTGTTACACATACACTAAACACACACATACATACACGAATCTATAGATCTACAAACGAAACATACAAATTTATATGTGTGATATTTATTACTTGACATACACACAAAAATACATACAAAAAATACAAATAGATGCTCGGATATACATGTTCATACAGTGATATATACGTACATATACTTGTGTGCTGAAAATTATTACATGTACATACACGAACATACAGATACATACACTTGCAGATCTGAATTTGAATGTGTTTATTCAAATGCAAAAAAGAAGAAGGAGAAGCAGATCTGAACTTGTATTATGAAAATACATATGTATACATAAAAATACACACATATACACGTACAAAATGAAAAAAGAGAAGAAAAAAGAGGAGAAGATCGGAAAAGAGAGGAGCAGATCTGCTCCACTGTGGCGGCGACCGGCGGAGGAGGTGGGGAACGACGGGAGGGTGGGGTGGGTGGGTGGGTGGAGGAGAGGAGAGAAAGAGAGAGGGAGAAGTTAGTGTTTTGGGTAGAGAGGGAAGAAAGGAAATGAAAAATTGTATATTTTGTAAAATGTGAAAAATTATTGGTATGTAGATTAATTATTTAAAAATATCGGTATTTTATGTAATTAAGTGGTTTAGTATATCAATTAGCGTAAAAATGTCTATATTTTTTTACCCAATAGGCCTATCATTTGCCTAACCTATTTGAATGTAGTAAATAGCATTTGCCTAACATATTTGAATAAATTTATCAACCTATTTAGTGGCCATATGCCTAAGCCATTGCAGCGGCTACTCCTTTAATTTGCAGAATTCAATTGTAGGTAATTAACATTTACTATACATTTTTGTTGAATTTGTCTCTCTTTTATTTTTTCCCCCTTTATTCTCTTTCTACATTTATGTTCTTTGTCTTTTAAATCGTTTCTTTCTTTTCTCTTTCTTCCTCTATTTTCTTTCTTCTACAATGGGTTTGATTTTATCACCTAAACTGTCATTGTCTTGATAAATAATTCTGTTAGGAAGGAGTTAAAAGTACGTGGGTAAAATTACGTCACTTGTAATTACGGAATTAGAATGCCAGCTGGTCCAAACAAGGTATATGCCCAAGAGAGCAACGGCCGCTACAAGGTCTAGAAGACACGTCAACCCTTTCGCAGAACCGATAGACTTACTTTACTATTTAGTTACCTTTAGCAAAACCCTACCTCTACATAGGGTAAATTTTGGGCATCTTCCTCTTGTAATGGGCCGAAAGCCTCATGTAGATGTATTATTAGAGAAGAAAGAGGTGAAAGTACTTTTTGAGTTTCAAATGAAGTAAAAGGGATTTTCATTTCTTTTTAGAGATTTTTACACAAAAGTACAATTTTTAGAACTTAATTACCAAACATAGCAACATTTTAGCAAAATTAACCTATATAGAGGAAAACACAAGTTAATTACAAACATAGCAAAAACATAGCAATATTTTTTCATAACATACCAAACCCTTACATTCTTCCTCCTAGTTCTCCCACTATCACTTTTGCTCATCTCATTTCCCCTATTTCACTTTTACTCCCATTATTTCCCCAATTTCCCTTATACTCCTCCCATTTACCCCAATTTCACTTTTCCTCATCTCATCCTCAATGTATCTCATTGTATCTCACCGTATCTCACTGTATCCAACCGTTTCTGCACCGTTTCAGTTCATTTCAGCACTGTATCAACTGTTTCTGCACCGTATCAAACTGTTTCTGCAGCACTGTATCAACTGTTTCTGCACCGTATCAAACTGTTTCTGCACTGTATCTGACAGTTTCTGCAGCGCTGTATCTGACTGTTTCTGCACCGTATCAAACTGTTTCTGCAGCACCGTATCAAACTGTTTCTGCACTGTATCTGACAGTTTCTGCAGCACTGTATCTGACTGTTTCTGCACTGTTTCGGTTTATTTCAGCACTGTATCTAACTGTTTCTGCACCGTATCAACTGTTTCTGCAGCACTGTATCAAACTGTTTCTGCACCGTTTCAGGTTGTTTTCAGCACTGTATCTAACTATTTTTGTACCGTATCTAACCGTTTCTGAGTTTTGCACCGTTTCTACATTGTATCTAACTATTTCTAGACAATTTTTTCACACATAAATTGGCAAAAAATACAACCAGAATAAAATTTCAAAATTTTCATACTAAAATAAAATAAAATATATACTTGTGGGATCTTGGAAAAGCAACGGAGCAACGCACACGAAACAAAATGACAAAAAAGAAACTGTACAGTACTTAAATGTACTTGTGGGTTAGAAAGACAAACAAAACAACATCGATTGCGTCATCTTTCTCTTGTTTTCTTTCAAAACCAAACAAAAGATTAAAAATCATGATGCTCTCAATTTCACTGGTTTCGTTTTCTCTCTCTTTCAAGTAGTAGTAATTAACAAAACAAATTAATGACTAATTATATTTTTTTAGAGAAGGGGAAAAAAGAAGAAATTGCCTGAAGCTCAGTGATAACAGGGTATTCATAAGCTTATCACACTCTGGCTCCATCCATCATGTCACAAATGAAGCTAAGTTCAGCCATGGATTCCCATCAAGCATCAACTCATCGTTAAATTTGGTAGGCTGCCTCTTTTGGTATTGAATTCTCTTGTACTGAATCTCGAACCTAAAAGCAAAAACATAATTAGTAAAAGAGATTATACATGAAAATTCAAAATTTTGAGATTATGTAATGTGTAGCAACTAGCAGATAGTTACAAAGAGCACATATAGGGGGTGGGGGTAGGGGTGATGGTGATGGGGTAGTGGGGGTGGGAGTGGGGTGATGGGAGAAAGAGAGAGTGAGTTAGAGATATTGTAATTTGGGGAAATGAAAGTGAAATGGGTTTTATTTGGGAAATGTGTTAGAAAAATATTGCTATGCCTTGTAATTTGA
The DNA here is from genome assembly GCA_029990175.1 of Petunia secreta. Classification (NCBI taxonomy): domain Eukaryota; kingdom Viridiplantae; phylum Streptophyta; class Magnoliopsida; order Solanales; family Solanaceae; genus Petunia; species Petunia secreta. The sequence goes on from JARKIP010000054.1 coordinate 5,288,551, forward strand.
AAAATCTTGCTATTTTTTTTGTAATTAAGGTTGAAATTTTGTATATATGTGTAAAAAACCCTTCTTTTTATTACTCTCGACTAATTAGTGGATTCAATGAGGAAATGGGGCTATATTAGAAATATGAAAAGTTAGGGAAAATAATAAGAATGGAAATTCAAATAAAACCCTACGATATCAAGTGTCTCCTTTTTTCCATCTCTCTTCTCTTCTTTCTTGTTCTCTGTGGTGTGTTTATTTCTTTCTTCGATTGCTAACATTGAAGACTTCATCACGTTATTTAGAAAATTACTTCTAAATACCTCTAAAAACATTAGCCAAGGATTTGATTTTTTATCCCTTCATTAAAAGAAATTGTTCAAGAAAAATGTGCTAGAGTATTAAAAGTAGTTCAAAATACTAGGATTTTACTTTAAATGTGTTAAGAGTATTATTTATAAATGTCACAAGTTCAATGCTTGTTCAAATTACTACTATTGAAACACTACTTTGAGCTTTTTGTTGAACATGATTGTGTTTGTTGGACATTTAGGACGTTGGGGCAGAACTTTCTTCACAAATTTTGAAAGCATTACTTGCGATTTTGTGATATACTTTGGAACCAGATGTTTCTTTTTTGCTTCTCCATCGTGTTTATGAATTGAGGATGTTCGTAGTTACATTTTTTTTTCTTTTTCAGCTGCTTTACTGACATTCTTAAGGAAATTTTAGAATGAATCTTCGTGCAGTCATACTATTTTCTTTAGCTTTTTCTTGATCCAAAATTATTGTATGAACTTTGAAAAGGATGTGGTTATTGATATATGGAACATGTGCCAGTTCTGGTGTCGTGTGTAAACAATCACGTCTCGTTTATTCAACTTATGATTTTTTACGCATGAAATCTAAACTTGCATAGCTTCCATGCATAACAACCACATGTTTTTAAACAATGTGTGGTTGTTTACATGTGAAAAAATAGGAGAAAATAATTTGTGTGTTGTATTGTTGAAAATTTTAACAGGATTGCATATGTAAATAAAACGACAAAGAAATCAAAACATGAAGAAGGAAATGGTCTTTTTAATCGAATTTGGAACATCTGTAGCTAGCCCAAAGGAAGAGAATATGCTTGATGTTTAACGATCACCTAATCACTACTACTCTATGGAAAAACTTGCATGGTAACGACGTAAGATTCAAAGAGAAGAAAATGGAACCCTTGTTAGCGGTTGTAGATTTTTGTGTGTTGGCTTTGAATATTTTTATTAGCATGAGATATTTTCTAGTATTTTCTATAAATATCTTAATCCGTTGTATTTATATGTGTGTATTTGATTGCTTATATATTAAACCATTATTCATTGAAAAAAAGTGAAATTTCCTAAACAACCATTATTTGTTTAGAGAAGAACTCCACTATCTTGCAGACATTTGTAAACAACCAAAGCATGTTTAAATAAATATTGTTTATTTATTATATAAACTACAGACAATTGTTTAAATAACTTCTTGTTGTTAACCTATAGAGCACATATTCATTGTTAAATTAATATTAGAAATACTCAATTAGCATTATCAATAAGTTATTGTTAATTTTAATAGTTTAGTCATTTAATTGATGTTCAATTAGTCACTTAATTGATGTTCAATTAGTAGTATTGGATAAATTATAAGTTATTAATGATTAATATTAAACCACTTAATTGATATTCAATTATCATTAGATTAACACATCATTGTTAAATTAATAGTAGAACTACTCAATTGATATTGAATGGTACTAAAATCAATAAGCTAAGGTCTAATATCCATCTAATCACTCATTAATGTTGAATTAGCAGTAGATTAATAAGTTATTATTAAACTAATAGTAGAACCACTTATTTATGTTCAATTGTAATCAACTCAACAAGTTAAAGGATTAACTATCCGTCGAAATTCGAATCACCCAATCAATATTCAATTAGTAATAAATTAATAAGTAATTATTAAATTAATCGTATGACCGGTAAAAATTTATATGTAATCAAATAAGGCTTCACTATCCATAGAAATTTGAAGCACCCAATTGATGTTCAATTAGCATTAAATCAATTATTAAAATAATTGTATTACTATTAAATTGATGTTCTGTTGTAATCAAATCAATAAGTTAACGTTTAATTATCCATTATATCACCATATTGGTGTTCAATTACTAATAGGTTAATAAGTTATTATTATATTAATTATATAACCAGTAAAGTGAAATTCAGTTTTAATCAATCCATAAGTTAAGGTTTAACTATTCGTTAAATCACTATATTGATGTCCAATTAGAAATAGATTACTAAGATATTGTCAAATTAGTAGTAAGACCACTCAGTTGATATTTAATTAAATCAATAAGTTAAGGTTTAACAACCATTCGAATGACTCGTTTGATATTCAATTATTATCAAATAAGTTAATATTTAATGATAACTGAACATAATCTGATGACTTAATGAAGAATTAAACATGAGTAAACAAAACTAGTGGTTGTTTTAATCACTTCTTATTGTTTATCTTTAAACAACCCACATCAAAATATCAAAAGAAGTAAGTTATCTATATGTAAACAATATGTATACTTGTTTAAACAATTGTATTTAGTGTAAACAACTATTGTTTGTTTAAAAAATCACATATTGCTTACTATCGTTCACAAGAGTGTGTCCCCCTAGGTAAACAACAATTTAAACAACTGTCTGTTGCTTATTAACAATCAACTATTATTTGTTTAAACAACATTCACTAGTTGTATACGAAGCAAATCTACAAAAATTGTTTTAATCAAAATTTTCTTGACTTGTATGAATGTAGAAGAATGAGCAAATGTAGGTTCCACTTTTTTCATTCATAAAAGAAAATGAATCAATAATCAGTTGCAATGTAGATTTGTTACACTAAGTGTATATTCTTGTAGATAAAATGAAGGGCATCCGTAAACCCAAATCATGGAAGGTAATAAATACAAACAAAAACAAAATTCTGATGTGAAAAAAAGGACAGATTGAGATAATAATATGAGTAATCATCAAAGCAACAATTTTATTTCTATAACTCATGAGAACACCAAAAATTTTATGTGTGTCTATAGCAACTCAACTACTTTTGTTTGTACATTTATTTTAAACCCAAAGTAGATTACAAGTTTAAGGTACAAACAAAAAGTTCTTGAGGTCGCATGTTTATGGTGCGGATAAGTTTTTGGATAAGTGTCTATTTTTTCCTATTTTAACTAAGCCTAAAAAGGAATGGACCTTATGTTAACTTTCTACATTTTAGATAAGATTTTACTCCCCTGTTTTAATTTATATGTCACTATTTTCTTTTTAATAATTTGTTAAAAAAATATCATCTTTTATAAGTAGAAATATTTTGCTTTTATAAAATAATTTCTAGCTACACATATTTTTATGACTTGTTTTAGACTACAAATTTCAAAAGTATCTCTTTAAATTGCGACAGAGGGACTATCAGTTTGACCACGTGAGTGCAGCAAATTTAGAATAATAGGGTGATGTAGCTTGTTTGAACTTCAAATTTTAAGTGGCATTGCATCCATTCAAAACACGAAAATGCACTAATTTCACATAATCAAATCATTCTGGTCAGAGGCGGATACAAAATTTTAAGTTACTGGGTTCTGGATCATACTTCTTTTTACTTACTGGATTCTGAATAAATTATTTATACATTTTAAGTGCATTTTAAATACAAATACGAGATTTACGCAAAAGCTACTGGTCCGGCGAACCCATAGACTTGCCTCTATCCGCCACTGATTCTGGTGATTCAATATCTTGCTTTTAGAAGCTAGGGTAATAGCTTTTAAAATTTTCCTATTAATTTCTTGTTCACCGTTGGCAGTTTTTCCACATTGACATAAAAGTTCTCAAAAATTAATGAGACGCTACCGAGATCTTCTTCGTTGATACTATGGCAAGAAAGGCCAGCAGGCATCATTACTTTAAATTGGAAAGACAAATTACATAGTTGTATGAGATAAAGAGATTTTTCTGTTCTTAATGTTTACCAACTCTACAGAAACCATTGAATCAATTTGAAATGGATCCCAAATAAAGTGGTAATACATGTATTGTTATTTCAAATTCAATTTAATATAAAACAATGAGCGAGTCATGGCAATAACTAATGTAAGTCGAGTTGCTACGGAATCCAAATATTTCAACCAAAACCAACTGTTGATGCAAAATTTAATTGTGATGTAAATCTACTAACTTGGGTAACCAAATGACACTTTATGTTTCCTTTTCCAATCAAAAATCTTAATCAGTTCTTCCTTTCACATGGAACAATAGAACTTCCTGATTTCATGTTACATTTTGACTGTTCATAAGGCCATTTTCACAATTGAGCAACATCATATAATATTGCAGGCAGAGTATCTCAAGGACACATATACATATTAAAATGAAGCAACTGCAATCACAGCAAAACAACCTTGTCACCAGTACCAATTTAGAACGGCTGAAATGAATCTTATGAAGTTATCCTCCTTTGATGAAACCATTATTTTAAATGTACGTAGATATATTTAAAATGCAAGGTACAGTAGTTGAACCTCATTAATTATAGTACAATACTATACTTTGATCCTATAAAATACTAAAACCAGTGAGGGCAATCATGTCAAGCCCCCTTTATTCAAAAGCTATATTCATCTTTCTTATAATTTCTTGAATTTATTGATACAGTTCTAGATTTGGTAACCTGGGAGTTGGGATCGCGAACAACTTCTTGCTTATCTTGGTGACTAGCCCAAATGCTTCTGAAAGGTCAACTGCTTCACCTTCTGGGAGCTTCCAATCAAAGGAATGCAGCAATGAAGCCAATACAAACATAAGCATTTTCTCAGCTAAGGGAAGGCCAGCACAAATTCTCCTCCCTGATCCAAATGGAAGATACTTGAAATTTGTGCCAGCATAGTTCAAATTTGTAGACTGACTCAAGAACCTCTCAGGTTGGAACTCCAGTGGACTTTCCCACACTTGAGGGTCTCTATGAATAGCATAAACATTCAAGAATACTTTAGTTCCCTCAGGTATTGTGTATCCACCTACTATTGCAGTTTGGCTGGGGCGCTTAGGGACAAGCAGTGGTAATGCAGGATGTAAACGAAACGTCTCCTTTACAGCTGCATCAAGATAGTGTAGTTTCGGCAAATGGGATTCTTCAACAATGTTATTCATGCCTATGACATCTTTCAATTCCTGTTGCACCTTTTTCATTGCCTCCGGATTATTCAGAAGCTCCGCCATTACCCACTCGACCATGGTGATCGTAGTGTCAGTTCCACCAACAACAATGTCCTACAAAGCAGAAACATTTATAAGGTCAGGGGAAGGGAGTTTAATCGCTGCTACAATTTGATAGCGTCTGATTTGGTAAAACTCCATTAATGGAGCTCCGGAAGCTTAAGAAGTAAGGAAGCTAGAGAGAATTTTTTGGAAACTTTCTTAGCTCAAATTGTTACAAGAATGGAAATGAATAACTAACTAGCTTCTACTCTAAGCTACCCTATTTATACACAAATCATAACCGACTTAATCTACTAACTTACCCAGCTAACTGACAGCTAACTAACTAAGATATTTACAACTAACTTCCAGCTCATCAATGCTGACCTGGCTAACTAACTAATTTGATTCCAACAGCCGACTACTTAGCTGCTGTATCGGGTATTCTCAACACCCCCCTTCAAGCTAGGTGGTGTGAAGACATATAACACACCTAGCTAGGACAACAAATGATAGTGCTGAGCCCCTCCAAGTGCTTTGGTCAATATGTCCGCTTCTTGTTTACTTGATGGCACATGAAGTGGTAAAATCAGTCCTAGCTGAACCTTCTCTCTAATGAAGTGGCAGTCGATCTTTATATATTTTGTTCTCTCGTGAAATATTGGATTATTTGCAATTTCTATGGCTGATTTGCTATCACTCAACAATTGTACGGGTGTTCTTACTCTGACACCTAAATCCCTGAAACAAACTTTGCATCCAGATTAACCCACACACTGTCAATGCCATGCTTCTATATTCTGCTTCAGCTGAACTTCTTGCTACTATATTTTATTTCTTTGATTTCCATGATATCAATGAATTTCCAAACCTGACAATGTACCCTGTCACTATTCTTCTTGTGTTAGGACAACTGGCCCATGCACATAGATTTGGATCCCCCTTTGAACTCATTAGAATCCCTGATCCAGTTTGATTCTTTACATACCTAATAACCCTGTATGTTGCCTCTAAATGTGATCTTTTAGGGGCTTGCATGAATTGGCTTGAGGTTTGCACACTGTATGAAATATCTGGCCTGGTTAAGATTAAGTACAATAATTTTCCAATCAGCCTCTGATACCCTCTCACATCAGATAGAGCATCATCTCCTTGTGTTCCACAATATTGATCCAGTTCTAAAGATGTCAAATTCATGCTCTGCTCTAATGGGGTCAGTGCAGGCTTAGCTCCTGATAATCCCAGCTCAGATATTAGCTCCAGTGCATATTTTCTCTGACATAGCAAAATTCCATCTTGTGATCTGCATACTTCTATCCCAAGAAAATATATTAGGACTCCCAAGTCTTTGATCTTGAAAGCTCTTTGTAGAATGCCTTTTGCTTTCTGTATCAGTACTGAATCATTCCCTGTGATAAGAAGATCATCAACATATACAAGTATAAACACCTGAGCACGGCCTTGTCTCAATATGAACAGAGAGTGATCATGTCTGTTTTGTGTAAACCTTGAAGCCAAAAGTGCTTGAGTGAGCTTCATATTCCACTGCCTTGAGGCCTACTTGAGCCCATATAAGGATTTGATCAGTCTACAACCTTTGTGTTTCCTCCTGGACTGACAAATCCAGGTGGAAGCTGCATATAGACCTCTTCTTCAAGATCACCTTGTAAAAAGGCATTGTACACATCCATTTGGAAAAGATCCCAATGATGTATAGCGGCCAGTACAAGTACTGCTCTTATGGTAACCATATTAACAACAGGAGAAAATGTCTCCTGGTAATCAAGGCCCTCTTGTTGGCTGTATTCTTTGGCCACTAGTCGAGCCTTAAACCTTTCAATTTCACCATTGGACTTGTACTTGAATTTAAACACCCACTTGCAGCCTATAGGAATCTTTCATTTGGGTACATCAACTATTTCCCATGTGTTGTTATCCACCAGGGCCCGAATCTCAGTTTCATGGCCTCTACCCACCCGGGATCCTTAACAGCTTCAGCATAACTGGATGGTTCAACCTTAGAGGAGGCATTAGCAAGGTAGGATTGATACTTAGGAGATAAGGAGCTGTAGCTGATGAACTCTGAAATAGGGTAAAGTGAAGTAACACTATTTGCCTTCTTGTTGGGGCATACATAATCTGTCATCCAGATAGGTGGCTTTGAGGTTCTGACTGACCTCTTTAAAGGCTGTTCTGGAGTAGTGACAACAGTCTCTGAAGCAACAACAGTGTTATCATGAGACTCCTCTTGAAGTGAAACTTCCTCCCTTTGACCAATGTCATTTGGCACAGTAGGCAATGTGGATTCTACCACTGGAGTATTCTCAGGTGTAGCTAAGTCAACAGGTAAATCTAGAAACATAGGAAATGGCTTGTCTGAACTTACTAGAGTGAAAGGAAATATACTTTCCTTGAAATGAACATTCCTGCTGACAAAGAACTTTTTCTCCTTAAGATCATAAACTCTATAAGACTATTGTGAACCTGAATAGCCCATGTGAACAGCTGCAATAGCTCTGGATGCAAACTTATCAATTCTCTCAGTCACTGTTGCATAACACAAGCAACCAAGAACTCTTAAATAATCCAACTATGGCATGGATTTATGGAATACCTCATAAGGGGACTTTCCCGATAACACAGATGAAAGCAACCTATTTATCAAGTATACTGCAGACAACACACAATCCCCCCAGAAGTGTAGGGGAATGCTACCTGGAACCTCAAGGCTCTAGCTACCTCAAGAATATGCATGTGTTTTCTCTCCACCACCTCATTTTGTTGTGGGGGTATGTGGACAACTACTTTTATGTAATATACCTTGCTCAATTAAGAAACTACTGAAATCAGAACTAAAAATTTCTGCACCATTATCTGTTCTTATCATTTTAACTAGAGTCCCAAATTGTACATGCACCATTTTAATAAAGGATTTGAGCAATGTCACAGCATCACTTTTCAATCTCATCAGATACAACCAAATCACCTTAGAATGATCATCAATCAGAGTAAGGAAATACTTGTATCCATTATATGTAGGGACCTTGTAAGGACCCCCGATATCTACATGCACTAGTTGGAAAATAGAACTTGACCTAGTAAAACTGTGAGGGAATGGCCTCCTAGTTTGTCTAGCCAAAAGGCATACTGTACAGTTATTGAAAGAACAATCCTGAGAGCTACTGCTATTCAAATGACCTATATGCTTCATGACTCCAATTGGTACATATCCTAACCTCTTATGCCAGGTATAGTAATTAGCCTTCCCTTCCTTTATTGAATAAGAGTTGACTTGAACTAGTGTATGATCTTGACTTCCTTTATAATGTAGCAAATACAGTCCATCCTTTTCTTCACCAATCCTTTTTACCTTCCCAGTAGAGAGGTCCTGTAATATACAATATGTTGGAAAGAAAGTTATTGCATAGTTTCTCTCCTTTGTCAACTTTGAAACTGATAAAAGATTGCACTTGAATTCTGAAACACATAAGATATTAGATATCATATCATCATCTGTAATGTTGCAGCTGCCCTTGTATGTTACAGGAATTGTGTTACCATTTGGTAAATGTATGTTGCCTCTTTGGTGATCATGCAGGTGAGAAATGTTGTTCAACATGTTGGAATTAGATGCCATATGATTTGTAGCACATGTATCAATAATCTAGTAATCATTATCAGACCGTATCACATAGGAATTGGCTTTACCTGCCATATTAACTGCAGGTTCCTTGTCCTTTCTTCTATTGATCATGTTCATGATTTAGTCAATTTGTGCTTTAGTGAATTGATTGTCTACCCTATCATTCTTCAGAACTGATCCAGTATCATCATCATATGAATGTTGATCTCCTTTGGGGTAATATCCATCATTTGGGATTGCAGTAGCTGCATTGGTAACATTATAGCCCTGCTTCTTCTTTCTTTTATTATCTGGCTTCTTCCAGCAATAGTCCCTAGTGTGACCTTTAATCTTATAGTAATCACAATACAAATCATTATACTTCTTTGGCCTTTGTTGATATCTCCTATTAGCAGCTAAAGCAACAGAATCAACCTGTTCATTCACTATGTTCTGTGGCACATTGAGCACTTTCCTCTAACTTTCCTCATGAATAACCATTGCAAAAGCTTTGCTAACAGATGGCAGCGGTGACATGAGTAAGATCTGACTCCTAGTGTTGTTATAGGTCTCATTTAACCCCATTAAAAACTAAAATAATTTTTGTTGTTCTAAATGTTCAATGAAATCCTTTGATCTTTTACATTGACAACTAGGAGGTGGAACTAAGGAACTGTACTCATCCCACAGTAAACGTATTCTAGAGTGATATACAGAAACACTTGAAGTACCTTGTGCAATTGTAGCAATTTCTCTATGAAGACGATAGATCCATGATCCATTCACTTTATCGAAACGATCCTGAAGGTCAGCCCAAACTGCATGAGCATCTTCTGCATAAACAATTCCATTCAACAGTTCTTTAGTCACAATGTTCATGATCCAGGCAAGTACAATTGCATTGCAACGCTCGCATTCCTCCAGTAAATCTCCAATGTATTGATCTTTTGTGCACGATCCATCAATAAAATTCAGTTTCTTCTTAGCTCGCAATGAAATCTTTATCGCTCTGCTCCAAACTGCATAGTTCTCAGTTCCAATCAATTGAACTGATACCAAAGCTAATCCTGGGGTATCTGAGGATATCAAATAGAGAGGATGACGATGATCAATTTCATTGAGACTTCCTGATGAAGTGCTTGAAGCATTTTGGGAATTAGGGTTCACCATTTCGAAAAATTCACTATATGAAACAAGTATTGTAGAATGAGAGGGAATTGAATTCTACTACTGAAATGAGCCTAAGAACTGTAACCCCAGCTTCGATGGAAGAGCCTAAGCTCTGATACCATGTTAAAACTCCATTAATGGAGCTCCAGAAGCTTAAGAAGTAAGGAAGCTAGAGAGTTTTCTGGAAACTTCCTTAGCTCAAATTGTTACAAGAATGGAAATGAATAACTAACTAGCTTCTACTCTAAGCTAACCTATTTATACACAAATCATAACCGACTTAATCTACTAACTTACCCAGCTAATTGACAGCTAACTAACTAAGATATTTACAACTAACTTCCAATTCATCAATGCTGACCTGGCTAACTAACTAATTTGATTCCAACAGTCGACTACTTAGCAGTTGTATCAGGTCTTCTCAACATGATTTATATATATATAACTAGGCTAGCTAGGTCTAGCATATTTACAAGATTAATCTTGATAAGATGGACGAGCAATTATAAAAGATTAAATAGGATTATAAATTACCACGTTCGTTAGAAGTTGCAGGTAGCACTTGACACTCATTGAGGATAACATGAGAAAAAGCCGCTTGATATGGTTATTTCATGTCCTGCATCGGCCTCCACTTGTCGCGGTCTAAAAGTGCGACACAATGGTGACTGGTGAGCGAACGTGTTAAAGGGGATAAGATACACCCAAAATCATATGGAAGATTTGTCTTAAATGATCTACATCTCTTGGGATCCATACAGACATTAAATATGGGATAAAGGGAAGAAAAAGATCAATATAGACATACCTATTAGTAGACACTAGACACTGCATTTTAGTTGCATTAGTATGTTTACTAAAGGTCTTATATTTTCTAGGAGTCTTTTAATCATATCTGAGATTTATATGCCATCAATTTTCTAGTCAAATGACCAAACGACTCCTTCTAACTTGTGATTGAAGCATAATTGTTCTTGTCTGCCAGCTAGTTATACGATTCAAGCATTTTGAAAAGTCATCTTAGTTAGAGTTTCAAAAGTTTTCTCATTTTTTCTTCAATACTTTTGATCACATTGATTCTTCATTGAGTAAACATGATTAAGAAGTTTGCAAGTGACGTTAAATCCTCAACTGGTATTTGATAACAAGTTAAAGAAATAAAGAGACAATCAATAATATACTAAAGATATAGAGATGCTATAACTTACCATCAATATGGCCTTTATTTTCGTCAAATCTACTGATATCCCAGTGTCATTCTGCTCCATTAGCTCTAATAAGATCTGTATAAAATCCTTCTTCCCATTCCCCTGGATTTCACCCTCTCTTCTGTCTGAAAGCACCTCCATCCGTTCGCGTATCAAAGGTTCCAAGATACCTTCAACCGACTTCAAAAGAGCCTCCATCTGTTTCTTTCTTCCTTGTAAATCAAACCTGGCCAGCACAGGGAAAAAGTCACATATGTTTGGCTCTCCTATCAGTACAGGAATTTTTGTCACCAATTCCCTAAACTTTGTTCCAACTGTTACATGCTTCTCCATCTCCTCTACAAAACTGCTGCCAAAGATCATACTAATGACTACATTTATTTCAGTTACAAAAGCCAAGTTGCCAATATCAATGGGGTTGCCAATCTTGTTATGCACGTTTCTGATGGCCTTTCTGATCTCGTGTTTCCTGTTACTATAACAAGCCTCCAGGTTCCTCTTGCTTAGCATCTCGCTCACAAACAGTTTGCGCATGCCACGCCAGTAGGAGCCATAGGGTGAAAATGCAATGTCTAGTCCACCATATGAAGCTGCTAATCCTGCAATAGGAGGGTCACGGTTCGCAAAAATAGAGTCTTGATCACAAACCACTTCTTTGGCTAAGGATGGGGAATTCAATACAATGCAGAGTCTGCTCCCTAGCCACAGTTTGTAAATTGGACCAAACTGCTGAGCTAATTCTGTGAGCTGGTGGTGCAGATTGGGGCGGAGAAATGGCAAATATCCCACGATTGGAAGGCCACGAGGCCCTGGTGGCAATCGGGATTCTTCCTTGTGTGGTATATTTGGTGTCCATTTGTACAATAGAATGGTCAGGAGCACAACTAAAATTGTGAGAGCTGCAAGACCAAGCTCGTTTAAAGGTGCTGAAATCATGCTTACAGGGAACATAGTTTGTGTGGTTCTACTATCTTAAAATGAAGTAGCTTAAAATCTATATATCCAGTTTTTGTTAAATCATGGTTCTTCTTTTATGCAGTAAAGACATCTATCCAGCTAATGATCCCAACGGTCATTGTCATGATAGATATGGAAATCCAGGTATAGGAAGGTGCTTAAAGTTCTTAGGGTCACAAAATGTTTATGCTACGGTCACGACAAGTTTTTGGATATCTGTCTATCTTTTCCTTTTCAACTAAGCCTAAAAAAGACAATATTTCCGATTAATTTTTTTACTTTTGAGGCAAGATTTTATCAGTTTAAACACGGCAGTGCAGCAAATTCAGAATAATAGAATGATAGCTTGTTTGAACTCCAATATTTAGTTGAACACGGCAGTGCACTACTTTCTTAGGAAACAAATGACTTTGGTTGAACTTCAATCTCTCACTTTCAGAAGCTAGGAAAATAGCTTTTACAAACTTCCTTTTTTATTTCCTGTTTACACCCCTTGGCCATTTTCAGAACACTCAACTTTGCCTATTCAGAAAAATCCTACAGTATTGAATCTGATAATCTAGGCACGTGTTGGCTAAAGGGCCTCGAACTATTAAGAATATTCTTTTACTTTGTATGTAGTTTCTCTTAATTATCAACTCCAATGTCAGTCTTTGTTCGATCACCCAACGATCTCCTCCTCGAACTAAGTACCACACAGTCCATCACCAAGATTCATGGGCTTATTTAGAGATTCACTGTGTGTCATCCACATCATCCGAGCTATTATGACCACCAGAGCCCACATGGTTCTTCGTCGTAGATGCATTCTAAACTATGGGTAAGAGCTGGTAGAATTCGGTTAAAGTATTATTCCTTATTGATGTGTTAAAGATATCTTCCCAAAATTCTTTATCCTGGAAGTTTGGGAATCCAAGCCTAAGAAATTTTGTGCACAAAAAGTCCTTTCCTATCTTAAATGAGATTACTATTCTTTCTGCTAATCATTTGTCACCTCACAATGAAATGGCTTTACATCTTTAGTTCAATATATCCTCCCATCAGCACGTGCTATGTATCCTGTCTTTGTTAAGTACTTGTTCTTATTTAATGTTATGAAGGCATCATTTAGCTAGTGATTCCAAATTGTCTCTTTCTTCAATAGATTTGTGAATCCACGCAAAAGGTATATAGTGCTCACAGGGTCCCTATCAGAGTGTTGATAAGAATCCCAGCATTCTTGGATGGTCCAAGGATGACAACCCCAGCATATGGTCCAAGAATAACAAATAATGTATAATGAGAAATTCTATATAAATAACCAATGGTGGTTGCAGAGAGCAGCCAATATATTGTTGTCCTTTAGTAAAACAAACGACGAGATCAGGACAACAGCGTAAGAGGTCCAGACAGGAATGCAGATTTTTTAAGGTACAGTGATGTATGTAGAGGATCTTAGTTGGTTTCACACTGAATTTATTTATTAGTACTCTTAAATAATTAGATACTACCAAGAACTTCTCTGTTGATAAGGACATATGGTGCATTGACAAGAGGGCCAGTAGGCATCTTTATTTTAAAGAGGAAAGACAAACACAGAGTTACATGAGTTAAAGAGGTAACTGTCAACCAAACAAAAGCTAATTAGGTATTTTAAGTTGAGTTGCTAAGATTCTGGAATAGATCTACTGTAGTACTGGTTATTCAGGCACATTGCAAAGCAGGTTTTCTATTCTTGATGTGTAATAATTCTATAGAAACCACTGAATCAATTGAAATGGATCCCAAATGAAGTAGTAATACATGTATTGTTATTTCAAATTCAATTCAATTTAAGACAATGAGGGAGTCATGTCAATAACTAATGTCAGTAGTATTATTACAGAATCCAAAAATTTCAACCAAACACCCAACTATTGATGCAAAGTTCAATTTGGATGTAAATCTAACTAAAACGGGTAACCAAATGAAACTTTGATATTTCCTTTCCAATAAAAAATCATAATCAGTTCTTCCTTTCACATGGAACAATAGAACTTCCTGATTTTCATGTTACAGTTTGATTGTTCATAAGGCCATTGCAAATATAGAACATCTTACTAAGAACAAAACAACCTTGTAGCTATAACCAATTAAGAACGGCTGAAATATATCTATGGAGTTATCCTCCTTTGATAAGATCATTATATCAAATGTACCTAGTTTATAAAATGCAAGATACAGTAGTTGAACCTCATTACTTACGGTACAATACTACACTTTAATCGTGTAAGATACTAAAACCAGAGGGGACAATCATGTCACGCCCCCTTTATTCAAAAGCTATATTCATCTTTCTTATAGTTTCTTGAATTTATCGATACAGTTCTAGATTTGGTAACCTAGGAGTAGGGATGGCGAATAGTTTCTTGCTTTTCTTGAGGACAAGTCCAAATCCTTCTGAAAGGTCAACTGCTTCGCCTTCTGGGAGCTTCCAATCAAAGGAATGAAGCAATGAAGCCAATACAAACATGACCATTTTCTCTGCTAAGGGAAGCCCGGCACAAATTCTCCTCCCTGATCCAAATGGAAGGTACTTGAAATTATTGCCTGCATACTCTAAATTTGTAAAGTCATTCAAGAACCTTTCAGGCTGGAAATCTAATGGATTTTCCCACACTTGAGGATCCCTATGAATTGCCCAAACATTTAGAAATACTTTACTTCCCGCAGGTATTTTGTATCCACCTACTATTGCAGATTGGCTGGGGCGCTTAGGGAGTAGCAGTGGTAACGCAGGGTGTAAACGGAAGGTTTCTTTTATAACTGCATCAAGATAGTGCAGTTTCACTAAGTGGGATTCTTCAACAATGTTATTCATCCCTACAACATCTTTCAATTCCTGTTGCACCTTTGCCATTATCTCCAAATTGTTAAGAACTTCCGCCATTACCCATTCAACCATTGTGATCGTAGTATCAGTTCCACCAATGACAATGTCCTACAATACATAAATATATATATGAAGTCGGGGGAAAAGAACTTAGTCTTACCTGAATTTGATAATGCTTGATTCTACCTGTAGGGCTGCCAGGGAATTCAATTTTAGGTATGTATAAGTTTTAAGATTTTTTTTGCTAATTATGCAATTCAAGCATCTTGATTAAGAACTCAAAACTGTTCTTTTTTTTTCTTCAGTAATATCAAATCCATCCTGCGTTCAATCAACATGATTAAGAAGTTTGTACGAGAATGTCAAATCTTCAGACTGTTTCTCGTACAGTAATATTATGGATCACGAGAACCGAGTTTAAGGAGGCAAATATAGAAAAGTTTTAGGGACCATATAACTTACCACCAAGATGGCCATTATTTGCACCAAGTCCACTGATATCCCAAGGTCTTTCTGCTCCATTAGCTCTAAAAGGATCTGCATAAAACCCTTCTTCCCGTACCCCTGGATTTCTCCCTCTCTATTTTCTGAAAGCATCCTCATGCGCTCGTTTAAGGCAGGCTCCAATATACTTTCAAATGACTTCGAGAGTGATTTCATCTCTTTCTGTATTCCTTGTAAATCAAACCTCGCAAGCATAGGGAAGAAGTCTGATATGTTTGGCTTTCCTATCACTTTACCAAACTTTGTCACCACTTCCAAGAAGTCAACTCCATTTTTTCCATGCTTCTCCTTCTCCTCTACAAATTTGCTACCAAAGATCATACTCATGATTACATTTATTTCCGTTACAAAAGCCAATTCACTAATGTCAATGAGGTTTCCAATATTGGTATGCACGTTTCTTATTGTCTTTCTGACCTCGTGATTTCGAAGACTATAACAAGCTTCAAGGTTCCTGTTGCTTAGCATCTCCCTCACAAACAGTTTGCGTATGTCGCGCCAGTAGGATCCATATGGAGAAAATGCAATATCTACTCCACCATATGTGCCCAGCAATCCTGTGATCGGAGGGTCACGGTTGGCAAAAATAGTGTCGTGATCACGAACCACCTCTTTTGCTAAGGATGGTGAATTCAACACTATGCAGAGTCTACTTCCCAGCCACAGCTTGTATATTGGACCATACTGGCGAGACAATTCTGTCAGCTGGTGATGCAAATTTGGGCGAAGGAATGGTAAATATCCCACAATTGGAAGGCCACAAGGCCCCGGTGGCAACCTGGATTCTTCATTTTTTGATATATTTGATGTCCATCTGAACCACAGAACAGCCAGGAGTACAACAGAAAGGGTGAAAGCTGCAAGACCAAGCTCGTTTAAAGGTGCTGAAGCCATGTTTATGATAAGATAGTATCAGTGCTTCTTATACTTATATCAAGGCTTAAAATCTTTAGCTCAAATCTTCTATATTATTGTCACATGTGATAATGAGAGACTTGCTTCGACAGCAAAGCAATGTGACTGAGCCAAGCTTACAAAGTGAGATTGAAGTTTAGGGTCAAGAAATGGGAGGTTTCTACCACACACAAGCCTCACAATCCAGGTACCAGCCTCCTGTGTCCTTGTCAGAGTTCTTGACAAGAATATCAGCATAATAGGAATTAGGATGGCGCAAGGAATAGCCAAAAAATGTGTATAACAACGACCTATAGTTCTTTTGTAGTAAAGCAAATAAAAATAATCAGGATAACAATGTAACAGGTCCCCAGAACGGCAGAGGTGTTCAAACCAAACCGCAAAATCGAATCAAACCAAAAAACCGATCCAAATTGACTAAAAATATCGAATACATTTGGTTTGGTTTAGTTTTTGTATTGAACTAAGAAAAATCGAACCAAACTATATATATATTCAAAATTTTATATGTGATTTTCTTTAAAAGACATGTAAAGAAATATTTATTTTCCTCTCATGAGATGTAATATAAAATAAAACTACTATAGTACATCCAATTTAGGCATTTTAAATAATGATTGTGATCACTTTCTTATGATCAAATGTTGTTAATGTTTTAATCTCCTTATTCTTCTATATTCACTTGTCAAGATCTAACAAACTCTTATATCTTTCTCAATATTAAAATAGATTTTATTGGTTATCTTTTAATAAATAGAGATAAGATATGTTGTGTTTAATTATCAAAGTCCTATGCTAGAAAGCGTATATAAATAAGAGCTTATTATTAAAATTAGTTATCATGTATTGCCAAAAAAAAAAAAAAAAAAAAAAAAAAAAGCCTCCCATAATAAGGATACTTTAATATATTACATGTTCGCCAAGTTGGTCATTCTTTACCAATCATAAATCGATAATCCAAATTTTATACCACAACTCTAGCAAAGACAAATTGAATATATATTTCATGCTATTAAAAATAAAATCGAAAAAATTAACCAAACTGCAAAAAGATAATGCAGTGACCAAACCCATATAATGAGTTTGGATTTGATGAAAAATAGAACCAACTGAGTACTCACCCATGAACATCCCTATCTAGAAGAGTGCAGATTTTGTGGTAAGACGATATATACATAGGATCTTTTGTTGGTTCACAACGTCAATTAGTTAGAACTTCTCTAAAATAATAGAGGCTGTCAAGTTCTTCTTTGTTGATGCTGATATATGGTGACATTTGATGGGAAAAAGCAAACTCATCTCATAATGTAAAAAGAAGAAAAATATAAAGAGAGAAAACAAAGAAAAGAAAGAGTGTAAAGACAAGAAAAGTAATTAATGTCTAAAACATGACATATGCAATTACGTATAGGCAACAATATCTTCACTTGTAATTCATCCTTCCAAATATTTTCTTCTTTCTATCTCAGTTAAATAAAAGTATTCCTTGTGTGTCTATAGATGGTGCAATGCAAACCCGAAGGAGTTGCTAAGCACAAACGCGGAAGATAAACAAGAAAGATAAAAGATAGAAGCAAGACAAAACTTGCTTCTTTCGAAAGAACAGTGAGGAACCTGTCTCAAAGCTCGATCAAAAGGGACACAAGAATTACCCTAACTATGCAACAATCCTCAAGAGAACATTGCCTCTTACAAACTGAATGATCAAAGAGGAATGTTCAATCGGATTAACCGAAAGCCACAAGTCCATAAAATCCCTCACAGGGTTTTGCTCACGACGGAGACAAGAGAAAGGTGCTCGGCACTTTCATTAATTTGTCATTGTTCAAAAACTACCTCCCTACAATGAAAGGAAACAAGGTTTATATAGGAAATACTAGGGGTAAACTAGTAAAAGGGTCACAGGCGACCAATAGAAATAAGCCACGCAGGGCTGAGTTAAAATGTGTTCGGCAGACTTGACTTTGGTAAGCCTTGGCTTCGGTTCTCGTTTGTCTTCTCGAACACACTCGTTGTCTTCAGACGCTCAATTGTCTTCGAGCTCATTGTCCTCTGTCACTTTGCCTTCGGGCTCAAATCTGAAGATAATGCCTTCGATTCTTGAGCCCGGCCACTCAGCTTCGGAGCAATTGTTTTCCTTCGGCCAGGCTAAGTGAACGTGCACATCGTGCAGCAGCTTGGCTTGGCTTCGTGTCATCGGTCTCCTCGGTGGATCGAACACTTGATCAGCACGTGTTCGGGCTGCATCATCCTCCCCTTCTTGAGAAGATTTCGTCCTCGAAATCAAGCCCTCCTCGTCCTCCGAAGTTGGACCTAAAACACAAGGAGCTAAGTCAGCAACATTAAAGGTGTTGGACACATTATACTCACCAGGGAGGTCGATCACGTAAGCATTGTTGTTGATCTTGGTCAACACTTGAAATGGACCATCCCCTCGAGGAGCCAACTTTCCTTTCCTTTGGTTCGGGAAGCGTTCCTTTCGGAAGTGAACCCAAACCCAATCTCCCTTCTTCAGTTCCAGCCTTTTACGCCCCTTGTTTTTCTTTAAGGCAACCTTTGCATAGGCCTCCTCGAGGTTCTTCTTCACCTTTGCATGCAATTCGATCAAGGCGGCTACTCGTCGAGTACCTTCAAAATCAAGAACAGAATCTCGAGGCAATGGGGTTAAATCAAGTGGAATCAAAGGATTAAAGCCATACACACATTCAAACGGGGTCATGTTGATCATTCTATGCACCGTTCGATTGTATGCAAACTCCATCATGGGCAAACGATCAGCCCAGTTTCCAACCTTCCCTTTGGTCATTGCTCGAAGCAAAGATCCCAAGGTTCGGTTAACTACCTCGGTCTGTCCATCAGTCTGAGGATGGTGAGACGTCGAGAATAGTAGCTTGGTGCCGAGGGCACCCCACAAGCACTTCCAAAAATGACTCAAGAATTTTGAGTCTCGATCACTCACAATAGTGCGAGGTACACCATGCAATTTTAACACATTAGAAATAAACAATGTAGCTACATGCTGGGCATCATCACACTTTTTGCAAGGAATAAAGTGAGCCATTTTTGAAAAAGGGTCAACCACAACGAAGATGCTATCATGCCCTCCCCCCGATCTCGGTAACCCCAAGACAAAGTCCATGGATATATCAACCCAAGGTCGATCAGGCACAGCTAACGGGGTGTACAAACCATGAGGGTTGGACTTCGATTTTGCCTTCTTGCAAACGAGACAAGCGTTGCAAAGCTTTTCCATATCTCGTCGCATTTTGGGCCAATGGAACTGCTCGGTCAAGATACCAAGAGTTTTGTCGACACCGAAGTGTCCCATCAGTCCACCGGAGTGAGCTTCTTGAACCAAGAGCTCTCTCCACGATGACACTGGCACACAAACCCTCCCATTCTTGAAGAGGTAGCCATCGTGCCACTGATATTTTTCAACCCTTCGGCCACTCAAGATTGCGTCACGAACGCATTTCAGCGTGGGATCGTCCTCGTACATCGACTTGATGCTTTCGAATCCCATGAGCCTAGAGGCGAGAGTGGTCGCTAAAGCAAATTTCCTTGATAGCGCATCGGCCACAACATTGTCTTTACCCTTTTTGTAATGAATTACATAGGGAAAGCTCTCAATAAATTCAACCCACTTGGCATGTCTTCGATTCAATTTCTCCTGACCTCGGAGATGTTTCAAAGACTCATGATCACTCTTGATCACAAACTCTCGAGGCCACAAATAATGCTGCCAATGGGCGAGTGCTCGAACGAGGGCATACAATTCTTTGTCATACGTAGAGTAATTCAAAGTTGCACCCTTAAGCTTTTCGCTAAAGTAAGCGATCGGGTTCGATTCTTGCATCAGCACTCCTCCGATCCCAACTCCGGACGCATCACACTCGACTTCGAATGCTTTGCCGAAGTCAGGGAGTTGCAACAACGGGGCAGAGCAAAGCCTCCGTTTCAACTCTTGGAAAGCCCTTTCTTGGGACTCTTCCCACACAAATGGATGGTCTTTCTTCACCAGCTCGGTTAAAGGAGCTGCCACGGTGCTAAAGTCACGAACAAACCTTCGGTAAAAGCTAGCTAAGCCATGGAAGCTACGAACTTGTGTTTCCGAGGTTGGAGTTGGCCAATCTTTGATGGCTTCGACTTTTGATTCGTCGACTTCGACACCATTAGCACTGACAACAAATCCAAGAAAGACTACACGTTCGACACCGAAGGCGCATTTCTTGAAGTTGGCATACAACTTCTCTTCGCGAAGCTTTTCAAGCACTTGCCTTAGGTGGTCGAAATGTTCATCCACGGTTCTGCTATAAACAAGTATGTCAACGAAATAAACGACAACGAACTTGTTTATGAACGGTTTGAGCACATGGTTCATCAATCGCATGAATGTGCTCGGTGCATTGGATAAGCCAAAAGGCATTACCAACCATTCATATAGACCGAATTTGGTCTTGAATGCGGTTTTCCACTCGTCTCCGGGTTTCATTCGGATCTGGTGGTAACCGAACCTGAGGTCTATCTTCGAAAAGCATGAAGAACCACTTAACTCATCTAGCATGTCATCTAATCGAGGGATAGGATGACGATACTTTACCGTTATTTTGTTGACTGCTCGACAGTCAACACACATTCGCCATGTTCCATCCTTCTTTGGGACAAGGATAACAGGAACGGCGCAAGGGCTCAAGCTCTCACGAACGAGGCCCTTGTTCAACAAATCATCAACCTGCCTTTGGAGCTCTTTGGTGTCTTTGGGATTACACCGGTATGCAGGTTTGTTGGGGATTTGAGACCCCGGTACGAAGTCAATTTGGTGCTCGATTCCTCTCAACGGAGGTAATCCACCTGGCATTTCCTCGGGAAACATGTCCTCGAAGTCCTGCAAAACTTTACGAACAAACAAAGGCAAAGGGTTATCGTTAGAAAATTCATTAGAGTTTAGAAAGATACCCTTGTGCACGAGGCAAATCATCATCTGACCGTTGTCGTTGCCTCGTAATAACTCACCCGGTTGCATGATTGCACAGATTCCTTTTACTTCGGGCAGAGTGTTTGTCTCTTCGGGCCCCAATTTTGCTCCCATCGGAAGCTTGGCTTTGGCCGTTTCTTTCAATTCTTTCATCCGTTTATAGTCCTCGGTGACTTGTTTTGGAGACAAGGGTTTGAGCACGAAACTCTTCCCTTCGAGCCTTACAGTGTAAGTGTTGGATCTGCCATTGTGAACAGCTGTCCGGTCATATTGCCACGGTCGACCCAATAGCAAATGACAAGCTTGCATCGGAACCACATCGAATATCATTTCATCTTGATACTCTCCGATTCTAAACCTGATCCACACTTGTTTGACAGCTCTCAATTCTCCACACTCATTCAGCCATTGTAATTTGTAAGGGTGGGGATGCTTCATCGTAGGTAATCCCATCTATGAAACCAAAGTTTGGCTCACCACATTGGCACAACTACCAGAATCAATGATCATCGAACACACCTTTCCCCTTACTCGACATCGGGCATGAAAGAGGTTTTCTCTTTGGTTGTCCTCTTCTTCAAGAGTCATGCAGCTCAAATTCCTTCGAACCACAAGAAACATTTCCGGATGATCAGCTTCGGTAGCCTCACGATCATCATCACCTTCAGCTCGGTCAATCTCCTCGATAAATTCCTCCTCGGTGTCACTCGCTTGCTCATGGACGGTTCCATCTTCGAGCATAAGCATAACTTTGCGAGTTGGACACTCTTTTGCCATGTGACCATAACCTTTGCACTTGTGACACTGAATATTTGAAGCACTAGGAGAGTTAAGTTGAACTTTACCTCCCACTTCTCTCGACTGGTTAACGGTCACACCTCTTTCGAAGGGTTTCTTCGAATCTCGAACAGTGTTAGCACTTGTTTGGTTTGGACTCTTCCATTCTTTACCTCGGTTCAAGGGAGTAGAAGTAGTGACTCCTCGATACCGGTTTGCCTTATCGTCCTTCACCAATTTTTCAGCTTCGGTGGCAGCATCGAACAGATCTTCCAATGTGTGATACACGTGGAGCCTCAATTGAGATGACACATCCCTAGCTAAGCCATTTTTGAATCTGATAATGGCTTGCTCTTCATCCTCTACCAGATCAAGATTCAATCGAACCTTTTCGAACTCATCATGGTACTCTTGGACAGACTTGGACCCTTGCTTTAATTCGTAGAGCTTTTGCATTTGAGTCTGCCTGTACTTGGCACTCAAATACTTAGCATCCATAGCTCTCATCAATTGTGGCCAAGTAGTGACTTCGGGATAGTCATTCTTTCGTCTATGCCTTTTGTCAGATTCCCACCATGTAGATGCATAAGCTTCGAACGAAGCAATGGCATGGGCAGCTTTTCTCTCATCGGTCATCTCATTGGTTTCAAAGATGCGCTCCATTTTAAGCTTCCATTCAAGATACTCATCGGGATCACTAGTTCCTTTAAAGGGTGGAATAGTGATTTTGACACTGTTCAAATTTGAGTCTCGAACAGCACGAACCTGTTCGGGATACTCATCACCGCGATCATCAGCCTCACGCTCAATATTTCTTTCAACATTTGCGCCTCGGCCTCGACCTCGGAAATTTCCACGACCTCGGTGAGCTTGCCTTCGTTGAGCGAATGGCGGCTCGTTCTCATATTCGTCTTCGGGAAATTCCTCTTCGATAACCTCTTCGACAACGGCTCCAAGATCTCTTCGGGCCCTTGGAAGTGGTATCCTTTCTCCTCGGGGAATGCCCAAGTTTTGATAACCAGCTTGGGGATTGCCCAAGTTTTGTTGCGCTTGGGGATTGCCCAAGTTAAGCTCTCTTCGAATGGCCTCACTTGTCAACTGATGTTGTCGTACAAGCTCAGCGTACAGTTCAGGTTTCATCGGAGTGGATTGGCTCGTTCCAGCGCCGGACCCACGCATGGCCACGGACGCACTTCCTTGTTCGAGTTGAGCTACTGAAACACTCACTCCTCTTACTTCGACACTGACACCTTGTATCGCAGCCATGAGATCGGCTAACGACACTTCGGGCTTCTCAATGCCTTTGCCATCGTTTCCGGCCATGGTACCTGCACAAGTCAAAGATCAAACAAATGTTAGGGTTAGAAATCACCTCTCACACTCCCTCACCTTTGATGGGTGGCACTCGGGTCCACTCAATTTATGGGTTCGGTTTTTTGATCACTCAAAGACTTGTTAACAGTGGCTCGTCTGATTGATCGGTCCTCTAAGATCCTTCAAGTTCGACAATAGTCACTGTCTCTTCGGGAAGAGTGAAGTGATGTTCGACTCGATGGAACGGACGCTTTTTAACTGAGCTCGGGGAGTCAAAAGAAATTTCTACGAGAGTTTGGACTTCGGTCACCCATTCGCACGAGTTCTTATTAGCTCAAAATGAGTTAGTACGACCTCGAGTAGAACAATTACTCAAAAGATCCACTAACTAGAAATTTGACACGAAAGAAAGTGAGAACCTAGGAGAATTTACTCTTTGATTCCCTTTTGGAATCCTTTTCGATCACAACAACTCTTGTCCGCACAAGAGTGGTCCCTCCTTGGTACGGATAGGGTTTTACCTTATCCACTTTCCCTTTTGAGCAGATAAACTTTCACCTGGGGTTTTGATGTTTAAAATTTTACCCCTTCTTCTTCAATGGAACTGTGACCTTTGCTCCGGCGTACGGACAAATCAACTTCGGTTCACTGATCACAAATTTCAACAGATCTGGGTTGCTCTTTCAGCTCCGGTTTCAACAGCATTGGAGGAATTCAGTTCAAGTTCTTCGAGCTAAGAACCAGCTCGTTCGAGTCGTACACTGTTACGATTTTGTAACAATTTTCCGGCGTACGGACAACGAATCCAAACTCAGAACTCCGATTTTCAAGCAACAAACAAACCCAAATCACTCAAGAACCACCAATCTTCATCGGTTTCAACCAAACACAATGGGGTTCAAGTTCCAGCCACCATTTAAAGTTCAAAACAGTCCAAAATTTCACCAAGAAACCCTAGTCACGAAATCAGTACGTCGGGTGCTTGTTGGAATCAGGAAACAATGGTGGATCGAACACTTGATCAGCACGTGACCCTTTTACTAGTTTACCCCTAGTATTTCCTATATAAACCTTGTTTCCTTTCATTGTAGGGAGGTAGTTTTTGAAAAATGACAAATTAATGAAAGTGCCGAGCATCTTTCTCTTGTCTCCGTCGTGAGCAAAACCCTGTGAGGGATTTTATGGACTTATGGCTTTAGGTTAATCCGATTGAACATTCCTCTTTGATCATTCAGTTTGCAAGAGCCAATGTTCTCTTGAGGATTGTTGCATAGTTAGGGTGATTCTTGTGTCCCTTTTGATCGAGCTTTGAGACAGGTTCCTCACTGTTCTTTCGAAAGAAGCAAGTTTTGTCTTGCTTCTATCTTTTATCTTTCTTGTTTATCTTCCGCGTTTGTGCTTAGCAACTCCTTCGGGTTTGCATTGCACCATCTTGGTATCAGAGCACAGTTTGGGCTTGTTTCTACAACCCCAAATTCTGTTCAAGTTATCTTTACTTTTCGTGCGCTGTGTCTTTGTTTTCCGTTTCGTGTTCTTGATTTGGTTGTTACTGTTGGTGTTATTACTTTACAAAAAAAAAAGTGTTAAAAGAAAATTCAAAAATTGCGTTTGATTGCTGGTTGTTTGGGATAAACAACCATTGATTCTTGTTCACCATTGTTTCCTGATTCCAACAAGCACCCGACGTACTGATTTTGTGACTAGGGTTTCTTGGTGAAATTTTGGACTGTTTTGAACTTTAAATGGTGGCTGGAACTTGAACCCCATTGTGTTTGGTTGAAACCGATGAAGATTGGTGGTTCTTGAGTGATTTGGGTTTGTTTGTTGCTTGAAAATCGGAGTTCTGAGTTTGGATTCGTTGTCCGTACGCCGGAAAATTGTTACAAAATCGTAACAGTGTACGACTCGAACGAGCTGGTTCTTAGCTCGAAGAACTTGAACTGAATTCCTCCGATGCTGTTGAAACCGGAGCTGAAAGAGCAACCAAGATCTGTTGAAATTTGTGATCAGTGAACCGAAGTTGATTTGTCCGTACGCCGGAGCAAAGGTCACTGTTCCATTGAAGAAGAAGGGGTAAAATTTTAAACATCAAAACCCCAGGTGAAAGTTTGTCGGCTGAAAAGGGAAAGTGGATAAGGTAAAACCCTATCCGTACCAAGGAGGGACCACTCTTGTACGGACAAGAGTTGTTGTGATCGAAAAGGATTCCAAAAGGGAATCAAAGGGTAAATTCTCCTAGGTTCTCACTTTCTTTCGTGTCAAATTTCTAGTTAGTGGATCTTTTGCGTAATTGTTCTACTCGAGGTCGTACTAACTCATTTTGAGCTAATAGGAACTCGTGCGAAGGGGTGGCCGAAGTCCAAACTCTCGTAGAAATTTCTTTTGACTCCCCGAGCTCAGTTAAAAAGCGTCCGTTCCATCGAGTCGAACATCACTTCACTCTTCCCGAAGAGACAGTGACTATTGTCGAACTTGAAGGATCTTAGAGGACCGATCAATCAGACGAGCCACTGTTAACAAGTCTTTGAGTGATCAAAAAACCGAACCCATAAATTGAGTGGACCCGAGTGCCACCTATCAAAGGTGAGGGAGTGTGAGAGGTGATTTCTAACCCTAAAATTTGTTTGATCTTTGACTTGTGCAGGTACCATGGCCGGAAACGATGGCAAAGGCATTGAGAAGCCCGAAGTGCCGTTAGCCGATCTCATGGCTGCGATACAAGGCGTCAGTGCCGAAGTAAGAGGAGTGAGTGTTTGAGTAGCTCAACTCGAACAAGGAAGTGCGTCCGTGGCCATGCATGGGTCTGGCGCTGGAACGAGCCAATCCACTCCGATGAAACCTGAACTGTACGCTGAGCTTGTACGACAACATCAGTTGACAAGTGAGGCCATTCGAAGAGAGCTTAACTTGGGCAATCCCCAAGCGCAACAAAACTTGGGCAATCCCCAAGCTGGTTATCAAAACTTGGGCATTCCCCGAGGAGAAAGGATACCACTTCCAAGGGCCCGAAGAGATCTTGGAGCCGTTGTCGAAGAGGTTATCGAAGAGGAATTTCCTGAAGACGAATATGAGAACGAGCCGCCATTCGCTCAACGAAGGCAAGCTCACCGAGGTCGTGGAAATTTCCGAGGTCGAGGCCGAGGCGCAAATGTTGAAAGAAATATTGAGCGTGAGGCTGATGATCGCGGTGATGAGTATCCCGAACAGGTTCGTGCTGTTCGAGACTCAAATTTGAACAGTGTCAAAATCACTATTCCACCCTTTAAAGGAACTAGTGATCCCGATGAGTATCTTGAATGGAAGCTTAAAATGGAGCGCATCTTTGAAACCAATGAGATGACCGATGAGAGAAAAGCTGCCCATGCCATTGCTTCGTTCGAAGCTTATGCATCTACATGGTGGGAATCTGACAAAAGGCATAGACGAAGGAATGACTATCCCGAAGTCACTACTTGGCCACAATTGATGAGAGCTATGGATGCTAAGTATTTGAGTGCCAAGTACAGGCAGACTCAAATGCAAAAGCTCGACGAATTAAAGCAAGGGTCCAAGTCTGTCCAAGAGTACCATGATGAGTTCGAAAAGGTTCGATTGAATCTTGATCTGGTAGAGGATGAAGAGCAAGCCATTATCAGATTCAAAAATGGCTTAGCTAGGGATGTGTCATCTCAATTGAGGCTCCACGTGTATCACACATTGGAAGATCTGTTCGATGCTGCCACCGAAGCTGAAAAATTGGTGAAGGACGATAAGGCAAACCGGTATCGAGGAGTCACTACTTCTACTCCCTTGAACCGAGGTAAAGAATGGAAGAGTCCAAACCAAACAAGTGCTAACACTGTTCGAGATTCGAAGAAACCCTTCGAAAGAGGTGTGACCGTTAACCAGTCGAGAGAAGTGGGAGGTAAAGTTCAACTTAACTCTCCTAGTGCTTCAAATATTCAGTTTCACAAGTGCAAAGGTTATGGTCACATGGCAAAAGAGTGTCCAACTCGCAAAGTTATGCTTATGCTCGAAGATGGAACCGTCCATGAGCAAGCGAGTGACACCGAGGAGGAATTTATCGAGGAGATTGACCGAGCTGAAGGTGATGATGATCGTGAGGCTACCGAAGCTGATCATCCGGAAATTTTTCTTGTGGTTCGAAGGAATTTGAGCTCCATGACTCTTGAAGAAGAGGACAACCAAAGAGAAAACCTCTTTCATGCCCGATGTCGAGTAAGGGGAAAGGTGTGTTCGATGATCATTGATTCTGGTAGTTGTGCCAATGTGGTGAGCCAAACTTTGGTTTCACAGATGGGATTACCTACGATGAAGCATCCCCACCCTTACAAATTACAATGGCTGATTGAGTGTGGAGAATTGAGAGTTGTCAAAAAAGTGTGGATCAAGTTTAGAATCGGAGAGTATCAAGATGAAATGATATTCGATGTGGTTCCGATGCAAGCTTGTCATTTGCTATTGGGTCGACCGTGGCAATATGACCGGACAGCTGTTCACAATGGCAGATCCAACACTTACACTGTAAGGCTCGAAGAGAAGAGTTTCATGCTCAAACCCTTGTCTCCAAAACAAGTCACCGAGGACTATAAACGGATGAAAGAATTGAAAGAAGCGGCCAAAGCCAAGCTTCCGATGGGAGCAAAATTGGGGCCCGAAGAGACAAACACTCCGCCCGAAGTAAAAGGAATCTGTGCAATCATGCAACCGGGTGAGTTATTACGAGGCAACGACAACGGTCAGATGATGATTTGCCTCGTGCACAAGGGTATCTTTCTAAACTCTAATGAATTTTCTAACGATAACCCTTTGCCTTTGTTTGTTCGTAAAGTTTTGCAGGACTTCGAGGACATGTTTCTCGAGGAAATGCCAGGTGGATTACCTCCGTTGAGAGGAATCGAGCACCAAATTGACTTCGTACCGGGGTCTCAAATCCCCAACAAACCTGCATACCGGTGTAATCCCAAAGACACCAAAGAGCTCCAAAGGCAGGTTGATGATTTGTTGAACAAGGGCCTCGTTCGTGAGAGCTTGAGTCCTTGCGCCGTTCCTGTTATCCTTGTCTCGAAGAAGGATGGAACATGGCGAATGTGTGTTGACTGTCGAGCAGTCAACAAAATAACGGTAAAGTATCGTCATCCTATCCCTCGATTAGATGACATGCTAGATGAGTTAAGTGGTTCTTCATGCTTTTCGAAGATAGACCTCAGGTCCGGTTACCACCAGATCCGAATGAAACCCGGAGACGAGTGGAAAACCGCATTCAAGACCAAATTCGGTCTATATGAATGGTTGGTAATGCCTTTTGGCTTATCCAATGCACCGAGCACATTCATGCGATTGATGAACCATGTGCTCAAACCGTTCATAAACAAGTTCGTTGTCGTTTATTTCGATGACATACTTGTTTATAGCAGAACCGTGGATGAACATGTCGACCACCTAAGGCAAGTGCTTGAAAAGCTTCGCGAAGAGAAGTTGTATGCCAACTTCAAGAAATGCGCCTTCGGTGTCGAACGTGTAGTCTTTCTTGGATTTGTTGTCAGTGCTAATGGTGTCGAAGTGGACGAATCAAAAGTCGAAGCCATCAAAGATTGGCCAACTCCAACCTCGGTAACACAAGTTCGTAGCTTCCATGGCTTAGCTAGCTTTTACCGAAGGTTTGTTCGTAACTTTAGCACCGTGGCAGCTCCTTTAACCGAGCTGGTGAAGAAAGACCATCCATTTGTGTGGGAAGAGTCCCAAGAAAGGGCTTTCCAAGGGTTGAAACGGAGGCTTTGCTCTACCCCGTTGTTGCAACTCCCTGACTTCGGCAAAGCATTCGAAGTCGAGTGTGATGCGTCCGGAGTTGGGATCGGAGGAGTACTGATGCAAGAATCGAAGCCGATCGCTTACTTTAGCGAAAAGCTTAAGGGTGCAACTTTGAATTACTCTACGTATGACAAAGAATTGTATGCCCTCGTTCAAGCACTCGCCCATTGGCAGCATTATTTGTGGCCTCGAGAGTTTGTGATCAAGAGTGATCATGAGTCTTTGAAACATCTCCGAGGTCAGGAGAAATTGAATCGAAGACATGCCAAGTGGGTTGAATTTATTGAGAGCTTTCCCTATGTAATTCATTACAAAAAGGGTAAAGACAATGTTGTGGCCGATGCGCTATCAAGGAAATTTGCTTTAGCGACCACTCTCGCCTCTAGGCTCATGGGATTCGAAAGCATCAAGTCGATGTACGAGGACGATCCCACGCTGAAATGCGTTCGTGACGCAATCTTGAGTGGCCGAAGGGTTGAAAAATATCAGTGGCACGATGGCTACCTCTTCAAGAATGGGAGGGTTTGTGTGCCAGTGTCATCGTGGAGAGAGCTCTTGGTTCGAGAAGCTCACTCCGGTGGACTGATGGGACACTTCGGTGTCGACAAAACTCTTGGTATCTTGACCGAGCAGTTCCAACTGCCCAAAATGCGACGAGATGTGGAAAAGCTTTGCAACGCTTGTCTCGTTTGCAAGAAGGCAAAATCGAAGTCCAACCCTCATGGTTTGTACACCCCGTTACCTGTGCCTGATCGACCTTGGGTTGATATATCCATGGACTTTGTCTTGGGGTTACTGAGATCGGGGGGAGGGCATGATAGCATCTTCGTTGTGGTTGACCATTTTTCAAAAATGGCTCACTTTATTCCTTGCAAAAAGTGTGATGATGCCCAGCATGTAGCTACATTGTTTATTTCTAATGTGTTAAAATTGCATGGTGTACCTCGCACTATTGTGAGTGATCGAGACTCAAAATTCTTGAGTCATTTTTGGAAGTGTTTGTGGGGTGCCCTCGGCACCAAGCTACTATTCTCGACGTCTCACCATCCTCAGACTGATGGACAGACCGAGGTAGTTAACCGAACCTTGGGATCTTTGCTTCGAGCAATGACCAAAGGGAAGGTTGGAAACTGGGCTGATCGTTTGCCCTTGATGGAGTTTGCATACAATCGAACGGTGCATAGAATGATCAACATGACCCCGTTTGAATGTGTGCATGGCTTTAATCCTTTGATTCCACTTGATTTAACCCCATTGCCTCGAGATTCTGTTCTTGATTTTGAAGGTACTCGACGAGCAGCTGCTTTGATCGAATTGCACGCGAAAGTAAAGAAGAACCTCGAGGAGGCCTATGCAAAGGTTGCCTTAAAGAAAAACAAGGGGCGTAAAAAGCTGGAATTGAAGAAAGGAGATTGGGTTTGGGTTCACTTCCGAAAGGAACGCTTCCCGAACCAAAGGAAAGGAAAGTTGGCTCCTCGAGGGGATGGTCCATTTCAAGTGTTGACCAAGATCAACAACAATGCATACGTGATCGACCTCCCTGGTGAGTATAATGTGTCCAATACCTTTAATGTTGCTGACTTAGCTCCTTGTGTTGTAGGTCCAACTTCGGAGGACGAGGAGGGCTTGATTTCGAGGACGAAATCTTCTCAAGAAGGGGAGAATGATGCAGCCCGAACACGTGCTGATCAAGTGTTCGACCACCGAGGAGACCGATGACACGAAGCCAAGCCAAGCTGCTGCACGATGTGCACGTTCACTGAGCCTGGCCGAAGGAAAACAATTGCTCCGAAGCTGAGTGGCCGGGCTCAAGAATCGAAGGCATTATCTTCAGATTTGAGCCCGAAGGCAAAGTGACCGAGGACAATGAGCTCGAAGACAATTGAGCGTCCGAAGACAACGAGTGTGTTCGAGCAGACAAACGAGAACCGAAGCCAAGGCTTACCGAAGTCAAGTCTGCCGAACACATTTTAACTCAGCCCTGCGTAGCTTATTTCTATTGGTCGCCTGTGACCCTTTTACTAGTTTACCCCTAGTATTTCCTATATAAACCTTGTTTCCTTTCATTGTAGACACCCAGTTTTTTTTTAACAATGATAAATTAATGAAAGTGCCGAGCACCTTTCTCTTGTCTCCGTCGTGAGCAAAACCCTGTGAGGGATTTTATGGACTTGTGGCTTTCGGTTAATCCGATTGAACATTCCTCTTTGATCATTCAGTTTGCAAGAGGCAATGTTCTCTTGAGGATTGTTGCATAGTTAGGGTGATTCTTGTGTCCCTTTGATCGAGCTTTGAGACAGGTTCCTCACTGTTCTTTCGAAAGAAGCAAGTTTTGTCTTGCTTCTATCTTTTATCTTTCTTGTTTATCTTCCGCGTTTGTGCTTAGCAACTCCTTCGGGTTTGCATTGCACCACTTGTGTGTCTATAGACGTCTGTATAAATTGCCGAACCACGTCAATCTTGCATCTTGTCTTATCTTATGAATGTTTTATTTTCCTCATCTAGATATTTTTCTTTCAATTAACCTAATACGCTTTCCAACAACTGGTATCAGAGAACAGACACTGTATCTCTAGTAGAGAAGACGGTGTTGGCGTAGTAATATTCACGTTTTACTATTCACGGTCACTATCACATAACTTTTTTATTGTGAAATATGGCTATGGATGAAGGGAAAAAAATGCAGATGAAGTACTATTTGTACCAAAAAAATTACATTTACCTCTGACCGGGGTAAATCAGAAAGTACGGCCAATGCATATTTTGATCTATTAGATCACCAAATGCTTGGTGTGATTCAGCTTACGTTGACCTGAAATGTGACATTGAATATTATTAATAAAATGACCACCTCAAGCTTGATGTTAGCGCTATCAAATGGAGTATATATGAGAAGTCATCTGCTTCAAGTAAAGTCTGTTTAATGTGCCGCTTGTTTAACAATGAATATATCAATGAATTTAATAAAATTTTAACTCAGTTGAGTGATCATGCTAAACTACGCCTTATAAAGGGACCAAACGGTCGCAGTAAATATAGCTCGGTACTTAAAGTTCCGAGGTCGAATTCCACAGAGAACACGACTCCTAGCAATTAATCTAGCTAAACTATCTATCCTATCAACTTCAAGACTGTATCTTTTGTTTGGTTTTAAATTATGACTACTAGACAAGAAAGTAAATAACAAGTATAGAAAAATAATATGATTCAAGAGATGTGAAACCTAGGATTGATTTCCTCAGCTCCTAACTTATGCTAATGTATTGTGCTATCAATTCCCTCTAACTCTTCCTATTGAACAAGTGCTCCAAGTTTACAACTACCCACTTCCGTTAAGTAATCATAACTTTCAATAATTAACTATTTCTATTAACTAATAAAGATAGGGAGGACTACACTTAGGGGTCGTTTGGTACGAAATGAGTTATACAGGGATTGCCAGTACATGAATTAGTAATGCAGGGATTAGTAATACAGGGATTATTAATGCAGAGATTGTTTTTTATCCGGTATTTGGTTCATTGTACTAAAAAATTGATTTTTATAACATAATCTCTACTATCTGTTTATTTTGAAGCTAAATAAATATGAATTTACCATTTTACCCCTGTTTTGCTTTAACAGAAAGTCCTCGTCTTCATCTTACTCTCTTTTCTCCATGGTCAACCGTCACAAAACCAAGCAGGAAACCAACGTAAAACTCCATTCACATAAATGAAAAACTCAATTCTGAATCTTAGTCACATAAAGAGAACAATAAATGAATTAAAAAATATAGGAGCTCAAATTGAAAGTGAACCATTATATATATATGCCTGCTTCTTTTTATGGTTAACTCATTCCCAATTTCTTTCCCTTCCATAATAGTTGAGGATTTCATTTCATACTAGCTGCTCCTTGCTTGTTATCCCAATTAGTTGCTGTGAACAAAGAAGATGTAATTTATTGGGTCTCATCAGTACAAATATTCTCCGGTATGAGTTAATTCTAACAAGACAATTCTAAAAGCAAGGGTGCTTTTGTCTTTTGGATGTTTTATCCAAGTATAGCTAATTCCGGTATTAGCTATTCCACTCTACCTCAGGTATAATGTTATACCATAATAGGTGTATAAGTTATCCATGTTTTAAGTATGCGGGATTTGAAAACTGAAATCAAACAACGGACTATCCAATACAAGATCTAATCCCAGGATTATGTTATCCTATGCAGCCTACCAACGACTCCTTATGGTTCAAAGTAAGGATTAATATTCTTAATTCACCATTTTGAGAACTTAAGTAATGCCTTTGTTTTAGGTTGAAATACTGTTATGTGTTTAACACTAACTCATGAATCTATTCCTAGTAATCACAAGAATAAAGGGGACAGTTAATTGAGGATCCTACCGATTAACCAGCATAAAATTCGTAAACAACATAGATAGGAAGAATTAACAATATTTATTTATAACACAATAATTATCATCATACAAGCATGTGGAGTGGCTCAATCAACCTTAGAATGGGTGATTTAGCCACTTATAATCATGTTCTAAGACAAAAAATAACTATAAGCATACAAAACCACAATAGAGCCTTGAATATTGATCTTCTATCTTCGTTGCCTCCTTTTGATGTAGAATAGGTCAAAAGTTCTGTTTTTGGATGTCTTTAGGATTTTTATATCATCCCCATATACCCACACAACTTGAAAATCCAAAATAAACTCCGAGTCAAAGTAGCAGGAAATTTAGCCTGCCGCGTTGCGTCATACGTCGCGCAGCGGAAAATTTCTTGAACCTGCACAGTTTTCGAACTCTCTGAATATCGACCCTATCGCGTCGCGCCATGCGACGCCCAGCCCGGCGCGATAGGCTATTTCTACTGCTTGTCTAATTTTTCTCTCAGTTAACGTCTTTTCTTGAAAGTAAAATACATTGTTGTGTATTAAAACTAAAAACAAACGAAGGATCAGGACAACAACGTAAGAGGTCCAGACAGGAATGGAGATTTTTCTGCTATAATGATGTATGTAGAGGATCTTAGTTGGTTTCACACTGAATTTATTTACTAGTACTCTTAAATAATTAGATACTACCAAGAACTTCTCTGTTGATAAGGACATATGGTGCATTGACAAGAGGGCCAGCAGGCATCTTTATTTTAAAGAGGAAAGACAAACACAGAGTTACATGAGTTAAAGAGGTAACTGTCAACCAAACAAAAGCTAATTAGGTATTTTAAGTTGAGTTGCTAAGATTCTGGAATAGATCTACTGTAGTACTGGTTATTCAGGCACATTGCAAAGCAGGTTTTCTATTCTTGATGTGTAATAACTCTATAGAAACCACTGGATCAATTGAAATGGATCCCAAATGAAGTAGTAATACATGTATTGTTATTTCAAATTCAATTCAATTTAAGACAATGAGGGAGTCATGTCAATAACTAATGTCAGTAGTATTATTACAGAATCCAAAAATTTCAACCAAACACCCAACTATTGATGCAAAGTTCAATTTGGATGTAAATCTAACTAAAAACGGGTAACCAAATGAAACTTTGATGTTTCCTTTCCAATCAAAAATTTTAATCAGTTCTTCCTTTCACATGGAACAATAGAACTTCCTGATTTTCATGTTACAGTTTGATTGTTCATAAGGCCATTGCAAATATAGAACATCTTACTAAGAACAAAACAATCTTGTAGCCATAACCAATTAAGAACGGCTGAAATATATCTATGGAGTTATCCTCCTTTGATAAGATCATTTGTACGTATTTTATATAAAATGCAAGGTACAGTAGTTGAACCTCATTACATACGGTACGGTACTACACTTTAATCTTGTAAGATACTAAAACCAGTGGGGGCAATCATGTCACGCCCCCTTTATTCAAAAGCTATATTCATCTTTGTTATAATTTCTTGAATTTATCGATACAGTTCTAGATTTGGTAACCTAGGAGTAGGGATGGCGAATAGTTTCTTGCTTTTCTTGACGACAAGTCCAAATCCTTCTGAAAGGTCAACTGCTTCGCCTTCTGGGAGCTTCCAATCAAAGGAATGCAGCAATGAAGCCAATATAAACATGACCATTTTCTCTGCTAAGGGAAGGCCGGCACAAATTCTCCTCCCTGATCCAAATGGAAGGTACTTGAAATTATTGCCTGCATAGTCTAAATTTGTGAAGTCATTCAAGAACCTTTCAGGCTGGAAATCTAATGGATTTTCCCAGACTTGAGGATCCCTATGAATTGCCCAAACGTTTAGAAATACTTTACTTCCCGCAGGTATTTTGTATCCACCTACTATTGCAGATTGGCTGGGGCGCTTAGGGACAAGCAGTGGTAATGGAGGGTGCAAACGGAACGTCTCCTTTACAACGGCATCAAGATAGTCTAGTTTTGGCAAATGGGATTCTTCAACGATATTATTCATGCCTATGACATCTTTCAATTCCTGTTGCACCTTTGTCATTATCTCCGGATTATTCAGAAGCTCCGCCATTACCCATTCAACCATGGTGATCGTAGTGTCAGTTCCACCAACCAAAATGTCCTATAAAACAAAACATATATGAGGTCAGGGGAAAGGCACTTAGTCTTACCTGAATTTGATAATGCTCGACTCTACCTGTAGGGCTGCCAGGGAATTCAATTTTAGGTATGTATAAGTATAAAATTTTAAGATTTTTTTTTTGCTAATTAAGCAATCCAAGCATCTTGATTAAGAATTCAAAATTGTTCTCTTTATTCTTCAGTATTATTAAGTCCATCCTTTTCATTCAACATGATTAAGAAGTTTGTACGAGAATGTCAAATCTTCAGACAGATTTCTCGCATAGTAATATTATGGATCACGAGAACCAAGTTTTAGGGACCATATCACTTACCGCCAAGATGGCCTTTATTTGCACCAAACCCACTGATATCCCAAGGTCTTTCTGCTCCATTAGCTCTAAAAGGATCTCAATAAAATCCTTCTTCCTGTTCCCCTGGATTTCTCCCTCTCTATTTTCTGAAAGCATCCTCATGCGTTCGTTTATGGCAGGCTCCAATATACTTTCAAACGACTTCAAGAGAGACTTCATCTCTTTCTGTATTCCTTGTAAATCAAACCTCGCAAGCATAGGGAAGAAGTCTGATATGTTTGGCTTTCCCATCACTTCAAGAATCTTTGTCACCACTTCCATGAAGTCAGCTTCATTTTTTCCATGCTTCTCCTTCTCCTCTACAAATTTGCTACCAAAGATCAAACTCATGACTACATTTATTTCCGTTACAAAAGCCAATTCACTAATGTCAATGAGGTTTCCAATCTTGGTATGCACGTTTTTTATTGTCTTTCTGACCTCATGATTTCGAAGACTATAACTAGCTTCAAGGTTCCTGTTGCTTAGCATCTCCCTCACAAACAGTTTGCGTATTTCACGCCAGTAGGATCCATATGGAGAAAATGCAATATCTAGTCCACCATATGAGGACAGCATTGCTGCTATTGGAGGGTCACGGTTGGCAAAAATAGAATCTTGATCACGAACCACCTCTTTTGCTAAGGATGGTGAATTCAACACTATGCAGAGTCTACTTCCCAGCCACAGCTTGTATATTGGACCATACTGGCGAGACAATTCTGTCAGCTGGTGATGCAAATTGGGGCGAAGGAATGGTAAATATCCCACAATTGGAAGGCCACGAGGCCCCGGTGGCAACCTGGATTCTTCATTTTTTGATATATTTGATGTCCATCTGAACCACAGAACAGCCAGGAGTACAACAGAAAGGGTGAAAGCTGCAAGACCTAGCTCGTTTAAAGGTGCTGAAGCCATGTTTACGGTAAGATAGTATCAGTGCTTCTTATACTTATATCAAGGCTTAGAATCTTTAGCTCAAATCTTCTATATTATTGTTACATCTGATAATGAGAGACTTGCTTCGACAGCTGCAAAGCAATATGACTGAGTCAAGCTTACAAAGTGAGATTGAAGTTTAGGGTCAAGAAATGGGAGGTTCCTACCACACACAAGCCTCACAATATACCAGCCTCATGTGTCCTTATCAGAGTTCTTGACAAGAATATCAGCATAATAGGAATTAGGATGGCGCAAGGAATAACCAAAAAATGTGTAATAACAAGTGGTGTGTTTGCAGACAGCGACCTATAGTTATTTTGTAGTAAAGCAAATAAAAGTAATCAGGATAACAATGTAACAGGTCCGCAGAACTGTGGAGGTGTTCAAACCAAACCACAAAATCGAATCAAACCAAAACAACCGATCCAAATTGACTAAAAATATCGAATACATTTGGTTTGGTCTAGTTTTGGTATTGAACTAAGAAAAACCAAACCGGCAAATAAATATATTTATTTTTTTTATATATTTTCAAAATTTTATATGTGATTTTCTTTAAAAGACATGTCAAGAAATATTTATTATCCTTGAAATGTAATATTAAATAAAACTACTATGGTACATCATATTTAGGCATTTTAAATAATGATTCATTCTAGCATGTGCAAGTGATGTCAAATATTTTAATCTTTTTATTCTTCCAAATTTACTTGTCAAAAACTAAGAAACTCTTATATCTTTCCCAATATTGAAATAAAGTTTATTGGTTATCTTTTAATAAATGGAGATAAGATATTATTACTTGAATTTCATATTGATGTTGTGTTTAATTATCAAAGTCATAAGCTTGAAAGCGTATATAAATAAGAGCTTATTCTTAAAATTAGTTATCATGTATTGCAAAAAGAAAAACCTCCCATAATAAGGATACTTTAATATATCACATGTTACGTTCATCAAGTTGGTCATTCTTTACCAATCATAAATCGATATACCTAAATTTTATACCACAACTCTAGCAAAGACAAATTGAATATATATTTCATGCTATTAAAAATAAAATCGAAAAAATCAATCAAACTGCAAAAAGATAATGCAATGACCAAATCCATATAATTAGTTTGGTTTTGATGAAAAATAGAACTAACTGACCTATGAACATCCTTTCTAGAAGAGTGTAGATTTTGTGGTAAGATGATCTATACGTGTATTGGGTTAAATCCGTCGTCACCAAAGTTGGTGACTAAGCATCCACGTAGGACGACGTATAGACGACACGTGGCTATGAATGGATATAAAGGCAACGGATAGAATCGAAGATGGACAACTATAACGGACAGATGAACAGTCACCACGGCCAGAATAGTCGCAACTCGTCATCAAGCCAATTCAAAATAGAAGTCTTATCCTTAAGCAACGTAACTGCTCGATTAAGGAGTTACAACTGCTCGCGAACGGACGCTTAGTTATCTATATATTGTAATTTAAGTCACAAGCATTGTATCTAATTCTTCTCTGAACATACATCTGTATTCCAACTATTAATTAATACCCGATTCTTTACCTTCTGTCAATATTTACTACTACTACTCGCAATCAAGTGATCTCATTTATTGTTCCGCTGCTTAAATATCATAAAGAGTACGAGGAAGGAAGTTTGATCAAGTCTATACGGCCTGAACACGGTTCCTTTCATTTAAATCTTCATTTATTACATCGCATTAATGGTGTCTTTATTTCTTTACATTTATTATAATCATTTATACCTTTTCACATTAGGCATTTAATCTTGATTATTGATCGTGACTCCGCTTTATAAATTTAATTGTGACTTAACCTAATAAACGAAATTACGGTTAAACAATTTGGCGACCACAGTGGGAGCCGGTCAATAACTTCCGTAGGTTAATTGCTTATCGTATTTTATTCTTTATTCATTTTTTTCTTGTTCGTTGGCTCTCCTCGTTTTCTTTTTGTCAAAATGGCAGATAACAACTCACACAACAGCGCTCCCATTGACGGGCAACAAGACCTTAACGCTGCGGAGCAAATAGACTTGAATCTGGTCGGGAACGAGCAGCAAGATGTTATTCCTGCAGACGACGACGCAATCCCCATTGCAGAGGACGAGAACGTGCTCCCAGCGGAACAGGAAAACGAGCACAGCCAGCAGGGTAGCAGGAATAGCCGCCCTCCTGGCCGAGGAAACTTCGATCAAGGGTCTGGAGGACCTAGAAGACCCAATGGTCCTGGGAATTCGAGGAATTCTCAAGACGCTATCCTTGAATTCATACGGCAACAGGCTGAAGTCAACAGGCAAATACGGGAAGCTATCGACGGCCTACGAGGACAAACCCTGCCAAACGCAGGAAATCCACCCATTGGACGTCCAAGGGATGCTTCACCGTCCCATGCCTCGAGACGCGCTGAAAATCAGAATGCAGGATCAGCGGTGCCAACGGAAATGAGCGAGGTCATGGAAGCCCTCACCAGGCAGTTCAAAGAGAGCCAGGAGGCCCTACAGCGCTCTCTTCATGAGAGGATTGATCAGATCCCTGGCGCACCACCCACTTTGAAGAAAGTTGACGTTCAACGATATACCCAAAGGCCTTGGAAGAAAGAAGCAGCACCAAAGGCAATACCCAAAACATTCAAAATGTCAAACATACCAAGATACCGGGGAACAACTGACCCCAACGACCACTTGATGATGTTTAGCAATTTCATAAAGGCAAGCGATCTCACCAACAAGGAGATCGAGTCAGTACAATTGAAGAAGTTCGTAGAAACCTTGGCAGATGGCGCTCTACGATGGTATTCAATGCTGCCACCATATTCAATAGGATCTTTTGCCGAGATGGCGGAGTTATTTGTCAAAGCACACACAGGCGCTCAGAAAACAGAAACAAGAGTTGAAGACATCTTTGAAATCAAACAACTGCCCGGGGAGTCTCTCCGGAAGTATGTGGATCGCTTTCAGCGTGAACGTATGTTGCTACCCAAAGTTCCAGATCGATGGGCGGCTATTGCATTCACTAACAGCTTGGACGTCAAAAGTTCTGAAGCGACCAGACGATTGTATGAATCCCTGCGAGAATATCCTGCAGCAAACTGGTCGGATGTCTACAATCGTTATAATTTAAAGGTACGTATAGACGAAGATAAATTGATTGGCACAGGTGCCCGGGGACGGAGCCAAACTCGCACCAATGGCGCTGGGGGAAAGATCGAGACAGATAAACCAGACGCACGGCACGAGCCATATCCCAATCGGTCGCGTAACAACTCAAATGGACGCGGTCGTAACAACAAAGGCCTTGCAAGGGGCAATGATTCCGCTTCAACTTCTAGTGGACTTCCAACCCTGCCCGTTTTCAATATCGGAGCAGTTGAACTTGTAGCAGTGCTCGAGGGGATGAGCGAAAAGGTCAAATGGCCTAAGGATATGAAGGGTGACCCCAGCAAGCGCAACAAAAACTTGTGGTGCGAATTCCATCGCGATCACGGCCACACAACGGATGACTGCAAGGCTCTAAGGTACGAGGTCGCTAACTTATTGAAACAGGGCTATCTCAAGGAGTACTTGACAGAAAAAGGAAAACAAACTCACGCAAAGGCCCAGCAAAATAAATCTGAACCTCCCCGAGCATCATCTCCAAAAATGACAGTCAACGTCATCTCTGGTGGTGTTGAGGTTGATGCAGTCACATACACAGCAAAGAAATACGCCAAAGTATCTATTACAAAGACCAAATGACCACGACTTGAGGATACAATAACTTTTGAAGAAACAGATGCAGATGGCTTGCAATTTCCTCATATGGACGCTTTAGTAATAACATTACGAGTGGAAGAGTTTGATGTCAAGAGAGTACTCGTTGATCCAGGCAGTTCAGCGAACATCATATTAACTCGGGTCGTGCAGAAGTTGAAACTATACAATGAGATTGTACCAATTTCTCGTGTTCTCTCAGGATTTAACAATTCCAGCGAGAAGACGTTGGGAGAAATTACTTTGACGACCCTGGTCGAAGGCGTTATAAGACGAACAACGTTTCATGTCATTGATGGGGATATGACTTACAAGATAATCCTTGGGAGGCCATGGATACACGATATGCAAGCAGTCCCGTCAACATATCATCAAGTAATGAAATTCCCTTCAGAGTGGGGAATACGGGAAGTTCGGGGAGAGCAGCGTTGCGCTAGAGATTGCTACTCAGTTGCAGTCAAGCTCCCCGAGGAGGCAAAATAGCAATTAAAGAACCCGGGATCAGAGTCAAACAATGAAGCATCAGACTACCGAGTCCCGGAATTCATATCAAAGATGGATGCACGGGAAGAGTACGCGCCAACTATTGAAGCTTTAGAACCAGAAGAACTTTTCGATAACATGCCTGAAAGAAAAGTATATTTGGGAGCAGAGTTAAACAAAGACTTACGCAAAGATATCTTGCACTTCCTCAAGGAGCGACACACCACCTTTGCGTGGTCACATGCAGATATGACAGGAATCTCCCCGGAGATTATTTCTCATAAGTTGAACGTGGATCCGTACCATCGCCCAGTAAAGCAAAAGAAGTGCCAACAAGGAGCATTCAGGAACCAGATCATAAATGACGAAGTTGACCGCTTGCTCAAGATTGGCTCCGTCCGAGAAGTCAAGTATCCAGATTGGCTGGCCAATGTGGTCGTAGTGGCAAAGAAAAATGGCAAGTGGAGGGTCTGTGTCGACTTCACTGATCTGAACAAAGCCTGCCCGAAAGATTCTTATCCACTACCTCAGATTGACCAACTAATCGATGCGACGGCCGGGCACGAAGTACTTACATTCCTTGATGCATATTCAGGCTATAACCAAATCTTAATGGATCCCGACGACCAGGAGAAAACTTCCTTCATTACTTGCCGAGGTACGTATTGCTATAAAGTAATGCCTTTTGGACTTAAAAATGCAGGTGCGACTTACCAACGATTAGTCAACCGGATGTTTCACGACCACATTGGCAAAACCATGGAGGTCTACATCGACGACATGCTGATCAAGTCCAAACGGGCAGAAGATCACTTAGCACATTTGAAGGAGGCCTTTCGAATCCTTGATCAATACAACATGAAACTCAACCCGGAGAAATGCGCATTTGGAGTAGGTTCAGGGAAATTTCTTGGTTTCATCGTTTCCCAGCGAGGGATCGAGGTAAACCCCGCCCAGATAAAAGCAATAGAAGCCATCCCCGACGTACTTCATAACAGAAAAGATGTAATGCGGCTAACCGGGAGAGTAGCAGCACTAAGGAGATTCATTTCTCGCTCATCTGATCGATGCAAAAGCTTCTTCGACGTGCTGAAACAGAACAAGGAGTTCTATTGGACCCCTGAATGTCAGCAAGCACTTAAGGATTTGAAGCGATACCTGTCAAACCCGCCTTTACTTTCAACGCCCCAACCAGGTGAACAACTATTACTTTACCTGGCCGTGTCTGAGTCTGCGGTAAGTGCAGTTCTGGTTCGAGAAGACAAAGGTAAGCAACTTCCAATTTATTACATTAGCAAATCCTTATTAGATGCTGAAACTCGCTATCAACCTTTGGAGAAATTAGCACTAGCCTTGGTAATCGCTGCCCGTAAATTAAGACCTTATTTTCAAAGTCACTCAATAGCTGTAGTTACTACCTTCCCCTTACGCAATATCTTGCACAAACCTGAATTCTCGGGCAGGTTAGTAAAATGGGCAGTAGAATTAAGTGAGTTTGATATATCTTATCAACCCCTGGTAGCCATAAAATCTCAGGCTCTAGCAGATTTTATTGCAGATTTTAGTGCTACTATGTACCCTGATGCTCAACGTGAGGCGGTCCTGTTCGCCGGATCGAAGTCGGGGACATGGACCTTACACACTGACGGGTCCTCCAGTGTAAAAGGATCAGGATTAGGTTTAGTTCTTACCACTCCCTCGGGGGAGACCATTAGACAGGCCATAAAATGTCCCTTTATTACAAATAATGAGGCCGAGTATGAGGCCGTAATTGCAGGATTAAAATTGGCTCGAGATTATGGAGCAGACAGAATTCACCTTAAGAGCGACTCTGCCCTGGTTATCAATCAAATAACTGGTGGCTTCGTAGCAAGGGAGTCTCGTATGCAGAGGTATCTTGCCAGAGTCACTGGTTTGCTAGCACAATTCGACAATTGGGAAGCCATACAGATTCCACGAGAAGATAATCACGAGGCCGATGCCTTGGCAAATTTGGGTTAAGTTGCAGAGATTGGAGCAACAGGTTCAGTGGCCGTGGCTCATCTTCTATGTACAACAATCGATAAATATGCAATGGAGGTCAACACGACCAGTCTGACTTGGGATTGGAGGAATGAGATAATCAATTATATACTACATGGAACCCTACCATCAGACGTTAAGGCCGCTCGAAAACTGAGGATGAAAGCTGCCAGGTATACAATTATAGATGGTATCCTTTATCGTAAGACTTTTGCAGGCCCACTCGCCAAGTGTCTAGGTCCCAGCCAAACTGAGTATGTGATGAGGGAAGTTCACGAGGGTTGCTGTGGAAATCACTTGGGAGGAAAGGCGCTTGCACGAAAGCTTATACGAGCAGGCTATTATTGGGACAAAATGGAAAAAGATACTAACGAGTTTGTCAAAAAATGTGACAAGTGCCAAAGGTTTGCACATCTCCTCCATCAACCAGCAGAACCCTTGCATTCAATCATCTCCCCGTGGCCGTTTATGAAATGGGGAATGGATATCGTTGGGCCACTACCCACTGCACCTAGAGGGGTACGTTTCTTGTTAATTATTACTGATTATTTTACAAAGTGGGTTGAAGCTGCAGCATATTCAAAGATACGTCAAACGGAAGTAGTTGATTTCCTTTGGCGTTATGTCATTTGTCGCTTCGGAGCACCCAAAGAGATTGTCATGGATAATGGTCCTCAATTCGTTGGTCAGAGGGTTTCAAAGTTCCTTGAGGATCTGCATATTAAAAGGATCACTTCTTCCCCATATCACCCAGTGGCAAATGGGCAGGCAGAATCGACCAACAAGATAATAGTGGATTCTCTCAAAAAACGTCTCGTGCAGGCCAAAGGGTGCTGGGTGGAAGAACTCCTCGGGGTTCTTTGGGCATATAGAACAACCACAAAAATGAGCACCGGGGAGACGTCTTATTCCTTAGTGTATGGTTCTGATGCATTGATTCCAGTCGAAATCGGCGAGCCAAGTCTACGATATGCTCATGCAACTGAAGAATCTAATTCAGTCAACCTCTCCGAGGAATTGGATTTTCTAGAGGAACGTAGAGAATTAGCACTTATACGAGTAGTAGCTCAGAAAGAAAGGATAGAACAATATTATAATTGGGGACTTAGGCTGCGTAACTTTGAAGTCGGGGACTTTGTATTGCGTAGATTCTCCCAGAATACGCAAGAAGCGAACGTCGGCAAACTTGGTCCAAACTGGGAAGGTCCCTACAAGGTGGTTGCATCCGTTGGTAAGGGTTCATATCGTTTGGCACGACCAGATGGATCGCTTTTACCTAGCAGTTGGAACGTGATTCACCTAAAGAGGTACCACTTCTAAGTAGTACATGGGTTAGTGTTTCTGTCCATTCTCTG
The DNA here is from genome assembly GCA_029990175.1 of Petunia secreta. NCBI lineage: Eukaryota > Viridiplantae > Streptophyta > Magnoliopsida > Solanales > Solanaceae > Petunia > Petunia secreta. The sequence continues at coordinate 5,333,391 of JARKIP010000054.1, forward strand.
TTGTTTACTTGCTATTGTTTTCTTTTAAGTTATTCTGTTTTCTTATCTTTGTCTAAATGGTACTAACGGTCTTCAAAAGGCCAGATCCGTTTAGCTCAACTGGTAGAGCTCGAAGTCCTCGTGCTTCGCGGCTGTGGGTTCAAATCCCACAACGAACACACTCCTCTTTTGGTTATATGTGTTCCTTGATTCAGCGTTTCACCCATTGTCTTTTTATGTCTGAAATTACGAAATTTCAACATAAAAACAGGGGGGTGGCGAGGGCCCCAGTAGGCCAAAGTCCCGGCTAATATGAGTGATCTTCGAGCAGAGCGAGGTCATGATCATTCGCCAAGTCTACGACTAAGCAGAATCAAGTAAGTTCAATAGAACTATTTTACTTGTGCTACGTTATTGTTACATTTTGCGGCCAGTTTTCGCCCAAATTCTATAACTTTACGACCAAACAATCTTGTGTTTTGGTCATTGGGTTACCTATTCTTTTCAATAGAAATAACAGGGTAAAACCTCAACCTTAACAAAAATTCTTTTTCTGCGAAAACTTTCAATTGTCAAATATGATAAGCAAAGTTTATCGCAAGGCCATCTTATACGGCCAGATTTCAGTCAACCTAAACGGCCTGGTTTCGTCCAGCCCAGGAGGCCTGATTTCATTCATCTTAACTAAGGGCAACTTAACCTGGTTATGATCAAATTTTATTTCAAACATCTGCGCAGATTAACACCAAAAAGTGAACTCAGACACTAGGATTTGAAACATAATTCTGACTTCTGAAAACCTCATTAAACAACAAATATCAACATCATTCATATAGGCAAGCATTGAGACCAAAAATGGTCATCAAGCCTCGCCAGTCAGACAAAAAACAGTCAAAATATACATTCGTTCACAAGTTAGCAATATTCAAGGTTAACAACATCCGGTCAATTTATAAGAAGGACTGGATAAGGCGTCAGTCATCATTTTGGCCAGGTTCTCGACCTGATGCACTAGCTCCATCAGTCGGATCCCCACCCAAATCTTCATCTTCATTATCCTCACTGCCTTCATCATCCTCTTCATCATCATCATCGTCGGCTCCTACTTCCATGCCCAAGGCCTGCTTGACATCGATGATAGTCGCTATGGTCTGATCGAGGACTGAGTCGACATTAACTTGCCCACGCTGCATTTGGATGAGCAACTTCTTCTTGGCTTCGAGAGCTTCCAGTTTGGAGTCGATTGTATAACGATCCCTCAAATTCGCCAATTCCATCGTCAATAGCTCTTGGATCCTCGCAGATTCCGCAGCTCGATTCTTGGCTTCTTGTAGTTCTCCTCGAGCAGCCTGAGATTCAGCTTCAGCTTTGTTCATATTCCTCAACATCAGGTCGGAAGCATTACGGATGCCTTCCAAAGTGACTTCTTTCACGTTAAGCTCATGGGCAAGTTGAGAAATCTGGCTACCTTGTTCATCCATCCTGGCTTTCAGATCTTCAAAGGATAGTGCAAACCTTTCTTTTTCATCTAAAAGACGGTCCCTTTCCTCGAGGAGGGTGTTTATCTTGTCATTAGCCTCAGTGTTGGATTTCTCCAACCTGTCTATCTTATCCTCAAAGAAGCCACGCCTCCCTTCCAGGACCCGCTTCTCCCCGATCAGAGCTTGTTTCTCCTCTTCTAAGGCCTGCTTGTCCTGAAGAGCCTTCAAAAGGTCTTTCTTTAAGCCAAGGACTTGTTCCTGATTGTTCAACCTAGAACGGAACATGATCTCGGCCGCCATCATACTTGCCTGGCAACAAGTGAAAATACGCAGGTAATCAGAACTAAGGTCTTAATAAAAATAAAAGAGTAAAGAGGGAAACATTACCCGAGCAGTATCTTCAGCGATTGCGTAAGCTAGCTGCTCGTCGCTCATGCTGCGCATGTTCCACTCCTCGCGAGGACCGATCAGGTTGGACATCACTTTGACCAAGTGGCCAGGCTTCGTCAGAAAATCTGTGTCCGGGGGAATGGTGAAGTCACACTCCCTCATACACGGCCTGGGCTCCCTCGCTTGTTCAGAAGGATATTGGGGACCAAATTTGTGACGAATACCCTTAACGGAGTACGCCCCAATCCTTCCTCCTAGAGATACTCGCCTAGTAAGCTTTGTGCGAGAGACCTCGATGTCACCTGTCTCATCAGGGTCCAGAGTGTCGCACTCTTGCAGATAAACTGGTGCCATCTCATCACCAGCTAAGTTCACCATGTCCTTGTAGTGAAAGATCTGAGGTTCAGCCTCCCCCTCAGTCTTCCTCCGCTCATCAACCTTCTCATCTTTCTCCTCATCCTCCTCTCTCATCGGCTCTTTGCCAGGTCGCTTGTGGCTGACTTGTTCAGGCTCACCCTGTTGACCACCAACCCGTTCAGGCTCATCTGGCTTTGGGTCCTCGGGGAAGAAGGCAAAACTTTCATGCATTCTTTCTTCCCCTACTTCCCCAGCTCTATCTCCTTCTTCATCACCAACTCGCGGATTCTCCTCGAAAGCGTAAGAAGAAGTCTCTACATCCCTCCTCTTATCACCCCGAAGAGATGCCCTCTTCCTCTGAGTCAGGCTCACATCGGGAACCTCTGAATCTGAAATATCAACTATCATAGGCTCAGCAGATTCAGGGGCAGCCGCCGAGCTTTTAACACTCTCTTGCCCAGCCTTGGGCGTATCAGCAGCAGCAACATTGGTTTCAACTGTTTTTTCAGAGGGCTGAGGAGTCTTACGGGCTGTCCTCGTTTTCTTCTTGGGTTTACTCTTTTCAGAGTCAGATTTCTTTCTCTTCAAATTCGCGAGGACCTCCTCACCACCCTTCCTGGCCTTGATAGCTGCAGCAGTTTGGAGAATGGCAGCTGCCTCCTCGTTGATCTCAGCCACGGGGTCAACGGTCACCTCCACAGGAGGAGGAGCAGGAAAGTAACTACCACCAGCACCTAAACCTGAGAGTAAAGTCATATTAATACCATGGTGAGTTCTGCATAAACTAGCAGGAATTTGGGTAATCAGCTTACCATGGGTACTAGGGTTCGATAAACTTTTTAAAGAAGCATAGTAAGGCCACTGCCTCTGCTCGTAAGTGAAATCTGCCAAAATAGGTTCAACCCAAGCGGACAATTCCTCCTCGGAAATCATACCGTCGTAAGGAATCTTGTCAGCTAACCAATAAAGAGTAAAAATTAGAGGGTGTAAATACGTAACTCAAAGAGTATTCAATACAAAGACTCGGGGACTTACGAGTTTTGTTCCACACCTCGCGGAGATTAGTTTTGCAGCCACGTGTGAGGAATTTAGACTGCACATAAACATACCTATGCATCCAACCCCTATCCCCTGTATCTTCAGATTTGCTCACTAGAGCTTTTCTTCCTCTCATACGGGCATTAATATATCCATCTCTCGCAACCTGAAGGCTATACAAAGAGACAAAATACTTAAATTCAAAGTCCTGCCCAGTCTCATTGGCAAACCATTGTAGCAGGGAAATAATTCTATAAATGCTCGGACACAGCTGCCCCGGGCAGATAAGATAGTATTTACAAATATCCTCTATAACGGGATGCAACGGGAGCGTACAACCTATCGTGAATGGATACGTAGAAATGGCTGTCCATCCAGTTCTCACAGAAGTAATATTCTCCGTTGGATAGGGGCAAGAAACTATAACATCATCGTCCCAGCCACAATCTGCCCTAACCCTAGGCAAAAGGTCAGGAGTAATTGAACTCTTAAACCGGCTTGAAGGCCACGACCTTATATTGCCATAGTGACTGAACGAGCTGATTGAACAATCATTTTCAAGGCTTCCCCAAAGTTTCGGAATCACATCAGCAACCGAAGTTGGGGAACTCGTGGATTGCCCACCTGCTGCTGAAGAACTACTAGCCACAGCATCCATATTCAAACTTCTCTTGGCTTTTGGAGACATTTGGACTAGGAGATTGGAAGAATTTTTTGCGTTTTAGAGATTTTTTAGAAAGGTGTTTTGAAGCTTTGAAGGTTTGGATGAAATTTGGAATGAAGTAAAAAGGTTTCAAGCTGGTAGAAATCATATTTATAGGGTTCGCAAAACCCGACCCGCCCCTACACGTGGCAAGCATCCGCGCAAGAGGTAAATAAATCCAGCCGTTAAAAGAATAAAAATCGAAATGGCGGTTTTTGCTTTGGGACGTGCAAGACGTGAGCAGGCGCAGTTCAATCATCACTCCTGCAGTCTCGGAACACGCGACAGTCACTTTTTCAGTAAAAAGTGGAGCGAAATTGACAACTTGCACGTTTTGTCTTTAGCGGAGCATTTAATGCTTATACTGGTAGAATGTCAATCAATCGAAAGCCCTTGAGGAGTTCAACGGGCAGCATCCAAATATGACTACAAGGACTCAAATGTGTTGCTTGAGAAAAATTCAAAAGAGTTCTTTCCCGCTCAAAATTCGTTTTCCACTCCTCGACCAGATTCTCTGTCCGAGTAGTGCGGGGACTATCTGTATTGGGTTAAATCCGTCGTCACCAAAGTTGGTGACTAAGCATCCACGTAGGACGACGTATAGACGACACGTGGCTATGAATGGATATAAAGGCAACAGATAGAATCGAAGATGGACAACTATAACGGACAGATGAACAGTCACCACGGCCAGAATAGTCGCAACTCGTCATCAAGCCAATTCAAAATAGAAGTCTTATCCTTAAGCAACGTAACTGCTCGATTAAGGAGTTACAACTGCTCGCGAACGGACGCTTAGTTATCTATATATTGTAATTTAAGTCACAAGCATTGTATCTAATTCTTCTCTGAACATACATCTGTATTCCAACTATTAATTAATACCCGATTCTTTACCTTCTGTCAATATTTACTACTACTACTCGCAATCAAGTGATCTCATTTATTGTTCCGCTGCTTAAATATCATAAAGAGTACGAGGAAGGAAGTTTGATCAAGTCTATACGGCCTGAACACGGTTCCTTTCATTTAAATCTTCATTTATTACATCGCATTAATGGTGTCTTTATTTCTTTACATTTATTATAATCATTTATACCTTTTCACATTAGGCATTTAATCTTGATTATTGATCGTGACTCCGCTTTATAAATTTAATTGTGACTTAACCTAATAAACGAAATTACGGTTAAACAATACGTAGGATCTTTTGTTGGTTCACAGTGTCAATTAGTTAGAACTTCTCTAAAATAATAGAGGCTGCTAAGTTCTTCTTTGTTGATACTGATATATGGTGACATTTGATGGGAAAAAGCAAACTCATCTCATAATGTAAAAAGAAGAAAAATATAGAGAGGGAAAACAAAGAAAAGAAAGAGAGTGTAAAGACAAGAAAATTAATTAACGGATGAAAGAGAAAAGTCATAGACAAAGTTAAGAAAAGAAAGAAAAAAACACAAGTGACTCCAAATTAGGCGGAAGAAGAAAAATGTCTAAAACATGGCATACGCAATTACATATAGCCAGCGATATGTTCAGTTGTAATTCATCACTCCAAACATTTTCTTCTTTCTCTCTCAATGAAATAAAAGTATTCCTTGTATGGCTGTAGACGTCTGCAAAAATTGTTGAACTACATAAATCTTGCGTCTTGTCTTATCTTATGAATTTTTTATTTTCCTCATTTAGATATTTTACTTTCCATTAGCCTAACACGCTTCCCAACAATTGGTATCAGAGTACATACAGTGTATCTCTGATAGAGACGATTGTGTTGGCGTAGTAATATTCATGTTTTACTATTCACAATCACTATCACATAACTTTTTTATTGTGAAATATGGCTATGGATGAGGGAAAAGTTAAGATTGACAAGTTCGATGGCAAAAATTTTGGTTTCCGGAAAAAAAAATGCAGATAAAGGACTATTTGTACCAAAAAATTACATTTACCTCTGACCGGGGTAAATCAAAAAGTACGGCCAAAGCATATAATAATCTATTAGATCACCAAGCTCTTGGTGTGATTCGGCTGACACTAACCCTAAACGTGGCATTGAATATTATTAATGAAATGATCACGTCATGCTTGATGTTAGCGTTATCAAATATCTATGAGAAGCCATATGCTTCAAATAAAGTCGATTTGATGTGTCGCTTAATCAATGTAAAGATGACAAAAGGTGGATCTATCACAGAATATATCAATGAGTTTAATAAAATTTTAACTCAGTTGATTGATCACGCCAAATTACGCCCTATAAAAGGGACTAAGCGATCGCAGTAAATATAGCTCGGTACTTAAAGTCTCGAGGTCGAATCCTACAGAGAACACGTCTCCTAGCAATTAATCTAGCTAAACTATCTGTCCAATATACTTCAAGAGTGTATCTTTTGTTTGGTTTTAAATTATGACTACTAGACAAGAAAGTAAATAACAAGTATAGAGAGATAGACTTGATTTAAGAGATGTGAAACCTAGGATTGATTTCCCCAACTCCTAACTTGTGCTAAAGTATTGTGCCATCAATTCCCTCTAACTCTTCCGATTGAACAACTGCTCCAAGTTTACAACTACTCACTTCCGTTAAGTAATCATAACTTTCATTAATTAACTATTTCAATTAACTAATGAAGATAGGGAGGACTACACTTATGGTTCTCAGTAATGATCAATATTCCTAATTCACCGTTTTGACAACCTAAGCAATGCCTTTGTTTTAGGTTGAAATATTGTTATGTATTTAATCCTAACTCATGAATCTATTCCTAGTAATCACAAAAATAAAGGGGACAATTAATTGAGGAACCTACTAATTAACCAGCATGAAATTCGTAAACAACATAAATATGAAGAATTACCAAGGTTTTATTTATAACACAATAATTATCATCACACAAGTATGTGGAGTGGTTCAATCAACCCTAAAATGAGTGATTTAGCCACTCATAGTCATGTTCTAAGACAAGAAATAAGTATAAGCATACAAAACCACAATAAGATGGAGAGATGGATGAAGTTGACACGACCCATATTTTTGGCTAGGCCGTGCGGGCATCCAACATCCTCCCTAGACCCGTCGGGCGAACTCTTTTGAATTGAATTTACAAAAAGTACACATAAAAAACAACTTATAGATAAGAAATAAGACCTAAAGAGACACAAACATAATTATACATAAGCTGTACAGAAGAATTTACAGTTGACCACCCAATGTACTAGGTTTAGGGCTATCCAGACAGACATCTAACAATACAAATGAAGTATAAACATCTCCTGAAGGGAGCAAAATACAACTGAGATAATAATATAAAATTGGTGGATATCCTTAACAAAATCTGGCTCACCCTAACAGCTGAAGTCGTCTTCGCTCCTCAACAACGAGGGGAATTCAATCCTTGAGCGAACCTGCCGAAAAGAAATAAATAGACAAGAAACAAACAGAGGGTGAGTCGAAAGGACTCAGTAAGTGGGGGCTGGTGATCTACGCTCAGTCCTACACCTTTAATGGTGAGGGACGGTCGTCAAAGTATAATACCCGATGTGAGTCGGGATCGACTTCCCAAGGGAACTAGCTAGTCAAGTAAGAGAGTTGCAAGTAGAAATTCAATTGAAGCTTAATATTAAGTCTTAGAGATGAGGTTTGTTTTATGTAACGCTACAATTAACTACAAAGCATACAAATTAAGCAATTAAGTTGATTCGATAATACGAGACTAGGAGTGTAAACGGCTAATAGCAATTTCCAATCAACGGGTGTAATTACTTCACATTCACAACGCAAGTATAATTATGGTCGACTCTTCCTATTATGATCTCTAGAATCTTTCCTGTCTAGAAGAGATCTTTCACAACCCGCTCGTCAAAGTCTTAGTTGAATGTTTAGCGCGTTACCCAAAGACCCGAGGAAAGGAGACCTCTTCCGAGCGTAACTCCTTTTAGATGGGTTAGTCTATACAAATAGCCTATCAACCCAAATCCTCGCCAATTCCGCTATTCTACACTAACTAATCTCTCCCGAGTCTTTAATTAGTAAAGTAGACAAGAAATCCCAAATATCATGGATATAAAAATTTTGATGATATTGTAATGGGGAATTGGATAATGAACTACACCTATTGATTTTCTATTGCTATAGCATATTTACATCCCTAGTTATGAATTTAGCTACTCATAACTAGAGTTTGAATCAAATCAAGAAATATGTAATGAAACAAGGTAATGGATTCAAACATGGATCTTGAATTGATATAACATTCACGATTCAAAAATACAAGTTAAGAAGCTTACAAATTGATGTAATGACCTCTACTTGGCTCTCAAAATCGCCTCTTAGCTTTAGAGTGTATGTATGGAATTAGTTTTCGTCAAAACCCTTGGTTTTAGTATTTATACAAGTTCAGAATCCCGTGTTTCAGGCGGAGCGCCTGGAGAATGTGCATATTTAGGCAGTGGCTGGCTCAGGCAGAGTGCCTACTTGCCAGGCGGAGTGCCTAGCTAGTGCTTGTCTTGGGCGGAGCGCCTGGAGAATGTGCATCCTTAGGCAGTGGCTGGCTCGAGCGGAGCGCCTACTTGCCAGGCGGAGCACCTGGACAATGCTTTCTTTGGGTAGAGCGCCTACTTGCTAGGCGGAGCGCCTCAAGCTGTGATATGATCCTTGACTTTTTGACTCCAATTCTAAGCTTTCGTTTTTAAGTTGGTACTCCGCCTCAAGCTGTGACATGATCCTTGACTTTTTGACTCCAATTCTAAGCTTTCGTTTTTAAGTTGGTAAATACCAACTTATCAACTCCCCCAAACTTAAGTCTTTGTTTGTCCTCAAGCAACTCAAAATTAAGCATGTCAAAGCATTTTTTTTTATATTTAAGCTCAAAGTCAAGTCATGTTCCACAATTCGAACTTGCAAATACTTCTACATTAATGAATTAGTTGGTACTGACTAGTCATACCTACTAATATGAACAATTGACAAGCAACTACAAACTTTACTTAGACTATGGCGAAACTAAACTCACGAGCTTCTAAAGTTATCTCAAGGTCATTGGCTTGCTTCGATTGTTCATGAGCCTCAATACGTATTCAAACTCTTGCTCAAAAGTTACTTGCTTCCTCACGAAAAAGAATGGAGTCATTCACTTACAAAATACTTTTTAATACAAAAATTGGACTCCAAAAATTTGAACTCTTACTCTCACAAAGGAATGCTCATGTGTGCTTCTCAAAAATTCAAAGACTTGCTCTTCTTGTACTTCTCCACTAATGTAGGGCCACTTGACTAGAGATCAATTAGGACTTGATATGGTTGTAATGTAAGCTTTTGGTTTAAGGTATGGTAGATTTGGCTAATTATTGACTTGTACCTCCATAGAACTGCATCATCTTGTTTTCTTTTGAGCAACTTTCTTTTTCTTTTCATTTAGGCTCATTCTACCTTTCTTTTGAAGACGGTGCTAATTAATCCCTTCTTTATTCAAACCTTTTCTTTTCTTTTTTTCTTTCTCTTTTTTTGTTGTTTCAATACTAGTTAATCCCTTTGGATTCACTTGCTTCTCTTTTCTTTGTTTCCCTTTTTCTCTTTTCTTTTATGCATTTCAATTTGACATTCACAATGAGATTCCAGCTTTTACTGTCTCCCCCAAACTTAGGTTTTAGCTTAAGTTGCACGTTTTTCAATGCACACTTGGAGGTTAGGGTCAAAAAGAGGGTTGGTGCCTTAGCAAACAAGAATTGGCTCGGTTTTCAATTTAGTGGCTGCCAAATGAAAGGTTAAAGCTCAGAGGGGCTAACTGGGATGAATACGTACAGGTAGGCCATTTATGATAGTAGCAGTCCAAAGAAAGCCTAAAATCATATCTCAAGTCAAGTTTCACCTAGGATTTCGTCTCAAAGTACATTAAGGGCAAGTTCCAAACTTTCAAGTCACACACACAAGCTTATTATTCAAGAGCTCACCACACACGCAAGTAATCTTTCAAGTTCGAAGTCTGAACACACACTAAGGACACTCACTCACAAAGCATATAATGGTCCAAGATTTTAAACCATGCCAATAACACAATTTAGCTAGCTAAAGAACCTCGTGGTCTACAACTCGCGCCATGCCATTCAAAGTCCACAACTACTTGTCAAAGTTGCCATAAAAAATAATGTAACAATAGGTAGTACCATATAATCCATTAATATTTTTCAAAAGATTTTATATACAAACTTGGTTAAAAAAGAACCTCCGGAAAGAACCAAGTGAAAAAAAAAATCGGAGGCTTATTTGAAAAATAAAAAGTTAGAACATGAAATAACTACTAGCTAGACTAAAGAAGTAGACATACATAAGATGGTTCGAATTTGTACATGGATATCATTAGGCACAAAATCTATCCAAAATACACATACAAATTCGAACCCCTCCCCCAACTAAAGACTCTAGCATCGTCCCCGCATGCTAAGTGAAAAAGTAAAGTAAAAAGGGGGGTAAAAATGGGACTCCCTGGTAGTGCTCAAGCCAGGCCTTTGCCTTTACCATCCGAAGGCGGCTGTCTGTGGGTCTCCTCAAGTGACAAGTGGGTAGCCAACTGCAAATCAGCATCATCATCCTCGGGAAGATCATCATTTATGGAATCATCATCCACGTTGTCAAACCTCATGGCCCGTGTGGCCTCTAGATCTCTCCGGGTCTCATCATCGATATCTGCACAGACAATCATCACCACCTGAAGAGGAGCCTTGGAGCTAGACGCCCCAAGAAAAGCAGAAGATACTGGAGGTGGAGCCTTCGAAGGCTGGATAGTAGGAGCAGCAGTGTCAGTGGCAGTGGAAGGAATACTGAAACCTGTGGGCGCATTAATGCCCCTACAGATTTTATCATCCAATGAGATAAAGTGCTAAGTCAGGCCTGTGACAACTGTCTCCAGGCGTGCAACTGTCTCCTGGGTATCCTCAAGAGCCTTAGTGTGGGCCCTAATAGCTGCAGTATGGTCCCACATAACCTGAATCATCTCAGAGAATTCCTCGGGTGTGGCAGCTGGTGGTGGAGGAGGTGGTGGTGCCCGAGGTAAGTTGGAGAGAAAGGTCTTTATCTCTCCAACTTATCATCAGGGTCTAGAACTGCTCGGGGCAGTGCCTCGGGCTCAATAGCCATAGGAGGCTCATCAGCTGTAGGAGAATCAGGGTCATGTGAAGAATCTGCCCTAGAGGTGGACGAGAGAGCAGGTACAGGAGGAGCAGCTGAAGCTGAAGGAGCTGGCGGATCATCTTTAAATGCATACCAGTTGAATGGGTTCCTCGGGGGTGTGAAGTAGTCACCATAATATTGCTCAACCCCCTTGTACACGAGATAGGCTGTCAATGTGTTGGGTAAGGCAAGTTTCTTCTTGTCAGAGAGTGCTACTTCAATCATTTCTTTTGCCGTTTCTGCACCCAAGTTGATTTTTATATCGCGCATAAGGCATCCTACCATCACTGCCTGATGTAACGTGGCTTATTATCTTGACTGGTGGGGTGTATCCTGGAGATAAGGATATAGTGCCAACCCTTGGCTTCAAAATTGAGATCACCCCTATGAATTTGGACACCATTTTTTTTCCACTTGGGATCTTTTTCTCTCCCAATGATAGGCACAAGCCACGCCCTCTTTTGCTTCTCAGTCATTTCACACCTCCTCATGAACCTTGTTGGCTCAATGTTGTCAAGTCCTAGAAATTCATTCAATGGACCCGCGTCCACATCCACATACTTGCCCCTACAAAACACTTTTGTGTCGCCTTCTTTGTTCGACGCCAAGTTGGCATGCTTTTGGAACCTGCTGTAGATGTCTGGATTTTTTTTGTCAACATCCTTCAAGCTAATTACTCGTTCTAGGTTGAGGGTTATGTTCCCAAAATTATCAATGTGGAGTTATTAAGCCCTCCTCCTTCTAAACAATTTCCTCCACTCCTCGTCACCGTCTGACTCATCACTGTATGGTACTTGGGGTTGCACTGGTTCATCTTCCCCCTCCCATCGAGCCTGTGAGGAAGAAGCATCTTGCTTCTTTTTTGTTCGTATTTCATCCCTTGTTTGCCGTTGTAATTTGGCTAAGGGTACATCATTCCTCGTATCTACGTTGGAGGGGGTCGATGAAGTTTGCCCATTGTACCTAAAACACATACAAAGCATTGTTAGACGTGTGAGAGTACATAACATAACGGTAGCAATTGAAACACATCATAAATGCAGTGAAGCAAGGTTCAGGCGGAGCGCCTCAAGGGCCAGGCAATACACCTGGAAAAGACACTGTGCATAGGTCGTAAGTAAGCTAGGCGGAGCGCCTGCTTAAATTGAAAAATTAGGTAGTGACTGAGCCGAGCGCAGCGCCTAACTAGGCGGAGCGCTTGTTCCAAAAACAAGAACTGGAAGCAGTGAGGTAGCTGGGCGGGGCGCCTCACCTTGGGAGGTCCGCCTGGCATGGATCAAGCCTCAATTTTTTTCAACTCTATTCACATAAAATCTTGGAAACAAAACAATCCCAAACAACCAATTAGTGGTGTGTGAGACGCCTCATCTTGAGTGAACTTAAGCAAGTACCATCAAGAGTATCATGAAAACAACAACTTCATCAAGATCAACATGAGTTGGAAACAAACAATTGACTCTATCTGTAAAAACTTGGAGACTTTATATGCGTTAAAAGCCTTAGAACTACCTCCCATGTTTCAAATCCATCTCGAACAACCAACTAAAGCGTTAGAGTAGGATACCATCAAGAACAATTTCAAATTAAGCTCAAACACTTCAAAATCAAAATTTTCATACATGCTTCACTTTAAGGTCATTCCGGGCACTCTCAAACAACAACCTACTTCCAAGACTCATAATCCCAACTCAACAATTAGACAAGCGCAAGAAAAATCATGACATCTAGAACAATATCAAGCTTAAGCGCACTTTACTCATTGTTCTTGAATTTTCACTTTCCCCCAACTAATGGGTTTCGCACATTTCAACATTCAAGACATCACCATGGCTTTCCCCACATTCTAAAGCACTCCAAGCAACTAATTTTAGCATATTCAATTCATGGGTGCAAGATTTAAACCAAAACATGAATTTTCAATTCTTGAATTTCAAGTTTGTTCACCAATTCAAGTTCGATTCATCAAAACAACTTTTCAAGCTTGGTTTAATATAGTATTAACAACTTAGACACAACTCAAGCACCTGAATTCAAGGGAAGCATTCCAAGGGTTCAAGTTTCATCAAAATTTCCAATTTTCCACATCATGAACCCTAACTTTCTCAATGTACCAACATCAATATGCAGCATTTAAGCACAAGGAACAATATTAATACTAAATTAGTCTACTATTAACTACTCCTATACCTAAAAATATTGTTTCACTAGTTAAAGAAAATTAAAGCTGTCACGACCCATTTTCTGAACGAGTTGCGACCGGCAATCAGTACCTAAACTTGACCGAGCGAACCCTTGAAACTTGCCTGTGACATTATATTTCTGTAACGCTATGCAAATTGATGTACTCTTAAAAACGACTTCAATAAACAAATCTTGAGACAAAACTCATCTTGAAATTATTTCAACAAAATAAATAACTTTATCATATTTTGTGCTAGACTATACAAAATGGACAACCACACCCAATTACTAAACTGTCTATGAAGCCTCTAAGAATTTATACCTGACACTACTAATAATAATAAGACAGAGTGAGAATGAAAGAATCTCCACGAACAAATGCGGAGCTTACCAATCAACTGGGTAGTGGGAGAGTATCCTAGTTCTTAGCCTGCTTGCCTGCAAAACTTGCGCCTACATTGACATAGGTCAATGTAGGTTCCCATGAAGAGAACGTCAGTACACCACAACGGTACTCAGTGAGTCTCAACAACTCCCCACTAAAGCGGGAACGAGACACTTAAAAGGAACTTGAGATGCACATAATTCAGTAAAACCATGAGGACATAAAACATTTAAAGAGACTGAAGTAACTTGAAACCATAAAATTCAAAACTTTAGACATATATATATATATATATATATATATATATATATATATATATATATATATATATATATATATATATATATATATATATATATATATATATATATATATATATATATATATATCGTTTCTTTATTTATTGGGGAGTACCAGTTAACTCTGACATAACATGATTTCATAAAGTCACCGTGTGATCGGCACGGGTTCGATCCCCGCCTGATCGAATAGGCCCCTTCACTGTGGCGCCACACAGTTCCAGGTGATAGCATGCTGCGCGTTTTGTGCCTTGGCCGTGTCAGGCAAATCTTATAATAAACTCCTACTCTGGCACGAATAGTTTCGGGGTCAACAATAACCACTAAAGGTTACGAGGCCCTTCTCAGAATCTAAAGGTAACTCCCAAAATATTTTTCATAAAACTTTACTTAACCACTTTAAGTTCCAATAAATTCCTTGAACATAATCCATGAATATAAACCGTAATACTCTTGAGTAAAACTTGACATGAACACATGAAAGGATCATTCAAAATATTTTTAAATATTCTTTAATTCATAATACCTTGACATATAAAATCACGTAAATTAAATATGAACATAAATGTGCATAACTCCATGATAAACTCTTGAAAGTTAACTAGAATGAGGTTAAGCTAATATGCACTATCTCGCTCCAATTAAGCACATACTAGCTCTTTAAGACATTTAATCAAACACTTTAGATGCAGGATTTGTGAGTAAAACCTCTTTAGTAAAAGGTTATATCAACTCACCTCGATTACTCCACGAGCCTAAACGTAACTCCAATCAACACACTTCACGTCACCAAATCAACTACAACAACCATAAATTTATGTAATCAATGCCAAAGTTTCAATATTTTTCCCAATTCAAGAATTTAGGCTCAACTCTTGGCTTTCTAGGTTGTGGGTAAATCCTTGTTCTTTTTAAAAATTTCTATTCTCAAATACTATCTATAGCATTACTCCAAAATAGAAAATCCAATAATATGATTGGAGAGTTAAAATAATTACCTCTTTGAACAACTCTTGAAAATATTCTCCTTAACTCCTTCGGAGGATTCTTGAAGAGTTCCTTTTTTATTACTTGACTTTGCACTACTTTTAGCTCTTAAAGATGATAACAATATTAGTAAAATCTTTTGTAAAATTTGCTGGGAATTTTCCACGCATAAAAGTGTTGCGTTTTGCTATTATAGAGAATAAGCTTTCTCCCTTCTTTTGATATGTTGTATCTTTACGGAAATAAGTGACTAATTGTCACGTAATGGTCTTGGACCTCTTGTTTCAGCCCACTATGGGCCTTTAATATATTTTTATAATGGGCAGCCCAACTTGGAGACACGCTTAATTATTTAGTCCTCCAATTTTAACTGGGAAATTTTGATCACTAGCCATTTTTGGACGCGCTCAATGGGGACGACTATCCACCGTTTCAAAATTCATTGAAGAATAGCCAAAAATTCGCGCGCACACTTAAGCTCCATTAGCGTTGGAAAAACACCCCAGACTAGCCCATAACAAAAAACTGGGGCTTTGAACAAAACTTGTTCAAAGCCCAAGTATTTTGTTATGGGACTTTATATATAAAGCTGAGTCCCATAACAAAATGATGGGGCTTTGAACAAGTTTTGTTCACAGCCCCAGCATTTTGTTATGGGTTATGAGACTTTATATATAAAGCTTCAGTCCCATAATAATGCTGGGGCTTTGAACAAGTTTTGTTCACAGCCCCAGCATTTTGTTATGGGACTGAAGCTTTATACATAGTCCCATAACAAAATGCTGGGGACTTGAACAAAACTTGTTTAAAGCCCCAGTATTTATACTGGGGTTAGTTTACTGAAGCTTCCCCAGTACAAATACTGGGGCCTTGAACAAGTTTTGTTCAAAGCCCCAGTATTTATACTGGGATTTGTCCGGAAGTGGCTATTTCTCAGCGAATTTGTTTTTGACGGCTACAAATCAATTAACGCGCGCCAAACAGGCCCCTACACTAAATTTTTACATTTTAACTCTCTACAATCAATTTAGCACTCCAATAATGTGGAGAATTTAATCTGCTAGATGTATTTCCAATACTACTAATCTTTGTGCACTAACCATTTTATGTATTACATACCATACTCTTATAGATATACTTTATACTCGAATTTTGTGCACATAAAATGTGCCTTATTAAATTATTCTCCATTTCGACAAAGTCCTACAATTTAAAATAATTTGAGGAACGTAACATTCTTCCCCCCTTAAAATCATTCGTCCTCGAATGATTCTTATTCCTCACTCTTAGGCCACTTTTTCATTCCACCAACTTGCCAAATGTTCCAAAATTTGGCTAAGTATCGGATTTCTTAAAAATTTCGGCAGTGTCTCCCCTGTAATTGGACTATCCGAAAAAAATATCCCTGTAAACAAATACCACAACAACAACCAATACACCATAACAGACCATTCATAGGCACCAATAATAGCTCAAAATAATCACTACTACTCCGGCAAAGAGGTAAACCTCAACAATAAATAAAACATGCTCCGGTAAGGAGCTAAATCTCAATAATAACTCAACCATACTCTGACAAGGAGCTAAATTATACCAACAATTTAATTACACTCCGGCAAGGAGCTAAACCATATGATATCTCATAATTAACCAGAAAAATTAAATACAAATCAAACCTTTATAGTTCACATAACTTGTTCCTTAAATAGATACAGATAGCTTTTCTTCATATTTTCCTTGGCTTCCAACGTAACCTCTTTTGAGTTATGATTAGGCCATAAGACCTTACATGTACATTTATTCTCGTGCCAAGTTAAAAGAAAAATATTTATGGGGCTTCACATTCTTCCCACTTGAGAACATTTGTCCTCGAATGTTGGTAAAATTGTTCTTTAAGCTTAAGAAGTACCTCAGACCTTATTTCCACGTTCTCTGCTTACTACTAACCTTAGTATTTGGCTAACTCGTCATCTTCTTAAAAATTTAAGAAGGATTTTACCCTGTAAATTGGACTATCATAAAATTTGAACATATCGCAATAAACACTTTCAATTCTCAATCTGTATATTAAGGATATGTGTAACCCACTGAAGTAATAGTAACCACACGTACGAAATAACTCAAAAGCCTCTTTCAACCAACTTACGATAATTACTTTGAGAAACTCAAATATCAAAATCATTTAGTTAACAACATTCCACATGGCACTGCATCCTCCTCTACTTAAGTCCATTCGTCCTTGAATTATCGGCCAAGTCTTTTCTTAATTATTTAAAAAGGGACTTAGACCTTAGTGTCGCTCTCTTGACCCTTTTTGGTTGGTCCTCAAAATTTATCTTAACTGTCTAACTTCTTAAAAATTCTGAAAGAGTCACCCCTATAACTAGTAGTATGTCAGAAAAAATGAACCTGTCTAAATACACACCATCAATGTGCATATACAGTTATTCCACTCAAACAATCATCACGGTATCTCACAACTACTCATATAACATAATTACCTTGTAAAGTGGAACAATGGCAAATACATGAATAAAATGAAACTTTCCTACGAAATTTTCCTCCCTTGTAATGTACGAAACATTAACTTCATGTACCATAGAACATCATACATCCTGGGGTAGTATTACACATACTTACCCCATT
Organism: Petunia secreta; assembly: GCA_029990175.1. Taxonomy (NCBI): domain Eukaryota; kingdom Viridiplantae; phylum Streptophyta; class Magnoliopsida; order Solanales; family Solanaceae; genus Petunia; species Petunia secreta. Next base: position 5,351,005 of record JARKIP010000054.1, read on the forward strand.
CAACTTACCCCATTACGTGAATAGCGACTCACGATACCACTCTTTCTTCAGGCCTTTTCCATTAGTTTAGTAACGAGGGTGATTTGTTTGTCTTTTTTTTTTTGAAGGTTTTCGTACTTGTAACCTCGATTCATGATCAAAGACTCTTTCTTGAAAATTCCTCACATAGATTCTTAGTGTTTTAAGGGGTAATAAGAAATGGTTCGAACCATATTTCTTGAACTTGACATGTAGTGCATTAGGTAAACTTGGGAAAGAAAATCTTGGGACATAGCACATCATTTAGATGTCTTCCTTACGTTATTCCAGCGGTCACAGGATCCAAAGATTCTGAGGGCTTGTTCCGATTCTTTTTTCAACTTTCATGAACCTCCTTTACTGACAACGCTTCCATAATACCATAAAACCCTTAGGGCTCTTGGGAAATTATGTCTCTTATTGGGCCTTTCTAAAACTCCTTGCACTTATCCTTAAAGTCTCTTGGCATTAGTCTTGTCTAGTTTGCATCATTAATAGGTAATCTATTCCATTACCTGGTCGTTGTCACAAAAGACAACATTTTGGACTTTAGCTTAAAAGTATCATTGTAAGCATAGTTGATCTAGCGCAAGTGTTCATTCGCACTTTTTTTTTATGCTCAAAATATTTTCTTCACACATTCCCTCAATCATCTTAGTAGAAATTTCTCTTGCTCTCTTTTTCCTTTTCAGCATCTTCACTCAAATTTAAGTGCAACAAATTCTCCCTTCTGGATTAGGACATATTTGCTTTCATGCCCGCTACTTAGTAGGTTCAACATCATTCACATCTAAATCTGTTACATCACTTTAGTACTCTTATGATGGCTATCACTATTTGTGTTCACCTCAAATCATTCAAGCATCTTTAAACTGTATACACACTCCCAATACAAGATTTCCTTGTGATTAAAACATTCATTTTTTTTAGATTAAAGGTCGCCAGTGACCTTTAAACATTTGCCAAATCCATTTCTTTTTTTTTTTTTTGGTAGTAGATGCACTCTTCTCGGCTTGACAACATCTCCTGAGTATTTTTTTTTTTTCTTTAAGCTTCCCATAGTATTCTAGATTGCTTTGAGTTATACCCTGTAGATGAATCTCTCCTAACTCATTACTCACCCCATTTTATCATGTTATAGATATTGCCATCATTGTGACTAGTGGATTCATCTCTAGTTCCCCTTTCCTTTAAACTGCATATTCTGTTCTCGTGCCACATAAGCACACAACTAAATAGAAGTGGCTCATTCTATTTGGCCTTTCTTGCTTTTTCTTATGTCTGAACTTTACAAAACTTCAAAAAAGCTAATCTTATATTTGGACATCGTTTAGCATTATGCTTACTGTGGCAGGTTGTGCACTTTACAACCAAACCTTATTGGTACCATTTCTTGTCACACTCTTAAATTGCGCTATTAAGCGCTACTCCAAGCTAAACTTGAGGGAGTGATGCTTCATGAAAAAAAAATATTCACATCTTGCTTACGCGCTAACTTAAAAATGCTACTCTTTAAAATAGCTTTCTGCATACATTAAAGAAATATAAATCTTTTATTTACTTTTCTGCACAAATTTCCCCCTTTTTATCCCTCTCGAAATTTTATCTCTTGACCGCAAGTTAACTTTCTAATAACTTTCCCTTTAAGGCCCAGACTTCTTAAATTTCTTTATCCTACTATGGCACATCTTGGCCCAACTTGACTCATATACAATCAATATGTAATCATCATAGATTTTATTACCCATAAACATGGACATTATTAATTTTAGCCTTACCTAGAAGATATTCTCAAGATCACTTTGAATCAAATAGAGCACTATTGGCTTCAATATATACATACCGCACTTGAGATGTTTAGTCTCCTCATTATGTAACATGAAGCTTTCATAATATCTCCGGCTTCAATTTCACCATTACATTTTTATTTTGAAATCAAGGGGCCTAGTCAATACACTCCTGTATAGCTAACTAGAAGTCCAATCTATAATATTTGCTCAATTCTTCTTGGCTCTCAGAAGAATGTCTTGTAGTATTTACTTGGTTATTGTTCATTGATAACCTTGACCAGGCATGCTTGCCTTTCAAAAATTTAGTGTTTTCATTCGGTAATGATTTTCCCCGACAATTCATCTAATTCTGTAACTTGGAGGTCACATCTTCTTGTGCTTTTCTAGACTTAACTATATGTCCATCTAACAGTAAGATTACTTGCAATACTTCCATAGGTAATTGTGATATCTACTTGTCTCATTCTTACCTCAATAATCATTTAAGAAGCTTTCTTTGACAAGAGTTTCAATGTATGTATCATTGCATCCACTATCTCACATATTGTATTAACTGATCCTTGTCTACCCTCAGAAATTATTCATAAGGGCTTGAGGTATGTATCTCTTAGTGTCTTGGCTACTAATTTCTTACCTTGTCCTTGACTTGTCAATCTCTTTTAACCTTGACATAACTCGAGTATATATTCATTACTTTTTTTTTAACCATACCTGACTTGGCTTCATTTGTGATAGTCATCACTTTGATTTGCAGACATTATATTCCAACCAATTCCAAACATGGATTACGAACATAGTCATGTAATATTATCAAATTAATACTGCTCGTTCTAGCTCTTTGTCCATTCCTTCATAACTTAGGGAGCACATGGCAATATAGTCACCTCGTGTTTTAAAGTACATGTCATTGACTCCTTCCTGATAGTTTTATTTTGTTGCAGTACACCTGGAACTGCCTCTATCATATATCATCTATTTTTTTGTCCACATAACCTCAGTACATTCTTGATCTTTGCCTTCATTCCTATTTCGAAGGCAACTAACACTTCACACCTCATATCTTTGGTAAACAGTGATATTCTGATGATATTTACTTTCGCATTATCTAATCCCATAGCGTAGTTTAATCACTCCATTGATCAAAAAAAGAAGGAGCCTGATTATCACTTTCGACTTTAACGCATGATCTAGAATGAGAAAAAGTGGAAACTTATCCTAAATGTCTGTAGCCCCTCGTTTATAGATATGGGGCCCTCATACCGATAAACGAGGCTCTACCGACACGGCTTCATAGACCCCTAGGACTCTCTCTCAACCTGCTGCTCTGATACCAAGTTTGTCACGACCCATTTTCTGAACGAGTTGCGACCGGCACTCGGTACCTAAACTTGACCGAGCAAACCCTTGAAACTTGCATGTGACATTATATTTCTGTAATGCTATGCAAATTGATGTACTCTTAAAAACGACTTCAATAAACAAATCTTGAGACAAAACTCATCTTGAAATTATTTCAACAAAATAAATAACTTTATCATATTTTGTGCTAGACTATACAAAATGGACAACCACACCCAATTACTAAACTGTCTATGAAGCCTCTAAGAATTTATACCTGACACTACTAATAATAATAAGACAGAATGGGAATGAAAGAATCTCCACGAACAAATGCGGAGCTCACCAATCAACTGGGTAGTGGGAGAGTATCCTAGCTCTTAGCCTGCTTGCCTGCAAAACTTGCGCCTACATTGACATAGGTCAATGTAGGTTCCTATGAAGAGAACGTCAGTACACCACAACGGTACTCAGTGAGTCTCAACGACCCCCCACTAAAGCGGGAACGAGACACTTAAAAGGAACTTGAGATGCAATAATTCAGTAAAACCATGAGGACATAAAACATTTAAAGAGACTGAAGTAACTTGAAACCATAAAATTCAAACTTTATATATATATATATATATATATATATAAACGATATTTTTTGGGAAGTACCAGTTAACTCTGACATAACATGATTTCATAAAGTCATCGTGTGATCGGCACGGGTTCGATCCCCGCCTGATCGAATAGGCCCCTTCACTGTGGCGCCACACAGTTCCAGGTGATAGCATGCTGCGCGTTTTGTGCCTTGGCCGTGTCAGGCAAATCTTATAATAAACTCCTACTCTGGCACGAATAGTTTCGGGGTCAACAATAACCACTAAAGGTTACGAGGCCCTTCTCAGAATCTAAAGGTAACTCCCAAAATATTTTTCATAAAATTTTACTTAACCACTTTAAGTTCCAATAAATTCCTTGAACATAATCCATGAATATAAACCGTAATACTCTTGAGTAAAACTTGACATGAACACATGAAAGGATCATTCAAAATATTTTTAAATATTCTTTAATTCATAATACCTTGACATATAAAATCACATAAATTAAATATTAACATAAATGTGCATAACTCTATGATAAACTCTTGAAAGTTAACTAGAATGAGGTTAAGCTAATATGCACTATCTTGCTCCAATTAAGCACATACTAGCTCTTTAAGATATTTAATCAAACACTTTAGATGCAGGATTTGTGAGTAAAACCTCTTTAGTAAAAGGTTATATCAACTCACCTCGATTACTCTACGAGCCTAAACGTAACTCCAATCAACACACTTCACGTCACCAAATCAACTACAACAACCATAAATTTATGTAATCAATGCCAAAGTTTCAATATTTTTCCCAATTCAAGAATTTAGGCTCAACTCTTGGCTTTCTAGGTTGTGGGTAAATCCTTGTTCTTTTTAATAATTTCTATTCTCAAATACTATCTATAGCATTACTCCAAAATAGAAAATCCAATAATATGATTGGAGAGTTAAAATAATTACCTCCTTGAACAACTCTTGAAAATATTCTCCTTAACTCCTTCGGAGGATTCTTGAAGAGTTCCTTTTTTATCACTTGACTTTGCACTACTTTTAGCTCTTAAAGATGATAACAATATTAGTAAAATCTTTTGTAAAACTTGCTGGGAATTTTCCACGCATAAAAGTGCTGCGTTTTGCTATTACAGAGAATGAGCTTTCTCCCTTCTTTTGATATGTTGTATCTTTACGGAAATAAGTGACTAATTGTCACGTAATGGTCTTGGACCTCTTGTTTCAGCCCACTATGGGCCTTTAATATATTTTGGGAGATTTACACAAATATACAACCCTAACACCATATTTACAAAAAATAGCAATACTTTTCCATTTTACAAAATATAACAATAGTATTTTTACATTCCATATACAAAATTCAACAAATACCTACAATTTATGGTTTCATCTCCTTCTTCCTTGCTTTCTCCCACCCAACACCCACCCAACACTGCCTGGAGGTGTTGCCACCACTCACCAGCACCGGCCAGCCACCGCTGACCACCGGAAAGCCGGCGCCGGCACCGCTGCCACCACCGAAAACTTTTTTTTTTTTTTTTTTTTAGTTCTACAAGATGTAACATTCAAAAATACAAATATATACATTCCAAAACTTTAAAAATTTACTGTTTTGAAACTATACACAACCAAATATACACAAACATACAAAAGATATACACTGCACATACACAAAAATACAAAAAACACAAAATACAAATAACTATCCATTCTACACAAACATACAACACATACACATATATACATACACATACACATACAAAAAGGGGTGAATATAGACATTTATATACAAAATACAAAAATATACAAAGATAAATACTAATTTATATACAAAATACAAATATATACATAAACATACATATATATACACATACAAAAAGGAAAAAAGAAAAAAGAAGAAGAAATGGAGCAGATCGGGAAAAACTAACCGGAAAAACACCAAAAACGCACGTATCGGAGCTGCTTGCCACCACAGTGCAGCAGCGCCGCCGCGAGGGGCAGCGCCGCTGCACTGCGGCGGCAGCAGCGCCGCAACAGAGACGGGGGCGCAGATCCGGCGAGGAACAGCGAGAGAGGGGAAGGGGGAGGGGCGGCGATGGGTGGGGGATGGTGGAGGAGGGGCGGCGATGGGTGGGGAATGGTGGAGGAGGGAGAGAAGGAGAGAGAAGAGAGGAAATTAGGGTTTAATGTTTGGGAGAGGGGAAATGATAAAATTGTTATGTGGGGTAATTAGGAAAAAGTATCGTTATGTATTGTAAATATTCAAAAAGTATCGTTATGTTTTGTAATTAAGCTATTAGGGTAGTTATATGGTGTAAATTTTCCATATATTTTTATAATGGGCAGCCCAACTTGGAGACACACTTAATTATTTAGTCCTCCAATTTTAACTCTCTACAATCAATTTAGCACTCCAATAATGGGGAGAATTTAATCTGCTTGATGTATTTCCAATACCACTAATCTTTATGCACTAACCATTTTATGTATTACATACCATACTCTTATAGATATACTTTATACTCGAATTTTGTGCACATAAAATGTGCCTTATTAAATTATTCTCCATTTCGACAAAGTCCTACAATTTAAAATAATTTGAGGAACGTAACAAAAATGTAAAAGTTTATGTGCACATACCCGAAATAGAGCAATAATGAAGATTAAAGTGGTGGTGGAGTGATTTGTGTGTGTTGTTGATGAATGAAAATGATTTTTATGGAATGGGATATGATTTTCGGCCAAAGGGGTCTCTTTGTTTTGTTAAAATTCAAGAAGAATGAAAAATGGGGTAGTTTTGGGGTGTTTAACCCCCTTAAACCCGACGGGTCAAGCAGTTTGTGGTCCAGGCAGACCGCCTGTTAGGCCAGGCGGAGCGCCTCATGGGCCAGGCGGTTTGCCTAGCTTGTTGTCTGCCTTGATTTATCTTTTTTCATGTACGTACGTATCTGAGCGGCCTCTTAGAAATTTAGGAGGTCCGCCTAGCTTCGTACCGAGTTGTTCTTGGCCTTTTCCCGTCACTTCTCAACTCTCGAACTCACCAACACTTGGGTACCTACACAATTAGCAACTAATTATACTAAAAACTTGGGTTGCCTCCCAAGAAGCGCCTAATTTAACATCGCGGCACGACGGTGATGACTTTTCTTCTCATAGTTCATCAAGATAGATGCACGCCACTCCACCAATTTCGGCGTCACCTCCCAAATAATGCTTCACACGATGCCCATTTACTAGGAAGCTCCTTCCACCTTCCTTTGATTGCAAATCGACCGATCCATAAGGAGTCACAGCTACTACCTTGAACGGACCCTTCCATTTAGATTTGAGCTTTCCGGGGAACAACTTCAAGCGAGTGTCAAACAAAAACACCAAGTCTCCCTCCTTGAATGTCCGGTTCCAAATTTTCGAATCATGAAGCACCTTTATTTTTTCTTTGTATATCATAGCATTCTCATAAGCCAAGAACCGGAATTCATCAAGTTCGTTCAAATTTGAAACTCTTGCATTTGCGGCATCAACCCATTCCATATTCAACTTTTTCAATGCCCACAAAGCTTTATGCTCAAGTTCAACCGGCAAATGGCACGTTTTCCCGAACACCAACTTGAATGGAGACATCCCAATAGGAGTCTTGTAAGCGGTTTGGTAAGCCCACAAAGCTTCATCAAGTTTTCTAGCCCAATCGGTTCTATTTGCATTAACCGTCTTGGCTAAAATACTCTTCACCTCCCGGTTGGAAACTTCAACTTGCTCACTTGTTTGAGGGTGGTAAGGAGTTGCAACTTTGTGTCTCACTCCATATTTTTGGAGGAGGTTAGCAAAGGCTCGGTTGCAAAAATGACTCCCACCATCACTAATGATCGCTCTCAGGGTCCCAAATCGTGTGAAAATGTTCTTTTCAAGAAACCCAACACACTCTTGGCTTCATTATTGGGGAGCGCAACCGCTTCAACCCACTTGGACACATAATCAACCGCTACCAAGATATATTTGTTGCCATAAGAACTCACAAACGGCCCCATAAAGTCAATTCCCCCCACATTAAACAACTCAACTTCAACAATGGGATTCATCGGCATCTCGTGCTTCCTTGATATTCCACCCATCCTTTGGCATTGATCACAATTTTTTACCCAAGCGTGGGCATCTTTGTGCAAAGTTGGCCAAAAGAAACCACATTGTAATACCTTGGCCACCGTCCTCACTCCACCATGATATTCTCCGTAAGGAGAAGAATGACACCCTTCCATAATAGCCTCTTGTTCGGACTCGAAAACACATCTCCAGATGATTCTATCAATACATACCCTAAAGAGATAGGGTTCATCCCAATAATAGAATCTTGCATCCTTGGCTAGCTTCTTCTTTTGATAGAATGTGAAATCTTCGAGATAGGCTCCCCCAACTATGAAATTGGCTAGGTCGCCATACCAAGGGATTGGTTCCCAAGACACGGCCAAGATCCTCTCATCCGGAAATGCATCATTCACTTCTATCTCTTCTTTTGGCCTACCCTCCTCCTCCAATCAGGACAAGTGGTCCGCCACTTGATTCTCGGTCCCTTTTCGATCAAGCACTTCAATATCAAATTCTTGAAGAAGTAACACCCACCGGTTAAGCCTTGCTTTGGAGTCTTTCTTCGCCATCAAATACCGGATGGCGGAGTGATCGGTATGAACAATTGTCTTCGACCCCACCAAATATGACCGAAATTTTTCAAAAGCGAACACAATAGCCAAGAGCTCTTTCTCCGTCACCGTATAATTCAATTGAGCTCCGTTCATTGTCTTACTTGCATAGTAGATGGGATGAAACATATTGTTCACCCGTTAACCTAACATGGCCCCCAAAGCCACGTCACTAGCGTCACACATAAGCTCGAACGGAAGCTCCAAATTAGGACTCACAATTATCGGTGCGGTTGTTAACCTCTCTTCACTTCTTCAAAAGCTCCTAGGCAAGCCCTTTCAAATACGAACTTGCCATCCTTCTCCAAAATTTTGCACATAGGATTCATAATTTTGGAGAAGTCTTTGATAAAGTAGCGATAAAATCTCGCATGCCCCAAGAAACTTCGGACACCCTTTATGGTCTTTGGAGGTGGAAGTTTTGAAATCACCTCAATATTTGCTTGATCTACTTTGACGCCTTTCTTTGAAACTTTGTGTCCCAACATTATGCCTTTTTGTACTAAGAAGTGGCATTTCTCCCAATTGAGCACAAGCCTTGTTTCTTCGCATCTCTCTAGCACCCTCTCCAAGTTCGACTAGGAATTATCGAATGAATGTCCAACTACCGAGAAATCATCCATGAAAACCTCAAGAAAATTCTCTACCATGTCGTGGAAAAGAGCTAGCATGCACTTTTGGAATGTGGCGGGGGCATTACAAAGACCAAATGGCATTTTGCGGAATGCAAAGGTGCCATAAAGGCAAGTGAAAGTGGTCTTGTCTTGATCCTCGGCTTCAATGGATATTTGGTTATAGCCGGAGAACCCATCCAAGAAACAATAGTAAGCACGACCCGCCAACCGATCAAGCATTTTATTAATGAATGGAAAAGGAAAATGATCATTCCTTGTAGCGGTGTTGAGCTTCCGATAATCCATACACACTCTCCACCCGACTACGGGTCTAGTTGTAATGGACGCTCCCTTGTCATTTAGAATCATCGTCATCCCCCCTTTCTTGGGCACACATTGCACGGGTGACACCCACTTGCTATTGGACAATGGAACTATCACACCCGCGTCTAGCCATTTGATGATTTCTTTCTTCACCACTTCTTACATAGGAGGATTCAACCTCCTTTAGTGTTCTACACTTGGCCGACACCCCTCTTCAAGCAAGATTTTATGAGTGCATACCCCCAGATCGATCTCTCTTATATCTGCCAAGATCCACCCTATAGCTTTAATTCTCCTCTTCACCACTTCAACAAGTTTAGATTATTGAGTTTTGATCAAGTGGGAGGAAATGATTATGGGTAGAGTGGAGTTGGACCAAGGAAAGTGTATCTCAGATGGGAGGGTAGGATTTTCAACTCAAGTTTCGGTGGTTCTTCAATGGATGGTTTTGTAGGTAGGGTTTCTTAGTTTTCAAGGTCTAAGAACAGCTTTTTAGGTACAGAGGGTTTTAATCCAAAGCCTTCTAATGCCTTTACCACCTCTGCCACACTCTCTTCATCTTCCACATCCATGTTCCAAATTACCGCCGCCAATGTGTCTTCTTGACTAGCTAAGACGCTCTCATTTTCCACTAGGGCATCAATCGCGATATCGACATAAGAACAAGTCGCATCATCATCCATTGGTTGTTTCAAAGCCTTGCAAATATGAAATACGGCCTTCTCTCCATTGAACCTAAAAGTAAGTTCATCTCTTTCCACATCACAAAGAGCTCTTCCTGTTGCCAAGAATGGTCTTCCAAAAATAATAGGTACCTCAAAATCTACTAACCAATCAAGAATAACAAAATCCGCCGGGAAGACGAATTTTTCTACCTTCACCAACACATTGTCAATAATCCCAATCGGGTTTTTCATTGAGCGATCGGCCATTTGTAGGTTCATAGTCGTTGTTCTAGGTGTTTTGGTGTCCAATTTCTTATACACCGCATATGGCATTAAGTTGATACTTGCACCAAGGTCATACAAAGCCTTCTTGAAGTGTCTTCCACCAATTGCGCATGTAATGATAAAAGCCCCGGGGTCTTCCATCTTTTGTGCCATGTGTTTTGACACAATTGCACTCACTTGATGAGTTACCTTGCTTGTCTAGAAATCTCCATATGTCTTCTTGGTCACCAAGTCTTTCATGAATTTAGCAATATTAGGCATTTGTCCCAATGCATCAACCGATGGAATGTTGATGGAAGTACTTACTATCTTCTCCCAAATCTTTTTTGCATGGGATATTTCTCTTTGTTTGTTGCTCTTTTGTAGGAAAGGAAGGGGTATTTTAGGAATGGAGCTTGGGATGGAAGGGCTTCCTTTGGGTTGTGGAGTGTTCTTTGGTTTGGCTATTAGGATAGTGGTGCTTTGGGAGTTAGGCTTTTTAGTGAATTCTTGAACATCATCATCATACTCTTGCACAAACACATCACCTTGCCTCTCCATTTCTTCTTGCACCATCTCCTCTCCAATAGGTTCATTATCATTCCACTCGGCACCCACATGATCATCTTGCATTCTCAACTCCGCATCATCATTACTCTTGGCTTTTGGATCTTTCCATTGTTGACACCCAATTTTGTCCCGAAATATTAATTAATATTTAATTATTTTATAGAAGGTCAATTTAAATTTAAAAGGGGCGAAATAATTGAGTTTTGAAGAAAGAGGCCAAATTTGCAGAACACAACCCCTATTCTAGCCTATCCCCGCAAAATACATATATTACACATTTTACACACACATAAACCCATGTCCCCAATTCAGTTTTCTCAAAAAAAAACCCAATTCACCCGACCCGCCTAATCCCTAAACCCAATCGATTTCCCCAGAAATTTCAAACACAGATCAGTCCAAAAAATTCCAGCTTGTCAAAATCGTACCTCTTATCCATTTGGTACCGTTAGAAGGTTCTTTTAGGGATTTCCATTCGAGAACCCTAAAATGGGACTCCTATAAATAGGAGAGGAGAAGAAGTTCATGGAGGCAGCGGTGATAGGGGTGAAAATGGAGGGAGAATATCCGCAGTTCTGAGTTAAGCAGCAGGAAGGAATACACCTAAAAAACATAGAAATTATTTTCGGTATTAGCTTGCATTTTTTTAAAACAGTCAGCGTGATCGCATTATTAGTTTTGGTGGTATCGCTTCTTCGCGAGTCGAGTCAACTACCTTGTTCGAGTCGTTCGAGTCGCGCTTCTTCGATCCTCGCCCTAGCTCGCTGTGTCGCAACAGGTAATATACCTCTCCTCCATTATTTTCAGTTTTAACACCTCTCTATGTTATACATGCTATTTTCAGTATTTGTTGGATGTTTCAGTCCGTATAAAGTGTATAAAGTTTGAATCCTTAGATTGTTTTACATAAAAGTTCTGTTTCCTCCTTTGAATCTGCGTATAGTATTTGGTTTGTTAATAGTTATTATTTTCGAAATTCTTGGTGACTGGAATTTTGGATAGATGTTTGAGGTATAATGAGTTAGTTTAGTAGGATTAGAAGTTGTTGCTATTCAGTTCAAGCTACTAGTTGAATTTCAAGTTGAGATACATGCCTAAGCTTCTCTGTTTCGTCATGGATAATTTGGTATGATTAACACATCTTGAAAGCTTTGGCAAAACTATTGAAATTGAGAATAGCATCAGGATAACATGAAATTTGGTGGAATTTATGATTAATGTTATAATCTTTGAGCTCATTCCCTTCTCATTAAGATAAGTTTAAAAGAATTATGTCTTTCTCTTTAAGCTGGTATAATTTGTTGTTTTTCCCTTTAAGTTTTCTATAAAATAGTCTCTCGGATCTCTGTTTGATATGCTTTTCTTAAAGAAAATTGTCTATGAATATAAATCATTTTCTTAAGTGATATCTTGCCATAGCTTTTCTGAGCATCCCTTTGTTCATGTCCTGGTTGTTTTGAGCATGAAAGGTGAAGGTGTTTGTTGTTGGAAATGAGAAAGGGTCGGGATGTAGGTGCTCAGGGAGTTTGTTTGGAGGTCAGGTAGTGTAGTTGTGTGCGTGGGTATTCTGTTTTGATTCTTGGTGAAGCTATTAGAAGGGAGGTAGCAGGAGAGTTAGAAGAGAGCTTATGTTCAGTTTGTTAGTTGTTTCTAGGAGGCAGGGAGCACTAGTCTGCAAGTGTATCCCTGAGTTTGTTTTGGCTTTGGAGGCTGTAAGAAATGTGAATTGTGTGCAGAGTTGGTCCAGGGGATAGTTCAGGGTCAGTTCTTGGAGGTCCAGGTTGTTTCCAGGGTCTGAAAATGGTTTGTAGGATAGTGCAAGTAGTGTGTAGGCTGTGTTCTCTGCATTGCTTGGTTTCTGGTTGCCTGAAGTTTCCTTTTTCTACCTTTCCTAGGCTGATCCTTAGTATGATCTGATAGTTTGGCTTCCCTTGCTTAAGCTCTCTCCTGATACTATATTTTTCCCTTTGGTGGTCCTAACATTCTTTTGATTTATTGTTAATGACTTGCTGCTTTAGTTCTCTGCCTAGATTGTAGTGCAGATGGCCAGGGTCTGGAATACTTTCAATAGCTTTAATGAGGATCTTATCTTTAGAACCCTTTCTGCCTCTTCTTTACCGCTCTAGTAGCATTTTCCTTTTCTAGTTCGAATCTTTATTGCTTCTTCTTAGTCTTTTTTAGTTCCGGTTTTAATCTCCTCGTTATTCGGCTTGAGTTATTTTGAATCCTGGTTATCATCTGGCTGAGTTTCATAATCACGGGTTTGAAGAAATAGAGTCATTTGTTGCTTGATCTGTCCAATGGTTAAAATATGCACTGCATGAGATTTATAGATACAAGTTTACTATGGTTGAAGTGTGTCATGTGTGTTTCTTTCATGATGTTAAATTGTGGACATGACTGCTGATGGTCTTGCTACAAAAAGCATATATTTAAGTTAATTTCCTAACTAATTATTCATTATGTCTTTAATACTGGCCTGTGCTAGTTTTTCATCAATGTCAGTTTTGCATGAGATTAATAAGAATTAGAGTGAACCTATTCTCTGTTTGTTCTCAGTCCGCAAGGATCATGTTTGTAAGATTCCAAACCTTGTCTTGATGTCTTAGTGTGATCTTATTTGAATGCAAGTTAAAGGAGAATTTATTTATACAAAGGGTTTAAGTTCTGATTTATTTTATACCTAGTCTAGGCCCTTAGCTGTTTGAATCTATATGTGCTACGTAAAATTTGACTTTGAGATTAGCTCTTGGTCTCGCCTCTAGCTTAAGCTATTTTATTTAATCTCTGGAATGAAACCTGCATAACCTGTGATTATAGCTACTTGTGCTACTGTATACTTTCATATTCCTTGTTTCTTTGTTTTTGCATGAATATACTTCCTGGAAGTTTAAGTTCAGTATTGGTATCAAAGGTGTGAACTTGTGTTTAAGCTTGAATTAATTTGGAATTACATAGTTGTATAAAAGCTAAGCTAACTTCTATCTTTTTAGTTGTCTGAGTATGCAATATAAGCAAGTGTTGGTCATTTTTTTCTCGTACTACCTATTCTAATCATTCTATTGACATTTAAGTGTTTACATGCACTAGAAACCACATCCTTTTAGTAAAACCTCTAGTTTCTTTTGGTATAAATGTTGCGATGTTCTGATTGAAAGGACGCCAGACTGATTTATCAGGCTATAATAGTTAATGTGAGTATCATCTAACCATACAAGATTTAGATACACTTTACAAAACAATTTGTCATAATCCATGTGTATTTTCTTGCTGGTCTCTGAAAGAGGAAACATAGTTTGAGCCTAAAGATGCATTATTTCTTAAATAAACTTCCATCATACTTTAGGCTTATCAGGATTTATCTTCTCTAGTAAAAATCAGTTTTCCTTGAAAGTGCATTCATTTGTACGCATATGCAGTCTTGAAAAGTTTTTGTCAAGCTGAGTATTGAGTTTTGGAGTATTGATTATGAAAGATATTTTCGAAGAGCTGTTAGTATAATAATGTACTGGTTGTTTTCCAAATGGTATTCAAAGTGTTAGGTTTGAAGTTTCTGTTGTGATATGTGCATATTGATGAAGTTTACTTATGAGGACATGGGTAATGGATATGTCAATATCAAAATTTTATGAATTCTCATAAAGCTTGTTTTGTTTATTGTCGTTAATGGTAATTAATGTTAATTGATTCTAGTTAGTTGATATGCTATGTATGATGTAAAGTTTGCTCTCTGCCTGCATTTTAATTTGGGGAAGTAGTATGGTAGTAATTGTTGAACCAAAATGTGCGTCTTTTCCTTGTGATAAAATTGCTAATCCATTCTCTGTTTCCTCTTTGGCATGTAATACCTCTTGGGATCGAGTTTGGCTAATACTCAATTGGGATTGACTCATGGGTTTGAAGTCATTGGGGTCAAGTTCGCACTCAAGTTCAAGTCAAGAAAGAAGGACTCTTAAAAAATGCTTTGTTGAGCCATGTGATGTTTTAGGCTCATGGGCATAAATGTATAAAATTAAATAAATACAAGGCTCCCGTGAGTTTGTCAATTTTCGGGTTCTTCTTCTAAACCTCTTCTCTTTCCCAATCCCTTAGAATTTGCATATCATTAGGAATTCCCCGTAGATAATTCTTGTAGAATAATTTGATTGATTATAAATGAATGTTTATTTTTTTTATTGAGTTATTTTGTGAATATTTCATTTCTTTGGAATTTCCACCTTATTTATAAATTTTGAACCTTCTAATTAAATGGTGCGTGCAAGCCAATTCGTAATAATCTTAAGATTATTTCTAAAATACAACCTTAGTACAAGTATTCAAATCAATCTGTTTTCTTATTAAAGTCATTTATTTTCTTTTTTTTACGGATAAGTTTTTTTAAAATTCAATTGGTGACGCTTTAAATTGAAAGTTAAATAATTTTGTAAATTTGCATTTATATAGCTGTCTTGTGAAAATCGAAGGATTAACCACATTTTGTGGATTTTCGAAAGTGCTTTCAAATTGGAACCTTCTTTCGAAAATAAATGAACCTCTTACGCAGAATCTCTGAAAATAGACCATTTCCTTGAAACGGAGGAATTGCACGCATTATTTAATTAATTGGTTCCTAATTCTCCTAAATTAGGTGGCGACTCCAAAGAAAACCCTTTGGAATCCCATTTGTTGAAATATACCCGAAACCTATCTTTTCTTAAAGAAAGGGTAATTTTTGGGGTTCAACAGCTTGGCGACTCCGCTGGGGATACCTTAAGGTTCTAACCGCAAGGTTTTCACAAGATAACTTTATTTGTTTATTATTTGCAAAAATAGCATGATTAGTTAATTTGATTATTTGTAATTGTTTGTCACTGAAAGCATGTCACTACACTTTTATTTGCGCACATATTAAACTGACATTCCGTTCATATTTCCCCCATTCCTGGGAGCTTCTCCATGGTTACTTATACCCGCGAGGTGTATGCATATACACCCGCAACTCACAAAAAACCCTTTAAGAAAGAGTGCGCGTACCTGCGGGGTGAGCGGATAGTTTTACTACCGCGTGACCGCTTGCCACTCAAAACAGCCTTGTGTTTAGTAAACCCACTCTAGAGTTTCCGTTAGGAACATGCATGCATAAACCTTATATTGGACCCGGTCCTTGGTACCGCCTCCATAGTTAGGAAGACCGCCCTTTTTCGTTGACGGGTTTAAACCCAACAACAGTTGCATATTATGTGTTTATGTGATAACGGAACTTCCAGTCCAAGCCAAGTTTTGCAATTAATTAAATTTAGAATACTTTTATTAATTTTGTAGACTAGAAGATGCTTGAATTCAAGGGGTATTTCAAATAGTCATCAAGTTGAAATTGTGAAGATACTTGGAAGAAGATAACAAGTTGGGGCAAAAGACGTCGAAAGGACGATAAGACGTTCGATCCATTTGATCGATGTTTGATTCAAGCAAGTTTTTTTGGATGTAAACGACATTTGGGACTAGATATCAGAAATTACACCAATTGTGCAAGCAAGCAAGGATTGATCGAAACAGGCCCGCACTTCAGTTCCATTGCCTCCTCGAGCCTGATGCAACATAATTATAGCAGTTATTTATATTTTCATTGTACTCAAAATGATGTATTTAAATTATGTCTGGAAGTTTCTATTTTTGATGTAACAATGATGTACTCAAAATCAAGCTATAACGAAAGAGAAATTATTATTACTATCATTTTCACTTACTCTAAATTCGATTATTGCAAAACCGGCTTGGACTACTTTTCGTTATCACCTATTTGGCGTCTTAGGCCCACCTCTGGCAAAAAGAGGTACCTTACAGGGTAGGACACGCCCGCATTTTCATTTCCGCTCAACTAATTGTGATTGCCACATCTCAAACTTGTTTAGAATGCAAAGCGCTACGTGACGCGCGCTACGTGATTGTGTGCAATGATGCCAATGATCTGGAAACTAACATAGTTACCTTTTGAATTTTTCCTTTTGTTTTGATTATTCCCCAAAGAGAGAGGGTTTGATTCGTGTTGACTCCCGAGTTGGTTAAGCGTCTAATCTAAAGTGAAGCAGAAAATGACTGATTTGACTGATAATCAGACTGGTATCCCTGCATCTTCTAATGAGCAAGCTGTTGTTGTTCCTGATGAACAAATTGCTAGAATGGCTAAGCAGATTGAGTGTATGCAAGCTGAACTAGACAGAATGAAAGGGTCGAGCCACCAAAATGCGTCAGCCGTGCTGTCAACTCTGAATCCCAATGTGGAAACTGCCAATCCCAACACGCCTTTAAATTCCAGTGTCATTGCACCAGTTAACAACATCCCAAATGCATTCATTAACCACAACAACTTGCCTCACTACCAATATTTACCTGCCAAAGATACATCCAAAGCACCCATTGAAGTGCCCATAACAGTAGAAAAGCAGGGAAAGACAGTTGAGCAAGAGGAGATAATCCAAACGATGAAAATCATGCAGCAATCCATCAAGGATTTGCAAGTGTCTAGAGGACGTCAAAGCATCTCCTACCGCAATCTTTATCTATACCCTGACGTTACTCTTCCTCCCGGGTTTAAGGTGCCAATATTTGATATGTATGATGGTCATAGTGACCCATTTGTTCATTTGACCAAATATCTCAACCGAATGAGGGTTGCGGGAGGTAAAGAGGAACTTCTGATGGCCTTCTTCAGTCATAGTCTGGAAGGTATTGCTGCTGAATGGTTTGCAAGGCAGGATATAAGCAAGTGGCGTGAGTTTGATGACATAGCCAGTGATTTTACAAAGCAGTTTGAGTACAATGTCGAGATGGCTCCTGACCTTATAACCTTGTCCAATCTGAAGAAGAAGCCAACAGAAACCTTTAGGGAATACGCACTGAAATGGCGTGAGCAGGCTGCAAGGGTGCAACCACCAATGACTGAGGAAGACATGGCAAAATACTTCATCCGAGCCCAAGATGATTCTTATTACATGCACTTGCTCCCTATGATGGGTAAACCTTATTCTGAACTTCTTGTGATGGGAGAGATGGTTGAAGAAGGGGTTAAGACAGGGCGAATTGTAAGTTTTGCTGCAATGAAGGCAACTACGCAAACCATCCAGACTGGTATGGGCAATTTTGAGAAGAGAAAGAGGGAAGATGAATTTGGAATTGATATGGCTGATATCGACCAAAGGCCAAACAAGAAGCCAACCTTCAGAAACTCATCAAACCAATCTATTTACAGAAGCACATTATATCCAACTTATCCAAGTCAGCATCAAATTCCACCCGCGCCATGTCCCGTCTATAATGCCCAACCCAATTACCATCAATTTGCAGCAACCGCTTATCGCCCTTATTCACAACCGCAAGCATACAATTATCCGCAACAACATCTGCCACCTGTGGCCCGTCAATCTAAACCATCAGGATCGCATCCCAAATATGAGAAGAAGCAGCGTCGAAAATTCACATCTTTAGGTGAACCACAAGCTCAATTGTATGAAAGATTAAAAGATGTGGGAATGCTAGAACCACTATCAGGAAATGGTACATTTGACCCTCCCCCACAATGGGTTGATGGAACCAAATATTGTGCTTACCATGCAGAATTTTTCAAGCACGACACTAACGAATGTGTTGCTCTTAAACACAAGATCCAAGATTTAATCGAAGATGGATCAATCCAGATGGGAGAATACCAAAATTTATCAATCTAAGTACAATCAAGATAGCTCACAAGCGGCGCAAGCAAGTATTTTTCTCATTTTATGTAATTTTAATTGTAATGCGAACTACGCGTAACCTGATTCCCAAGGCGGCATACGCAAGCAACTCACATAGAGCTCGGTTACACTAGCATAGGAATCCCCTATTTCCTCTTTTATGTAATTTTGAACTACTTTTGGTCTGATTCCTGAAATGGCAACAGGATAAGTAAGCAATCCACATCGGATTCGATCAGATTTTATAATGCTTTAGGTTTGTTTATCTTTTATGATGTAACTCCGAACTATGCATCTGGGCAGATGTGTAGGCATTCCAATTCGGATTCGGCTTCGCACTTAGATTGCCATATTCCCCAAACTTTATGTAAGCAGAACTACGCACGGTCTGATTCCCGTGGAGGGATACGTAGGCGCTCTTAACGGGCTCGACTCTATAATATTAAAATTTCCAGTCTCCCCTAAGGCAAGCAACTGGGGCAATTTTGCAAGATAATTTGAAGGTTTGAAAGATAGCAACTGGGGCAAATTTTGCAAAATAAGTTGAAGATTCAGGAGATCATAACTGGGGCAAATTTTGCAAGGCAAGTTGAAGATTTTAAAGATCATAACTGGGGCAGATTTTGCAAAAGCCGTATTGCTTGACAAAGAGTTTGTAGGTCAAGTCTCAAAAGACGGATCGCAAATCTAGACAAAGGGAGAAGAAGGAAGCGGATGAAGAATGAAGGCTCGAGTCAGCATGACTCAAACTCTCCCCCCCTCCCTAAAAAAAAAAAAAAAAAAAAAACTAACAATTTTTCTTTGAGAGCAGGGACATTAAGATCTGCAAAGGAGGATAAACATCTTAGCAAGTCAATCTCTAAGATTCTCATCGCTTGGATTACAACAATATTTGGATAAAGCTCGTGCTTCATGACTCGACGCTTTTCCACTTTACCGAAAGGCGGCATTTCTATTTCCCATAACTCTTGCAATTTGTTAAGCATATCTGTTCATTTCTCTCCATGAGAACGCTTACTAAAGTTCTATTTTTTGATTTTCAGATATTGCCAATCCTAAGGGGTTCACTTTGTTTTATAATCAAGACCATTCCTCCGTGGAAGAGTTCAGAGAGTATAACGTATTCACATGTTCACGCTTTCGAGAAGCGTCTTTATATTTCAGGCTTACGAAAAGCGTCTTTATGTTCACGCTTTTGGTAAGCGTATTTATATCACCTCGAAGGTGTTAGTTATTTGAATGCCTCGAAGGCGTAATTTTGTTGCCCCGGAGGCGTATTTATGTCACCTCGAAGGTGTTATTTATTTGAATGCCTCGAAGGCGAAATTTTGTTGCCCCGGAGGCGTATTTATGTCACCTCGAAAGTGTTAATTATTTGAATGCCTCTAAGGCGTAATTTTATTGCCCCGGAGGCGTATTTGTGTCACCTCGAAGGTGTTAGTTATTTGAATGCCTCGAAGGCGAAATATTGTTGCCCCGGAGGCGTATTTATGTCACCTCGAAGGTGTTAATTATTTGAATGCCTCGAAGGCGTAATTTTGTTGCCCCTGAGGCGTATTTATATCACCTCGAAGGTGTTAATTATTTGAATGCCTCTAAGTTGTAATTTTGTTGCCCCGGAGGCGTATTTATGTCACCTCGAAGGTGTTAATTATTTGAATGCCTCGAAGGCGTAATTTTGTTGCCCCTGAGGCGTATTTATGTCACCTCGAAGGTGTTAATTATTTGAATGCCTCTAAGGCGTAATTTTATTGTCCCGGAGGCGTATTTGTGTCACCTCAAAGGTGTTAGTTATTTGAATGCCTCGAAGGCGAAATATTGTTGCCCCGGAGGCTTATTTATGTCACCTCGAAGGTGTTAATTATTTGAATGCCTCGAAGGCGTAATTTTGTTGCCCCTGAGGCGTATTTATATCACCTCGAAGGTGTTAATTATTTGAATGCCTCTAAGTTGTAATTTTGTTGCCCCGGAGGCGTATTTATGTCACCTCGAAGGTGTTAATTATTTGAATGCCTCGAAGGCGTAATTTTGTTGCCCCTGAGGCGTATTTATGTCACCTCGAAGGTGTTAATTATTTGAATGCCTCTAAGGCGTAATTTTATTGCCCCGGAGGCGTATTTGTGTCACCTCGAAGGTGTTAGTTATTTGAATGCCTCGAAGGCGAAATATTGTTGCCCCGGAGGCGTATTTATGTCACCTCGAAGGTGTTAATTATTTGAATGCCTCGAAGGCGTAATTTTGTTGCCCATGAGGCGTATTTATATCACCTCGAAGGTGTTAATTATTTGAATGCCTCTAAGTTGTAATTTTGTTGCCCCGGAGGCGTATTTATGTCACCTCGAAGGTGTTAATTATTTGAATGCCTCGAAGGCGTAATTTTGTTGCCCCTGAGGCGTATTTATGTCACCTCGAAGGTGTTAATTATTTGAATGCCTCTAAGGCGTAATTTTATTGCCCCGGAGGCGTATTTGTGTCACCTCGAAGGTGTTAGTTATTTGAATGCCTCGAAGGCGAAATATTGTTGCCCCGGAGGCGTATTTATGTCACCTCGAAGGTGTTAATTATTTGAATGCCTCGAAGGCGTAATTTTGTTGCCCCTGAGGCGTATTTATATCACCTCGAAGGTGTTAATTATTTGAATGCCTCTAAGTTGTAATTTTGTTGCCCCGGAGGCGTATTTATGTCACCTCGAAGGTGTTAATTATTCGAATGCCTCTAAGGCAAAATTTTGTTGCCCCGGAGGCGTATTTGTGTCACCTCGAAGGTTTTAGTTATTTGAATGCCTCGAAGGCGAAATATTGTTGCCCCAGAGGCGTATTTATGTCACCTCGAATGTGTTAGTTATTGAATGCCTCTAAGGCGTAATTTTATTGCCTCAAAGGCGTATTCCTTTCATCTCGAAGGTGTTAGTTATTTAAATTCCTCTAAGGAGTAATCTTTAATGGTCTCGAAGACGTTTAATATTAGCACACTTTCTTGAGCACATTTTGTAGCCTCCTGAGGCGTTTATACATTTGCTATACATATTTTCATAGCCTTACATTGCTAATAAGTTTGTTAAGGCTGGCAGGATAATGAGATTCCTTCGGATGTGTACTTACTTTGAGTTGGAGCCCATTCCAAGATTGCTTTTCGAATTGCCTCTTCATGATTGAAAGCTTTAGGCTTTACCATGTCTACCAACGGCCCCGAAGTCATCTTACCTCACAAAGCCGGATTGCTTCACAAGTTGATTGGAAGACAAGCCTATCATTGATTCTGCAACCAACATCTACAAGTTTTATTCATTATCTATTTCTTACTCCATTTATTAAGCCTTATTTGCAGTTACGCACTTACCGTTTGTCGAGTTTATTATAGGATATTAGCAGCACCGCAGCAACATTTGGAGCATAACGTGGAACTCTTTCTTAGCAGTGAACTGGGGCAATCGTTGATATGAGCTAGACTCGTCAACGAGGATCTGAAGAATCGCACTCGAACAAGCAAGTCTATCCTAATCTTTCATTTCGGATTAGGGTGTCAATTTGGTTTCTTTTCTATTCGTGCGTCTTTTCTATCAATCGTGCGAATTTTCGTGTCCAAATATCGTCGAACTACATATGGCCTGATTCTCTTTCAGCCCGAGATATGTAGGCAACTCGGAAATCGGAGTTCGGCCATGTCTTAAGCCTCACATTTTGGACCTTGGAATCAAAATCTTGGCTTTATCGTGACAAAATTGGGTTTCTCGTCAACTTTCTTTACCCTGAAAACTCTTTCATCCTTTCCGGGTAAAGAGGGGCAGCTGTTGACACCCAATTTTGTCCCGAAATATTAATTAATATTTAATTATTTTATAGAAGGTCAATTTAAATTTAAAAGGGGCGAAATAATTGAGTTTTGAAGAAAGAGGCCAAATTTGCAGAACACAACCCCTATTCTAGCCTATCCCCGCAAAATACATATATTACACATTTTACACACACATAAACCCATGTCCCCAATTCAGTTTTCTCAAAAAAAAACCCCAATTCACCCGACCCGCCTAATCCCTAAACCCAATCGATTTCCCCAGAAATTTCAAACACAGATCAGTCCAAAAAATTCCAGCTTGTCAAAATCGTACCTCTTATCCATTTGGTACCGTTAGAAGGTTCTTTTAGGGATTTCCATTCGAGAACCCTAAAATGGGACTCCTATAAATAGGAGAGGAGAAGAAGTTCATGGAGGCAGCGGTGATAGGGGTGAAAATGGAGGGAGAATATCCGCAGTTCTGAGTTAAGCAGCAGGAAGGAATACACCTAAAAAACATAGAAATTATTTTCGGTATTAGCTTGCATTTTTTTAAAACAGTCAGCGTGATCGCATTATTAGTTTTGGTGGTATCGCTTCTTCGCGAGTCGAGTCAACTACCTTGTTCGAGTCGTTCGAGTCGCGCTTCTTCGATCCTCGCCCTAGCTCGCTGCGTCGCAACAGGTAATATACCTCTCCTCCATTATTTTCAGTTTTAACACCTCTCTATGTTATACATGCTATTTTCAGTATTTGTTGGATGTTTCAGTCCGTATAAAGTGTATAAAGTTTGAATCCTTAGATTGTTTTACATAAAAGTTCTGTTTCCTCCTTTGAATCTGCGTATAGTATTTGGTTTGTTAATAGTTATTATTTTCGAAATTCTTGGTGACTGGAATTTTGGATAGATGTTTGAGGTATAATGAGTTAGTTTAGTAGGATTAGAAGTTGTTGCTATTCAGTTCAAGCTACTAGTTGAATTTCAAGTTGAGATACATGCCTAAGCTTCTCTGTTTCGTCATGGATAATTTGGTATGATTAACACATCTTGAAAGCTTTGGCAAAACTATTGAAATTGAGAATAGCATCAGGATAACATGAAATTTGGTGGAATTTATGATTAATGTTATAATCTTTGAGCTCATTCCCTTCTCGTTAAGATAAGTTTAAAAGAATTATGTCTTTCTCTTTAAGCTGGTATAATTTGTTGTTTTTCCCTTTAAGTTTTCTATAAAATAGTCTCTCGGATCTCTGTTTGATATGCTTTTCTTAAAGAAAATTGTCTATGAATATAAATCATTTTCTTAAGTGATATCTTGCCATAGCTTTTCTGAGCATCCCTTTGTTCATGTCCTGGTTGTTTTGAGCATGAAAGGTGAAGGTGTTTGTTGTTGGAAATGAGAAAGGGTCGGGATGTAGGTGCTCAGGGAGTTTGTTTGGAGGTCAGGTAGTGTAGTTGTGTGCGTGGGTATTCTGTTTTGATTCTTGGTGAAGCTATTAGAAGGGAGGTAGCAGGAGAGTTAGAAGAGAGCTTATGTTCAGTTTGTTAGTTGTTTCTAGGAGGCAGGGAGCACTAGTCTGCAAGTGTATCCCTGAGTTTGTTTTGGCTTTGGAGGCTGTAAGAAATGTGAATTGTGTGCAGAGTTGGTCCAGGGGATAGTTCAGGGTCAGTTCTTGGAGGTCCAGGTTGTTTCCAGGGTCTGAAAATGGTTTGTAGGATAGTGCAAGTAGTGTGTAGGCTGTGTTCTCTGCATTGCTTGGTTTCTGGTTGCCTGAAGTTTCCTTTTTCTACCTTTCCTAGGCTGATCCTTAGTATGATCTGATAGTTTGGCTTCCCTTGCTTAAGCTCTCTCCTGATACTATATTTTTCCCTTTGGTGGTCCTAACATTCTTTTGATTTATTGTTAATGACTTGCTGCTTTAGTTCTCTGCCTAGATTGTAGTGCAGATGGCCAGGGTCTGGAATACTTTCAATAGCTTTAATGAGGATCTTATCTTTAGAACCCTTTCTGCCTCTTCTTTACCGCTCTAGTAGCATTTTCCTTTTCTAGTTCGAATCTTTATTGCTTCTTCTTAGTCTTTTTTAGTTCCGGTTTTAATCTCCTCGTTATTCGGCTTGAGTTATTTTGAATCCTGGTTATCATCTGGCTGAGTTTCATAATCACGGGTTTGAAGAAATAGAGTCATTTGTTGCTTGATCTGTCCAATGGTTAAAATATGCACTGCATGAGATTTATAGATACAAGTTTACTATGGTTGAAGTGTGTCATGTGTGTTTCTTTCATGATGTTAAATTGTGGACATGACTACTGATGGTCTTGCTACAAAAAGCATATATTTAAGTTAATTTCCTAACTAATTATTCATTATGTCTTTAATACTGGCCTGTGCTAGTTTTTCATCAATGTCAGTTTTGCATGAGATTAATAAGAATTAGAGTGAACCTATTCTCTGTTTGTTCTCAGTCCGCAAGGATCATGTTTGTAAGATTCCAAACCTTGTCTTGATGTCTTAGTGTGATCTTATTTGAATGCAAGTTAAAGGAGAATTTATTTATACAAAGGGTTTAAGTTCTGATTTATTTTATACCTAGTCTAGGCCCTTAGCTGTTTGAATCTATATGTGCTACGTAAAATTTGACTTTGAGATTAGCTCTTGGTCTCGCCTCTAGCTTAAGCTATTTTATTTAATCTCTGGAATGAAACCTGCATAACCTGTGATTATAGCTACTTGTGCTACTGTATACTTTCATATTCCTTGTTTCTTTGTTTTTGCATGAATATACTTCCTGGAAGTTTAAGTTCAGTATTGGTATCAAAGGTGTGAACTTGTGTTTAAGCTTGAATTAATTTGGAATTACATAGTTGTATAAAAGCTAAGCTAACTTCTATCTTTTTAGTTGTCTGAGTATGCAATATAAGCAAGTGTTGGTCATTTTTTTCTCGTACTACCTATTCTAATCATTCTATTGACATTTAAGTGTTTACATGCACTAGAAACCACATCCTTTTAGTAAAACCTCTAGTTTCTTTTGGTATAAATGTTGCGATGTTCTGATTGAAAGGACGCCAGACTGATTTATCAGGCTATAATAGTTAATGTGAGTATCATCTAACCATACAAGATTAAGATACACTTTACAAAACAATTTGTCATAATCCATGTGTATTTTCTTGCTGGTCTCTGAAAGAGGAAACATAGTTTGAGCCTAAAGATGCATTATTTCTTAAATAAACTTCCATCATACTTTAGGCTTATCAGGATTTATCTTCTCTAGTAAAAATCAGTTTTCCTTGAAAGTGCATTCATTTGTACGCATATGCAGTCTTGAAAAGTTTTTGTCAAGCTGAGTATTGAGTTTTGGAGTATTGATTATGAAAGCTATTTTCGAAGAGCTGTTAGTATAATAATGTACTGGTTGTTTTCCAAATGGTATTCAAAGTGTTAGGTTTGAAGTTTCTGTTGTGATATGTGCATATTGATGAAGTTTACTTATGAGGACATGGGTAATGGATATGTCAATATCAAAATTTTATGAATTCTCATAAAGCTTGTTTTGTTTATTGTCGTTAATGGTAATTAATGTTAATTGATTCTAGTTAGTTGATATGCTATGTATGATGTAAAGTTTGCTCTCTGCCTGCATTTTAATTTGGGGAAGTAGTATGGTAGTAATTGTTGAACCAAAATGTGCGTCTTTTCCTTGTGATAAAATTGCTAATCCATTCTCTGTTTCCTCTTTGGCATGTAATACCTCTTGGGATCGAGTTTGGCTAATACTCAATTGGGATTGACTCATGGGTTTGAAGTCATTGGGGTCAAGTTCGCACTCAAGTTCAAGTCAAGAAAGAAGGACTCTTAAAAAATGCTTTGTTGAGCCATGTGATGTTTTAGGCTCATGGGCATAAATGTATAAAATTAAATAAATACAAGGCTCCCGTGAGTTTGTCAATTTTCGGGTTCTTCTTCTAAACCTCTTCTCTTTCCCAATCCCTTAGAATTTGCATATCATTAGGAATTCCCCGTAGATAATTCTTGTAGAATAATTTGATTGATTATAAATGAATGTTTATTTTTTTTATTGAGTTATTTTGTGAATATTTCATTTCTTTGGAATTTCCACCTTATTTATAAATTTTGAACCTTCTAATTAAATGGTGCGTGCAAGCCAATTCGTAATAATCTTAAGATTATTTCTAAAATACAACCTTAGTACAAGTATTCAAATCAATCTGTTTTCTTATTAAAGTCATTTATTTTCTTTTTTTTACGGATAAGTTTTTTTAAAATTCAATTGGTGACGCTTTAAATTGAAAGTTAAATAATTTTGTAAATTTGCATTTATATAGCTGTCTTGTGAAAATCGAAGGATTAACCATATTTTGTGGATTTTCGAAAGTGCTTTCAAATTGGAACCTTCTTTCGAAAATAAATGAACCTCTTACGCAGAATCTCTGAAAATAGACCATTTCCTTGAAACGGAGGAATTGCACGCATTATTTAATTAATTGGTTCCTAATTCTCCTAAATTAGGTGGCGACTCCAAAGAAAACCCTTTGGAATCCCATTTGTTGAAATATACCCGAAACCTATCTTTTCTTAAAGAAAGGGTAATTTTTGGGGTTCAACATCCATGTCTTGCCACTACCGTATCACTTGGTAGTGCTCCTTGCGGCCTTTGATTGACTTGATGTGCTAGTTGGCTCATTTGCGACTCAAGCTCCTTGATGGATGTGGAATGTGACGTCATAGTTTGCTTCATCACTTTCATATTTCCGGAGTATCCTTGTTGATTGTGAAGCACTTGACTCATCATTTCTTCCAATTTTGTGGAGGCTTTCACTTCTTGATCATTTGTTTGAACAGAGGTCTTGGAGCATAGTGTTGAGAAGAACCGGCTCATCTCCCCTCTTGGTTGCCACTCCAATTACTTCTTCCTTGACTCAGCCTCCATTGCCTTTGTTGTTGGTAGGCTTGTTGATATGGTTGTTGGTAGAGTTGTTGATAAGGTCTTTGATAACCACCTTGATCATACTATTTTTGCCCTTGGTAGTTACCCACATAATTTACTTCTTCTCCATCTCGCACATGATATCATTGTTCTGGATAGTATCCTTCTTGCCCATGTTGGAGAAGGGACAAAGGAACACCTCCGGGAGTCACATAACCCATTGGAGCCACTTGATGCCCCACATTTGTGGTGTGGATATTCTCTACCTTGTTCAACTTCTTTTCATTGGCTTCTCTATCGGCCTTTGAGTTCTTGTTCATGAGTTCAACGGATGTCAAGATTCTTTTGATTTTCTCATCTTGGGCTTCAAGTCTTTCCATCATCATTGGACTAATCCTAACTTCTCTTCCCGGATTTTTAGCTCTTTATTGCCATTCTTGAGATCTCTTGGTCACTTTGTCTAGGATATCTTTCACCTCTTCATACCTCTTGTCCATGGTGAAACCATCACATAAAGTGTCCAAGGCGGATTGATTCATCTTGTTTAAGCCTTGATAGAAGCTTTGCAACAACATGTTTCCATTGAAGCCATGATTAGGACACCGGAGCAACCCATCTTGGAAAGCTTCCCAAGCCTCGGTCAAAGAATCGGACGCCTCTTTCTCAAACATGTAAATCTTGTCTCTCAATGCCGCTTGCTTCCCTTTTGGTAAAAACTTCCCTAGGAATTGTTTTACTAACTCTTTCCAAGTGAAAATGGAGTTTCTCAGCAACTTGTTCAACCAATCTTTAGCTTTTCTGGTGAGAGAGTAAGGGAACACTCTCAACCTCAATGACTCTTCCGATACCCTTGCCGAGTTGTAGAGATTACAAGTTTGTACAAAGTTTCTCAAGTGATCAGTTGCATCTTCATTCTTAGTACCACCAAAGCAACCATGTTGTTCAAGACCTTGAAGAATTACATTTGGAATACTAAAACTAGCATTGCCATGAATATGAGGAGGAACTATGACACTTGCAAAACAGTTCATATCAATTTCTTCTTCAACCTCCTCATCATCTTCGTAGTCTCGCATCTCTTGTTGATAGTCCCGAGCACCTCTAGCATACTCTTGATTCTGGTTGACATTGCGAGCATTAACTCTATTGACATTGCCCCCTTGGTTGACATTTGCTCTACCTCCACGGTTTACACCTCGACCCCCTTTGTTTATACCTCGGCCGCCTCGGTTTGCATTGTTGCCACCTCGATTAGCATTACCCGCAACACCTTCATTTTCTCCAAGATTTCCTTCTTCATTTGCTTGGACCCCCGCATTTGCTTGGCCAAACGGGTTGTCCTCTTGAGGGATCACATTTTCAACTTGAGGATCATTAGCTTCCTCTTGTATATTATCTTCATCCATTTGTTCGACATGGAATGGATAGTCCTCTTGGTTGAGTTCTATATGGAACTCTTCATCAAATTCTTCTTCATAGCCTTGCGAATCCCCATGTTGTTGGTTATAATAATGATTGTAATTGGGGTTCCGCAAATTCCGATTAGGATATCTCCTATAAGACATGTTCATCTACACAAGGTAAAACCAAAAACAAAAGTAAAATACTAGGACTTACGAACTAAACAACTTTGATTAACTAATGCAGCTCAATATTGAAATCGTAGTTCCCCAGCAACGGCGCCAAAATTTGATCCACGGTCAATCCTACACCTTTAATGGTGAGGGGCGGTCGTCAAAGTATAATACCTGATGTGAGTCGGGGTCGACTTCCCAAGGGAACTAGCTTGTCAAGTAAAAGAGTTGCAAGTAGAAATTCAATTGAAGTTTAATAATGAGTCTTAGATATGAGGTTTGTTTTATGTAAGACTACAATTAACTACAAAGCATACAAATTAAACAATTAAGTTGATTCGATAGTACGAGACTAGGAGTGTATACGGCTAATAGCAATTTCCAATAAATAGGTGTAATTACTTCACATTCACAACGCAAGTATAATTATGGTCGAGTCTTCCTATTATGATCTCTAGAATTCTTTCGGCCTAGAAGAGATCTTTGTGTGCTTAGCGCGTTACTCAAAGACCCGAGGAAAGGAGACTTCTTCTGAGCGTAACTCCTTTTTTAGATGGGTTAGTCTATATAAATAGTCTATCAACTCAAATCCTTGCCAATTCTGTTATTCTATACTAACTAATCTCTCCCGAGTCTTTAATTAGTAAAGTAGACAGAAATCTCAAATATCGTGGATATTGAAATTTTTATGTTATTGTAATGGGGAATTGGATAATTGATACTTGTGTTATGGGTAATGAAATGGAACTACACCCACTGATTTTATATTGCTATAGCATATTTAGACACCTAGTTATGAATTTAGCTACTCATAACTAGGATTTGAATCAAAGCAAGAAATATGTGATGAAACAAGGTAATGGATTCAAACATGGATCTTGAATTGATATAATATTCAAAATACAAGTTAAGAAGCTTACAAATTGATGTAATGACCTCTTATTGGCTTTCAAATTCGCCTCCTAGCTTTAGAGTGTATTTATGGAATTAGTTTTCGTCAAAACCCTAGATTTTAGTATTTATACAAGTTCAGAATCTTGTGTTTCAGCCGGAGCGCCTGAAGAATGTGCATATTTAGGCAGTGGCTGGCTCAGGCGGACCGTCTAGCCAGTGCTTCTCTTGGGCGGAACGCGTAATGCCAGGCGGAGCGCCTGGAGAATATGCATCCTTAGGCAGTGGCTAGCTCAGGCGGAGTGCCTCAAGCTGTGACAGGATCCTTGACTTTTTGACTCCAATTCTTACTCTTTTTAGTTTCACTTTTCAATCGATGTTCATACGATTCAATATAACCTGAAAGTGAGCAATTCACGATATTAATAACACCAAACATTGCCTTTGGATTCAAAAACAAAAGCTTAAATTAGTCTTTAAGTTGGTAAAATACCAATTTATCAGCTGGCTAGCCACCTCAAAGGAGAAGATATGCTAGCCAGGGAGAAGAAAAGCAGATAAACCAAATTCATTTTATTTAAACTATAAAAAGGTAGAGCCAAATAATAACTTGAAACACATATGAAACCATAAACTCATAAACAACCAGGGACATAAAATAGACAGAAATATATAGGTATCCCGAACATACAACAATCTGAAATACATGACACATACACAAAACATCACACTATAATCACACTATACATAACAACCGGTGCAATTAAATGGAATGAATGCAGTATGATGCAATGGGATCACATATGCCAAATGAATGGAGCGGAATTCTCCTACTCCTAAGGCGGAATCCTCCTACCTTTAATATGATGCAAGGAGCGGAATCCTTCTGCTCCTAGGGCGGAATCCTCCTGCCCTCAATATGATCCAATAAGGTTACATGTGCTCGTAATCCGATCCTGAAGCAGAATATTCCAGCATTCGAAGGGAATCCAATCTGATAATCCTGCTTCTGGGGCGGAATACTCCTGCACTCTGTATATGACATAAGAGAAGAATACTCCTGCTTTTGGACGAAATACTCCTGCACCCGAGATAATATAAAGCTGGGGCAGAATACTCCTGCACTCAGTATATGACATAAGAGCGAAATACTCCTGGTCCTGGGGCGGAATACTCCTGCACCCGAGATAATATAAAGCTGAGGCGGAATACTCATGCACTCAGTATATGACATAGCAACTCATAAACAGAAAACATAATACATATGAATGCATTTCAAAGATGTAGCATAATAAGTACGCCATGTCAGCAGCTATTCATGTAAAAAACGCGTGAATAGAATATCCATAAGGTCAAAGCCGTCAAAGAAATAGATATAATCACTTACCTCGTTTAAAAGTTAGCACTACTACTCAACAACCACTTTGTCCTCTTAATTCACTGTAAACGATCCCGCTCTATTCAATGAGCAGAAAAATAAATCAAATAAGGCTAAAGGTTTCATTCCTTAAATCTCAGAACAATCCGGTCAGGAATCCGACACCCGATTCGCACAGGCAATACGCAGTCCAGGCCTATGTACATGGTTCGAAATCACATAACCAAACTTTTAATAAATTATATTTATGGGTTGCTCATATCTCCCTAAATTTGAATATATAATCAATTCCATTATCGGGATCTAATTAACCCTTTAGACAATCAATTTAACTTATTAGAATGATGTCTAATATCCAGATTTCTACCGTTATAATATATTCTAGCACACATAATAAATAAAAATAATTAATTAATATTATTACCCGAATATTTCGGGGTGAAAATTCTATTTTTTTTTTCTTTCTCCTTTTTCTTACCTTTCTTTCTTTTCTGCCTTTGTTTTTTCTCCTTCGCATTCTCTCGTTTCGTTCAAAATGTTTCTCTTTCGTTTTGTGCATTTAAGCTTCGAAAAATTTGCTGCTATGACTAAAATTAAAACGGAGCCCTGCAAAACCTCGAATGATCCCAAATTTCTCAACTAAGTTATATAAAATTTATGTGACGTACTCGCTAAGACGGATTTCGAATCGGATTGAAACTTAAGATACGAATTAAACGGAAAGAGATCAAATTCTTTATCTTTCGGCACTTTAGCGGAACCTATCTGAACGACTTCAGAATTTACTTCTGAAAGTTCACACAGGTCACAAATGACTATACAAACCTAACGACACTTTCAGATTCTGAATCGCAACTCATTCGCCAAAATCGAGCTCGAAAACCTCTTTTTAAGATTTACCGACAATAGAAACTGATACCTTCTTCTGATACCTACCAAACGAAGTCCGATTTAGTTCAAACTTTGCAGACATGTCCTAATAAACATACGAAGCTTTTAAAATTATCGGTATGCCAATCAGAGTCCTAACTTCCGAAACGACTAACCAAGGTCGTTTTAGAAGTAGAGCCTTGAATATTGATCTTCTATCTTCCTTGCCTCCTTTTGATGTAGAATAGGGCAAAAGTTCTATTTTTGGATGTTTCTAGGATTTTTATATCATCCCCATAGACCCCACACAACTTGGAAATCTAAAATAAGCTCCGAGTCAAAGTAGCAGGATTTTTAGCCTGCCGCATTGCGCCATGCGTCGCGCAGCGCGTCGCGGCAAGGCAAATTTCCTGCACCTGCACAATTTTCGAACTCTCTGAATATATATCAACCCTTCCGCGTCGCGCCCTGCACGTAGGCTATTTTTCCTTCTTGTCAACTTTTTCTCTCCGTTTACGTCCTTTCTTGAAAGTAAAATACATTGTTGTGTATTAAAGTAAAAACAAAGGATCAGGAACAACTTAAGAGGTCCAGACAGGAATGGAGATTTTTCTGCTATAATGATGTATGTAGCGGATCTTTAGTTGGTTTCACACTGATATCCAAGTTCTATAAAATAATGAGACACTACCGAGATCTTCTTCGTTGATAATGATATACTCCCTCTGTCCCATTTTGTTTGTCGTAATTCGGATTTCGAGGGTCAAACTTCTTAAATTTGACCGTAGATTAGGATATAAAATCTTTAACTTTTTTTAAATAAAATTTACATATTTGAAAACTACATGAAAAGTACTATAAGTCATAATAAATTACAACTCAAAATATGTAAAAGATGTATATAAAAATTACGGTCAAAGATAAACTCGTTTGACTCTCGAAATCCGAACTACGACAAACAAAGTGGGACGGAGGGAGTATGAATCATGCATTGACAATAAGGCCAGCAGGCATCGTTACTTTAAATCGGAAAAGATAAATCGTAGAGTTGCATGAGTATAAGTGAAAATTGTTAACCAAAGAAAAACTAAAAAGGTATTTTAAGTTGAGCTTCCAAGATTCTGTACTGGTAATTCAGCACACTCACTGCAGGTTTTCTATTCTTGAGGTGTACCAACTCTATAGAAACCTATAAGTTTGAACTGGATCACAAATAAAGTAGTGATACATGTATTGTTATTCAATTTAAAACAATGAGGGAGTCCTGGCAATAACTGACGTCAGTAGTATTACTACAGAATCCAAATATTTCGACCAAA
Source organism: Petunia secreta (assembly GCA_029990175.1). Classification (NCBI taxonomy): domain Eukaryota; kingdom Viridiplantae; phylum Streptophyta; class Magnoliopsida; order Solanales; family Solanaceae; genus Petunia; species Petunia secreta. The sequence goes on from JARKIP010000054.1 coordinate 5,384,340, forward strand.
CACCCAACTATTGATGCAAAATTTAATTATGATGTAAATATTACTAACATGGGTAACCAAATGACACTTTTGATGTTTTCTTGTCCAATAAAAAATCTTGATCAGTTCTGCCTTTCACATGGAACACTAGAACTTCCTGATTTCATGTTACAATTTGTTTGTTCATAATGCCATTGCCAAAATAGAGCAACATTTTACAAAGAACAAAATAATTTTGTAGCCATAACCAATTAAGAACGGCTGAAATAAAACAATGGAGTTATTCTCTTTTGATAAGATCGTTAAACAAATGTATGTATTTTATTTAAAATACAAGGTATAGTGTGCATTGGCCGGATTTCGTCCAGACACGTAATGGCACGTGTGTGTCTGTTGATGTGGCAAACTCAAAGCAAAATTCGGGGACAGGTTAGCAAAGGGTTCACATAGAGCGAATACAGCTAAGGGTGATCGCCCATTTTATTACATCGATCGAAGTCAAGTCTTCCGAAGACAAGGAGGAGAGTTGTTGGAGCGGATAAGCACGATCAACCAAATCCTGCTTTTTTAGAGCGGTCGTTAAGACGTGAATAAGTGTGCCAGCTAATATTGAGAAACATGTGCAATATAGAGTCACGCTAGGTCTAGGACTTCAATTATATATGCATCCCTTTCCCCCATTATATTTTTAAGTTTTTTTTAGCAATAAGAATTCCCTTCAGCATTCTATATACTCTCTATTTGCCATCATAAAACTACTTTTGTTGCTATTACTCTTTACTGCTGTATTGTTGTGCTGCTGTTACCTTGTTTGGCTTTGCTTTGGAGGAGACGGAGTTCATCGTCCCTACCGGAGCACGAGCATCCAAACAACTCAATAAGATTTGTTGCTTTGTTTATTTATTTCTTTCGTCACTATTACTGTTTCCATTGTTTCGTAGATTGTTGCCATCGTTTTATTCAACCAGATCTAGTTTGAATCACTAATCTGCAGTATCAATAGCTTAAGAACAAACCAACACTAGTTAATCAATTATTTGTGTTTATCGCCCGTTTGATTATTAGCATTTATCTAAGTTGTTTTACTCGATCGCCTAACTCTAGCTAAACCGATCAATCAGTTCGTTTACTCGTTGTTCGTATAATTAATCAGTTGATTTGCATATCACCTGCTTTACTTATCATTTTTTGTCTATCGTCCGGGTTATTTCAATCAATTCGTTCACTGCCCGTTTCATTTTCCAATAACTTTTAATGGTTTAACTCGTAGACGTAAGCATAATAATCAATCGATTAGATTTTGATACAAAACAATGACATAAATTGAATTGTAAAACCTGAAATCATATTTTAGGAAATACACCCTGGTTGAACCTCATTACTTATGGTGCGATACTACATCTGATCTTATAAAATACTAAAACCAGTGGGGGACTGTTGGGATTTTGGAATAAATAGAGTGTGAATGGGAAATGGGTGGGAAGGTGAAAAGGTTCCTTTTAGTAAGGAAATGCACATTCTCCCATATTGGTAGAGGAAAAGACTTTTGTTGGGTTTAAATACAAATTCACTTCTCTTAGCTCTTAAAAGGGTTGAGAAGAAGGGAAGCCTCGCGCCGTCGTCGTTCGGATTTCGGTCAATTGATATGATTGATTGACTTAATTTTTTGGACCAACAAAAACTAAAAATATTAATTAATTAATATTTTTATTATTAATATTTAATATTTAATCTGTTTGTGTAACAGAAATGTGAATGGATTAATCTGATTAATCCAGCGTAGTTATTCCTCCACGTTCTCCCACTCTCCCACGTTTTCTCATTAGTGGACTACTCTTTACTGACATTTAGTGAATTCAGCCATTAGTGGCAATGAATTCAGGTGCCATTAGTGGCAGTGTTAGTGGTGTTAGTGGCCATTAGTGGTGACTCTTCCTTCCATTTCCCATGGCTATATAAGCTGGTCAGTCTTCAACATTTGAACACACACTGAAACACAGAAATACAAAACTTCTTACTGCATTCCTCTCTTTTCTGCATACTAAGTAAGTCTTAGTAAGTCGTGTGATTTGCTCCGTTTTCTTTGAGTTCGCAGTGTTCTACTATTTGAAGTGCCGCTACAGTAAAACTGTTATCCCGTTCCATCCTGGGAGAAATTAACCCGTGAACCTTGGGCAACTGTGAGGGGGTTAGATTTCTTAAGGAGACACAAGTAAATTGTGGGCTCGGGATTGTCCCATAACAACTGATAATATACTTCTGTTTATTGTCTTTTCTGATTTATTTGGTTGCAGGAATAACAAGCTTAAGAAATCTATTGTTATTTATTTTCTGCACTTAAATAAATACTGGTTAAGGAGACTAAAACCTTTGTGGTTTTTTACTCGTTTATAATATATTAATCTGCTGTGGAGACTAAAACCTTCGTGGTTTTTTCTACTCCTAATTACTGTGAAATAATCTGTTTGTGGGGATTAAAAGCCTTCGTGGTTTTTTCTACTCCTATTGTTTAAACAGTTTATTAATATTGTTTCTGCTTGTGTCACTTGATAAAGATGACTAACGGAGCTGAACAAACTGTCCCTGCTGTGAATACGAATGCTACCGCAGTTTCTGGTGCTGCTGGGCCTAGCCGTGCTGCTGCAACGGTTATGCCACCAGCAGAAAAGCCGGGGAAGTTTACTGGTGTGGATTTTAAGAGGTGGCAGCAAAAGATGTTCTTTTATCTGACCACCTTAAGCCTGCAAAGGTTTATCAACGAGGATGCTCCAGTCCTGACTGATGAAACACCTGAAAACGAACGCTTCCTTGTGATTGAGGCTTGGAAGCATTCTGACTTCCTATGCAAGAATTACATTCTAAGTGGCTTGGAAGATGACCTGTACAACGTTTACAGTAATGTTGAAACGTCTAAGAAACTGTGGGATATTCTAGAAAAGAAATATAAGACTGAAGACGCTGGATTGAAGAAATTTGTGGCTGCCAAATTTCTGGATTATAAAATGGTGGATAACAAATCTGTTGTGTCCCAAGTCCAAGAACTTCAAGTCCTTATCCATGATCTCCTTGCTGAAGGTTTGAAGATTAATGAAGCGTTTCAAGTTGCAGCCATGATTGAAAAGTTACCTCCATCATGGAATGACTTTAAAAATTACTTGAAACACAAGCGCAAGGAGATGACCCTTGAAGATTTGGTTGTACGCTTGAGGATTGAAGAACACAACAAATTTGCTGCAAAGAAGGCTCGTGGAAGTGCTGCAATAGCGGGAGCAAATATAGTTGAGCACACTCCAAATCAAAATAAGAGAAAGAGGCCTTCTGGAGGGAAGACAAACCCCAGCAAGAAAAAGTTCAAGGGAAATTGCTACAACTGTGGCAAGAGTGGACATAAGTCCGCAGACTGTCGTGCTGCAAAGAAGGACAGGAAAAAGGAAAAAAGTCAAGCAAACATGGTTGAAGAGACAAAACTGGCCCAAGGAGTGCAAGACATTGATCTATGTGCTATGATTTCTGAATGCAACTTAGTTGGAAATCCTAAGGAATGGTGGATTGATTCAGGAGCCACCCGCCATGTTTGTGCTGTGAAGGAAGCCTTTGCTTCGTATGCTCCCGCTGGACCTGATGAGGCGCTCTCTATGGGCAATTCTGCAACGGCCAAAATTGAAGGATATGGGAAGATATTCCTCAAGATGACGTCTGGCAAGGTTGTGACTCTGACCAATGTTCTTCACGTTCCTGAAATTAGGAAGAACTTGGTGTCTACTGCACTTCTTGTGAAAAAACGGGTTTAAGTGTGTGTTTGTTTCTGACAAAGTTGTAATAACTAAGAATGAGCTGTATGTAGGAAAAGGTTACCTGACTGAGGGCCTTTTCAAACTCAATGTAATGGTCGTTGATACTATGAATAAAATTGCAGCTTCTTCTTACTTACTTGAGTCAAATAATTTATGGCATTCTCGTTTGGGACATGTCAATTATAAAACCTTGCGGAAAATGATCAATTTGGAAGTATTGCCTAAATTTGATTGTGCTAAGTCAAAATGTCAAATATGTGTTGAGTCTAAATATGCTAAACACCCTTACAAGTCAATTGAAAGGGATTCTGAACCATTAGACTTAATTCATACAGATATTTGTGACATGAAGTCAATACCATCTCGCGGTGGAAAGAAGTATTTCATAACTTTTATTGACGATAGCACTCGTTACTGCTATGTTTATTTACTTAGTAGTAAAGATGAGGCAATTGACGCATTCAAGCAATACAAAAATGAAGTTGAAACGCAACTTAACAAAAAGATCAAAATGATAAGAAGTGATAGGGGTGGAGAATATGAATCTCCTTTTGAACAAATATGTTTGGAATATGACATTATACATCAAACAACTGCCCCTTACACGCCTCAATCCAATGGGATTGCGGAAAGGAAAAATCGGACATTAAAGGAGATGATGAATGCCTTGTTAATCAGTTCGGGTCTACCCCAGAACTTGTGGGGGGAAGCTATATTCACGGCTAATCAAATACTCAATCGAGTTCCCCATAGCAAAACACTGTCCATTCCATATGAAAAGTGGAAAGGAAGGAAGCCCAACTTGAATTACTTCAAAGTGTGGGGGTGTTTGGAAAAAGTGCAAGTCCCAAAACCCAAAAGGGTTAAGATTGGACCGAAAACAGTTGATTGTGTTTTCATTGGGTATGCTATAAACAGTAAAGCATATCGGTTTCTGGTTCATAAATCAGAAAATCCCGACATTCATGTTAATACGGTGATGGAATCAGATAGTGCTGAGTTCTTTGAAACTATATATCCGTATAAGAAGGAATGTGAGTCAGTTGGTGAAAGATCCAAATGACCTCGGGAAGGAACCAAAGGAAATTCACCAAATGAGGAAGAACCAAGACGAAGCAAGCGTCAAAGAACTTCTACTTCGTTTGGAGATGACTTTGTCACTTTTCTGTTGGAAAATGAGCCTCGGACGTTTAAAGAAGCAATGTCTTCTTCAGACTCTCCATTTTGGAAAGAGGCAGTCAATAGTGAAATAGAATCTATTCTGAGCAACCATACTTGGGAGTTGGTTGATCTTCCTCCTGGAAACAAACCATTAGGTTCTAAGTGGATTTTCAAAAGGAAAATGAAAGCTGATTGCACTATTGACAAGTACAAGGCAAGGCTTGTTGTTAAAGGATATAGACAACAAGAAGGTCTTGACTACTTTGACACATACTCGCCGGTAACCAGAATTACTTCCATTCGTATGTTAATAGCGTTGGCCGCCGTGTATGGTCTGCAAATCCATCAAATGGACGTTAAGACAGCGTTCTTAAACGGGGATTTGGAGGAAGAAATTTACATGGAACAACCTGAAGGGTTCATGGTTCCAGGTAAAGAAAAGATGGTGTGTAAACTTGTTAAGTCACTTTATGGACTGAAACAAGCACCTAAACAATGGCATGCGAAATTTGATCATACAATGTTGTCAAATGGCTTTAAAATTAACGAGTGTGATAAATGTGTCTACATTAAGAACACTCCTAATTTTGTAGTCATTGTTTGCTTATATGTGGACGACATGTTGATAATGAGCAATAACATTGCCAATATAAATGCTACGAAACGCATGTTGACTAGCAAATTTGATATGAAAGACTTAGGAGTTGCGGACTTAATTCTGGGTGTTAAGATCCATAAAACTCCTCAAGGTCTGGCGTTGTCTCAAACTCACTACATCAATAGTGTTCTTGAAAAATTTAAATATTTGGATTTTAAAATTTCAAAGACTCCTATAGATGTAAACCTTGCTCTAAAGAAGAACAAAGGTCAAAGCACGTCGCAACGGGATTATGCACGTGTTTTGGGAAGTTTGATGTACGTCATGAATTGTACTCGACCAGATATAGCTTGTGCTATAAGTAAACTAAGTCGATACATGAGTAATCCCAATCAGACCCATTGGATGGCAATGAAACGTGTTTTGGGGTATTTAAAATACACTCAAGACTTTGCATTGCATTATAACAAGTATCCTGCAGTCATTGAAGGATATTGTGATGCCAATTGGATCACCGGCACAACTGATTCTAAGTCCACAAGTGGATATATTTTTGCACTTGGTGGAGGAGCGGTGTCTTGGAAATCGTCCAAGCAAACATGTATTGCCCGCTCTACTATGGAAGCTGAATTCATAGCCTTAGATAAAGCCGGTGAAGAAGCTGAATGGCTTCGAAACTTTTTGGAAGACATTCCGTTTTGGCCTAAGCCATTGACACCAGTGTGTATACATTGTGATAGTCAATCGGCTATAGGAAGAGCGAAGAATGTAATGTATAACGGTAAGAATCGTCACATACGACGAAGGCATAAAACCGTTAGGGACCTACTCTCTAGGGGAATTATCACCATTGACTACGTGAAGTCAAAGGATAATGTGGCGGATCCGCTTACAAAAGGCCTAACTAGAGAGGCGGTTGAGTGTTCATCGAAGGGAATGGGACTATGGCCAAGGACAAGTCATCACGGCGGTAACTCTACCTAGGAGACTGGAGATCCCAAGAACTAGGTTCAAGGAGAATACAAAGTCGTGTTTGACGGTCCAACATTGTCAGTTAATGTTTGGTCCATTCTCATGATTAGACAATGTTCAAGTACCAAGGGTAAAATGCTAGAGGCATTTTTTAATGATTGTCTAAGTTTGATATTTTAATTATCAAACAGTGTACATCTATAGGATTACACGTTTAGAAATCACCTATGTAAGTGTGAAGTGGAAGCCGCTTCAAGGAGAATTCGGTATGGCAAGTTCTCTAAGTACTTATGAAACCAGGCGGTGTTCATGGTTGAAACGAACACAACAGTGAGAACCAAAGACGGTTAAGGGTTAGTTGTGTGACATACGTTGTCTAGGTATACACCAAAGCTCAACGGTTCAAAGATATCAAATCTACCGATTGACCGAGTATATCCGATGTATGTTCACTACGGAAAGTTCAAAGGGAAACCTACTTATCCCGATGCAACTAGTTCTTTCTTGCAAATCACACAAGTCTGTCATGCATATTTCCAATATAGCCATTCCCCATTCATGTGGGGGATTGTTGGGATTTTGGAATAAATAGAGTGTGAATGGGAAATGGGTGGGAAGGTGAAAAGGTTCCTTTTAGTAAGGAAATGCACATTCTCCCATATTGGTAGAGGAAAAGACTTTTGTTGGGTTTAAATACAAATTCACTTCTCTTAGCTCTTAAAAGGGTTGAGAAGAAGGGAAGCCTCGCGCCGTCGTCGTCGCTCGCTCGTCTCGGCTTCGGCTTCGGCTTCGGCTTCGGATTTCGGTCAATTGATATGATTGATTGACTTAATTTTTTGGACCAACAAAAACTAAAAATATTAATTAATTAATATTTTTATTATTAATATTTAATATTTAATCTGTTTGTGTAACAGAAATGTGAATGGATTAATCTGATTAATCCAGCGTAGTTATTCCTCCACGTTCTCCCACTCTCCCACGTTTTCTCATTAGTGGACTACTCTTTACTGACATTTAGTGAATTCAGCCATTAGTGGCAATGAATTCAGGTGCCATTAGTGGCAGTGTTAGTGGTGTTAGTGGCCATTAGTGGTGACTCTTCCTTCCATTTCCCATGGCTATATAAGCTGGTCAGTCTTCAACATTTGAACACACACTGAAACACAGAAATACAAAACTTCTTACTGCATTCCTCTCTTTTCTGCATACTAAGTAAGTCTTAGTAAGTCGTGTGATTTGCTCCGTTTTCTTTGAGTTCGCAGTGTTCTACTGTTTGAAGTGCCGCTACAGTAGAACTGTTATCCCGTTCCATCCTGGGAGAAATTAACCCGTGAACCTTGGGCAACTGTGAGGGGGTTAGATTTCTTAAGGAGACACAAGTAAATTGTGGGCTCGGGATTGTCCCATAACAACTGATAATATACTTCTGTTTATTGTCTTTTCTGATTTATTTGGTTGCAGGAATAACAGGGACATCATGTCAACCCCCCCTTTATTCAAAAAGCTATATTCATTATACTTGTAATTTCTTGGTTTTATTGATATAGTTCTAGATTTGGTAACCTGGGAGTGGGGATGGCGAATAGCGAGTGGGGATGGCGAATAGCTTCTTGCTTTTTTTGATGACAAGTCCAAATTCATCCGAAAGGTCGACTTTTTCGCCCTCTGGGAGCTTCCAATCAAAGGAATGCAGCAATGAAGCCAATATAAACATGACCATTTTCTCTGCTAAGGGAAGGGCAGCACAAATTCTCCTCCCTGATCCAAATGGAAGGTACTTGAAATTATTGCCTGCATAGTCCAAATTTGTTGAGCCATTCAAGAACCTTTCAGGCTGGAAATCTAATGGATTGTCCCACAGTTGAGGATCCCTATGAATTGCCCAAACATTTAGAAATACTTTACTTCCTGCGGGTATTTTGTATCCACCTACTATTGCAGATTGGCTGGGGCGCTTAGGGAGAAGCAGTGGTAATGCAGGGTGTAAACGGAAGGTCTCCTTTATAACTGCGTCAAGATAGTGCAGTTTCGGTAGGTGGGATTCTTCAACAATGTTATTCATCCCTACAACATATTTCAGTTCCTGTTGCACCTTTGCCATTATCTCCAGGTTGTTAAGAAGTTCTGCCATTACCCACTCAGCCACCGTGATCGTAGTATCAGTCCCACCAATCACAATGTCCTGTAATGAAGAAATCAAGGAAAAGGAACTTAGTCTTGCCTTAATTTGATAATGCTTGATTTTACCTGGAGGAAGACGCGGCATTTGATTTAAGTTATGTATAGGTACAGCTATATAAGATTATTCTAGCTAATTATGCATTTCAAGCATTTTAACTCAAAATTTTTCAGAGTTCAGACTGATTTCTCGTATAGTCATATGATTGAACTACTCTCATGATAACCAAGTAAAGGAGACAAGTAATAATATAGGAAAGATATAGAGACCATTTAGCTTACCACCAAGATGGCCTTTACTTTCACTAAGTCCAATGATATGCCAATGTTTTTCTGCTCCATTAGCTCTAACAGGATCTGTATAAAATCCTTCTTCCCGTTACCCTGGATTTCTCCCTCTCTTTTGTCTGAAATCATCCTAATGCGTTCGTTTATGGCAGGCTCCAATATACTTTCGAACGACTTAAAGAGAGACTTCATCTCTTTCTGTATTCCTTGTAAATCAAACCTTGCCAGCATAGGGAAAAAGTCTGATATGTTCGGCTTTCCTATCACTTTTGAAATATTTGTCACCAATTCCATGAAGTCAGCTCCATCTTTTCCATGCTTCTCCTTCTCCCCTACAAATTTGTTGCCAAAGATCATACTCATGACTACATTTACTTCCGTTAAAAAAGCCAACTCACTAATGTCAATGAGGTTTCCAATCTTGGTATGCACGTTTCTGATAGTCTTTCTGACCTCGTGATATCGAAGACTATAACAAGCCTCAAGGTTCCTCTTGCTTAGCATCTCCCTCACAAACAGTTTGCGTATATCACGCCAGTAGGATCCATAGGGAGAAAATGCAATATCAAGTCCACCGTATGTGTCCTGCAATTGGAGGGTCACGGTTGGCGAAAATAGAGTCTTGATCACGAACCACCTCTTGCGCTAAGGATGGTGAATTCAACACAATGCAGAGTCTACTTCCCAGCCACAGCTTGTATATTGGACCACACTGATGAGACAGTTCTGCCAGCTGGTGATGCAAATTGGGGCGAAGGAATGGTAAATTTCCCACAATTGGAAGGCCACGAGGCCCCGGTGGCAACATGGATTCTTCATTTTTCGATATATTTGATGTCCATTTGAACCAAATAGTTGCTAGGAACACAACTGAAAGGGTGAGAGCTGCAATACCAAGCTCGTTTAAAGGTGTTGAAGCCATGTTTAGTGGAAAGATAGTTTCAGGGCTTCTTATAGCAACATTTGAAGGGACTAAACTATTTTTAACCTCACAATGCAAAGGCTTAAAATCCTAGGTCTGAACATGTTTGTGCTGCAGTCACGACAAGTTATCTGATAAGTGTCAATTGTTTGGTTTTCAACTAAGCCTGAAAAGGAATCCTATTATGTTACGCCTAACTATTTGACGTTTTAGGAAAGATTTTATCAGTTTTAACTTTAAGCATGGCAGTGTTTCAGAATAATAAGCTGGTAGTTCATTTGAAGTTCAACATTTTCAGTGATATTGTATCAATTTAGACACGGCAGTGCACTAATAGTAAACATATTATTCTGGTTTGAACGCCAATATCTCACTTTCAGAATCTAGGAAAGTAGCTTTTGAATTTTTTTTCTTGTTTTCACCCCTTGGAAAGTTTACAGCACACATCTACTTTGACCTATTCGACATAGTTGGTAAGCCAGCCAAAGATGCTTTTTATCAGCTTTGTAAGAAGCCCGGTGCACTTTTTTCCGCTTCAGAAACATTAAGCGATAATTTGGTTGGAGGGATAAGGTGGGATAAAGTTTGGGATCCTAAGTAGCCCATGTTTTGGGATTTATATGTAGCTTCATTTTCTTATCAACTTCTAACATTTGACATAGTCCGCATAATCAACAATAGGAAATTAACAGAAATAGGACACTCTGATGTACATAAGGCCCTTCATAACATAAAATATAGGAATATGACTTTCACAAAGCTCAGGCCCTTCATAACATTTTAAATTTAATGTATGACATTGGGACTAATTGATATCTTGCAAACAGGAAGCTCATCTCTGATGTACGTAAGGCAGTATTGTTGCACAGCTAAAGAGGAAACTGTCAAGCAAAGAAAAATTAATTAGGTAATTAACTTGAGTTGCGGAGATTCTGGAATCAACCTACTGAAGTACTGGTAATTCAGACACTGAGTGCAGGTTTTCTTTTCTTGATGTACCAACTCTATAGAAACCTCTGAAACAATTCAAACGGATCGCCCTATCATGGAACAACTTTCTGTAATTCATCATAAAAAAGACAGAATCATCATAGAAACATGATTCTCCACAAACACATTTTCATGCTCATATAAAAACACTAGCAAAAGGCAGGAAACAGGAGACTGCAGGAGTCAATATGAAGATTGGAAAGCATCTGTATTCATATGATCTTACGTTGTAAAGCATATTTCTTGGTTCATATACATATAAATTTTATGTTTGGAACATAAAATTCGAGTATAAGAAGTATGTCGGACAGACAAAAGATTGGCCTATTCACACAGGCAATCGCCTCTATTATCTAAATGACTAATAGGGATGAGACAATTATAAACTTATTATTATCGGAAGTGATAATAATAGAGAGCGAAAAGTTTATAATATAAATGTCGTTTCTTTAAATATTTAATCAAGTGTGATTAAAGGTGATAGTCTGTTATGATTGCCAGATGCGAGTTTTGTTGTTAGAAAGTTGAATGAGCAGATTTGTGAGCTCAAAGTTAGACATAGGTTGTCTGAACTATCATCTGCATAGTATTATTGAACAGACATATGCTCCATGGGAAAGGAGTTAATACTGTGATACGTGAATCATACCACGTATGCATAAGATGACCTTATGGCGGTACAAGTTGAAATCTCTACTTGCTACTGTGTGAAGCCTTGGAAATTACAAGTAATTTTCCGTATCATACCCTCATGACTTTGATCAGTTTCTCGAGATTCAATTTGGTGTTTGCTATCTTAGGGTGTTGCCAAGAGATCATGAATGATTCGGTTTGGCGGGACATTTCTAGAAAAGCAAATCGAGTTGAGATTAAGAGATTCTTGGAATAAGGAAGATCATTGAGTATTGTCACATTAGTTGTGTTCATTGACCGGTCCTTTATGTTTGTCTTTGCGACAAGAATATAATGATGAACTCAAATTAATACAAAGAGATTGTGAGAGAGATGAATGTGATAAATGATCTAGGGTATTGCATGCTTTAATCTACTCCAAGACGCCGTTGATCGAGATGCTATATATTCCTAACAGATGTATAGCAATGCGCTCTCGAAGTATGCACTGGTCACACGGTCTAGTCGTAATGTATGAAAGTTACAGACTTGGAATAAGAGTTGACCCACTATGTGTGAGTGGGAGATGAAGGAAATTGGATCGGGTCACCCATGTGGGTCAACCCGGATCCATTCTAAAATAATAAGTTACTTAAATATATAATTATTTATATATATTTATTAATTATTTTCTTGTTAAATAAAGAAAAAGAGGGAAGAGAAACAACGTTTTCCTAAACTTTGTTTTATCAGAATAAAGGGAAGCATCCCTTTTTCAAAAGAAAACGTTACTTCTCTGAAAGAAAAATACAGTTTTTCCTCTTCCTCTTTCTTCTTCCTTCTTCCCTTAATTCCATAAAGTTCCTGAGTGATTTTAGTGGAGATTCTTCACCAGAAATAGCAGGAACAAAAGTCTCTAAAAGGTACGACCCTAGACTGTGGCAATTTGATACAATTCGTGTTAATTTACATGTGATTGTGTTATTGATTAGTGAAACGAATACGGTTGTCCTGTAAACTTTGGGTTCTTAGAATTATTCTTTATTGGTATCAGCGCCCATGTTATTTATTTCCTAGTCCATAATCACAGAGTAATTTTCTGTTTTGGTAGACAGTGAATCACATTGAAAAGGTTCAACGAAATCGGTATTTTTATTTTGGTGTTCTATGCAATGGTTTGTGACCACAGCTAAAGAAACCAGTGGTGGAATTTTAATATCTTTGATGTTTTTCCTGCGTATTGCTGGTTGGCAAACATTCCAATAGGCGTCTATGTATTGACGTTAATTATTTTACGAAACTAGTGTTTTTGTAAAATTTGTCTTATTTGATAAAGTTGGAATTGGGATGAAAAGTCAAACATCTTTTAGAATACCTCTTTTTGGTTTCTAAGTTTTTGCAACGGCATGTCTGTGGGATGCTAATATAGTGTTTTAGCCAATCATTGTGAATTCCAATACCACAACAAAGGACATTTGTTGTACTTTAATTTAGTTTGCGGTCCTTGAATTGTTTTTACTCCTTTTTGGAATTGAAAGTTTCTGCTAGTTCAATTCTCTTTCTTAAAATTTATAAGAGACCATTGGTTTTGTTTCATAATGAGAAGAAAAGTTTGGAATCGTACCAATTTTTTTTCTCCTATCCTTGTCAGACCAACCAGTACTAAGGCAGACCATTTTTTTAACTCCATGACAAAGTGTTGTCAATCAAACGTAAATTGATACATTTTTCCTCTTAAACTACCATATAAAGTTTGTTTGTAAAACTTTATTGCACGTTCTTCTTTAATATACATGAGTATATTTTGTGGCAATTCCTTATTTTTCTGTATATGTTACAGAAAATCATGGGATGCCTAAGAAGGATGCCTATACGAGTTTGCACTGAGAGTCAGAGGAGAAGGGTGAAAGATATGATTGATATTTTGGCCAAATTCCCTCTAGCACCTAATACTAGAAAAGAAGATCTAGTATGTTTTGTGGAACATCTTATATTGGTTAACAAGTTAATCCAACAGACCGTGTGGTTTGGTGGTTTGTTAATAGATGAGGAAAAATATAAGGCATTACGATCAACCCTGTCATTTAATGAATTCCATAGAGACATGCTTGATAAAACTTGGAAAGAGATTCAAAACAAATTGGCTGGATCTTTCGTGTTGGTCGGACCTTATAGAATGTTAGTTCAGGATATTGTGCAGAAATTGTATAACGATATTGCCATAAATATCCAGAAGACTGTGTGTCGTTCTATTGGACTACCTATGAGAGATAGAAATAGGTTGAATTTAGTTCGACCAGTGGTTCCGAGAGCCCGATTTTCTATTGCCCGATTTTCCATTGCCCCCTAATTTGTACAGGGCTCTTATTAAATCTATTCCAGTCCATGTGAAAGAATTTAAGTATAGGTCTGCTTAGTATTAGTAGTTGTTTATGTGATGTAGTATTTGCATAAGTATGTAAATTCTTGATTGACTTTAGTGTCTATGTTGATTGTTATTGTGTAAGTTGAATATTTCTATATTTGTTATAGAATTTGTTCCTTGTTTATTTTGTCTTGAATTTAAGTTATTTTAAGACAATGTATTCCTTGCATAATTAATTATATTGAATTTACTACATGTTAGTTCTTTAGATTATGATTGGGAACTTAGTGAACTTTCGATTTTAAATCTAATATGGAATAAATATTTATATAGTTAATTATTTTAAGGAATAATATGTATATGAATTTAGGCTTAAATTATGTACTTAGTTGTCTCACTTTAGTTTTATACTTGTTTTGAATATCAGTATGTCAACTGCTACTAAGAACATTGTCGCCGAGCTTAATAAAGGCGATAAGCTAAATGGCGACAATTATGAAATATGGAGTATGAAAATCCAGTATGTCTTGGAAGAGCAAGAGGCTCTTGAGGCTCTTAATGTGTTTCTGATACCTCCTGAAGATGGTGACACTGAACAACATGTGAGAGACCTTCAGGCTTATCAGGCTTGGAGAAAGAAGAACTCTCTCGCTCGTATTACTTTGTTGAGTAGTATGGATAATGATATAATGAGAGAATTCCGTGAGTATGACAATGCTAAGGACATGTGGTCCGCATTGAAAGAAAAATTTGGTCATACTTCAGTTGCTAAGTTGAGGGCACTTACTATTAAGTTTGATACTTATAAGAAACGCCCTGATCATACTATGCGTAAGCATCTACGTCATATGTCGAATATGGTGAATGAGCTAAAGGATGCTGGGCATGTATTGACTGAGGAGCAACAAGTCCAGGCGGTAATTCGTTCCTTACCTCAAAACTGGGAAAACATGAAAATGCACCTGACCCACAACGTTAGCATCAAACAATGGAAGATGCTAAGCGTCATTTAGAACTCGAGGAAGAGCGCCTCGGGGTGGACAAAGCTACTACAAGTGCGTATGTGGCAAGTTCTGGTCCAAAACGTGGACAAGGCAAAAAACGCAAGTATGATGGGTTTTCTCAAAAGAAGGGGAAATGACAAGCCTCTAAGAAACCTAAGACTAATCATCAAGGAAAGAAAGATGGTTCTTTTCAAAAGAAGAAAGTGGACATGGCTAAGCAGAAGTGCTACAACTGTGAGAACAAAGGACATTATGCTCGTGATTGCCCCGAGCCTAAAAAGGTATATGACCTTATTCCAAATTTACATAGTGATGTAAATATTTCTTGTTCTGCTTATCTAACTGAATCTCATCCTATGTGGATTGTAGACTCGGGAGCCACCGACCATATAGCGAAGGATAGAGACGCCTTCGTGAAATTTCGACGAATTTCACATGGAGCAGGATGGATTTATGTAGGAAATAACTCCAAAGTGGAAGTTAAAGGGATTGGTACCTGCAAGCTTGACATGCGTGGTGGCCGAACTCTATTTCTACATGATGTACTATTTGCCCCGTCAATTCGCCGAAATTTGGTCTCAGTTACTATGTTGATTAGTTTAGGATTTTATTTAGTCTTTCATGAACAAGGTCTTGATTTGTATTTGGCCAAGACAAAATATGGCACTGGTTATTTCTATGATGGTTTTATTGTATTGGATATTGTTCCTACTTTTAATAAGAATAATAATATTAGTTTTTCCTTATTTACGTCTACTTCCAACTATGAAAATGACGTAAATATGTGGCATGCTAGGCTTGTCCATATTGGTCAACAAAGAATGAATCGCTTAGCCAAAGAAGGTCTTCTTGGCACTTTAGATAAAATTGATATGTCTACTTGCGAATTTTGCCTAGCTGGAAAAACTGCTAGAAAACCATTTGGAAAAGGTACTAGAGCCAATACTCCATTGCAGTTAATCCATTCTGACATCTGTGGTCCAGTGAATGTAAGGGCAAGACATGGTGCTATCTATTTCATCACATTTATTGATGATTTTACTCGATTCGGTTTTGTCTATTTGATTTCTCATAAATCTGAGGCTTTAAGTTGCTTTATTAAGTTTATGAACTTAGTTGAGAATCAACTAGACAGAAAAATTAAGGCTTTAAGAACCGATCGAGGAAGAGAATATTTGTCTGATGAGTTCAAACAATTATGTTATGAAAAGGGAATTCAAAGACAGTTGACTATTTCCTACACTCCACAACAAAATGGTGTTGCGGAACGACGTAATAGAACCTTGTTGGAAATGGTTAGGTCTACGATGGCACAAGAAAAATTGCCGATCACCTTTTGGGGTGATGCTTTGCTTACTGCTGCATATGTACTTAACCGTGTCCCTTCTAAATCAGTTACATCTACTCCATACGAGTTATGGACTAATCGAAAACCCGATTTGAGTTTTTTAAAGCCTTGGGGTTGTGCTGCATTTATCCATAATTCTTCTTCCCGATATGGAAAATTAGGTCCAAGGGGAAGAAAGTGTATCTTCATTCGATACTCCGAACCATCTAAGGGTTATGTGTTCATAGGTGAACAAGATAATGGCACTGTAACTGAAATTGAATCACGCGATGTTACATTCTTAGAGAACGATTTCCCTAAGCAGGGAGAGATAGGTCATGACTTGTCTCTCTTCGAAACTGCGGACTAGACCGCTTCCGCTATAGATACACAAATGGATTTGGATGGTATTCACCATGGCGATAATGAATCTGTTCCAATTGCCACCGATACACCATTCGAAGAAAATTCATTTAATGTTGCTGGTCCCAGTGGGAGTAACTTATCAATTGATAAATCAATTTGTCAATTTCAAGCTCGACGAACGAGTCGTCCGCACGTTCCCCGTCGTCGATTTGAGATCGAAGGGGAAGCATTTATGGTTACTCCACAAGACGAAGAAGAGCCAAGGAACGTAAATGAGGCTCTTACTTGCCCCGCTAAGGATAAATGGTTAAAAGCAATGGAGGATGAGATGGAGTCTATGAAATCAAGCCAAGTATGGGAGTTGGTTGATCTACCTATGGGCCGAAAAGCTATCGGGAACAAGTGGGTTCTCAAGATCAAGCGTAAGGCCGATGGTAGTATTGAGAGATATAAAGCTCGCATAGTAGCTAAGGGGTATACACAACAGGAAGGAATTGATTATGAGGAAACTTTTTCGCCTGTTGTCCGTTTTACTTCAATAAGGCTAATTTTGTCAATAGTGGCTAATTTGGATCTTGAGTTGTATCAAATGGATGTTAAAACTGCATTTCTCAATGGAGAACTAGAAGAAGAAATCTACATGGCACAACCTGTAGGTTTCGTGAAAAAAGGCCAAGAGCATAAAGTATGCCGACTTCGTAGGTCAATTTATGGTCTTAAACAATCTTCTAGACAATGGTATTTACGTTTCCATAATGCAATCATATCATACGATTTCACTATGATTCATGAAGACCATTGTGTGTACATCAAAAGGTCCAAAGATAAGTTTGTGATCTTATCATTGTATGTAGACGACATACTTATAGCTGCAAGTAACTTTGAGTATGTGAAAGAAGTGAAAGAGTGGTTATCATCAACATTTGAGATGAAAGATATGGGTGAAGCGTCGTACATTCTTGGAGTTAAGATTTCAATAGATCGTTCAAAGAGATTGTTGTCTCTTTCACAAGAGCCTTACATCAAGAAGGTTCTTGAACGATTTAATATGCAGGACTGCAGACCCATAAACACTCCTGTTTCTAAGGCTGAAGCTTTAAGTCAGAGGATGTGTCCTCAGACTCCACAAGAGATAGAACAAATGAGAAGGGTTCCTTATGCCAATGCAATCGGTTGTCTTATGTACGCTATGATGTGTACTAGACCTGATATCTGTTATGCTGTTGGGTTAGTTAGCAGATATCAGTCTAACCCAGGACAACAACACTGGAAAGCAGTTAAAAGGATACTACGGTATCTTAAAAGCATAGTTGACTACTCCTTGTGTTACCAAGGTGATGATCTGCAGCTAAGAGGCTACACTGATGCTGATTGGGGAGGAGATTTAGATGAGAGAAAATAAGCCTCTGGATATGTATTCTTGTTGAACAATGGCGCCATATCATGGAGTAGCAAGAAACAATCATGCATAGCTTTATCTACAATGGAAGCTGAATTTATAGCACTTTCAGCCACTGTACAAGAATCTGTTTGGCTTAAGCGTTTTCTGGTACACTTGGGTGTGTATGACAATGCTGTTGAACCAGTAACCATCAATTGCGATAGTCAAGCTGCAATAGCCTACACAAAGGATCCCAAGTACCATGGCAAGACTAAACATATTGATATTAAGTATAATTTTGTTAGAGACTTGGTAGTACATAAAGAAGTGAATGTGAAATACATATCTACGCATCATATGGTAGCAGATCCCTTAACGAAACCCATAGCATGTGATGCTTATGAGAAACATGTGAAGTCGTTGGGATTGCATAGGTGCTAATGTATTTTTTTGTTTTATTTTACTTTTTCCCAATTCATGTTCATGTAAAAACTACATCATTTTTTTTAAGTTAATGATAGTTGAAGCCTAATTATCCATATTTGTTGGTTCATATACATATAAATTTTATGTTTGGAACATAAAATTCGAGTATAAGAAGTATTTCGGACAGACAAAAGATTGGCCTATTCACACATGCAATCGCCTCTATTATCTAAATGACTAATAGGGATGAGACAATTATAAACTTATTATTATCGGAAGTGATAATAATAGAGAGCGAAAAGTTTATAATATAAATGTCGTTTCTTTAAATATTTAATCAAGTGTGATTAAAGGTGATAGTCTGTTATGATTGCCAGATGCGAGTTTTGTTGTTAGAAAGTTGAATGAGCAGATTTGTGAGCTCAAAGTTAGACATAGGTTGTCTGAACTATCATCTGCATAGTATTATTGAACAGACATACGCTCCATGGGAAAGGAGTTAATACTGTGATACGTGAATCATACCACGTATGCATAAGATGACCTTATGGCGGTACAAGTTGAAATCTCTACTTGCTACTGTGTGAAGCCTTGGAAATTACAAGTAATTTTCCGTATCATACCCTCATGACTTTGATCAGTTTCTCGAGATTCAATTTGGTGTTTGCTATCTTAGAGTGTTGCCAAGAGATCATGAATGATTCGGTTTGGCGGGACATTTCTAGAAAAGCAAATCGAGTTGAGATTAAGAGATTCTTGGAATAAGGAAGATCATTGAGTATTGTCACATTAGTTGTGTTCATTGACCGGTCCTTTATGTTTGTCTTTGCGACAAGAACATAATGATGAACTCAAATTAATACAAAGAGATTGTGAGAGAGATGAATGTGATAAATGATCTAGGGTATTGCATGCTTTAATCTACTCCAAGACGCCGTTGATCGAGATGCTATATATTCCTAACAGATGTATAGCAATGCGCTCTCGAAGTATGCACTGGTCACACGGTCTAGTCGTAATGTATAAAAGTTACAGACTTGGAATAAGAGTTGACCCACTATGTGTGAGTGGGAGATGAAGGAAATTGGATCGGGTCACCCATGTGGGTCAACCCGGATCCATTCTAAAATAATAAGTTACTTAAATATATAATTATTTATATATATTTATTAATTATTTTCTTGTTAAATAAAGAAAAAGAGGGAAGAGAAACAACGTTTCCCTAAACTTTGTTTTATCAGAATAAAGGGAAGCATCCATTTTTCAAAAGAAAACGTTACTTCTCTGAAAGAAAAATACAGTTTTTCCTCTTCTTCTTTCTTCTTCCTTCTTCCCTTAATTCCATAAAGTTCCTGAATGATTTTAGTGGAGATTCTTTACCAGAAATAGCAGGAACAAAGGTCTCTAAAAGATACGACCCTAGACTGTGGCAATTTGATACAATTCGTGTTAATTTATATGTGATTGTGTTATTGATTAGTGAAACGAATACGATTGTCCTGTAAACTTTGGGTTCTTAGAATTATTCTTTAGGACTGTTAGGGGTTATTTGGTTCGAAGATAACTCTTAAACAAATAATAACATAAGGATTTTTTACGAAGCATAATAATTACTGCATTGTTTGTATTGCTATCTAGATTTGCATTGTATAGTGTAAAATATGTGTTTGATTTTAAGTTGGATAAAGATTTCTCTCCACTACTACCCGTGCAGTGCTAGAAGGTTGTTCACATATCTAACAGGGAAATGCCAACTATATCATTTTTATAGGAACATTAAAGTAATACATGTGCTGATCTCAAGTTCAATTCAAATTACAATAACAAAGGAGTCATGGCAATTAGCCATTTCACCTGGAACACTGGAACTTTGAGTTGTTCATAAGGCCACTGCTAGAATAGACTAACATCTTTTATCTTACTCATACAGTGTTGGATTTGACAATCTTGGTGTAGGTATAGCCACCAGAGGCACTTTCTTCTTCAAAACAATCCCAAACTTCTCTGAAAGGTCTAATTTCTCTCCTTCGGGCAATTTCCAGTCGAAAGAATGAAGGAGTGAAGCCAGTGAATACATGAACATCCTTTCTGCCATTGCTATCCCAGCACAAATTCTTCGGCCTGAACCAAATGGAAAATAGTTGAAGTCATTTCCACTATAATCCCATTTATTGTCCAAAAATCTCTCGGGATCGAACTCAGTTGGATTTTCCCAGATAGAAGGATCTCTCTGTATTGCCCATACATTTATGAAAACACGAGATCCTTCAGGAATAGTGTATCCTCCAACCGTGCCTGTCTTACTAGGACAATGTGGCACCAAGAGTGGGAGAGCTGGATGTAAACGCAAGGTTTCTTTCATTACTGCACATAAATATGGTAACTGCAGAATATGAGACTCTTCCACTATGTTATCTTTTCCGACAATTGTCTCCAGTTCCTGTTGTAATTTCCTCAAGACTTCTGGTTTGTTCATAATCTCAGCCATGGCAAACTCAATTGCATTGGAGGTTGTGTCAGTTCCACCAACAACCATATCCTGTTCATGGTATTTGTTAGTTATCATCAATGTACAACAAAATGCAGATTTGTAGAATCTGAATACAGATGCTGGAGTTCGTTAAAGGTTCAGCAGTTGAGTATTTACATATTGTCTGATACTAAATTTGCTGGCTCTTTCCTTAGTGTACTCCAATAACTAGGCAGATACTAAATTCAGGACATGAATATATGGATCTGATTCTTTATATTTATTTCTCATATGCCACAATACTTCTTCAATAAATTTACAATCCCATAATTCACTTAATTAGCATTTGATCCTTTTGTAGTGACTAAATAGCATTTGCCATCATGATCACTTTGAGCTAATTTTTCACCCATAATAGGTAAGGGTAGACTGTCAAATACAACTTGGCTACTCACAGTCGTAAATAAGGTAAGAACCACTTCGAGCAGCTGCAATCTTGGCTACTCAATCTTATGCAGTAATGCCTATGATTAACTTGAAGTTTTGAACTGGGAATGGGAAAAGGAGGAGGTCCTTTTGGTTCATTTGGAAAACACATTTAGAAGGAAACAACCAACATCAAATCTAAATGAAAGTGAGTTTTCTATAGCATAATGCACAAATGAAGAAACATATATACCATGAGTAAGGCTTTGAGTTCAGTCATAGTCAGAGGCATTTTGGCATCTGCATCATCTTTCAACTTCAGCAAAACTTGCAAAAAATCCTTACTTTCTTGACCATCATCACCATTTCCATCCATTTTCTGTCTTTGATCAATCATGGTCTCAAATATCTTATCAAATCTCTTCGCCAACACCTTCATCTTCTTAGTTATACCTTGCATATCAAACCTAGCCAAGCCCGGATAAAAATCCGAAACATTTGGTGTACCTAAAAGCTCAGTCATCTCAGTCACAACATGCCTAAACTCAGCACCAAGACTTGCTCTTTCCTCACCCTTAACTGTGCCACCCCATAACATACTAGTAATCACATTAAGTACAGTCAAGAACATTTGTTCACCAACATTAACTTTTTCACCAGCCTGATTATAAAAGTAATTAATTGTTTGTCTAAGCTCCCTTCGCCTTAGTGCATACACAGAGTCTAAAGTAGAGCCACTAAGCATATCACGAACGCAAACCTTCCTCAACATGCGCCATTTGGGTCCATAAGGAGTCCAAGTTATGTCTTTGCCACCATACGTAGCTTCTCTACCAGCAGCAGGCACATCTCTGTTAGCAAAAATTGTGTCTTGATCCTTCAGCACCTCGCGAGCTAAAGCAGGAGAAGTAATGATAATCCCAACTTTTCTACCAAGCCAGAGTCTACAAATGGGGCCATAAGTTTTAGAAAGAGATGCAAAGTAGGTGTGGAGCTCAGGATCAAGAGAATGGAGATTACCTACCAAGGGCAAAGCTTTAGGCCCTGGTGGCAATTTAGGTTGTCCCTTCTTTGAATTAATGATAAATATCCAAACAAACCATAGTAAAGCTACAATACCAAGAAAATAGGAGAACAATTCACCATTTTGCTCAATATTAGGTCCCTGCAAATTCCACTGCCAAGAATCAAACAGAGGTTTAAAGAATTCGAGAGACATTACTTGAGCCTAAGAGGAAAACGAAAAATGGTGGAACGAATGTGCTGGGAAGCTTGAAGCTTTAAAGAAAATGGAATTCCCTCGAGAATGAGATATTTCGGATCAAGAAAAATTAGCAACTTGGCAACGCATAATATGAAAATGAATATACATTACACATTACTTCCCCACTCATACAGTTACTTCAAAGGAAAAAAACAACAACAAAATACGGCAGGTCCTTTATTGTTTCTTGTTTCACACTTGGGACCACTTTCCTTCGTTTGTTTCCACTTGTTTGGGAAAAATAGATAATGTATGTATTGTTTCTCTAAAGAAGCATGTGATCCTTATTTTGAGTTGAGGGGAGATCACTAACGTGGAGGAACTTCTATCTCACATCTCCAAGGAAAAAAAAAAAACTGCAGTTAATTTGTCCAGTCAATTCAAAGACTGATTTGGCATATCAGTGAACCTCTTCCAAGAGTTCACATCCCTAGTTTGCATAAAGATCACATTTTAGAACCAAGTGTCAAAAATACCATGGAAATGTTGTAGATCTTTTTCTTCTCAAGCAACAAAGGATACATACATTTTAGAAGAAGATTACTTCACGATTTATAGTCTCGATAAATCCAGTACACTATGATGCTCCAAGGATGACAAAGAATGTAGAATAAGAAATCCAAGATAATAACAATTGATGGTGGAAGATAGCAGCTGATAGATATGAAGTATCTAATCAAACAAACAAAAGAGATCAGGACAGCAACTTAAAAGGTCCAGACATGGATGCAGATTTTTCTGGTACAATGATGTACATAGACAATTTGTATATGCTTTCTATGAAAATAGATGCTACCGAGTTCTTCCTTGTTGAGACCGATATATGGTGACTTTCACAAAAAGAAACGCAGGCATCATATTAAAGGGAAAACAGAAATGTCACAGAGTTGAACCTCCCAGCGCAGATTTTACTGGGGCACTTCAAGCATTGTTCATCTGCCAAACAGGAAGCTCGTCTCTGATG
This sequence comes from Petunia secreta, assembly GCA_029990175.1. Classification (NCBI taxonomy): domain Eukaryota; kingdom Viridiplantae; phylum Streptophyta; class Magnoliopsida; order Solanales; family Solanaceae; genus Petunia; species Petunia secreta. The sequence goes on from JARKIP010000054.1 coordinate 5,407,830, forward strand.
TGCATAAGGTAGTATCATTGCAGGAGTTAGAGGAACCAAAGAAAAGCTGATTTACTATTTTAAATTGGGTTGAGAAGATTCTTGAATAGACCTAATCAAACAAATACTGGTAATTCAGGCACACTGAGTTGCATGTTTCATATTCTTGATGGGTACCAACTGTATAGAAACCACTGAATCAGTTTCAAATGGATCCCAGTTTCAAGGAACACAGCTCCACGGTTCATCATACAAAAGGCAGAAACATTTTCATACTCATATAAAAGCACCAGCAAAAGGCAGAAAACAAACTCCAATGATAATTTCGCCAAGTATCCGTGCTCATAAGACCTTATTCTGTAGAGGGTGTCCAGACACTTGGAGGTTATTTGATTCAATGATAACTTGTACACAAATTATGATACAAGGATTTATTATAAAGGTAAATAGTTACTGCATTATTTGTATTTGTCATTGGCTATTTGGTTCATCGCATTAATATCTACATATGCATTGTATAATACAAAATGTGTGCAAGGCTGTTCACATATCTATCAGGGAGATGCCAACCATATCTTTCTGCATAGGAAGACTAACTAAACAAGGAATTGTAAGAAGAGTTCTTTTTGTCATTCACGTACTCCAAACAAAGTAAACATGTATTGATATCTGAAATTGAATTCAGTGTATGATAATGGAGGTTCATGGCAATTAGCCATTTCACATGGAAGATTGGAACTTTGAGTTGTTCATAAGACCGTTGCCAGGATACAGCAACTATTTTATCTCACTCATACAGTGTTGCATTGGGCAATCTTGGTGTAGGTATAGCCACCAGAGGTACTTTCTTCTTCAAAACAATCCCAAACTTCTCTGAAAGGTCTAATTTCTCTCCTTCGGGCAATTTCCAGTCGAAAGAATGAAGGAGTGAAGCCAGTGAATACATGAACATCCTCTCTGCCATTGCTATCCCAGCACAAATTCTTCGGCCTGAACCAAATGGAAAATAGTTGAAATCATTTCCACTAAAATCCAATCTATTTTCCAAAAATCTCTCCGGATGGAAGTCAGTAGGATTTTCCCAGATAGAAGGATCTCTCTGTATTGCCCATACATTTATGAAAACACGAGATCCTTCAGGAATAGTGTATCCTCCAACAGTGCCTGTCTCACTAGGACAATGTGGCACCAAGAGTGGGAGAGCTGGATGTAAACGCAAGGCTTCTTTCATTACTGCACGTAAATATGGTAACTGCAGAATATGAGACTCTTCCACTATGTTATCTTTTCCGACAATTGTCTCCAGTTCCTGTTGTGATTTCCTCAAGACTTCTGGTTTGTTCATAATCTCAGCCATGGCAAACTCAACCGCATTGGAGGTTGTGTCAGTTCCACCTACAACCATATCCTGTTCATGGTATCTGTTAAGTTATTATCATATACAACAACATTCAAATTTGGAGAATTGGAGAGAGAGAGAGTGTGTGTGTGTGTATATATAGGAGCTCAGTTCATTCTTCACTGTCTTAATTCACAGTTAAGTCTTTACATATAATATTGCCAACTCTTTCTTTAGTAGTACTCCGATAACTAGGTAGAAACCACCAGCTCAGGACATGAATATATGAATCTTCTTGCAATAAATCATCAATAAATTTACAATACCATCTTTGACTTTTATTAGCATTTGATCCTCTTATTGCGACTCTTTAAGATCTGCTACCATAATTACGATGATCCAATTTTTCACCATAGTAGTTAAGGATAGGCTGTTTCACTACAAATGCAAACTTGGCTACTCATAAATAATCTGTCTGTGACTATGACTGGTTTGGAGAAAAGAGTCTTCTTGCTAATTTGAGAAAACACCTTAAAAAGTATAAAATGAACACCCCATCTAATGGAAGTGAAAATTTCTGTAGTAGAAAAATGCAACCAGCAGTTAAGTACATGAATTTATGATTTGATTCTTCTTAAGTTTTATAACCATATGCCACCATGATTCTTCTATGAACATACAATACCACTTTCTATTAAATTTGATTTTGATCCTTTTATTAGTCCTTTTATTACAACTAAAAGGATGAAACTGCTATCATGATCAGTCGATTATTCATCCATATGGATAAGGTAAGAATGATTGAAGGCAAATGCAATCTTTTTTCTTCTCAATAATTATGCAGTAATAACTGATTGATTCTTAAAGTATTGAGCTAGGGAGTTCCTTTTGGTTCATTTGGAAACACATTTAGTGAAAGTGACTTTTCCTATATAATGCACAAATGATAAAACATACCATAAGTAAGGATTTGAGTTCAGTCATTGTAAGAGGCATTTTGGCATCTGCATCATCTTTCAACTTCAACAAAACTTGCAAAAAATCCTTACTTTCTTGACCAACATCACCATTTCTATCCATTTTCTGTCTTTGATCAATCATGGTCTCAAATATCTTATCGAATCTCTTCGCCAACACTTTCATTTTCTTAGCTACACCCTGCAAATCAAACCTAGCCAAGCCTGGATAAAAATCCGAAACATTCGGTGTACCTAACAACTCAGTCATCTCAGTCACAACATGCCTAAACTCAGCACCAAGACTAGCTCTTTCCTCACCCTTAACCGTGCCACCCCATAACATACTTGTTATCACATTAAGTACAGTCAAGAACATTTGTTCACCCACATTAACTTTTTCACCAGCCTGATTGTAAAAGTAATTAATTGTTTGTCTAAGCTCCCTTTTCCTTAGTACATAAACAGAATCTAAAGTAGTACTACTAAGCATATCTCTAACACAAATTTTCCTTAACATTCTCCATTTTGGTCCATAAGGATTCCAAACTATGTCAGTGCCACCATAGGCAGCTTCTCTACCAGCAACAGGAACATCTCTATTAGCAAATATAGTATCTTGATCTTTAAGTACTTCACGAGCTAAAGCAGGAGAAGTAATAATAATTCCAATCTTTTTACCAAGCCAAAGTCTATAAACAGGTCCATAAGTTTGTGCAAGACATGCAAAATATGTGTGAAGCTCAGGATCAAGTGAAAGGAGATTACCTATTAGAGGTAAAGCTTTAGGCCCTGGTGGCAGTTTCTTGTTTGACATATTAATGAAAAGGTAAACAAACCATAGTATAGCTAAAACACCAAGAATATAGGAGAATATAACACCCTTTTGCTCAATATTGAGTTCTTGCAAGAATTTGAGAAACATTGTTTTAGCCTTACAGAGATAAAATGATAGAGCCAATGTGTTAGGAAAGTCAATGCTTTAACACCATTTAAAGTAATATGGGATCTACTGAAGAATCCAATATGTTGTATCAAGACAAGAAGTGACTCAGCAGGCAGACCCATACTCTTACAGTTGGTCCAATAACTTTTTCTTGTTTCAACATGAGACCATTTAGTATTTTCTTGTTTTGGTAGCAAGGAGAAAAGGTCTCTTGTGTGCATTGAATTATTCAATCTCCTAAATAAGAATATGACCTTTCAAAAAGAGTAGCATAAATTTAAATGTGGAACATAATTTAATTTTAAATTTTTGATTTTACGCTTAATGAAATGTCACATAAATATATATTGTTTATTTTAGACCACAAGTATTAAAAACTTTTAATTTTATCTTAAATTTCGATCTAAGTCAAATTATGTCTTACAATATAGAACGGAGAAGTATATTTCGATTGTATAAAAATTTATTTATAAACCATACATAGTTTGTTCCGCCATAAATTTTATAATTTTAATAAGACAAAATAATATAGATGATGTTATCATTCAGTATGAATAAGTCCTTTTCCCTTTCTAATTTTTATTAATATCGGCATCCAGAAACTGATCTTTAATTTGAACTTGATGAATTCAATTCTTTAAGTATTGAATATTGAAGCTTTTAAAATTATGAGCTTATATATGATATTTGTTGAAATTTCGGTGTGCATATATGCTTTGAGTCTAGAGATGGCAATGGGGCGGGGTAGGTAGGATCACCGTTAAAAATAGGGGCAATTTTTATTTCTTTGCTAATGTAATGATATATATCAACCAAAAGCATAACGAACATTAAATATAAAAAATATTCGAAAGTAAAAGGATAAATTTGACTCTTTTTGGTAAATGGAAAGCAGGGAAGAAGAAAGTGGAGACCCAAGAAAATAAAAGTAGAACTTGGTTTCTTATGTCGGCTAATGGGTCTTAGACTCAACAAATGCTAATCCGCAACCCGCTCCTGCCCGCACATGGATTTTCAAAAATATTTGCTTTGGCCCGTTCCGCACCGCACCAACATAATGTCAAACCTACCTTGGCCTTGCCCCGCACAAGGTCATAACCCACCCCCGGCAATCCCTATTTGGGTCCTAAATATTACTCATTTTGTTTCAGTTTATGTGGCAGCATTTTTTTGTATTACTATTCCAAAATAGCAGCTTTTTAGATTTGGAAACAATTTAACTTCAAAATTACTAAATTACTATTTTATCCTTAATAAAATGATTTATAACCACACAAATATTTACGGTTTTATTTTTTAGACTACAAGCTTTTAATGTCTTTTTCTTTAACTCTATGAGCCTGTTTGGGTGAGCTTATAAGCAGCTTATTTTAAGTGGCTTTTAAGCTACTTATTACTTATAAGTCCAAAATTTTTTAAGTTATTAAATACTATATGTTAATGGATTTATAAGCTTATAAGCCAGTTTTAAGCTCACCTAAACGGGCTCTATATCGATTCAAATTATGACACATAAAGTAGAACGAAGGTAGTATATGTCAGCCACTATCAACACCAATTGTCAAACTCAAAGCTATATGTGGGAGTTGCCAATTTTTATGGTAAGAGGCCAAATTTCAATTAATGTGCGTACGTTCTTGTCCCTTTGTTTTCTTATTCGGCAACCAGTCGCATTGATCTTTTGTTTGTTCTTGAAGGCGACTGCTGCCGTCAAAGAGAGGCTATTGATTTGAAAATATCATGCAACTTTTCTATTTATCCCCACTAATACTGCTGTGATAATTTGTGATTTAAATAATTGAAAAAGTTAACGACCCTACATTATTTGTTGGCTAGTGAAATTGAATCTTCAGATTTTGATACCTTCCAGCTTCAATAGTTTGGTTCGTCCAGTCTGAAAGACAGACAAGGAGAATAAAATTTTCTGAATATATTGTCTTTAGTGGCCGCATAGATATAATTTTGATATGAAACAGACTTTTAACTTATAAATTTTCTCTTAGTTTAACATGTACAGATTTTATTTTAAATAAGTAAATTAACATATCCTGCGCCCAAAGTAAGAATGAAGAGTGATCAAATTGGATACCAAATTGTTAAATAAGAGCAAATATGAGAGTAACTACATAGAATTATTAAATTAGAACTCTTTATAAATGTCATTCTCTATACATTATACAACATTTTACCATGATTGTTAAGTTTCTTTGTTGGAACTAGTTTTTTATATTATGCTATATTATATATTTCCATAACAAAATTTTACAACAACATATATATAAACAACATGCACTGTCTAAAAAACAAATATAAGGACAAACAACGCAGTTAGGAAGAAGTTTAACTATACAAGCTCAACATGCAGTGTTTACATCCTAAAGTAATCCATTATTACGTACAGATTTTAAGTAAATTAACTCTGCGTATAAAGTCTTTCAAAGACATGGATATTTTGTTAGCAAATCATAGTGACAAAAGGTGCTCCCAGCGACAACTAGTAATTTAATTTGAAAGTAACAAAAAGATACTCCCTCCGTTCCACCAAATGCCACTTTTAGCAGTGGTCTTTGGTTTGAGACCACTTTTTTTATTGATTTTATATGAGATGCCACTTTTTGGAACTTCAATTTTTTTGGGTTGAACTTGTAAAAATTTCGTGCAGGGGCCTGTTTGGCGCGCTAATTGATTTGTAGCCGTAAAAAATAAATTCGCTGAGAAATAGCCACCTCCGGACAAATCCAGTATAAATACTGGGAAGCGTCAGTAAACTAACCCCAGTATAAAATATTGGGGCTTTGAATAAGTTTTGTTCAAGGCCCCAGCATTTTGTTATGGGACTTTGTATAAAGCTTCAGTCCCATAATAAAATGCTGGGGCTGTGGACAAAATTTGTTCAAAGCCCCAGCATTTTGTTATGGGACTGGACCTTTGTTATGGGACTTTGTATAAAGCTTCAGTCCCATAACAAAATTTGTTCAAAGCCCCAGTATTTTATTATAGGACTAGTCTGGGTGTTTTTCCAACGCTAATGGAGCTTAAGTGTGCGCGCGAATTTTTGGCTATTCTTCAATGAATTTTGAAACGGTGGATAGTCCCCAATGAGCGCGTCCAAAAATGGCTAGTGATCAAAATTTCCCGTTGAACTTCACACAAGTTCAGCCCACAAGAGATTGAAGTTCAACTTCAGCCCACAAAGGGGGAAGTTTACGCATCTATACCTTAAAGTTCAGCCCTTACAAACTGAAGTTGAAACTTCATAATTTATGCATGAAGTTCAACCCACAAGGTTTGAACTTCAGCCCACAAAGATTGAAGTTCCAAAAAGTGGCCTCTCATGTAAGACCAATAAAAAAGTGGCTTCAAACTAAATACTAGTGGCAAAAGTGGCATGTGGGGAAAGTGCATGAAATGCCACTTTTGCCAATGGTCTTTGGTTTGAGGCCACATTTTTTATTGGTTTTGCATGAGAAGCCATTTTTTGAAACTTCAATCCTTTTGGATTGAACTTCACACAAGTTCAGTCCACAAGGGTTGAAGTTTAACTTCAGCTCACCACAAGGATTGAAGTTCAAACTTCGGCTCACAAGGGTTGAAGTTTACGGCATCTATGCCTAAAAGTTCAACCCTTATGGATTGAAGTTAAACTTCACAATTAAAGAATGAAGTTCAACCCACAATATTTGAACTTCAGCCCACAAAGATTGAAGTTCCAAAAAGTGGTCTCTCATGTAAAATCAATAAAAAAGTGATTTTAAACTAAATACCAGTGGTAAAAGTGGCCTCTGGGCGAAATTTTTACAAATTAGTTGTCACCTTCAGCTTTTTCACGTCCATTAAGAAAATCATCCAATAAGATGTGTATATGTTACCCCTATTTAATGCTTGTCTATTAGATTTTGTTGAGAATTTTTTTTAATTATTAAGGGTATAGTTGAAAAAGACTAGCGATTTTAGTTTTGAAATCCTAAAGTGTCAACTAATTTGGGACAAATAGTTATTGCTAAAGCGTCAATTAATTTGGGACGGAGGTAGTAGATTACTAGAATGTAATCCTTAATGATTACCAAATTTATGATTAGGCAGCTGAGGTAGACATATGGCATCAATGCTAGTTGGGAGATTTACATAAATAGGATACTTCAGTAAAAGTGTTTAACTTTAGTCCTCCTTAAAGATCGTTTAACTTTAAACCCTTATCGCCATAACTCGGAGCACCTTCTGGCATAAGTGGCGGATCCAGAAATTTCACCAAGTGGGTTCAAAAAAATAAAAACAATACATACGCTACCACAAAGTTTCAAACCCAAGACATTCAACTAAATTTGAACCAACTTTACCACCAAATTATGCATGCTCTTTTGCTTAAATGGGTTCAAATTTAGATTTTTTAGCATTTTTCTCAAAAAATCCTAAATATACCTATATACATAATATATTTTTTTTAGCAAATAGACCCCACTTGCTTCAACATGGGTCAGCCCTTGCTTATTAGGGACACTTATTTTCCAAATCATATCGAAAATCTTTACTAGCTATATTAATTGGAGATTCGAGTAGGTTATAGACAAACCCAGCGTGAAAAAAAAAAGGTCACTATGATTGATACACCATAGGGAATAGTCAATTGCTAAAATGGACCACAATAAGGGGTGGTTTGAACTTGAAAATCAAAATATTTACCTACCTCTACCCATAAGTTTCATATTTACAAGTCCTACCCATAAACTATTTACATACTCTACCCATCTTGACTTTAATACTATTATTTATGCAGTATACCTTAAAAATATACACCCATATCTAGACTTGTATACTATTATTTATGCAGTATACCTTAAAGGTATACACCCATAAGGTATAACAAAGGTATACAGTAATAAATGGGTAGGTTGATAAATATTTTTAATTTTATGGGTAATATAATATTTAATGGGTATGACTTGTAAATATTTTGAATTTCATGGGTAAACCCAAAAATAAACTTTAAAGAAATAGTTTTTGTTGCCCTTTAAACATAAGTTATAGTTTTGTCTATTAAGCATAGCTAGTGAAAAAAACATAATCTATTGTTTACTAGGTAGAGTTCCAACTAACTAAAAGTTATGCTCTGCCTTGTATATCATATTAATGAAATATAAAGTTTTTATATGAATTAAACATATTTGTACCTGATCTTGAGATATTGAGCATTTTTTCACAGTATTCCAATTACTCCTAGCTAGCAACTTCTACTTTTCATCTCTAGAAGACTCATCTATCTCTCTCTATACACGCACTTTTCTCTCTATCGATCAAACTGTAACCCTACCATGGCTTCACGAACACAACTAGCCCAAGTATCATCGGAGTATCTTTCCTTCACTGAAAACATTGTTTGACCCCGGGTCAACCATTTCTCGTACCTCAATTGAAACATAATGGTTTCATGTTCTTTCACCGGCTGGTTATTCCTCTCGTATCTTTTTTTTTTCAATTTCAATCTCGAAACTTGCATGTGTGGTCTTGGCGGAACTTTCATGAGGTATCTAATAACCTTGCTTTTATTTGTCGTTGCCGCACCTCTCTTAATTATTTTTCTTTTATTCTGGAATAATCTTTTTTGGAGGGATAATTTTACATATTTATGTCAGATCCTTCTATTATTAAGTACGGATAGAGCCATTTCGATGTGTTTCAATTCTTTCGAACAAAGATAGTTCAACGATAATTGACCACCACCTACTACCAAATAAAGTGCCAATAGATATAGTGCAAGGAACATAAAAAGAAAAACTCTGCAAATATTAAATATTCTTAATGAGTAATGTGTATGTTAGACTGCTAAATCGCTACACCTGTTAGATTGTTAGTGTATACAACTTTCATCAAACCTTAGGTTACTATGAGCCCGTTTGGATTGACTTGTTTTAGGTGCTTTTAAGTCAAAAGAGCTTTTTAAACACTTTTTTTAATTTTTTAAGTATTTGGCAAAAGCAAAATGTGCTTTTAAGCACTTGCTTTATAGTTAAAAAAGTGGAAAAAAATTAAAAGTTGAACTTCCCAAACTTTTGGCTTTTGGCTTTTAGCTTTTAGCTTAAAAAAATATTTTTAAATCAGTCCAAACACCCTCTATATATGTTTTCATGGTAAAGGTGCCAAAGCTTAAGTTATGATCTAACATGTCTAAAGTTATTGAGTTAAAAGATGAATTATCAAGGAACTGGTGGTGTTATTCGTAACCACAATGGTGATTGGGTGTTAGGTTTTCATAACCATATTCACTCAACCCAAGCTGTTCATGCAGAATTCCTGGCTCTTTGGCATGGCTTAAATATTATCAAGGAACATCAGCTCTATCCCATCATAATAGAGACTGATTCCTCAGAAATTGTTGCTACTCTGAAAGAAACTAACACTAATTCTTGTGCTTTACTTGGTGACTGCAGAAAGCTGATGGAAACAATGGACATGGTGGAGCTTAGACACTGCTTCAGAGAGGGAAACAAGGTGGCTGATCAGCTAGCTAAGATGGGACTTGATCATAGCCAATCCACTTCTCAATTTGTTTTTGCTGTTCCTACAACTTCTAATCTATTATCTCTATGTTTAAATGACTCTAAAGGGTGCATGTACTCTAGACAAATTTCTCTAGAGGCATGCAATATTTTGGCCATTCTTGGCAACTATGACGCTCAACAGGTGGTTATGCCTGTTGCTAGCCTATCGTAATATATAATATATTCGTATTTGCACCAAAAAAAAAAAAAAAAGATGAATTACGTCGAGATGAGTTCGAAACTCACAAATTCAAGAATTTGCATAGTGGAGACAGATGTTTATATTTAGTGGTTGTGATATTTGTTAATGGTTGTGCCGGATTCTGAATATCATTTGTTGAATTTTCAATCTGATGTTGGTTAAAGATCGAATTTACTTAACCATTGGGAGGATTTGAAATTTTATGTCATCTTATTTATTGCAACTATTCCATAAAAGCAACGTGCTTTTAGATAATGCCATCTATAAATGCTTTTGCAACAATATTTACTTTTACTAAGAGTTTATGACACATATTTATAGAAAATAATGACAATTTGGACTGATTTACTTTAAAAAATGTACATAATATTTGGTTTATACAATGAATACATGATGTTGGATTGACCTTTTTTTAAATTTTCCTTGGAATTTTGCGTATGAATGAAGTGATGACGATTGCTCTCTTTATTTGTGAAATAGATAGAGTATTTGGATTACTTATAGATTGTCTTGATTTTATGTTGTCATATATATTTTTATAGATGAATGAAGTGATGATGATTTGGTCTTATGTATTTGTAAAATGGAAAAGTATTTTACTTAACACTACGGATAATCGATGCCGGATTGACCTTAAGTTATGTTTTGCTTTGATTCTTTGTATGAGTGAAGTGATGACGATTTGGTCTCATTTATTAGTAAAATAGAAAGACTATTTTGGATCACTTGTCAATATATGCTAGCGGATTATCTTGATATTGTATATTTATATGTATTTTTGTGAAGGAATAAAGAAAGGACAACATAACCTCATTTGTTTACAAAATATACATATTATTTTGCTTATTGTATTAAAAAGTACTATTGGGTTGTTGTTATTTCTAAATATTTACCACTTAAAGATATGTTTTTGAAGATATGCAAAGTGAGGCAGATTTTGTCTTATTTCTTTATAAAATGGACATGATTCTTGGTTCGATATATGTATAAATACAAACAAATTGATTTTTTTTTATGATTTATAGGGAACAGTAATATTTTTACAATTACGGCTTAAATAAGGTGCGGTGAAATTTTTTTAATTACGGCTCCATTAAAGTATGGCGGTATTTTTGTAATTACAAAAAGTATTTTATACTTTTAAAATACTTAATCTCTCGAGATCAACCTCTTTCTTGCCTTGTTGTGTAAATCAGCGATGGAATATCAATACAGATTTCAACGGGGTTGATAACTACCCAATTTTGGACATCCTAAGTGAATTTTATCCATTATTTCAAAATTAATTGAGAAATAGCCATATTGCTGTTGCCAACACCTAAGCTAGCCACAGTATAAAAACTAACAATTGAACAAAACTCCAGTAAAAAATTCTGGAGTGTAGTTCAAAGTTCGAGAAAAAAAATTTCCAGAGCTTCACATTTAAAGTCCATTTATTTTTTACTAGGACTTTTGGAGAGATCTGAATAACCAAGTAAGCTAATGGATTCTTATGATTGAATCCTCATAAGAATTCTGATTGAATTTGAGGGTACCAAGTTGACTAACTACGGCTCTTACGGCCAAGCGCCTGATCAAACTGCCATGTTAAAGTCCTATTATGGTAACCCCATATAATCACTTAGGAGGATAATCACCATTAGCTATTTTGGAATTCAAACTAGGCGTCGGATTCAACCATCATTGGGTAGGTTGGGAACGATGAAGAATTTTAGAAAGCACACATTTTATTGATCACACAATATTGTACAAGGGAGATTTTTTCGATGATCTCTCCAACATCTTACAAGTGCCTCTTATAGGCAAGAACTACTTTACAAAGCGTCATTGCTTACGTAGACCCCCTATAATTTACAGACAAACACTGAAACTTAACATGACCATAAGGACAATAATTTACAGACAAGCATGGTGACTTAAAGTGACCACTATGAAAAGATAAGATACGATAAGATAAGGCTGACACACAGAATACCAAAATAAAGGAAAAGATAAGATGGACGAAAAGATAAGTTGTCCTTTCTTCCCATGTGACGAGATTTCCTCTTATCTTTTTGTCAGTCATAGAAGTCTGTGGAACTTCCAGATGTCCATGAGGGAGTAGAGGGCTTTGTTGAGTATCCCATCTCTAGCCACCAGTCATCACCATGTCTTATCTTATATTTGGCCTTGTTTTTTGCTCTTCTTTTTTCTGATCTGTCTCTATCCTTTCTTTTCCTTGGTGAGTCCTCAATTATAGAGACCATTTGACGTACCTTTCTTTTGACATCATCCTCTGCATTATCAGGATTATTCTCATAGATACGTGTTATGCGTAAGGTATCCATTTCCTGCTGGGTTAAGTCTATTTTTGTGAAATCTGGATAAGGATCCTGGGAGTCCTGAAAATAGTCATGCATCTCTTGATATTCTTTCTTGGCTGCCTTGATCCATTGTTGGTGTGGATGATGAATGTCATTATAATTCCAACTTGCTAATGAACCTGGCCAAATCTCTTTAGGGATACATTTATTTTCTTGAAAGATAAAGCGCTGCAACTCAGAGTATTCATCTTCATCCTTGAGGACTGAAATTTTATTCCATTTAACTATACTAGCATGAGGTAGAGGATGAAGTTTTCCTTGGAATATAGTTACAGGCCTATTGAACCAGAGGACTGCATATTTCTTGATTCCTTTCATCCCCTTAAACAAGGAAGTCCAATAACTTTGATCATTAAACCATAATAAGAAACTTTTTAACCATGGGTTAAGTTGATCAAATTCTCTGAACTTACTGCAACGGAATTCCATAAGGATGTGATAATGATTGAGTAAATACCAAAACATCCATAGGAGTTCTTCCGAGAAATCAGATGGACTAGCCACAAAGATATGTGCAAAAGGATACACATGATTTACCCCATAAGGCTGTAAGATAGATCCGCCATGGATCTTGAAAACTTGCAATTCATAATGTGTTCTTCTTTCTGTAAACACAGAAGGATCCCAAGGATATTGTAGGTTGAAAACTTCTGGTGGATGGCTTGGGAGGTTGTGTGACCAAGACTGACTTTTACTTGTACTGGCTTGAGTGGAACGCAAAGCTTTAGCTCTAGACCTTGTCATTCTTTGGAACATCAAAATCTTTGGACGACCTTCCACTTGCTTTGAAAATTCATGAGGCCTTGATAAGAAATCTGCAAGAATATTATCTTTCCCTTTCAGATGCTTGACATCAAACTGATATGGAGAAAACCACTGTGCCCAACGGAGTATCTGTGGATTAGGAATGATTTTTGGATTGATCCGGATCATTTTAGGGAATGCCTTCATATCCATTTCAACCAGAAAGTGAGTATGAATGAGAAAGAAATTGAACTTCTTAATCCCATTTTTGACAGCAAGAATTTCCTTGAAGGTGGAGTGGTAATGCTGTTCAGATTCCTTGAATTTACCACTAGCATAGCCACAAACTTTTCTTCCACCATCCAGTTCTTCAAGTAGAACTGCACTCCAGTACTGATCACTTGCATCTGTCTGCAAGATCAGCTTCCCATCAGAAGGAATGTGAAGAGGTTGGGTTTGCTGAGACAAATGTTTAAGTTGTCGGACACCAACATCTTGATCTTTTCCCCATGTTGGGGGTGCTTTCTTTAACATATTACTAAGAGGTGTAATATGTTCAGACACTTCAGGAATAAAATCTCGAATGTAATTGACAACTCCAAGGAATTGCTGTATTTGTTTCTTGGTAAGATTTGTATCTGGAAATTTGAGAAGCTCCTGGGAAATATGCCCACCTGGACTGTATGATCCTGAAGAGAATTCCATGCCTAAAAACTGGATCTTGGTTTGAGCAAGCAGCATCTTTTTTGCTGACAACATGACACCATACCGTTTGACTAAGTCAATGAACTGATTAAGCAACAGTATGTGTTCATCAATGGTATTGCTGAACAGGAGAACATCATCAATGTAGACCAAAGCTGAGTGTAAGATCGGCTGGAATATTTTGATCATGGCTTTTTGGAATAATGAAGGGGCGGTTTTGAGACCGAAAGGCATAACCTTCCACTGGAAGTGGTGATTTGGTATGCAAAAGCCTGTTTTTGGCCTATCTTCCGGATGAATTCCTAATTGCCAAAACCCTGACTTGAGATCAAATTTTGAGAAAATTTTTGCTTTGGATAGATGGGAAAAAAGAGTGAGCTTATTTGGGATGGGAAATTTGTCATCTTGGAGAAAATGGTTTAGGGGCTGGTAATTGATAACCAATCGAAGCTTTCCCCTGATTTGTTCAGAGCGTCTGTTCACATAAAATGCTTCACATGCCCACTGAGAATCTGAGGGTTCAATCAGATCAAATTGTTGCAATTCTTCACATTCTTTGACTGCCAAATGGAGGTGCTCTGGATTCATTCCAGAATGACTGGCTTTCGTAGGATTGATATTTTCATTCTTTTTGAAGGGCAAGCGAATGAAAAATTCATGATTGTGCCACAACGGATGGGTGCATTTTTCAAGGAATTCAACATGGGATTCTGCACAGAGTTGAGACTTGATATAACAATCAATCTGACCAATCTCAACAGTGTCAGCTAGCTGGAATAGACGAGGGATTTCCGTGTAACGCTTGAAATGATTCTTCCATCGGATTCCATCAGCTCCAATACACAGCTTATTGTTCAACTGTTTGTATACATCAAACCCGATTATCAGATCTTTACCAGGGATATCAGATCCCAACAGTTTGGTTCTGAACTTGAATCCTGGGAAAAACTCAATGGCAATAGGCTGCTTTGTTCGCACAGTAGTTGTGAAGACTCCATCTCCTGCAGTGCCAAAGGTCCTGAAATGTGGTGTCCAGTATTCCTTTGGAAGAATTGCTGGATCCATGATTGAGTGAGCTGCGCCAGTGTCATAAAAGGCAATAACAGAGATAGGCTTATCCCACTTGGAGGGATACAGTCGAACTTCTGTTTGAGGAATTTCCATGATTGCCTGAATCTTTGGGAACTGTTCTGAAGTTGTGCAGGAGGAGATATGGTATTGTTCTCCACCATATTCTTCATAATACTCAAGGGAAAACAAAGTATCATCACTGGGCTCATCTTCAAGTGAGAAGATTGATTCAAGATCATCATTTTCAATATCAACACCAGTGTATTGTTGTATCTGAGAAATCAATTTGATAGACTTCTTATTCTGGGGGCAATTCTTTGCAAAATGACCAATCTTTCCACAAGTATAACAAGCTTTGGGTTTCTGGCTGGAAGATTTATTAGAATTGCTCCGTCTGAAAAACCTTCTTCTTTTGCGGAATTGCCTGCCCTCCTGTTCCCTGAACCGTGGTAGTTTAAATCGTTTAAACTTCCTTCTTCTTGAGGGATTGCAATAGCCTGAGCATCCTTTGTCGGCTTTGATTACCAGATCAGATCTAGTACATGCTTTTTCTAAGTCTCTAGACATACTCTTCATTTGATTGAAGAATTTCTTCTTGCTACACAGGTCATCAAGAACATAAAATGCTGCCTGTCTAATTTCACCAACTTGCATTTGTGAGATTGGTGTTCTTCTTTCTTTCAATAAAGCTGAAATTCTTTCTGACAAGATTGGAGGTAGAGAAGATACAAAGGCCTGCTTTAAGGAATCATCTCCACCAATATGATAGAAGAGTTTAATCATCCTTTGGAAATGACGATCAATTTTTCTTCTATCATAAGTGAGGCATTTCATCTCGAAAATTTGCTTGCGCAAGTCTTCCTTGTTTAGGCTTTGATCTCCGCAAAAATAAGAATGCAGAATTTTGATATTCCAAGTGAAATCCTGTGAAGTGAGAAATACATTCTTGTCAGCTGGGCCAAGAGAATTCCACCATTCTCTGAGAGTTCCAGAGAGTCTTGCTGTGAATTCAGACAAAATGAGGATATGTTCTCGTTCCACCAGTTGTTTTGTGATCATCCAAGTATAGAAATCTTGGATTCTTTCAGGCCATTTGGTGATGGAAATGTCATCAAGGGTGAAAGTATGGAAACCTGTGCCGACTAATTTAGGCGGAGTGATTTCTGGCCTAGTTTCAGGAATGGGATATTCTGTCATACCATCAATTTCGTCATTGACCTCTGAAACTTCTGGTTCAGTTGGGCGAACTATATAGGTTTGAGGCAAATCCTTGATCTGACTTGCAAATGATTCCACAGAAGATTGTGAGTAGGACAAATCATTAATGGACTCAGATGAAATTTCTGACATTGAAAAGGAGTTTTCCATGGCATCACTTGACTCAGAATATGCTTCAGTGGAAGCTTTGTCAGAATCATCGGCTGGGTTTTTAATGGCATAAACTTTAGGTAAAGAAGAGTCTGAGTACATGGATTGTGTTTGATCGCCAAAGTGAGCAGTACTTGACTGAGGGTCAGACTTTTTATCAGACAAAGGTACTGACTTGGTCTTGGCTTTTTCTTTTCTTCTTTGGGCTTGTTTTTCAGCGGCAAGTGCATCTTTCTTTTCCCATACAAATTTAGCCAAATCAAAAGAGCTTGGGGATGGTGGTTGAACCGGGTACTGAGAGAATAGTGAGGGCTGTGGAGTTGTCTGGGAGGATTTGAAAGGAGAATGGAAAGGTGTTGTAAAAGATGGATTTATGGATGGGCGTGGATCTGGTGGCAAATGTGCTTTGTGAGGTTCTTTGAGAAGTCTGATTTGTTCCTTGAGAGAAGCCATCTCAATTTTCTGTTGATCAAAAAACTGAAACAGAGAGGTACCTGGGGGACATAATTTGTTGTTTACTTCCTGGAGCTGTCGTTCTAAGATCTTGATTAAACTTTGATTCTTTATGGATTGATCAGAGACCTTATCAACTTTTACAGCTGTTTCTTTCAGCGTTTTATCAATGGTTGTTAATAACCTGTTTTGTGCCAAAGCATTCTCTGTCTGCCAGTTGATTGTCGCCTCCAGCTCACCAGTTGGATCCTTAGCCCCCGAAGGCAAAACAACATTTCTTTTGGAAACTTTAGGAGTATGGTCTGCCCCTTCTTTAGTAAAGGGTGTTAAAGGTGGAAAATGATCGGCATAATTGAGGGGCTGAAACATGCAAATTTTTGGCAGTGATTTCCTGGCTTTGTGTGTGGAATTTTGTAGTGTACTTGACTTTGCTTTGTTTAGGAACAGGCTTTGCTCATCATCCCAACCAGATGGATTGATTTCTGAAATAGAGTTATGAATCCATTTTGGGACATCATATTGGACAACATAGTCGTACTTGCCTGGTCTGCTAAGAGAACCAACAGATGGATCATTGTTCTCCAACATTTTCTTGAGCATCTTTTCTTCTGCAAGACTGCCAGGTCGTGGCTTACCTGTATATTTTGGCGGGAAACCATCATCAGAGTCTGTATCTTCATCATCATTGTGAAGACAAGAATGGCAGTTGCAATCTAAATCCCATGGACAATGTCCATCAAAAGGATCTTTGAACCACTGTGAAAATGTTCCATCAATGTTGAATTGACAAATCCAATCTTGTGAGGACATGATATCAAGAAGTCTTTGGGAAAAGCTTTCTGGGTTGTCCTTATGATATGAAAGCAGACTATCATCTTTGTCAGCAATCATTCTTACAAAATGATGGGTATTACGTGGCTTTTTGAGCGAAGAATGATCAAAACTGACAGCTACAGTATTGTCATTTCTCCTTGAAATGATTGAGTCTGTTGACTTCAAAGGTTCATCAGGTTCTCTCAACTTTTCATAATTGGTAACCCAAGAATCTGGTAAGATTTTTATTAAATCTTCCTTTGATAATTGTCGAGGCACTTGGGTACATCTCGTGGCCCCTGTTCCAGCATTTATTTTGAGAAATAGTGTTTCGTCACCACCAGGGAGTGTCAGATCCATAGCATGGTTTTGGACTCTCCATGCAATTTGGTAATGCAAGGTTGCTTGGATTGATTCTTTTGTTAGAGGAGCACCCTGAATTTGAACCTGGATTTTTAGTGCTGTTGACAGATTTGGATCAGACAGGGACATGGTGAAATTTGGGAAAAGGGTTACAAACACTGTTCCTGCATTTAAAGTAATTTCCGCAGTTCCAAGATTAGCATGTTGGTATTCTAGGTATCTTGAATCCAACAGAGCTAGTCGTGCAACTACTGGTTGACCTTTCCGACCATGGTATGTAAGGGCTAATTTTACTGCGCCAAAGTGAATGTGAGTGAAAAGGTGAGACTTCTAATGAGTGGAAAACTCATCTGGTATATGGAGAGTAACAAATTGTTCTTCACCAGTAGCATAGACCGGATGCTGGTCTAGTTTAGAGGCCGCTATGTATTCTTTGACATGACGGGGTTTTGACTGGACAAGTGATTTTATTTGTGACCAGGGAGTGGTTGTACTTTTAGCGAAGGCAGAATAAGGGTTAAGAAGAGGAAGAGAAGTATCTGATATTTTTTGGTTTTCATGGAGAATGTCAACTTCATATAAGAAATCATATTTATTAGACAAAGCTTTAGAAAGACTAGGAGTGCGATGAAACGTAGTAGCTAAAGAAGAAGGACCTCCTCTGTAAGGAGTTGTTGGTTGCATAATGGAGAGTAGAGAGGTTCCTTCCCTACCAAATGATAACCTGGTCCAGTATTTTTTACTGAGTTTTTATATTTAAGTGAATACAGTATAAAATACTGGGATTTTAAAAGTTTAGTTAAAAAATTCTGTATTTTATACTGAAATTTTTTCGTGTTTCTCGAATCTAGCTAAATTTCTAAAAGTTTTGAGGCACTAACTAGTTTTCATTTAGCACGTTGCAAACAGGCTACGAGGCCAAATTTTAACTGGCCCCGTAGCTGTTTGCTCCGCACTGAATGAAAACTAGCCAATGGTACAAAACTCTTTGAAGACTAGCCAGATCCGGAAAAATTTCAATATTTTATAATGGAATATGTGAATAAAATTTCAAAATCTCAGTATTTGTTCTGGGATCACTTAAATATGAATTTCAATAAAAAATACTGAAACTTTGAACATGTTAGTTTAAAGTCACACTATAGAATATTGGGACTTCCCACTATAGAATATTGAGACTTTAAATATGAAATCCGAGGTTTTTCTAAAACTTTGAACAAAACTCCCGAATTTTTTACTGGTGTATAGTTCAAAGCTTCAAATGTTTGTATTGTGGCTAGTCTAGGTGTTGTTTAACGCCAAAAGACTGTAAGTGTGTGGGGGTATAATTTGGCTATTATTCAATTAATTTTAAAATAGTGGATTAAACTCATTTATGGCGTCCAAAATTAGCTAGTTATCAACTTTTCACCCTTTGTAATCCATTGGGCCTATCACATGTTATGTTTTGCATGAAATAGACAGATTTGGCACTGATATTATAATTTTAACCCCTATAAAAAATTGTTAGACTTTGATTCCATCAGGAAAAATTCTTTGTGATCAACAGAGGAAAGCATCCGGCAACCGTCAGGCCTTGTTAATAGAAAGGTTTTTCCATTGCCGAGAACGTTTCTACGTGACCCAAATTTCTAAGACTTAATTGGGGATAAATCTGTGGCTGGCTGCCATAAGTGTCTTATTTCTGTAAATCACCCTGTTAATAGATTTTCCATTTCCAATGGGAGTAAGTGCACGAAATGCCACTTTTGCCACTGATCTTTTGGCACAGGCCACTAATACCAAAATATTTAGTTTGTGGCCACTTTTGCTTAAAAGATAGAACTTCAGTCCAGGGCCCTGGATTGAAGTTCAGTCCTTAAAGATAGAACTTCAGTCCTTAAAGATAGAACTTCAGTCCAGGGCCATATGGATTGAAGTTCAGTCCTTAAAGAGAAAACTTCAGTCCAGGGCCATATGGATTGAAGTTCAGTCCTTAAAGATAGAACTTTAGTCCAGGGCCATGTTGACTGAAGTTCAGTCCAGTCTTTAAAGATGGAACTTCAGTCCAGGGCCATATGGACTGAAGTTCAGTCCTTAAAGATGGAACTTCAGTCCAGGGCCATATGGACTGAAGTTCAGTCCTTAAAGATGGAACTTCAGTCCAGGGGCCGTATGGACTGAACTTCAATCAATGATCAGAACTTAAGTCAATGTATATTTAGTAAAGGCCCAAAAATGACCTCTAGTATAAGACTAATAAAAATAGTGGCCTCAAACTAAATACCAGTATTAAAAGTGGCCTCTTGGCGAAATTTTTACTTTCCAATGGCATAAAGGAACCCTTTAGAAGATGATGTTAGATCATTTGCGCATTGCACCCTAATTCTTTTTCCTCCCTCTATCTCAAAGTAGACAACATTTTAGTTACTTTAAATCGTATAAAAAATTGCTGAAACTAATCCACGAAAACTACTTGTTTCGTTCCATTTTAAGTGTCTGGGTTTGACGGAACACGCAGTTTAAGAAATAAAAAACACCTTTAAATTCTGTAATTTTAAATTAAATATGTGTGTTATGTGGGTCAGTGACTTTAAATCTTGTGGTCCAAAACTATCTTTGAATTTAAAAAGTTACCAAATATAGAAACATGCACTCTTTTTAAAACAAACTAAAAAAAATATAGACATTTAAATTGGGACGGAATGAATATAAGCTAAAAGTCTAGCTTTCTAGAGATCTATTTTCAACTTATGCTAATGCCTCAATACGTAGTATATTTACAGTAATAAAATATGGAATAACAAAAAGATGTAACAAAAGACAATTCTACATTTCTACTCGGCCAATTCACATACGGGTAGTGGGATTTCAATAGCAATATTAGGAGCTTAGGCCTTCTGCTTCCCAAATTGGCGGACATAATTATCACCTACTTCGTAACATAGGGACTGGATTACTCTCCCAATTGTGGATGAAATTGTGGATGAAAGTGAGTCAATTTTACCTCCAGTTATGTGGTCCAAAGAAGTCTCAGCTACATCACAGCTTATTCAATTAGATGATGTTGATTTTTTTAATTAACATTCGACAGGATATTTTTATACCAATGAAGTTAAAATATCGTATTGAGATTGAGGGGTGAAAAAGATTTGGGGTGCAGAAGCGAGTAAGAAAATTTAAATGAAGTTGAAGTGTTAATTTTTATGGAAAGAACATGGTAATTTGGTGAATTAGAAACAGATACGTAGATGGAAAACAAATGCTAGTATTATCATTAAAAGAAAATACTAGATGTCAATCAAAGAATAACCCATGTCGGTTTGTCTATCATGATGCTAGCTAAAAGCCATTTTCGCTCTTATTCAAATGTTTTATGATTAGCTTAGTCACTTGGGGTTGTTTCTGCAGTAACAAAGTAATAATAGTGGTTTCAGAAATGCTATCATGTAAAAGTACATTATTGGCCATAAAATTAGGTTTAACACACAAAGTAACACTTCAACTTACTAGTTTTTTTTGTTTGGGTGCTATAGTTTACTGTACTTGGAAAGTTAGAAATTGGAAATTGTTTAAAGCAACTACTGTACATATTAATTTTATAGTAGAACAGATAAAACATGAATTTAGGGAGAGATTAGATATGGTGAAAAACTCAAAAACAGCCCGTAGAAATAGGATATGGATACAAATGCTTTGTAATTAGTTTATGTCTTTGAGGCCTTGTTCTTGATTGATGTCAGGATTGGGGTGCTTTTTAGGTGTAATAGTTTATTTGTTAATGATAATAGTTCATATTTATTACCAAAAAAAAAAAAAAAAACTTACTAGTTTTGTACAGCCGTACTCGTACTTAAAACTTTTTGCAACTAATTAAACACCATAAAAATAACTCCATAGTAGATATAAATAATAATCTTTATTTTATGATAATGGTCTAGTAGCAGTATCATCAAGGGCAATGTGAACATCACATGTATAAGTCGAAAGTTGGCATAATTAATAATCTCACTCAAAGTGACTTTAGTGTAGTGCCTTAGTTCAGCAGCTCTATTGTGTAGCATAATTTATTGTTCTTTATAATCCTATAACTCAATCGTCATTTGTCCACAATTTTCAGCGAGTTATTGTTGTGATTATATTATTTTGTAGCTCCTCTAACGTGGCAGCTGAACGTAAAAAGGTTGAAATAAATTACATTATTATTTCCACGTTGTCTGGAATATGATATTACAAAAGTGGGAACCTTTTCACTGGTTAGATATATTCTTTTTGCTTTTTTTTTTTGGTAGACATGTTGAGAGTGCTGATTACTTAATTGATAACGTCAAAAATTCAAAAGAAAAAAAAAGAATGAATAAATGAATTTGATATCTTTGATAAACAAATTTTGAAATCTTTCTGCCCTTAGTTTCTGGCTTACAACGTACAGTATTTTATAACCTTAATATACAAAAGTAATATTGCATGTAGGCATAAAAGTAGAACTGTATAATACAATTGAATGTGCAATTTCTATGTGTCTTTTTTCGGTAGGAATGAGTAACAATTGTGTTGTTTAAGTGTAGTTTTAAATTTGGGTTAGCGTTATAAATTATAACAATCTAAATCAAAGTTTATCTCAAGAAAGAAGTCCACTGAAAACCCCCATTTTGAGTACAAATCTAATTTCTATTCTCACGAACTCTAACACTGTGGTACGTTAAAACATCTATGTAACCTTCAAAGGTATTTATAGTATTTAAGATGCACAAGCGTAATCGATAGTCACGTTATTGTCAAGAGTTAAAAAGAAGAAAAGTTGGGGAAACGAAGAACATTAAAGAGAAGACAAAAGTAAGTACAAGTTATCTCCACATAGCATACAAATAAAAAGAGTTTTATTATGATTTATCTCCACATAATATACAAATAAAGGTTTCCTTTATACTACATATGATGACCCCTCCAACAAGTTGCCTCAGAGATTATGTCCCCATCCTTGGCACAGGGGATACCACTACTGCACTACACCACTACAAGTTCAACTTTTCACTTAACCTTTTCTTTGTGGACCTTTTTGGATTATACTGTGGTAAAACTCTCTAACATGATTGGTTTAATTGACTGGTTGGTTGGTAGGTTGGTTTGTCCAAAATAAAAACCTCTAAAGAAGCAAGCTAAGGTTTCACCTTGGACTCTTCGCGAATATTCTAATAAAATTTGTACCATGAAAAAACAAAATATACATAATGACTCTAAGCAAATCTAACTTCCTAGTAGTTCCAGACACATGATATCTTGGTAAACATGCACGTAAAAACACACTAACGTTATAAAAAAACTAAGATTTTGGCTATGTCCCATTGATTTTTCATATGGGACAATTATCCGTGCCTGTTCTCTACGTTATCTATGGTTTTGAAGATGTCCAATTCGACATGGTTGAAGCAATTATCAAAACCAAAGTCATTGATACCAAATTCTTGATAACCCGAAAGCCAATTGAAAGTGTCTTCCCAGGATGTCATGTTACTGATAATGCTATCGAAACTTTTTGGTTCTTCAACAGTAGTAGTAGAAGACATTGGAAATTCCCATGGCGAATCGATAAGAGGAGTATCAGCTTCCAGTAGGCAGCTTAGTAGTGGATCATTTTCACTAAGGTTATCAAAGACAAGCTTGGATTCATTAGTGGTGCATGAAGAGTTTTCGGACGAAGAAGCTGAAGAAGAGAAGGAAGAGTTATTATCAAATTCTGTGGAGGTAGCTGCTGCCGCTGTGACATTTGTACTCTGTGGTACAACTTGTACCTGCTGATGACCATTTTCTTTATTTTGATCAGATTCTGTAGTAGGCTGATCACTTAGATTTGCTTCTTTCTTGAGTGGTTCATGTGTAACAGGATCAATCCCCATTTTGAGAAGCTTTTTCTTAATATGTGTGTTCCAATGATTTTTAATCTCATTATCAGTCCTTCCTGGTAATCTTGCAGCAATCTTGGACCACCTGAGCAAAACAAACAGATATGTTAAATTAGTATTAGAACCATACAATTATTGTTAGAAAAAGTTTGAAAACAGAATGGAGACAAACTAACGAAAGATAAGGAAAATAAAGGTTACTATTTCAGGTCCATTTCAAGAAGCTAAAGTGGCTTTGTAGACAAATGAACATTTCTTTTTGAAGCCAGAATATTTTAATATCAGTAGTACATTACTTGATAATGCATGAGTAATCATAAATAATAAAAGTAATAAGCTGTGATCAAGAAGCTTTCATTGCAATCAAATGAACATTTAGGAAGAGAAATATTAGGTTGCTTTAATAAAAAATCATGACCTATGTTGTTTACTTCTTTTTTATTTGGACATAAAAGGCATGCATTGTTTTAAAAAGCAATAAAAGCTTTAGAAATAGTAACATTTATTCTGAACCCAATCATAACTCCTGCAAAAAAGCAAGTATCCTTTTTATGCCTTTCTTTCTATAGCATGAAAATGTATACATAGAGAAAAAACATGCAACCCAAGAAAAAGGCAAGGACAAAAGGATACAAGATCCCAAACATTATAAATAAACCACTAAAACTCATCATTAGTAACGTTTACTAAGAATGAAAAAATAACTCTACCACACAAATATAATAACATCAATACATTTTTTGAAAAATATCACCAAATATATACCTGTTTCCAAGACGAGAATGGAGATCAATAACCAGTTTCTCCTCAGCATCACTAAGAAGGCCTCTTTTCAAATCAGGTCGAAGATAATTAGTCCATCTGAGTCGACAACTCTTACCACAACGTCTAAGACCAGCAAGTTTAGGAACAGCACGCCAACAACATTGGCCATTTGTAAGAATAAAACTTATGAGTTTCTTGTCTTCTTCAGCTGTCCATGGACCTTTCTTCACTCCAAGTTTGTCACAACAAGGTTGTCTTCCCATCACTACTGACTCTCAGCTACCACCAACAAAAAAGAAATTGTGTAGGCTAATTTTATTGCCCTTCTACCCACCTAAATATATAAAAAAATCTACCAACTTTTCTTGCAATTAGTTCTCTCCTTTCTCTCTAAAGTTTTGTTTAAACATATATATTTATTGATTAATGGGAAGTGTATGGCTATATATATATAGTGAGAGAGAATGTAAGATTCCATGGCCCACCAATGGGTTTGTGAAAGCTACTCATGAACTACAATTCCTTTTCTGGTGTTATCGACTCCACCAAAGGAAGTGTGACAGTGAATGATAGCTGATTGTGTGGAGAGATAAATATTGGTCCATAAATAATTAGAGGTGTCGAAAATTTGAACTCTTTCATTGAGCCAAGAGTTTATCGAAAACAGTCTCTCCACCTTGAGGGTATGATCTGTGTACATATCACCTTCCCACTTGTAGGACTACACTCGTATGTTGTTGTTGGAAAATATAAACTCTTGATATGGAGTCGTATTTGATATATAGGAAGTGTTTTACGATCCAAAGTGCAAATTTTTTCGCATAAATTTCAGATCAATTGAAACACTGGTGGGAAAGAAAGAAATGATGTTAACCCAAACACCTAAGTCAATAAAATTCAAACATTCCACTATACTTCTTGCTCTTTAAACCTTTTGCCCCACATATCCAAAGATTTGTGTTTTTTTTTAAATCTTAAATTTCTTCCCATTTTCATACACTATCTACTGTCTCTGTGATTGCACGCTTACTCAACCATTTCGTCATCACCACGTTTACGGGACCTTTCATACATGGGAAGTAATCTCGTACTATGTTTACCCATGATATCTTATTTCTCAGCTTAGTTAAAACATTCGTTTGATTTGTTTACTTTGATGAGTTTGTCAAACCATGTGAACGTAGATACTATTTGTTACCAATTAAACTGAAAATCTAGCACTAGAAGGTTGAATAAGAGGTATTATGTATGGAGATATTTTTTATTAGGTTTATGTCCAATTTTTTTCGTACTTAATTTTGGAATTAATTAATATACAAGGACCACGCCCCTAACTGCATTGAGTAAGACGTTGAGGTAAAAACTTACCCGCACCGGGTGTATACACCCGACCAATAAATAAATGCCACGTGTCAATTTTTTTAAACTATGAGTATAAGTAATTAACTATGGTTAACACCATATATATTTCCACACAACTTAAATAATAATATAAAACTCTTTTCATTAAAAATCATTTAATCCAGTTAATTGAAGACTTACGGGATCATAATTAAAGCTCCTGGCATCAGGAGTTTGGTGTTTGACTATGCAATATTATTATTTGTTTTTCTCTTTTTCTTTTTGGCTCTTATATATTTTTGGTACCTTCTTGCCCTTATAAAATTATGCTATTTTTCAGTAATAAAAATTATATATTTATAACTTCTCATTCAGACATAGGTGTTTCTTTCTCCTTAAATAAAAAATTATTATTATTTTTTTGTGAAATATGTCTTCGACAATATACGATCAATTGAGTTTATGACGGTAGACTATGTATTAGTTTACCAATTACATAACTGAAAAGGTAAAACTGGTTTACACCGAGCAAAATATTGTCATCCAGATTTATGAAAAATTACTGTCATTTTACAAGTAGAATATATAAACTCAACTGAAAAACTAGCTTTAAGAACACAATTTACAAATACGACAATCAACAAAAGAAAGTTAGAGCAAACAAGTAGTTTTCTATAAAAATAAGCAAACAAGAATTGTCTACAAATGAAATGTGTAATTGATATTGGTCTAAAAATTAAAAGGACATAGTTCACTTTCTCCTCAAATGACAAAGTTACTAGCATTCAATCATTCTACACCAAGAATGATCAAATTTTAAGACCAGTTGGCTCCCACCACCTTTCCTAGGTTGTCTGTACTCGTGCAAATATGATCAAAAAGAAGTTTGATTATGACGCTTCAATTGTATTCTGGTCATGGTTTCCATGTACTTGTGGATGATTGCTACAACAATAAAGAACAATTAGAATAGCTATAACTTTAATTCGAATATGTACTATTCATAATAATTGCATTATAGCTACAGGATTCCTACTTAAAAAAGTATTAGTACATTAAAATACCTGTGTTGTTTTCTCAAGACCTTGTAACAAAGTTAAAAATGAGACATTTGGTTCATTCGTATTCAAATCAAAAGCATCATCCTTGCCAAAAAAAAAAAAAAAAATCAAAGGTAAGTATAATATGAAATAATTATTTAAACGTAAGAAACTTCATAAGAAAAATGAATAAAAGAAAACTGACTTGAAAATTCACTTCCGATAATGGAGTCGTTGTTTGATGTGGAGTGTAGATGTTGTCATCAAACAACTTCTTTACTGGTGGTGCAGTGACCTTTTGGGATTTCCCTGTGAACAAACAACACTAGTTAAATTGTTGCAAACTATAAAAGAAGTGCTCAGGATTTGTATAATACTTACTAGTTTTCCCACGAATTGTTGGTTGAGTAGTTTTTCTTTTCTTTGTTTTCTCCCAGTGATTTTGAATACGCTCTTTTCGAACACCTGGTGCTCTTACATAAAGAGGATCCAATACCTTGTCTTCTAAATTTTGCGTACCATTCCTTGCTGAACTATGGACATCATTACTATTCAATGTCCCTAGATATTCATCTAACTCAACCGAAGCATTTTCGAGATGTCTTTCCAAAATTTCTCGGCACTCCAAACTAGATTTGCTAAGGTGAGTAAGATTATAACAAATCTGCATCATTCTATTAGTGTAAACAATTTCAGACTCTGAACTTTCATTCATTGAACAACTTTTACTAGGCAAAAGTCTTATTCTTTTTCTCACATCCTTGGTCCATCTCTACAAAATATATTTCTCAGGGATTTCATACAGTTTGTTGGTAGTAAAAATCAGCAGACAATGTGCACATAAAATACCCATAGATTCAAACATTTTACAAGTGCATGTCACATGTAAAGTTACGGGATCAAAGTAAACAAACCAACTCTTGCTTGACTTATACATTCTTACTTCGTATTTGGACCTCTGACCATCACAATATACATGTGCCTCAATAAAACAAGCTCCGGCTCCTTTGAGAAACTCTTTCTCAAACATGTTATAAATCTTATGAGTGTAGATTGCAGAAACCTGAGTTAAAATTGGACTATCTTTAATAGCAAGAGTAGGCTTACCTTGTTTGCACTTGAAGTCTTCATGTTCCTCATTCAAGCGCCACTTATTTACTACATTTTTCTCATAATTAGTCACAAATATATGCAAATAAGTGCTCAAATCTCCAAGGCCATTTAGTACATGATTAGTAGATTCACTTCGAGATGTGGCTTTCAATCCAGCACTAAACACATCATTATTAAAAGCTGTAGACCACATATGTCGAATATTGTAGAGTTTTTTCAACCACTCATGTTCTTCTACATTGAACGTTGTAAGCATCAACCCCCAAGTTTCTTCAAATTCAGGAATAGAATCACATTCAGACATACACTTGTTAAAAAGTTTAGAAAAACTTTTCTCATTCTTAAGTGAGCCAATATGAGATGGTGCATTCTGAGATATGTGCCATTGACATAATCTATGTCTAGTTTCAGGCATCAGTTCTCTAATAGCAATTGCCATTGCTTGAGCTTGATCAGTTATAATAGTTCGTGGGGCATTACCTCTCATTGACTTTAAAAATGTAGAGAATAACCATTTAAATGATTCTGCAGATTCGTCAGACAAAAAAGCACATCCAAAAATTATATTCTGCCAGTGATGGTTTATCCCAATAAATGGTGCACAAATCATACGATACTTGTTCGTTCTATATGTGGTATCAAAAGACACTACATCACCAAAAACATCATAGTCAATTCTAGATCGACCATCTCTCCAAAAATAGTTAGCTATACGGCCTTCAGAGTCAAGTTGAACATCCCAATAAAAGAGTATTTCACTGGCTTGTCTATTATTAAATTCATTAACAACACTTTGAGCATCTCCAGCTTCCACCTTAGATTTCATCAATTGATTTATAAAATTAAAACAATCCTTCTTCGAATACCCTAAAACATCAGCCCCTCCTGCCTCTTCAGCCAAGTAAGAATAGGTTGCTGTCGGCTTTATACCAGCATTAACCATATTTTCAATCACTAGCCCTTTGCTTTTAGTTATCGAACGAGCAGATCTTAGCAAATGCCTCTTTTTTGGCGAAGCCATCTCATGGTTATGATCTTTAACAAATCTATCCACTATGAAAGGACTATTAGGAGATTGACGCTTAAAAATTATCATTGCAGGACACTTTGACCGTGTGTCTATGTGATTGCAAGTTGTCTTACTAGATTTCCTTTGCCTTTCATCTTTCTCCCCATTCCTATAGCACACGAACCGTTTTTCTCTAAGCACCCCAACACCTGAAAAATAATATTGTTTCTCCTTTCGTACACTAAAACCTTTGGAGTGTGCATATTGACAATATAAGTTATAAGCTTCTACCTCGTCGTTAACAATTTGATCTTTCATTTTTTCTTCTAATTCAATTATGACATTCTCTGAGACTTCCTCTTCAATTTCTTTCTCTCTCTCTTCTTCAGTTTTAATATCTTCTAAAAATTCCCCATGACTCTCAACATTGTTTGTCTTCTCATCAACAATTGACATTCTGATAATTAAAAAAAAAAGTCTTAAGTACTTCTAATATTTATAAATAATTTCATATAAAACGAATAAAACATTTATATCTTCTATAGACTAACATGAAAGCTGGATCATCCAAACAAAGTAAAACTTTAACATGATGTTTTAGGCGCAGGATTATAAGTTACAGTAAGCTCATCTCTTTTTGACATCTTGTAAAACCAACAATATTTGCTATACTAGAGTCAAACAAATTGTAAAAATAGTATCCTAGACAATCACTAATAAATCTATACATGAAAGATTTTATTCCTGAATACTGTGTAATTGACAAAGAGGGTTGCTATACATATGCGCATAAAATAATGAATCACCGAACTCTTCAAGCTCATATATATATATACTAATTTCACTTATTTTAATATTAGTATACTTATAGAAGGTACGAAGTTCACTAACCTGTTATATGCCAATTTTCTGTGCCTATCTCTCTTAACCAACCTGTTAACTTCGCGGCAAATAAGGTCGTGGGAGTCGGATTTCGTGATGAGATCTTTTGGTTCAATGTAAACCAAAGTGAAGAATGAAGAAAAGAAAACAAGACTAGAAATAAAATTGGTGATGAGCGTAAAAGAGAGAGAGAGAGGGGGGGAGTAATTAACCCTAAAGTTGCGTTATTAACTTTATTTATTTTTTCTTTTTTATTAAAACTTTATTTATTTTTTCTTCTTTAGTAAAAATATGACTCCTAATAGGCTTTAGTTTGTCTACTATGGTTAACTTAACTACATTGGGTGTATACACCCGGTGCGGGTAAGTTTTTACCTTGTAGAGGAAGATCAGATTTTCTTTTTGGTGTACAATCCCAAATAGACAGAGCTTTCCAATAATTTTCTTATCATCTTAATTCTTAAGACCACGATGGTACAATCCCAACTTTGTGTTTTTGGAGTACGATTTCAAAGCAAGTTCGAGTTACGATTTAAAAGAAAAAAATGATCAAATAACTTTTCTGAAGACAATGATCAGTGTTATATATATAATGTAAGCACACGAGAGAGGGAATTCCCGTAGCCTTTTTTTTTTTTTTGCCCTTTACGTTGTACGTTCTCAAAATATTCTCCCTATATTTCACTTTTTGTAGTAAAATTTGGGTATGAGAGCCAAATTTGTTAACTTTGACTGTGAATTTCAATATAGATTGTCCAAGTTTTTAAAAATAAAATTTATATATTAAAAACTACATAAAAGATAATATAAGTTATAATAATTTAAAATTTAAAATTTTTATAAGAGATTTAAGAAAAATATGATCAAAGAAGGATGTTGTATTCTCCCGAAATAATAATATTGCTATATAAAGTGGAACGTATAGAGTATAAGAAGTGATCCTATTAAAGAATAACAACAAATAAATGACTAAAGGGGAACGGGAAAAGTAAAATTTATGGAGGGCGGGGATTAAAATTTGCTGCTAAAATAATAAAGTAGTAGGATATTTTGAATTTGCAATACAAAGATATATTTTCTTAATTATAGTTAAACACCTTAATTTATTTCAGTACATTTGGAACATTAATAATAGGGGATTTGTTTGGTGGGGGGGGGGGGGGTGTATGTGGATCCTCTACGTCATAAAGTGTCTGCATTTTTTCGAAGTTCTCACTTGGATGTCACTTGTTCATCGTTAAAATTAGTGTTTTAGATTTAATCAAGTAAATTAAAGTGTTTAATTATCATTAGGAGGATAGATCTTTGTATTTCAAATTAAAAAAGGTTCTTTATCCATCGTTATGGGTTAGACTAGATATTTTGAACTTATTAGAAAGATATATATATTCGCCTAATCTACATACCCTGATTTATTTAATGAAATTTGGAACAATAATTTAAGGGTTAACTGATATTCATTCAAATAAAAAAACAAATAACAACAACAAATAACGGAGAGGAGCTAAATTGTCCTATAGTTTAAATTGGTTCAAGAAGAAAGATTTACAACAATAAAAGTTCTTTATTTCATAATTCTTTTCCAGCCAATTTTAAAAAGAATGATCACTTTATAAATTTGATAATAACTTTACTTTATGAAATAATTCACAAATATATATTATAATTTATTTTAAACCACAAGTTATAAAGTCCGTAAACTTTTCCTTAGTCTTCATGCTCAAACACTAAACAAGCAAGTGTTCTCTTCTTCTTTCTTTTTCTTTTCCAAACGACTCATATCTATCGCCAGATCATAATTGTACTTCTTCTCAGTTTCGTCACATCTAGCCATGTCATCAATTTAATTTCTTCTCTAGGTCTCTCAACATAGTACACCAGAAAATTGACTATTTACTTTTTTAAAGGTTGTCTTATTTCCCACGTATTGGTTATCAACTTTGAAGTGTCTTTGAATCCATGCTTACAAGCCATACAATTAGCCATCTGTTGATAACCTTGAAACATGTACAAACTTGTCTCCTAACTGCGTGTTTCAGTTAATAAAATATAGCCCTACAATTAACTTTCCTGGATTATATTAATTTTATCGTCCTATAAACATGACAGATGGTTAAAAAATGAGAAAACTTCGAGTTTCTGGATATTGGGGAACAAAATGTAGGATGCCGTAAGGCTCTTCATAATAACAATTTAATAAACTAGTACTATAAAATAATTACAGTAATTAATCATTTGCAAAGGTGTCCTAGTACGGAGGTTGACACCACTAATTTGTTTTCTTTGTACTTCATTAACGACAACATTTATACGTGTGCTTGCATGTTTTAGAGAAACAATTAAACCAAAGAGTAGTCATTTTATAATTTGAGTTTATATATATATATAATGAGTCCATTACCTAAATGGTCACTCAACTATTGAAAATAAACCAAGAAAGTCACTCTTATTTGTAATGTTCCTAAATGGTCACTTAGCTTTTGATAATTAACTCAAATGGTCATTCTAACCTGAAAAGTTGCTATCTCCGATGATAAATGCTGATGTGGAATTTTTTTTAAAAAAGAAATTTAAATCCCACTGTCTCCACCCATGTAACATAATTATTTGACCCATACCCAACCCAAATAACTTAATGGGTCAACTATAAAAAAGGCAGTGTAACTTTACTCCTAAGATACTATACGATATTTCCCTCATCATCTTCTTTTTAGAGTTTTATAGGGAGAATAAAAATTTTACTTTCAATCGATTTCTTCCCTAATAAAACCACTGCAATTAAACTAAAATTTTCATAAAATACCATAAAGTTATAACATGATACATATGAAACCTTCAACTTTCCATTCAAGATTCTTGAGTCTTCCTTGAGTCTTCTAATGATAGAACGCAGAAAAATATGTTAACAATATTAATAATATTAACAAAACATAACACCTTATATAAAAGTGTCATACTAACTTTTAGTTTGTTACTCCTAGAAACTAGGAAAAAAAAATAAAGTAAGTTACTCCTAAAAACTGTTAGTAGGCTAGTAAACCATTAGTACGTTACTCCTAAAAACTAAAACTGTTAGTAAGTTACTCCTAAAAACTAACTCCTAAAAAATGCTAGTAAGTTAGTAAACTGTTAGTAAATTATAATTGTTAGTAAGTTACCCCTAAAAACTAACTCCTAAAAAATACTAGTAAGTTAGTAAACTGTTAGTAAATTATAATTGTTACTTTGTTAGTAAGTTACTCCCTACAAACTAAAAGAAGAAAAAAAAAGTAATTTATTAAGCTAAAGAAGAAAATAAAGTAATTTATTAAGATATTAGTCACCAATTGGTAAACCAGAAAATCATTCTCACCAGTTATTAACTCATGCTACTTGCACCAAATATTTAATTCATGTCAGTACCATTCATGATGAGTAAAAGATAAGTAATCGTTGCTTTAGTCATATCCAGTACAATTGTCATGTATTATGTTATGAGTTTATGGTATTTTATGAAAATTTTAGTTTAATTGCAATGATTTTATTGGGGAAGAAATCAATTGAAGGTAAAATTTTGGTTCTCCATATAGAACCCTAAAAAGAAGATGAGGAGGGAAATATCGTATAGTATATTAGCTTTAAAGTTGAAGTAACTTTTTTAGTAGTTGACCCATTAAATTATTTGGTCGGGTATGGGTCAAATAATTATGCTAAATGGGTGGGGACAGTGAGATTTAAATTTCTTAATATTTTAAATTAATTTAAAAAAAAAAATTCCAAGTCATCATGTATCATCGGAGATAGCAACTTTTCAGATGAGAATGACCATTTGAGTTAATTATCCAAAGTTGAGTGACCATTAAGGAACATTACAAAGAAGATTGACTTTCTTGGTTTATTTCCAATAGTTGAGTGACCATTTAGGTAATGGACTCTATATAGAATAATCCAATACTATTGATTTAATTTAACATATTAATTATAGCTGGTACTTTAATTAACAATCATTTTCACTAATTAAATTGCCAACTTCTGATACCTATGATGGAGATTTAGTGGTAATTCTCTTCTAAATGATTTGATTGTGTAAAATATTATTTACACTGTTAATATATAGAACTTATAATTGTTCATTTTAATATCTTTGACCAGCAATGACCTTAGCATCAAATCGGCAGGCATGTTTGCCAAATAGTAACCAGTTCTAGATTATTCCATTTGCATTTGATCTTAAGTTAAGGGGTCGTTTGGTATGGGAACAAGTTATACATGGATTAGTAATACAGGGATTAGTAATACAAGGATTAATAATACGGAGATTAGTATTGCAGGGATTATTTTTTATTTGGTGTTTGGTTCATTGTATTAAAAGGTGTATAACTTAACTTGTGTTTGGTATAAATATGTATAAATTTTTTTTTCACAATTATGCCCTTGACCATTTATAAAAATTTTCGATCTTACATGGGCGAAATGAACTGTGTAGTATACTAATCTAGATACTTTATTTCTCTGCTTATGATTTTTTTGGGTTATTTGGTTCAAGCTCTCTTGGGTTCTTTTTAGCTCATTGTTTTTTTTCTTTTTTTACAACTTCTTGCTTAAAATTGAAAAATAGAGTATATTCTTATATCCAAATAGTTCGACTTTGCCGATCAACCGACTAAATAAATCTAGCATTATCTCCCAAAAGAATTGACAACAGAATATGAATATGACAAATCTCCTGGGTATGATAGCGCATTAGATGGGTTGAGATAACTGATTTCTATATTATCTTTATTTTGGTGTGAGTTTTGAAATTTATGTTTATGATTTGGTTGGAATGTACTTTTTGCAGGTTCTTTCGTAAGATTTTCTTACCAAAGTGACCAACAATATTGTGTTTAGTAGATTTCAGTAAGCTTTTTCTGAGATACTTCATGGCTGAGGGAACCGGAAAGAATTGGTTACCGAAAATATATTTTGTTTCATTTTAAGAGAAAAGAATAGCCTCAAGGGCATGTTAGTCATTTTAGTGCTTAGTCCATGTATAGCCAATACAGGGATTGCTAATTCCATGTAGAGCTTGGAATAGATAGTACAACAAATTCAGTATAAGCTATACCAAGATTAACTATGCTGAGTTCGAAGAATTGTAACCAAACGCTGGATAAGACATGCATAACTTTTATACCAGGATTATCTATGCTAGTACATCCTACCAAACGTGCCCTAATAAGTGGATATAATAATAAGATGGCTACTAATACGTGTTATTCCGTTGTGTTGTTATACACAAGTCTTTCTGGCTGCTAGTACGTGTCGTAAAAGAGAGATTTCTTGAACAAAGGTTCATTCTCTCCATTTTGTGTAATGTAACACATAATTTTTCAATTAGGCACAAATGTAATATAATTAAACTAGTATATATACAATCATGAAGATCAGCAGAAGCGGGACAGGTTATCAAAAGCCCAAATTCCTGGTCTTTGACTTTCAGCTCTTAGCTAAGGTGACTAATGTTTCAAAGTGTACGTCATATGATCAACTGCTCATTTTATCACTCTTGATTTGCTAAACTAAATAATACTCCATGTCTCCCTCTCTCCATTTTGTATGACAATGTTAGGACTAAAAATAAAATAAAATAAAATATAAGATGTTAATCTGACTTATGCACCGTATTAATGTTTAGTCGAAGTTAGTGATAGAAAAATTAGTTTGTTAACATTGTAGACTTGTAGTTTGTAATTTTGAATTGCTGAAAATTATATTATGAATGTTGTAATATTAAATATTAATGAAATAATATCAAATATTTGAAATATCTTACAAAAAAGGAGTTTTTAATATATTGAAACATGGGTGTAATTGATCATTAAACCAATTTTTTTCATTCATATTATTCATAGAATCATAATGATCTTGCAATCTGTTCAAGAGAAAAAGAAAAAAAAAAACATTACGTAATTGTGAGGCCATGTTAAAGCCAGATGGCTAAAGAAGAGCTCTACTTACAAATTAAACAGTCCGAGAAAGGCGTGGTAGATAACTTACAGGACTCTATATTTAGAAATTCTTCCATATGTTGTTCATGGTTTTGATGTTTCGTGATATCGATATATATTGTGCATACATGCATCTGGTAATTTGGAAAATCTATACTTTCCCCATAAGGGTGGTTAACTGATTTATATTTCATTCTTGTATTTTATACATGATCAAGGTCTCCATCATATGAATACTGCTACAAGTATCTTGCCATCATATCTTACAACAATCAGATGATGTCCTAAACTTCATACACGTATAAATTCAAGATTGATATTTCTTTCCACGTAGGAGTTCTTGGATATTGGAAATATATGATCATGAGGACAATGATGAACCATTACCAAAAATTACTTCATTTGATTAGAAGTGAGATGAATTAATGTTAAGAAAATAGACTTTGAATTTAACTGAGCCGAAAGCTAGCTCAATATGAATCCAAGGACCTATATTAATAAATCCACTGGTGAGGATATCAATATCCCTCTACACGCCAAGATCGGCAATTGAAGAGTGAACAATATAATTTAGAGACCCAATATCAATAAATATTGAATTAGGTTGAGTTCGTCTCTATTATCACAAAAAGATTAATAAGAAAAGACATCAATACTCTCTGTGGTCCTTTTTAGTTGTAATGTTAGTCATTTGTATGTCTCTTAAGAAATCATAAATAAGTAGAATACTTTTACTAATTTAATCTTCTTAGTAATTATGTGTTTATTCTCTTCAAGAACAATTAATACTAAGGGTATTATGGAGAAAAAAGCATAGATTTCATCTTGGTATTCTAAATTGACAAACATTTTTGTCCAACTATTTTTAGTAAATGTGACAACTAAAGAGAACAGGTGAGTAGGCCTGGGCATCGAGCCGAGCTCGAGCCGAGCCTAACCGAGCTTATTATGCTACCGAGCCGGGCCGAACCGAGTTTTATATCATATGGAGTCAAGCTGAGCCCGAGCCCGAGCCGAGCTCAACCGAGCTTTGCTAGAATTTGACCGAGCTTGAGGGAACTTTATTATTTTGTGTTCTCATACTTAGTAATATAGAAAATAATATTTTTAAATTCTTCTTTAGATCATAATTATAAATAAGGATAGAAATACTAGTTTATCAATTAGTAATTATTGCATTAAAATATTAAATATAATATAAAGTTCTAATTGTTTTAGTAATCAAGGTAACTGAGTTGAACCGAGCTTATCCGAGCCGAACCAAACTTTAAATGACCTCGAGCCGAGCCGAACCTCTTTTCAAAATGAGCAGAACCGAGTCGAGTTAAAAGGCATTCGAGCCGAGCTCCGAGCCGGCTCAGCTCTATGCCCAGGCCAACCGATGGGAGTATTGTACTCCATTAGTTATAGCGGCAATTTTTCTGTTTGATTTCAACGTTTGTACACTAACAAAACTTTAACGGAAATGCACTATTACGATATGTAATTAATATAACTTACTATTATACTATAGTGATTAATTTATCTTACTTTCATACATATATATATATATATATATACACATATATATATATATATATATATATATATATATATATATATATATATATATATATTCGTATTTCTTTTTCATTGTTATGAAATATTTTCATGTTGACCTAACAGTGTTGGTGCTGGAAAGTGCCATGGTGTTTTACAAGAAAATAAAAGAAGCAAAGAGAATGACGAAGAAGAGCAGTCAAACAGTCAAAGCAAAAATGATAAGAACAAGAAGTCATTTGACCAAAATAGAAAAGCAAAAGTCTTCAGATCTGGGCCATACATACAAAATGAGTTGGACAAATCGAAGCCGTGTAATTTGCAAAGCTGGCACAAGTCTAAAAGCTCAAAAGAATATTCTAAAAAATATATAGGCAACATACATGTATTATTTATTTTGTTTTATTTCTCTTTTATTCTTTAGTTAGTTACATATAGACAAATAGGAATAGGACACCTGTACAGGATTGGTAGTGACAGTTTTGTATATATACAGATAATGTACAGTGTATTGGATCAATGGAAAATCAGAAAATTATCTGAATCCAACATGGTATCAGAGCTTTAGGAACTTTTCCACCAAGTTTCTTTCAGCCTTTTCATTCTTTTTCCGTTCATCACTTTTCATTGTCTCCTTCATAGATACAGACTCTTCTACTCCAAAATCTACCATGGAAACCCCCATCACCAAAGGTCTTAATGAAGATCCAGCTTCCTCCAAAACTGTAGCAACCATAGATCCATCTCACTCCTTTTATCTCCACCCATCTGATTCTCCTGGTATGCTGCTAGTTAACTCTGTTTTTTATGGAAAAGGATATGGGGGATGGCGCAGAGCTATGTATATTGCTCTGTCGGCTAAAAACAAGATTGGTTTTATAGATGGTTCCCAGGTTGAACCATCTATCTCTTCACCTCTTTATGCTTCCCGGTCTCGTAGCAATTATATTTCCTAAAATTGTACTTTAGGTTTTACAATTAAATTTATATTTACTTGAGTCTAAGGCGATTGTTTATATCTCAATTCGATCGATTGATAGGCAAATTACGCTGACAAGTAGTCGATTTTCAGGGCTTTAACTCGAAGGCAATGCAAATATCAATTTCGAAGATATGAGTATGCAAGTCCGATGTTGAGTCAGAATGAGCAATTCGAAGGTAGATGTAAACAGACAAATTACAGCAAATGACGAATAAGCAATTTACGATGACGTGATTTCGGGCGAATTTCTATCGAAGACGAATTACGTGTTAATTTCGTTCAATGCTGAATACTTGATTTTAACCAGATTCGATGACAAAGTTAGATACAATGATAAATAAATGTGATCGATAAAATGTATTCAATCAGATAACAATACGACCGTAAAGCAACAATGACAATTCACTTGATATGCTCGATACTAATAAGCAAGATAAATAATGGATCTACTTATGCGATCAGAGTAACGATAACAAATTAATGAGATCGAATGTGATGAATTAAAGTATTGAATAATGGAAATGGCATGCAAACAACGGAATAGGCAACAATAAATAAATAAATAAAGCGATAAAAGCTTATTGTATTGAAGAATCGGAGGATGGTGCTTCGATGAAAGAGATGAATTTTCTTCCACGCTTGAACCAAGCCATGATTGATGTTTTAATACAATGGTTGCTTTGATAATGATAGTAGATTGATTATGGTATGATGATAAAATAACAATAATGTAATGAGAGAATATATAGCTTGGAGAATGAGAAAGTGGTGTTCAGACGAATGTGGTCTGCAAATAAAGGAACAAAGTCCTATTTATAGGTTGAAGAAAAACTCCCACTTCTTCACGTCTTTCTTTCAGCAGTTGCCTGTTTTCATCAACTTCCGCCGAATCCGCTAAATTTGTTCCGATAAATTTGGGATGAGGACAATCTAAGTTATCTGTTGGAATACTGTCTTCGAAATTCTCCGATCACAACATAGCCTAATCAATCAAACAGTCGAACGAAGCTACTTCTTTTCGATCATAATGTCCTTGAAATCAATTAGTGCCTTGCCATATAAACGAGTCCGTTCTTCTTGTGATCGAACAGAAATCAACCAATACAGATAGTCCCCCCACTTGCCAAGTCGTGTGTTCGTAAAACTTGGCAAGTGGCTTGAATTTTTTTGGCGGAAAAAGACGTGGAACGTTTGTGTCCCTCCATTTTGAAACGTCAAGTTGTCGCCTCAACTTCCCATCGCCGCACGTGTCAGAAATCGTGTGGGTAGCAGTTTTCAACGATTTCCAAGGTAATGATGACTCTTACCTTATAAATACCAACTTCAAACTCATTTTGAAAACTTTACAACTTCCAAATCTTTCAAAATTCTCCGACTCTCTTAAGCAAATCTCAAGAACTTCTTGGTGATTTCTGTCAACTTCTGCTCCAAATCTCTTAAGTTGTTTATTCCAATCGTTGATTTTGCGCTTTTGACAATGTCTTCTTCTTCAAAAAACGTAATTGATGCTGAACTTACTTCTGCTGCGGTAGTTGCCGCCATAGCCCCGCCGCAGTCCGGCACGGTGGCGGAGCAGACTTCCACCGCCGCTGGCACTTCAGTGGACAAGAAAGGCAAAAAAGGAAAGGAAAGGAAAGTGAAGGACTTTGGTCACAAAAAGTCGTATTCGGAGATTCTTTCGAAGAATTCACTTACGAGAACGACTGCAAGGTGAGTGTTCAAAGTGAAGCGGAGCAAAGTAAAAAGAAGAATATTCCGATCGATTTAGTATACTGCGCGATTACGCCATAGTCAATACCACGAGTTCGAGAGGAATGTGGTTGGAAGGTTGGCGACATCGATGTGATGTGCCCTCCAAGGAAATCGACTCTGGCGACCCACGTCGAGGATCATTCCGTAGTACTGACTTAGCCCTTTACCATCGGTTTTACCCTCCCGATCGACAACGTCATCGAGGAATTTTGCAGGATGTACAACGTTTGCCTTGGGCAACTTTCTCCGGCGATATGGAGAACAGTAGTGATTATAAGGTGGATTGCGGATAAGGCGAAGGTGGAACTGACACTTCGCCATATTCTCAACATCTACTCCCCTCGGGTTTATAAAGGAGGGGTGATTAACTTAGCGAAATGGGGCCAACGGGCCTTGATTTCTAACAACGACGACGATATTCGGGGATGGGATCAACGCTTCGTTTTCATCCCAACGGAGCAATTGACAGACCCTGGGAAAGAGCCACTCCCAAGCATGTGGAATCGAACTCGTAACCGTTTTGCTCCCTTTTTTAAAAAAAAAATCGGTGGCCTTAGTTATGAGACTTTGTATTCTCACTTTCAGCCGACAATGTTTTGTTCGATCAAGTCGTCGATATCATACCTTGGTTGATCCGAGTGCTTGATAAGACGACCAATGACGAGAGGGCTTGGAAACCGGTTGCAGCTCTGAAAAAGCTTAAAGCCAAGAATCATGGTAAGTTCTCTTTCGAACTTGCGTTGAACTTATAATTTGATTCGTACCCTTGATAACTTTGAAAATTTTCGTTCTCCCAGGCATAGCTGGTGCCGGAGGTGAGCCAAGTGATGAGGAGGCTGAAACCGAAGGCGGCGAGAAAGTCGATGACGCTCCTCCTCCGAAGAAGAAAAAGAAGTCTTTTCAAGACTTGAAGAGCAAGTACTTGCCCAAGGTAGTAGAAAAAGGGCGAGGGGATAGTTCATCGGCTACGCCCCAAACCATTGAGGATGTGATTGCTGGAACGAGTTCAGCAATTGCAGTGGCGAAAGCCGCCTAAGGGACGACCTCGGTTATTGACATCGAGGAAGAGGAAACTGGGGACGAATCGAGATCTGACCGATTAGTGAGGCGTCCCAAGAAGCTTGTAAAGGAAAGACTCCAGGAAACAGCCATTCAACTCAAGGTGGTTGAACAAGGAGATCTTTCGATTGATGATTATCACCTTTCCCATGTAGCCAAAGAGGTCAATTCGGGCTCAGGAGGATTGCCCAGTAGAGAAGGTTCCATCGTCTCTTTGGACGTTGTGCCTGAAACTCGGGGGGAAATGATCGAGGCCTTTGACCATGAACTTGAGGAGAGGGATCCAACAAAAAGGGAAGATGCCAGCTTTGGATCGACCGATAGCGATGACGAAATCCAAGTACGATGAAGAAACGTGGTCGTCGTTCTTTGGTGCGGATCATGTTGATCCGATAGTACCTCTTCCTCGAGGCGAAGAAGCTGCTGCCTTTGCCGCTTTGGGCGAATCTGAAACAAGGGGTCGTAGATCGCTAATGATAGAAGTACCGCCTAATGTTGATCTGCTTAGATTCCCGAAGCGGCTGGCAGATTATTTGTTCGATGTCATTGGCCCAATGGAGCAAGCTCGGTTGAACACTCACGAAGACCTGAGTTTGCCCTCACAGATTTCTTTTGGTGCTTTCAGGGTAAAGTCCATTACTTTCTTACCTTTGCGTAAATTAGCAATTTACGATGACGTGATTTCGGGCGAATTTCTATCGAAGACGAATTACGTGTTAATTTCGTTCAATGCTGAATACTTGATTTTAACCAGATTCGATGACAAAGTTAGATACAATGATAAATAAATGTGATCGATAAAATGTATTCAATCAGATAACAATACGACCGTATAGCAACAATGACAATTCACTTGATATGCTCGATACTAATAAGCAAGTTAAATAATGGATCTACTTATGCGATCAGAGTAACGATAACAGATTAATGAGATCGAATGTGATGAATTAAAGTATTGAATAATGGAAATGGCATGCAAACAACGGAATAGGCAACAATAAATAAATAAATAAAGCAATAAAAGCTTATTATATTGAAGAATCGGAGGATGGTGCTTCGATAAAAGAGATGAATCTTCTTCCACGCTTGAACCAAGCCACGATTGATGTTTTAATACAATGGTTGCTTTGATAATGATAGTAGATTGATTATGGTATGATGATAAAATAACAATAATGTAATGAGGGAATATATAGCTTAGAGAATGAGAAAGTGGTGTTCAGATGAACGTGGTCTGCAAATGAAGGAACGAAGTCCTATTTATAGGTTGAAATGGTAGGGTTCCCAACCCTAGAAGAACTCCCACTTCTTTACGTCTTTCTTTCAGCGGTTTCCTGTTTTCATCAACTTCTATCGAATCTGCTAAATTTGTTCCGATAAATTTGGATGAGGACAACCTAAATTATCCATTGGAACACTGTCTTTGAAATTCTCCGGTCACAACATAGCCTAATCGATCAAACAGTCGAACGAAGCTGCTTCTTTTTTATCATAATGTCCTTGAAATCAATTAGTGCCTTGCCATATAAACAAGTCTGTTCTTCTTGTGATCGAACATAAATCGACCAATACAGCAATGACATGGTGATTTCCTGGTTATTGAACACTTTGTCCAAAGAGATTGCTGAGAGTGTCTTTTACTCCAAGACTGCTTGTGAATTTTGGAAGGAACTTCCTGATCGCTTTGGACAGTGTAATGGTGCACAACTTTACCACCTTCAAAAGGAACTAAGTGAGATCAGTCAGGGTACTTCTGATATTGCTGGTTATTACACTAAAGTGAAAAGGATTTGGGATGAGCTAGATTCTCTTAATACCTGTGTTCTCTGCTCTTGTGATTGTACCTGTGGGGAAAAGAGTAAAACCCTTCAGGACAATCGTCTGATACAATTTCTCATGGGGCTAAATGAAGCTTACTCTGGTGTTCGTAGCAATATTCTGATGATTACACCACTTCCCAGTATCACACAGGCATATTCTCTCCTTATGCAAGATGAAAGGCAAAGAGAGACTCATGTGGCTTTTCATCCAGCTAAATCTGCCCTGTTAGCTGCACCTCAGCAATAGCTGAATCACAATTCTGGTTACAGATCTGGACAGAACAAAGGAAATTATGAAGGTAAAAGGAAATTGTGGTGCAGCTACTGTCAAAAGGATAATCACTCTACACAAAGGTGTTATAGAAAAAAGGGTTTCCCAGTAGACTTTAAATTCACCAAATCTAACAAGAAATATCAGTCCTCACCTTATCATTAAGTCTCAACCATCCTACACATCAGACTCACATTCCACAGTTCAAAATGAATTCAATCAGTCAAAAGACTATTACCTAGGATCAGTATAACCACATTTGTCAATTGATTCATCAGATGCAGATTACTCAGCAAGGCCCAAGTTCTGAAGCCAATATCTCTGCTCATTGTGCTGGTATACCTAAGCCCATTTTAAACTGTGTATCTTGTTTTTCATATCTAGACTCTAAGTCCTGGATCATTGATTCAGGGGCTTCAGAGAATATGACCTATGATTATTCTTCTCTATTTAAAATTGAGACACTGTCCAAACCTTTACATATCAATTTACCCAATTCATTCAAAGTGCAGGTCAGTCAAGTAGGTTGTGTGTGCATCCTCCTAGGCCTCATCCTAACTCATGTCCTTTATGTTCCAGATTTTAAATTCAATCTTCTCTCTGTTCATAGATTGACCAATCAATTAGCATGTTCCCTAACCTTCACTTCTACTTCTGTTGTGGCAGGGCCCTTCAAAGAAGAGGCCACTGGTTCTTGATGAACTCAAGGATGGTCTTTATCTTTTAAATCCAGTTTTTCAGGATACTTCATTGCCTCAGTCTAGTGCCTTTGTAATAATTCTAGTGAAGTAGTTCTTTCAAATTCAGTTTCTTGTTTAGTATCTTCTAATGATGTAAACCTATGGCACAAACGTTTAGGACATATGCCTATTTCTAATATGAAAAATATTTCATCTCTGCCTTTTAATTCATTATCATCTCTCCTTGTACCTTGTGAAATTTGTGCTAAAGCAAGGCAATCTAAGTTGAGTTTTTCTTCTACTACCATTTCCACTAATTCTATTTTTGAGCTTATTTACATTGATACTTGGGGACCTTACAAAGATTCTACTTATGATGGTTATAGGTATTTTTTTACCATAGTAGATGATTTTAGTAGGGCAACTTGGATATTTCTTTTGAAAACCAAGAGCAATGCATTTCCTATCCTTAAA
Source organism: Petunia secreta (assembly GCA_029990175.1). NCBI lineage: Eukaryota > Viridiplantae > Streptophyta > Magnoliopsida > Solanales > Solanaceae > Petunia > Petunia secreta. The sequence goes on from JARKIP010000054.1 coordinate 5,452,246, forward strand.
TATTTTTTATCCATGGTAGAACGACAGTTTAACACCAAGGTTAAAATTATTAGATTAGATAATGCTCTTGAGTTGGGTACAGGATTGTCTACCTCTTCTTTCCTTTTCCTCTCTTGGCATAATTCATCAAACTACTTGTGTAGCCACACCACAACAAAATGGTGTGGTCGAATGCAAGCATAGGCACCTTTTGGAAACATGTAGAGCTCTTCTCTACCAATCTAAGTTGCCTACTAAATTCTTGAGGAATTGTTTACTCACTGTTACTCACTTACTTAACAGATTCCCCTCTAAAGTCTTTCATTTCAAGTCCCTATGAAGTTTTGTTTGGATCAGTTCCCTCTTATCATTCTTTAAAATGCTTTGGATGTTTATATTTTGCTTCTACATTATCTAGTCATAGATCCAAACTTGATCCCAGATCAGTGAAATGTATCTTTCTTGGATACCCTTCCAACAAGAAAGGGTATAAGCTTTTGAATTTGCTTACTGTGTCAGTTTTTATTTCAAGAGATATGGTCTTTTATGAAGATGTCTTCCCTTATTCTGACCCTATTCCTAGGCCCATTTTTCCTTCCAATCTCTCTCTTCCTAGTGAACTTCACTCACCTTGCTCTAGTCAGCCTACAACCTCATCTTCTCCACATTCCCCTATGGTGCACTCACCTCACCTGCCTGCCTTTTCACCCTCTTCTACCCCTGCTATCAGTTCCTTTCCTTCCCCATCCAGGCTGTATCCTTCCCCCATTCCTAGTCCTCTCACTACTCCTCCTATTGCCTTAAGGAAATGGACTAGAATCACTCAGGCACTAACCTATCTTAATGATTTTATATGCAATGCAATCTATTTGACTGATGTTACTACTACCTGTTTTGCTGCACATGTAACACCCTCCACCATTTCTTTTTCTACCCTTCCCCATTCAACACAAAACGTTGTCACTGCCATCTCTCATGTTACTGAGCCTACCAGCTACTCTCAAGCAGCACTGCATCCCTGTTGGCAGCAGGCTATGGCTAAAGAATTTGAGGTTTTGCAAGCCAATGACACCTGGAAGGTGGTCCTTTTACCTAAGGGAAAGAAGGCTCTACCTTGTAAATGGGTCTACAAGGTCAAATACAGGTCTGATGATCTCGTTGAACGTTTCAAAGCAAGGTTGGTCATCAGAGGTGACATTCAAAGGGAGGGTATCGATTACACTGAGACATTTTCTCCAGTGGTCAAAATGACCACTGTTCGTTGTCTCACTGCTATTGCAGTTAAAAGAGGTTAGAATTTATATCAATTAGATGTTAACAATGCTTTTGTTCATGGTGATTTACAGGAAGAGGTTTATATGAAATTTCCTACTGGGATGCCTTCCCCAGGTCCTAATTATGTCTGTAAGCTGCAAAAGTCCCTTTATGGGCTCAAGCAAGCCTCTCGGCAGTGGTATTCCAGGCTTACTGCAGCTCTTAAATTCAAGGGATACTCTCACTCGTTGAATGACTATTCCCTCTTTTTTAAAAAGACTGACACTCATATTACCATAGTGGCTATTTATGTGGACGACATCTTATTAAAAGGTGATGATCCTAATGAGATTACTCAATTAAAGCAGTTCTTGAATTCAGAGTTTCAAATTAAAGATCTTGGGATTGCTCATTATTTTTTAGGCATGGAATTGTTAAAAGTAAACAAAGGGATCATCGTAAGTCAAAGGAAATTTACCTTAGACTTGCTCACAGAGTTTGACTGTTTAAATTCCTGCCTAGCCAGGTCTCCTATTGAGCCTTCTTCCAAACTCTCTGCTGATTTAGGGCCTCTCTTCTCAGATCCTACTCTTTACCGTCGTCTTGTTGGAAAGTTAAACTTTTTAACCCACACTCGACCAGATCTAAGTTTTTCCGTCCAGCACCTTAGTCAATATATGTCCCAGCCTTGACAGGCTCATTTTGATGCTGCTCTCCATTGTCTTCGCAATCTACTTTCTGACCCTGGGCTTGGCATATTCATGTACTCAAATCCGTCTCTTGATCTTCTCGCTTTTTGCGACTCTAATTGGGCCTCTTGTTTGGACTCTCGTCGTTCAGTCTGTGGTTTTTACATCACCATTAGTTGTCCCCAATCTCTTGGAAATCAAAGATTCTCTCTCTTCCGCCGAAGCCGAATATAGATCTATGCGGCGTGTCACTGCAGAACTCACTTGGTTGATTCGCCTTCTCTCCGATCTTGGGGTTTCACCTTCTCTTCCTGTACCACTTCATTCCGATAGTCAAGCTGCGATCCATATCGCGAAAAACCCTGTTTTTCACGAACGAACCAAACACGCTGATTTGGATTGTGATTTCATTCGTCAGCAGTATCTCGCGGGTCTGATTTACTTGTCATTTGTTCCCTCTCATTCTCAAATCGCAGATATTTTTACGAAATCTCTCCCAGGACCTCTTCACAATTCTATTTTGGGCAAGTTGGGTGTGATTTCCACCCCCTCCAACTTGAGGGGGGTGTTGGTGCTGGAAAGTGCCATAGTATTTTACAAAAAAAAATGAAAGAAGCAAAGAGAATGACGAAGAAGAGTAGTCAAACAGTCAAAGCAAAAATGATAAGAACAAGAAGTCATTTGACAAAAATAGAAAAGGAAAAGTCTTCAGATCTGGACCATACATACAAAATGAGTTGGACAAATCCAAGCAGTGTAATTTGCAAAGCAGGCACAAGTCTAAAAGCTGAAAAGAATATTCTAGAAAATATATAGGCAACATACATGTATTATTTATTTTGTTTTATTTCTCTTTTATTCTTTAGTTAGTTACACATAGACAAATAAAAATAGGACACCTGTACAGAATTGGTAGTGACAGTTTTGTATATATACAGACAATGTACAATGCATTGGATCAATGGAAAACCAAAAAATTCTCTGAATCCAACAAACAGTACGCGGCAAAGAAAAGGAAACAGAACAAAAGAGGAATTTCTTAAAAAGTTGGAGCTTTCTAGTTCAAATGATTAATTTCTAATTTTAAGTGCTGTCCTTACTGTAGAAGTTGTGAGTTCATCATCATCAGCTAGCACAATGTCAATGTATCCAAACAATTATAGTCTGTTCAGATTTCACTATTTAGTTTTGAATTTCCTGTGCTTATTCACACACCCTTGAGAAAAAGAAATTAAATGCGAGAACAAAATGCATTATCAATTTGGTTAAGAAAGCATTAAATATTGAATTTGCACGTATCTCTCAAATATTAATTTGTAAATATATCTTACTGAGCATAATTTATAGCCTGTTTGGCATTGCTTCTCCAGAGCTAAAAGTATTTTTTTTCAAGAAAAATACTTTTTTTTTAGAATTTTGAGGTGTTTGGCAACCAAATAAAAGTACTTTTAGGTAGAAGCAGAAGCAGTTTTTCTGCTGTTGGGGAGAAGCTACAAATATCTGCTTCTTCCAAGAAGCAGAAGCAGTTTATTAATTTTTCAAGACAAAAATATCCTTACTAAAAATTTATATTTACCAAATTATCCCTCATTAATTAACCATATCTCTCTCTAAATAAAATTTTATCTTTTTCCCATTTTTCCTACTATATACTTTTATAAATCTTCTTCCTCTTACGACTAGTTTTTATTTCTAGTTATTTCTATCAACCGTATATAGGATCTCCTATTCTTTAAATCATTTTTTAAAAGTAAGTAATTACTAGAAATTTTTAATTCGGTTATCACTTCGATTTAACTATATTTTATGTTATTCAATAGCTTAAATTTATATATTTTACTTTGTGTTTTACGTTTTAACTAAATAATTTTTTTAATTAAAGTCTTTTATGATAAATATTTAAAAAATTTCTTTGTTTTACTTAATCCAAATGTAAAATGAATTTGGATGTCTTTTTCGTTATTTAACACTCAAAAGTACTTTTCATAAAGATTAGCCAAACACAAATTATTTATCAAAATTACTTCTCCACTGAGTTATCCAAACACAAACTACTTATTATCTAAAAGTATTTATTTGAAAAGTACTTATGCCAAAAGTACTTCTCAAATTAAGTGGTTTTTTGCAGCAATCCCAAACATGCTCTTAGAAAGTGATAAGAATCACTCATATTCAAGAGTTTCCAATTTGGTTAAGAAAGCATTAAATATTAATGTGAATGACCAATTATAAACGATTACTCACTCCGATCCATTTTATTTGATTTTTTCGCCTTTTATCCTTGGTCCAAAATAATTAATTTGTTCAAAGTTCAAGAAGCTTTTAGATAGTTCTTCCCAAATATACCTTGTCAATAAATGATCTAAATACATTTTTTAAAGGTCCTCACAAATTTCTATAAGTAAATTAGAAAGACACAAAGATTAATTTCGTAAATGGCCTTTTTAATTAATGCTAAAAAGTAAATTTTTTAATTTACGTGAAACAATCAAAAATTCAAATAATATGGACAAGAGAGAATATGAAACTTTTGCTCATCAAAGGGGTGAAACGTAAATTCTATTCACAGCATTACTCCCACAAAAGTTTCTCAACTGTAAAGTAAAAGAAAAATTAGGACCACAATGAGTGTTATTTAACTCATTAGAGCATCACATATAAGTCGAGTTTCATACTAGTTCATTAATTTAATCATTTCTTATGCAACAAATGTACAGGCAACAATTACATCATTATGGCTTAAGCACCATCTTAAAGCGACTCATTAGCTAACAAATTGCAACTCTAAAACGTGGCTGTTAATGTTTATTTTCCAATAATATTGAATTTGCACTTTTGCTGGATCACAGAACTAAAAATCAAGCAAAAGTAACCATAAACAACTAAAGTTAATGATATCATTTGTATGTAATGCATACATCATTAAACAAAACAAAACACTCTTTAAGTCTTAATAATGTTATGATATATGCTAGAAATTATATATTTTACTTTAAATTCTTCATTCTTTTTCCTTTTTGCTTTATCTTGGGTAATTGTGGCCCACTTCAGGAGTATTCAATTAGAGGTCAGATTAGAGTAGAAAATAGAAGCTTTCTGATTATTCATGAACTCCATAATTAGTGACTCAATGAAGAGACAGTAAAGATCATAAATTTTGTTGAATGCTAATAGAAACTAATGGAGGTGTGGACTATTGTCTCTAAAAATGTTTGTGGTTTGTGAGGAAATCATAGGAATTAAGTGACTTGTTTCACCTACTAGTATCATTTAAGGCATGCATTAAGGTAAGCCACTAGAACTTTATCAAATTCGTCATAGTTCTTTTCCTTTTCACTTTGGGAAAAGGTATCTTTGAGAAAAGAGAAAATAAAATAAGAAATGCAGGATATCATCCACAAATAGCATTGAGAAGCTTTTAAGTTAGTACTCCCTCCGTCCCAATTTATGTGGCATCATTTGACCGGGCATGAAATTTAAGAAAATAAAGGTTGACCTTGTTAAGTATCGATTTTACCCTTGAAAAAGTAAGAGAGAAAAGATTTGAGTATTAAAAAAGTTGTTGGTAGGTTTAAAAATATGTAGGACACAACAAAGGTATAATAGAGATGATGCATTAAATAGTTGTCAAATAAGGAAAGATGTCACTTATTTTGGGACAAACAAAAAAGAAAATGGTGTCACATAAATTGGGACGGATGGAGTACCAATTTAGTAGCAAGAGAAAATATAAGGATTTTCTTGGAATTTTTCAATAGGCGAGGAAGATTTTCTTTGATATGCATAAATGTTCAAGCGTAGTGTTACAACAAAAGATAGTATAGTTAAACCTCTAATTAATTCTTAATTGATAGTTTAAGAACAAAAAAGAAAAGTTTTAATACCCAATCTAAGGCTTCCTTTTTTTTTTTAAACGTCTCGAGGTCCGCATTTTGCCTTGATTAATTTCTAGGTTCTTTTACAATAAAAGAAAATAGATTTTACATCTGAAATTTTCAGCTTTCTCCATTACCAAAGCTACACCAATGCAAGTGGGCAAGTAATATTAGAAAGTTCCTTAATTTTGTATTGTACTGGTCCCATTGCACACCTAAAGACGTTCGAGGGGATAGTGTTTATATCCGATTCTTTTGATACACTTGTTAAGAAAACTTTAACTGCTTTAACAACATAAAGAATCAAGTTCTCGTGTTGGTCCAAGTAAAAATACTAAAAGTAAATTACAAAATGTAAAATAAATATAGTATTTTTATATGGAAAACTTCTTTTTCAAGGGAGTCAAAATCCACGACCTACTATGGTGGGATTTCTCCAATTTTTCAATAAACAAGCAACAAAGTTCACAATACAACAGCGTGACCAGTCCAAGCTACTTTCACTACAATCAAGTCCAAGCCTTGTAGTGATCTACCTAAATAGTCCAACCTAGTCAGTTGCACGACCAGTCTAAGTCGCAACTTCCGCTACAACCTACCACTGTAAATTGTAGTAACAAAGGTTCCCCTTTACTAGACACCAATTTTCTATGCTGCTATAACAGGCGTATATTGGTACAACTCGATCATCTATTACATCAACTAGAAAAAAAAAACAAGAACAAAAGAATAACATATCTTTAGACCAAGTTCTTCGATCTGCTTGTGATGTACGCAATCCAAGACTGCTTTGGATTTTGCCTTGTGAATAGTTCGTAAGTGCATGACATCTTGAAGTCTTCAAGATATTGAATATATAGTGTGTAGGAGTCATTTATGAGCGTATTAAAACCTTCCTTGTAGGACTTGGGAAGAAGCCTGTCTCCTTTATGACTTTTCTTCCTACACAAGTCTTTTCATTCTTGGACTCTAGTAAATATCTTCCGAATTAAATCTTTTATGCATCTTTCAAGAAGCTTTTCTCACCTCCGTCGAGGGTTTTAGGGTTTATTTATTTGCCCTACAAGAAATTAAACACACTGCAACATTAAGTGAGTCCAAAACCAATAACGAATGCAACTTTGCTCGTTTGTGGAATCTTCCTTCGCACAAGGTCCTTCTCCTAGTCTAACTAAAAATCTTCTGTTTTCAGGTTCCACTAGGATTCAGCACTTGATATATCACAAGAACCTAGTCCATGAACTATTCTCCAGCATAGTGAATTAACATGCGTGCAAATGAATTTAACCATGTACAAGTACCATTTGTCATACTAATAAAACATAAACAAGCACCATTTGTCATACTAATAAAACATAAGGGCTAAAAATTTGTTAATCATCAAAACATTAAAAAGGCTTTTTCAACTACATGTACTTTCTTTCATTCGATTTATGCTTTACAAAGATATATCTCTTCATTTTAATTTATGTGATACTATTTTTTTATTAGTCTATTCTATAAAGAATGAAATACTTCTATATTCAAAATAATTCTGCCCGTACTTCTCATTTCATATTTAATGAAAAGCTTCTTAATCACACTTAGGGGTGGGGAAATGGGGGAGGGGATTATATTGTGAAGAATCGAAATCTCAGTGGATCGAACTCTCACCAACGAGGTGAAAATTCAGGTAGCCAAATCAACTTTACTACTAATAAAGTTCCCTAACTCCTTCCTTTCCAATTTGCCTTAATGACTTTCTTTTACAAAAATTAACAAGTTAAGACAATTATATAATAATTAGAATGCTTTACTATAAATCGATATATTTAATTATGCATTAAGTACTAGGAACTGGAAATGGTTCAACATATCTCTCCGGATTTTGAGTGGAATAAAATAACCCTACAAAAATAGCTTGCATTTTATTTTCATACTTTTACGTGTAAAATTAAAAATTTTGTTGGAAATTGTGATATAAATCTAAAAAAGAACATATAATGCGTTACAAAAACAAAAACCAATTGAGTCACTGTCATAGCTGTCTCAGTACCTTTTGAAATTAATGATGGAGGCTAAAAGAAACAAAACGTCGTGGGCAAGTACAATTACACATAAAATCCATGGAAATGCCGCATACTTAGTGTATTGATCGGTTTTCTGTTCGATCACGAAAGAAGCAAACTCGATCGTATGCAACATGCAGATTCACTTCGAAAGTTATGAGATCGGAAAGAAGCTGCTTCGGTTTGGTTTTGTTCAGTTATGCGATGTTGATCGGATAAAATCGGAAACAACATTATTGTAGATCAGGTTAACTGACCCTCATCTCTAAAATATCGGAACAGATAGGGCGAATTTAGTGGAGTAGATGACGACGTGCAACAGTGGGATGAGAAACGTGGGGGAGTGGAAGTCTGCTAGGGTTTGGGGATTCTCCTCCATTTCAACCTATAAATAGGGCCTCATATTTTCATTTAAGGACACGTTCATCCGAGCAATATTACTTTACTCTCTGAAACCATTATTCTCTTGTCAAGAAAATAGTCAACAGTGTTTTTTACCTTTGTCAATTTATTACGTCAGAGATCCATCATTGTATTTAAAGCTTCGATCGTGATTTGGTTCAAACGTGGAGGGAGATCTGTTCTTTCCATTGAAGCAACATCCATCGATCCATCAAATACAATAAGTCTTTACTGCTTTGATTATTTATTTGTTGCTTGCTTCGTTTAAATCTACATTCATCTCGATCATAACATCTTTTGCCCGTTATCTGTGTTTAATTTAAACAATCTGTTATCGTCACTCATTAAACGACTAATCGACTTGTTCATCGGATCCATTATTCGATTAAATTTGTTCATTCGCCATCGTTTTACGTTTATTCATTTCACTTGTTTATCATCGTATTGCTGCTATTTTCACCGACTCAAGTATCATAACCGTGTTCGGATAACTGTGCATCTTGATAAAACGAAGTCATCTCATCGTATATCATTATTCTATTACTTAGTTCGAATTTGTTTGACAGCATTTATACCCCTGCTTGACATCGAATTTACTTGATACCGAATTTACTCGACATCGATTTTAGAATTGCTTCCAGATCAAATTCTTGAGGTCAATTAATTCGTTCACGTAAAATATTTATCAAACGATCGAATTGAGATATAAAACGATCGCCTTAGACTCAACTAAATATAAATCTAATTGTAAAACCTGATACATTTTTTGGGAAATACAGTTTGGCGCCCACCGTGGGGTCTAGGCAATCGATTTATTCCGAAATTTGAACCGCTTGATACTACTTACGTTTGCTTTCTTGTCTTGAAATGGCAGATGAACGTAACATCGACGCTTTGAACGGTCAACAACAGCTCAATCCCAATGACGGGGTTCATGTTCCGGCCCATGCTGAAGCGGTCGATGAATCTACCAACAACGAACAGGATCCAACTCGCGACAACATTCCTACTGGTTCACAGTTGAACGCACGCCAAGCGCGGCGTTCAGGCGAGGAGCCCGCAGTCGAAACTGAATCAGGAAGCGCAAACGCGGCACTGTTTGCGTATCTGAAGCGGCATGATGCTCAGTTCGAAATGATACAAGAGCAGTTGAAGGCACTATCTAATTCTATCGGAAGTAAAGCACCTGCCTCTCCGATCACACCCCCAGCAAGCATTCCGACTTCAGTTCCTCAGGGCACCGTAACAGGGGGACTTGCAGCGGGGGTCGGATCAGGGGGATCGGGTACTGCCGCCGAAGCCATGGGAGTTCCGGCCTCGGTCACAGCAGAAGTAAGAATGATGGCAACGATGCAAACCTTGTTGAATGATAATATCGATAAGAAGTTCAGCGAAATCAAGTCATTTATGGAGAAATTGCCAGGCGTTCCGAAATTGGCTGACAAAGGCACTACAAAATCGATCTCAAAACGTCCTTTTCCAGCAAGTGCAGCCCCACTACCTATACCAAAGACTTTCAAATTACCGGAAAGCTTGAGATACGATGGAACCACAGATCCAAGGGATTACATTGATATGTTTTCGGTTGCGGTTCAGGCAAACGACTTGACCCCGGAGGAGATCAATTCAGTCAGCCTTAAGAAGTTTTGTGAGACATTGAAGGGGGCAGCGCTGAAATGGTATTTACAGCTGCCCGAAAACGAAATATTAAGTTTCGACGACATGTCGGCGAAATTCATTCGTTCACATACTGGAGCAAAAAAGATAGCACCAAGGGTCGAAGACATCTTGAACGTAAGGCAGCGACCCGGGGAAACCATCAAGCAATTTCTAAAAAGATTTAACGATGAGAAGATTCATATACCAAATCTCGAAGAAAGGTGGGCATGTTTGACCTTTGCTAACAACTTGCGCACTGATTCAATTGAGGCATGGAAACTGAAGGATCGTCTTAGGGAAATCGATGCATGGACTTTCGATGTATTGTACCTCGAGTGCGAGACAAGGATCAGGGCCGAAGAGGAAGAATTGCAGCTAGCCCGAAATAATTATCATTATGATCGGCCGGCAAGAAGAGTTGATAACGACATAAGAGACTACAGGGACCAACGATGGGGGCCCTACAGTTTCCATCGGATGGGGAGCAACAACCACGAAGCTGGTAGCTCCAAAAATCAGTCAAAGAAAGCCTAGCCAAACACATCCTCGGCTCCGAAAGACCAACCACTGCCTCCAAAAGTAACGGAGTACAATTTTTGCATATCGACACCAAATCTGGTGAATCACTTGAAAGGGATGGGTGACAAAGTTGTAAAATTCCCAGGTCGCATAAAGTCAAATCCAAATACTAGGGATGAGGCTCTGTGGTGTGCATTTCACCATGATTTCGGCCATACAACGGAAGAATGTAAGGCGCTGAGATATGAAGTGGCCAGCCTGCTGGAAAAGGGTCACTTAGTCGAATTTTTGACTGAGAGAGGACGAAACAATTTCAATAGGAAGAAAGATGATGAACCACCAAAACCTCCTGCTCCCAGGAAAACGGTGAATGTCATTACCGGAGGAGATGGTGTTTGTGGGGTAACCTACACTACAAAGAAATATGCAAAAGTCTCTTTCACACGAGACAAACGAACACGAGACGACATGACCGATGAGATCGTGTTCGGGGATTCCGATTTCGATGGAAGGATTCATCCCCATCATGATGCACTTGTAGTAACAACAAGGATCGACGACGCCGATGTTAAAAGGGTGCTAATCGATGCTGGCAGTTCGATTAACATCATACATGCAAGAGTGGTTGAACAATTGCAGTTGAGCGATAAGATTGTGCCTCGCTCAACGGTCCTGTCAGGTTTCAACAATTCAAGTGAGGTGACCGTTGGGGAGATTATGATCAAAACCTATGCAGAAGGAGTGGAGAGTGAGACATCGTTTCAGGTGATGAAGGGCGAAATGGCATATAACGTGATTTTGGGTCGATCATGGATCCACGCTATGGGAGCAGTTCCATCGACTTTACATCAAGTTGTGAAGTTCCCTACCCCATGGGGAATTCGTGAGATCAGAGGCGAGCAACAGGCTTCACGAGACTGTTACTCAGTAGCTGTCAAGGAAGGCTTTCGACTGTAGCAATCACAGCTAGTGGAACCCGTGGTCGGAAGCTTCACTTCGGTTCCGTCGTGCGATCAAACGCAGCTACCGGAATCCGAAGTCGAAGGCGACTTCGCACAGGTTTCACCATGTAAGCTAGTGGGACCCGTGAACGAAAGCTTCACTTCGGTTCTGTCGTGCGATCAAACGCAGCTACCCGAATCCGAAGTCGAAGGCGACTTCGCACAGGTTCCACCATGTGTGAGAGAACCGCATAAACAAGAAGCTGGAGACTCTACGATAGAAGAACTTGAGGAAGTAACATTGTTCGATGACAATCCTGATCGGAAAGTTTATGTTGGAGCTGAACTGAACATCGACGTAAAAGCAAAAATCATATCCTTCCTCAAGGACAACTCTGATTGTTTTGCTTGGTCCCATGCAGATATGGTGGGAATCGATCCAAAGGTCGCCACACACAAGTTAAATGTCGACCCGAAACATCGGCCGGTGAAGCAAAAGAAACGGCCAAATGGAGGATTCCGAAGGAAGGTGATCAATGATGAGGTAGAAAGGCTGTTAGCAAATGGGTTCATTAAAGAAGTAAAATATCCAGAATGGCTTGCAAACACGGTTGTAGTACCAAAGAAAAATGGCAAATGGAGGGTATGCGTTGACTATACCGATCTCAACAAAGCTTGCCCAAAAGATTCGTTCCCACTGCCTCACATCGATAGATTGATCGATTCGACGGCAGGTCACGAGATGTTGAGTTTTTTGGATGCCTATTCAGGTTATAATCAAATATCGATGGATCCATCAGATCAGGAGAAGACATCGTTTATTACAGACATGGGGACTTATTGCTACACGGTCATGCCTTTTGGTCTAAAGAATGCCGGCGCTACTTATCAGCGTCTGGTCACCACTATGTTCAAGAATTTGATCGGGAAAACCATGGAAGTCTATATCGATGACATGTTGGTCAAATCTCTTGAGAAGGGAAATCATCTAAGTCATTTGGAGGAAACTTTTACAATACTAAGGCAATTCAACATGAGATTGAACCCAGAGAAATGTGCGTTCGGGGTTGGATCCGGTAAGTTCTTGGGATTCATCGTATCGCAAAGAGGAATCGAAGCAAATCCAGACAAGATCAAGGCGATCGAAAACATCCCTGAGGACCTGACAACGGAGAAAGAAGTTCAACAGCTGACCGGTCGAGAAGCCTATCTCAGCAGGTTCATCTCGAGGTCATCTGAACGATGTCACAAGTTCTTTTCAGTACTGAGAAAGAGCAAAGGTTTCGAATGGACACCAGAATGCAAAAGGGCTCTTCGGGAACTGAAGCAGTACCTTTCCAATCCACCGCTTCTGTCAAAACCAATTGAAGGAGAAATGCTGCTGATCTACTTGGCTGTTTCCGATGTCGCTGTAAGTGCTGTCCTCGTTCGTGTAATCACCTAATTTTGGCACACAAAATTCAAAATGCTCAAAATATTCGTATTAGATTCTTAGGACGTGTCGTTAATTTTTCTGGACTTCTAGTGTTTGTTCTTAATTAAATTTGTTTCTAATTAAGACGTTAAAATTTGAAAATTAACAAAAGTCACTTGTTACGTGCTTAATTTTTTATAGTTCTATGTTTTAATTGTGATAGTATTGTAAAGTATGTGGTTTGATTTTAGTTTAGTTATGTGTGCATAAATAGTTTTATGGCCATTTGTGAAAAAATATGTAGCCCATTACTTGGCCCGTCAGCCCACTTCTCAAACCCGGCCCACACCCATAATATATAAACCCAAAAGGCTCATTTCTTGCTCATTTCCCCTCAAGTCCCATGTGACTAGGGAAACTCTGGCCAAATCTCCCTCAGTCACCGGAAATCGTCTCCCGCCGTGGCCCCGCCACTGTTCCGCCGCCGGCCACCACCTCCGGTGGCCGGAAAAATACAAAAGTTATACCAATCGACTCCTCTCGACCCCCCCATTCCGTTTCTCAACTTAGTTTCTCCAAATTCTAAGCCGATTCTCGTAGATCGACGGTCAAAGTTGCGGTCAAACCAAAATCCGGCCACTTTATGTTTTTTCCGGTAAGTTTTTTTGTTTCTCTTCTCTTTTCCTTACTCCCCCTCTCTCACCCCCGTATCCCATCTCCTAAAAACCCCGTCCCCAGTCCGTTTCTTTTTTTTGTTTAGCCCGTTTCTGTTTTCTTTTCTTCCTTTCGTCTTCTTATTTTTTTTCGTTTTTCTTTTTTTGTCATGGTTCGATGCTGCTACTGTTGTTATGTTTGGTTCGGGTGAGCTGCTATGATTGAGGCTGTGATGATGGTTGTTTGAAGGGGCGGGGCTGTTTTTCAGTTTTGGACGGAGGCAGTGGTTTGGAGTTCGAGCGTTTAGGCAGTTGGGGGGTGTGCATTGTTGGAAACTATGGTTTGTGATGATGGTTTGGAGGGGCCGTTTGTAGCAGCGACGAGGCTGTGAGGACGATGGTGAGGTCTTGGAGGCGCTGCGATTGGTGTGTACGAGGCAGCGATGCAGTGCTTTCTTTGCGGATTAGAAGGCAAGCTTGATGCCTCTTTACTTTTCTTTGTCATTGTTATTTAAATGTTTGGGTTTAAATATGGGATCATGTAGTATAAGTCCGTATGTACATCTTTTTGTTGGAAAGATTTGAACCGTATATTTGTTGAAATGAGATACGTTTATGTTGAAAGTGTTCTAGATTGCTTCAAGTTCAAATCTTAATTAGTAAGTTTAGTGTGAATTGTTCCAACTCGTGTGCTTGTTGTTTAAGTTGTAGATGAATCTGTCGTTTAAGTTTAAGTATGTTTCTTGCCATTGAATTCTTGAATCCTGTTTGGCTATATTCTTAGGATGGCGCTTTATGTATTGGTTCTGGCAATGCATTTCTTCAAGTAGAAATCATGTGTTAGGTCTAGTACTATATAGCATGATCATTGTATGTTTGAGTGCGTGAGCTTGGAGAGTAATCAGTTTAAATTTGATTTACTTTTCTGTGATAAGGGAGTGTATGATCTTGCAAGTATCTTCATTAAACTCATTTCATTTACTTGATTAAACATGTCCAGGAATATTGTTAACTAGTTTAGGCTGTTTTGTTTCTTGATTTTGAACTAATTTTGGAATCTGGTTATATTTTAGTTAGTTTCAAGTTAGGGGTTTGTTTTAGCTTTGTTTAATTTTAGTCAATTTAGTTAGAAATCTAGTTGCTTTAGTTTAGTTTTAAGTCTAGTTTGGGGCTGATTTAGTTGTCTAGTTTGGTCTTGGTTTCCTTCTAGTTTATGTAATGAGTATTGGGGGTCCTCTTAAAGGACCCTACTTGTAGTTTTTCAGCCTTTAGGACAGTTTTAGGTGGCTGTAACAGTAGCTATAGCTGCTGTACTTTTGCTTGAAAAAATGGGACTAAAAGCACTCAAGTGTAGGGTGTGGGCTTGTACTTTTGTACAAGTCCACACCCCACCCTTTAGCCCCACCTTTTAGCTATAAAAAGGGCATTGAATGCCCTCATTTAATACACAACAACAAGCTGAAATTTACACAAAAAGAGTGAGCAAAAAACACTTGAAAAAATTAGTGAGTTTAAGAGTTAGATTTAGAACCAAAAGCCTTTACATCTAAGGTCTTTTGGGGCATAAATCTTAAGGTTTAAAGTTTGAATAGAAGGTATAAAAGGGGCTGTTGTAGTGGCTGATTTGGGGTACTAGTTTGCTCGCTTTGGTTGGGTTCTTGCTATTTCATTTGCTTCACTAGCTTGGAAGTTTTTCTACACAAGGTAAACACAATTTACCTTGTATATTTTATCATTTTGGCTATGAAAAAAAAATGAAGTAAAAAATGTCTAAAACCTTTTATTGTATGCCTTTTGTTATGAGTTTATTCTAGTTTAAAACTAGCTATTTGTGAAAAACTAGGAAATATTTAGTGTTTATTTGTGCAATTTAATTCATCTATTATTCTAGCTATGTATGAAAATCCGGACAGCATGTAAAGGTTAGGCAAATTTAAGATTTAACCATTAAAACCACAAAATGTTGAATTCTGGCCATTTCTGTAATATAGGGCTATTTCTGCAAACTGGTCATATTTGCAAATCTGGAAATTCTGAAAATTATTTCAATGCTGAAATGAGTAGGCAAAAATAGGTATAAGTGCACAGTTGGTGTTAAAGGTGCAAATCTGGCTATTTTTGCAAACTTGTACGTTTTTGCAAATCCACTCAAATCTGGCCCTTTTTTACAAACTGGTGCATTCCGGCAAAACTGAAAAAACGTTAAAGTTGTTTAAGGAAAAGAGATATTTGGTGCAAAATCACTCCAAAAATTAGCCTAGAGTTGCAAACCTTTGAAAGCACAAATAGCATAATCATATTGTATATAATTTGCGAATTAGTTTAGTTCCAAAATGGCACTTTAACTTATGGCCACAAGTCTTCATTAATAACAAGTTTATTAGAAATGCTAAACATTTGTGTCGTTCATTTCATATCTAAAATTAGCCAATGTGTTTTATTTTGATATGATTAATTATCCACCCAAGGTGTAATGATTAGGCAAAAATAATAGGATGTAAGTTCGATTAGGCAATTATAAGTATGATTTGTGATCTACTTATTAGGCAAAAAGTAAAAATATATATATAAATTTTGTCCAAGTATACCTTGTGGGTTACTTGACGCGATTTCGGTTTCGAACAATCAAAGCGTAACTTTAAATGAACGATAAAATATAACAACCATATTTAATAAATTAAAACTGCGACAATAAAGCAACTGTGCTCGGCACAGGACTCGAGGGTGCCTAATACCTTCCCGAGAGTCAACTGAGAACCTTACCCGAATCTCTAAACGCAGACCATTAGACGAGTCAAAGGTGTTCCAAGGTACCTTCTGGTGACTTGGCACACCTTAAACTATGTCAAGTGGCGACTCCGAGTTCTCTAAATAAATTTGTACCTTTTTGAACACCATGTCACGAGCCTTTAAATAAATAAACTCGCACCCGCGCAGTTAATAATAAATTAATTTTTAGGGCGTGACAGCTTGGCGACTCCGCTGGGGAAATTAGTGAAAACTAGAATCTCCGGCTTTGATAAATTGTCGCATGTTTTAATTTATTAAATATTTGGTTGTTGTATTATTGTCGTTATTACATAAAAAGTTGAATGTTACCGCTTTGATATTTTTTGAACTGTATATATAAACTGTCTTCCTCCGCAACCCTCTGAGTCTCTGAAACACACACACACGTACACTTACCAGATTGCTTGTGGCATCTGGGACTTTCTTACTAAATTGCCCATGATTTAGGAGGAAGGCGTGACGGGGTTTTAGGCCGGACACACTGTCTCCGGATGGCCCTGATACGCTTTCCGCCCGGTTTGTCCACCGGGTTTTCAGCCAGTCTAGACACTGAGTCAGTTGTGTCACCTAGAGTTAAACCTTTAGGCCCAATTATCTGCATCATATCCGACTTAATGAGGTGCGATACACCGGTATTGCACTTGTCTAGATTGACTACCTGTTGTCTGAACGGGACCCACTTCCCGGGAAAGACTTGTCTGAAAAAAAAAGGCATTCTATGTGTTGCATGCGATTAGGAAAGGTTGTTATGCTGACCAAGTTGGGGAGAGACGGATTTCAAAAGAAAAAAAAATATAGAAAAAAAAAAAGAGAAAAATGAAAGGAAAAGTGAGGAAGAGGTTGAATTTTATGTTTTAAATGTAAATGTTTTGCTATTTTTATAAAATTGAGTCATACTGCTGTAATGGCAAATTTTTGTAAAAAACGTCAGTGTTTGCCGTCTTTTGTATATGTCAGTTTGTGTCGTTATAATGACGAAAATTTTACAAAAAAAAAAAAAAAAAAAAAAAAAAAAAAAAATATATGTACATACTTAGTAGTTAGAAAGTCAAAAAAATTTTCGTGTCAGTTTTCACGCCGTTATAATGGCGAATTTTTAAAAAAGGGCTCGTATACCGATGTTGGGAGTTTTTGAGGTCCAGTTTTTTCACGTCGTTATGCCGGCAAATTTTTGCAAAAGTACTGTAGTGTTCATCACGGGAAATGAAATTTTATTTTGATGTCAATGTGGCGTCGTTGTAACGTCGAATTTTTTCTTTTATAAATTACATCTAAATACCAATGTTGGTAATTTCCTGGAGTCAGTACTGATGCCGTTATGATGGCAAAATTTTTCGATTCTCTTAGGGTCAACTTTACGTCATTACAATGACAAAAGTTTTTTTTTGAAAATTGGAGTTTCGAATTAGCAGTTTAGGCATCTGTTTTGCTCTGTCAGTTGTTTTAAGTTGTTCTCAGGCTTTCAAACATTTGACACATTTTTTTATTAGGAACAATGGCTGCATCATCTTCTAGGACAGTCAAAAGAAAATACCCTGCTGATGCCATTCCACCCTCTATTATGATGACTGATGGCCCACCCAAATCGGATAAATCTCTAAAGTCTTGGTGGGACACAATGAGTGAAATGCAGAAAGATATAGTCCAGGAGAAGATTGGTTTTCTGACTGACCTTGTGACTAAAACTATTGTCCCGCGGCGAGACTTGGTCAGTGCACTAGTTGGGTTTTGGAACCCAAGCCAAAATACCTTCTGCTTTAAGGGGTTTGAGATGACGCCGACCCTCGAGGAAATAGCTGGGCTTCTTAAGCTGGATTTTGAGAGAAAGAATATGATTGCTCCGAGGAAGGTTAATGAGCGTGATTTTTTCAATAATATCAAGCTACGGACGGACCTCTCAATCGCTAGTGTTCGTCAAGGCTGGATTTCATTTGATTACCTTTATGATCGTTTTGGGGCCGATAATGGTTTTAAGAAGTATGGATTTGAGTTCCACGATAAGCTGAAATATGAAGATTGGGTACTCCTCTGTCCTAAGGTCTTTGTGTTCGCTTTGCTAGGGTTGTTGGTTTTCCCACTACCGGATAGAGCGATATCCATTAAGGTCAGTTGGACCATGGCAGCTTTGTATGGTGGAGCACCAGATGCCACTATCATCCCGACGATTCTGGGTAGTATGTTTCATGCCTTGACTCGATGCCACAAGGGAGAGAGCGTTTTCTTTGAGGGATGTAACCTTCTATTACAGGTCTGGTTCTTGGAGCATGTACGCCCTTGCCCACCTCGTGATATTCTTAGGTGCTGTGACATCGATTATCTTGAATACCATCTCGAACACATCGAGAGGTATAAATTCCCAGGAAGTGAGCCAGATTGGAGGTCTTTCTTGAACTCTCTCACGCCGGACAAGATTTTGTGGCAGTGTAGCTGGTTTCCTAAGAGGGAGGTTGTACACAGATGCGTGGATCGTCCTTTTCTCGTTCTGATGGGTTTGACAGCATCCCAGCCTTATGTTCCTCTGCGTGTACTTAGGCAGTTGGGTCGGAAGCAGGAGATCCCAATAGTTGAGGACATGAGTGCATATGCCTCAGACTATCCTCTCAACCCAGCTACTCTTAGAGGAGAGATCCTGCGCCTGTGGGATACTAGGAGGCACCTCGCAGAAAGCACACAGGTTCAGGATGGACTCAAGGGGGAGGTCGTTCGGGAGTATAAGTTCTGGTATTACCATCAGCCCATACCCAAAGAGATGCCCGCGAGGTCGAGAGCAGGCACGGTTGACACTGAGGCCAGGCTGGATATGCAGGTTCAGCTTGCTAGGCACGAGATTAGGAAGGAATGCCGTGATACCATACAAAGCTTAATTGCAGAGAGGGATGCCGCCAGAGCTGCTCAGTCAGAGAGTGAGGGTTTCGCGCATCAGCACCTAGACACAGTCAGACGACTCCGTGTCATGCACTCACAGGCATTGACAGAGCGGGATGCCGCCAGAGCTGCTCAGGCAGAGAGTGAGGGTTTCGCGCATCAGCACCTAGACACAGTCAGACGACTCCGTGCCATGCACTCACAGGCATTGACAGAGCGGGATGCCGACAGGGCAGCTTTGTTGGAAAGCAGGAAAAGGGAAGAGTATCATCGCCAGGATGCCATAGATTCTCGAGCTCGACTTGACAGGGCATTAGAGCAGGGTGAGCGGCTCAGAGGGCTAGCACAGGACCGACTTCGAGATATACAGGTTGCAGGACGGACCATCAGTGTAGCTTATCGGCAAGTTTATGACTCCGCTACATATGTGGCACGGTCCATCGATGAGTATAGCAGGCTTCCCGCAGAGGACATACTCCCACATGTGCTTCCCTTTGTTACTAGAGTTGCGGCAGATTTGAATGGATTGCGTCGTACTTTTGCAGAAGGCCCGCCAGCAGATCCCGTGGAGCCATTTGAGTTCGACCCAGAGGAGCCAGCTGACTTTGTGCCCCAGTCACCCTAGTAGATACATCAGGCCAAGATGATGCAGATTATTGCTTTTTGTCATTTATTTTACATCCTGGCATTGTTGTACTTTATGTCGTTTTTAAATTTGGCATGTTGTAATTTATTTTCACCTTTTTAAGTCATTTGTACGTTCCTTTTGGTCGTGCTCCGGAAGCACCGTATGTACTCTTTCTTTTGAAGTAATGAAAATATTTTGCTTATTTTTATGTGTCAATTCATTTCATCCTCTAGCCTCACTTGAAAAAAAAAAGAAGAAAAAGAAAGAAAAGAAAGGAAAAGAAAAGAAAGAAAAAAAAAAAGAAAGAAGAGAAAAGAGATCAAATAATACACTTGGGGATCTAATCTAAACCGATTTGGGATGACGCATAACGACCTTAGGCATTGTTCAGGCCGACGAGCAAATTCATATTCCATGCTATCTTGTTGCACTAACGTGTTTTGATTTGTTTAGAGCTTGAGCAACTGCCGTGCTGGCCCCACATTCCTATTCCACCAGAATCAAGGGACCACTGCCTGTTCTAGAAGTGGTTGAAACACCTCTTCAAGAAGACACTCCAGCAACGATGGCCGAAGAAACTGAGAACACTGAGCTGGTTCGCTTGGCTGAACAACAGGCTAAGATGGCTGAGGATTTCACGGCCATGAAAGAAATGATGATGCAACTGGTCCGTAACTTGTCGGCAGTTCAGGCACCTCCTGCTCCGCCAGGTGCTGCTGGTTTCACGGCGAATGCTCAGCCACCAGGGCAAGGGCAATCTACAATGGCAGAAGACCCCCGTTATCCTCCAGGGTTCGGTCCACATCCAGAAACTGACAACATAGCTGGGCCCTCTACTGTACAACCTGGGGCACAATTCCCACAACATGGACAACATGGCCAAGCCCAAGTTCCTGCCACAGTATTCACTGTTCCTGCAGGACACACTTTGCAAAGGTCAAACAGTGACCCACAGTTGAGGGCTCGTGATCAACAATTCGACCAAACTCGGGGCAATGTACTCCGCCCCACTGAGTCGTATGATCATGGACAGCACCCAGAATCACATGCTGATGTCGAAAGATTGGGGAAAACAGAAGAGGCTGACTTTGCTCGGAAATTGAAAAGCCTGGAGCAAACTGTGAAAAACATCCAAGGGCAAGGGGGTAAAACCAGTATTTCGTACAAAGACATGTGCTTATTCCCTCATGTGCCATTGCCTGAAGGCTTTGTTGTGCCCAAGTTTGATCCATACACTGGGCAAAGTGATCCGAGGATCCATGTGAAGATATACCTTAACAAAATGAGGGGTATCGAGAAGGACGAATTATTGATGGCGTACTTTGCGGACAGTTTGGGAGGACCGGCCACAGAATGGTTTGTGCAACAAGATGTTTCCAAGTGGGTCACCTTTGACGACATGGCCAGCGCTTTCCTGAATCATTATGGCTACAAAATGGAGGCTGCTCCTGATCGTTCTTCTTTGAAGACGATCACAAAGAAACCAGGCGAAAGCTTCAGAGAGTATGCCTATAGGTGGCGCGAACAGGCGGCGCGTGTGAGCCCTTTGATCCCAGACGATAAAATGGTCGAAGAATTCATCGAAGTGCTTGACGAAACATACTACCAGGCGATGGCCTCTGCCCTTGGGAAGCAATTTAGTGAAGCAGTAAAAATTGGGGAGATGATTGAGAGAGGAATCAAAGCAGGCAAGATTGTTAGCCAAACAGCTTTGAGAGCCACGACCCAAGCGTTGCAATCAGGGTCAGGTACTTATGGGAAGAAGAAAGAGAAAAAAGATGAGGTGGCAATGGTTGGTCCTGGACCGAGAAGAAATGATGGGAGATACAACGACCGTCAAGGGTATATTCAGGCACCCCCGCCACAACAATTCTATCCAACTCACGGCCAACAATTTGCCATGACGCAGTTCTCATTCCCTGTAAATGCAGCATCTTATGCTCAGCCTCTATCTGGTCCACAGTGGCGTCCACCCCCTGCTCCAGTCCAATATAACAATCAACAGGCACATACTCAATTCCAGGCTCACCAGGAGATGCCTTATCGGCCACGAGGTCCGCAGGGTTTTCGTCCAAACATGCAACAGAGAAACATGCAACAAGAGAAAAGGCAGTTCACCCCACTGGGGGAGACTTACACTAATTTGTTTGAAAAGTTGCAACAAGCAAATCTGTTGAAGCCAATCCCGGGAAAAGTGAACCCCAATGGAAGAGTTGATCATTCACGCCATTGTGCGTTTCATTCTGGAGCACCTGGACATGACACAGAATCCTGCTGGGAACTCAAAAGGGCAATCCAGGCAATGATAGACAACAACCAGATAAAAGTCGTAGGGGATGAAACACAAAATGTGAATCAAAATCCTTTACCAGCTCATGATGTTCAAAACAACGTACACATGGTTGGGATGGTATCCATAGAAGAGGACTTGAAAGGGAAAGCCGCCAAGCAGATTGTGGCAGTTGGTCCCTCTCCAGACATCAAAGGCCCTGAGCCGTTTATTGTTGTAATCAGGGGAAAGTCAAGTGCGTCTGTCAACAAAGCAAAGCAAGATACTGCTGTTGTGCCAAGTTTCACAATTCCGGTTGCAAAGCAGGAAAAAGTTCATGACAGTGCACCAACATTTATTGTGCAAGGGGCATCATGGCAGAAAACTCCGGTCTTCGAGGTTAAGGCAAAGAAGTGTGAACCGGTTATCATCACTCAAGCAGCACAACTCCCTGTCAAAAGTACAAAGGCCGTTCCTTGGAACTACAACAAAACAATTGTGTCTTACAACGGGAAAGAAATCATGGAGGTTGCTGCAGACGTGAATGGTCTAACTCGGTCCGGGAGATGTTTTACCCCGGAAGAATTGAGAAAGGCAAAGCCAGGTCGGGAAGACCAAGGACCTATCAAAGAGCCTGTGTCTGAGAAAGAAGCTGAAGAATTTTTGAAGAAAATGAGATCGACAGATTATTCTATCGTCGAGCAATTGAGAAAGACTCCAGCTCAGATATCACTCTTGTCTCTACTTATGAACTCTGAAGCACATCGCAATGCACTGTTGAAGATATTGAATGAGGCCTACATTCCTGAACAAACTACTGTGGCTAATCTGGAAGCACTTGCTGGCAGAGTATTTGAGACTAATCGTGTGATGTTCACCGATGAGGAGCTGCCAGCAGAAGGAACCGGTCATAATCGAGCGCTTCATGTCTCAGTTAAGTGTGAAGACTCCTATGTCACACGTGTTCTAATAGATGGCGGCGCAGGATTGAATATTTGCCCTCTGTCTACACTGAAGAGTCTAAGGGTGGATATGAGCAAAATCAGGGCAAGTTCCTCTGCTGTTCGTGCTTTTGATGGTGGAGTTCGAGAATCTTTGGGCATCATCAATCTTGAGTTAACCATTGGTCCCGCTACCTTCAGCATTGAGTTCCAAGTCATGGAAACGGATGCATCATACAATCTGTTATTGGGCCGACCATGGATTCACATGGCTTGTGCAGTACCATCCACAGTTCATCAGGTGGTCAAGTTTACTTGGGATAATCAAGCTGTCGTGGTTTATGGGGAGGATGACTCACAGTTTAACAATAGCCTGGACGTGCCAGCCCTTGAAGCAGTCACTACACGCCCGACCATCATGTATCAAACCTCCGATGTGGTGTATGTGGAAAAAGTAACAGAAGGGAAACCTATACCCATTCCAAGAGTGTCAGAGACGTCTATCATGATGGCGTCCGAAATGTTAAAGCATGGTTTCCAATTTGGAAAGGGTTTGGGAGCGTCACTACAAGGCAGGGTAAATCCAGTTTATCCAAATGGTGTGCAAGGCACATGGGGACTAGGTTTCAAGCCAAAAGCAGCTGATCGCAAGCAAGCAAAGAAAAAGAAGTCGGAAGTTTGGTCTCTCCCAAAGCCAATTCCGTGTCTCGCTCAGTCTTTTGTGGGTTATGTTATGAAACCAAAGGTTGTCGCTACAAATGTCAACACAGTGGAAGACAATCAGGATGCACCATTTGATCTAGGTGGCATTTTTGAAATCTGCATGGTACAGCCGGGTGAAGGCTCCAGTAATGCTTCAATTCAGTACATTGGCCCGGACGTGCACCTGACTAACTGGAATGCAACTCCCTTCCCCATCAGGAAGGGGTCTTGGTAGACTGTTGTTTTACAGTTTTCTTTTGAATACACTTGGATATTCTAAGGGTTGTATGCCAAGTGTATTATTTTGCTCATATTTCCTTTTGTAATTCAAACCCTTTTTCATTAATGAAAGGCCAAGAGCCAAGCTTTACTTCAATCTCTGTTCATATTCCTAATTTTATTCTATTTTTGTTTATCTGTAGTGATATATCTGCTGGTCCTGATATCATGACATGTTCAAGGAACTTATCGTCCATCCAGGGACCGCAATCTGATTTTGGCTCCATAACCATAGTTGAGGTTGAAAGTGATGAAGAAAACATTGAGGAATTTGTTAACAATACTGAATATGATGGGGAACAGGCTGATTTTGAAATAGGCCTGGAAGTTGAACGCCACGAGGGCAAGCCTAAACCCAATTTGGCTGATACAGAGGATGTTAATCTTGGGAGCCCTGATGATGTGAGGGAAACCAAGATAAGCATGTATGCTCTACCTGAAGTGAAGAACGATATTCGGAAAGTGCTCTTTGAATATCGAGATGTTTTTGCATGGTCATATGATGAGATGCCGGGTTTGAGTTCTGAATTGATAGTCCACGAATTGCCAATTCAACCCGGTTTCCCTCCAGTGAGACAAATGCAACGGAAGTTCAAGACTGATATGATCAAGAAAATCCATGATGAAATAATGAAACAGTTGGATGCAAAAGTGATTCAATCGGTTCAGTACACTACTTGGGTTGCAAATGTTGTTCCGGTTCCTAAGAAGGATGGAAAAACAAGGATATGTGTCGACTATCGAGATTTGAACAAGGCAAGTCCCAAAGATAATTTCCCGTTGCCTAACATTCACACCCTCGTAGACAATTGCGCCAAATATGAGATACAATCCTTTGTTGACTGCTATGCTGGATATCACCAAATCCAGATGGATGAAGATGATGCATACAAAACGGCATTCACTACACCTTGGGGAACTTATTGCTATAGAGTGATGCCGTTTGGCTTGAAAAATGCTGGGGCAACCTACGTGAGGGCTATGACTGCCATTTTCCATGATATGATGCATAAAGAAATAGAAGTGTACGTGGATGATGTGATCATCAAGTCTAGAACTGCTGAAGACCACGTGAGAGATCTCAGAAAGTTCTTTGAAAGGCTCCGTAGGTACAATCTGAAGCTGAATCCAGCCAAGTGTGCATTTGGTGTGCCTGCTGGAAAACTGTTGGGTTTCATTGTTAGTAGGCGAGGTATTGAACTGGATCCCGCAAAGATCAAAGCAATACAAGAACTACCTCCGCCTCGAACCAAGAAGGACGTTAAAAGCTTTCTAGGCAGGTTGAATTACATCAGTAGGTTCGTTGCTCAACTTACCACAATATGTGAGCCGATCCTCAAGTTGTTGAAAAAAAATGCATCGATTGCATGGACCGAGGAATGCCAAGAAGCCTTTGATAAGATCAAGCAATACTTGTCAAATCCTCCTGTTTTGGTTCCGCCTGAGCCTGGACGACCATTATTTTTGTACTTGTCAGTCAATGAGAACTCTTTTGGTTGTGTATTGGGGCAACATGATGCCTCGGGAAAGAAAGAACAGGCCATTTATTATCTGAGCAAGAAGTTCACGGATTGCGAGGCCAGATACACTTTGTTGGAAAGGACGTGTTGTGCCCTAACTTGGGTCGCACGAAAACTGAAACATTATCTTTTGTCCTATACCACTTATCTGATTTCCCGGATGGACCCATTGAAGTACATATTTCAAAAGCCAATGCCAACTGGCAAGCTTGCAAAATGGCAGATCCTGCTCACAGAATTTGACATAGTTTACGTCACCAGAACTGCAATGAAAGCTCAAGCCTTAGCTGATCATTTGGCTGAGAATCCGGTTGATGATGATTACGAGCCATTGAAGACTTACTTCCCTGATGAGGAGGTAGATGTGCTTGAAGAGTTGATTGATGAAGAAGAGCGCGTGTGGAAAATGTACTTTGACGGTGCTTCTAACTCAAAGGGTCATGGCATTGGAGCAGTCCTCATCTCTCCCACGGGACATTACTATCCAGCAGCTGCCCAACTCCGCTTTAGTTGCACTAATAACACATCTGAGTATGAAGCATGCATAATGGGTTTGCGTATGGCTCTAGACATGGACATCAAAGAATTGCTGGTGATCGGAGATTCAGATCTTTTGATACGCCAAATGAAGGGTGAATGGGAAACTCGAGACCTTAAGCTGATCATGTACAAGCAGTGTATGGACGATCTTCGCCAAAAGTTCAATGTTCTAAAGTTTAGACATGTTCTCAGAATACATAATGAGCTGGCTGACGCATTGGCTACATTAGCCTCAATGCTTGTTCATCCTGATAAAGCCCATATCGATCCGTTAGAGATTCAGGTCCAAAGCCAACATGCATACTGCAATGTGATTGAAGAAGAAATTGACGGTCAACCGTGGTACTTTGATGTCAAGAATTTCCTTCAAGATGGGACATATCCTCCAATGGCAGAAAATAATCAAAAGAGAACGCTTCGACGACTGGCAAGTGGTTTCTTTCTGAGTGGAGGGGTGGTGTACAAAAGGACACCTGATTTGGGACTGTTAAGATGCGTGGATGCAACTGAAGCCACGAAAATTCTCAATGACATGCATTCCGGGATCTGTGGACCCCACATGAGCGGGTACGTGCTAGCTAAGAAAGTACTCAGAGCGGGATACTTCTGGCTTACCATGGAACATGACTGCATTACTTTTGTGCGAAAGTGTCATCAATGCCAAGTACACGGTGATTTGATACATTCACCTCCTTTAGAGTTGCACACAATGTCAGCCCCGTGGCCTTTTACAGCATGGGGAATGGATGTTATCGGGCCTATTGAACCAAGAGCATCGAATGGGCACAGATTCATTTTGGTTGCAATAGATTATTTCACCAAATGGGTTGAGGCCGTGACTCTCAAATCCGTGACCAAGAAAGCTGTGGTGGATTTCGTTCATTCTAACATTATTTGTCGCTTCGGTATCCCAAGTACCATCATCACTGATAATGCGGCGAATCTGAACAGTCATTTAATGAATGACGTGTGTGAAAGATTCAAGATCATGCACCGAAATTCCACACCTTACCGACCAAAGGCAAATGGTGCGGTTGAAGCAGCCAATAAGAATATCAAGAAGATCCTTAGGAAAATGATACAAGGATCTCGTGATTGGCATGAGAAGTTGTCTTTTGCTTTGCTTGGTTACCGCACAACTGTGCGCACTTCCATAGGCGCCACTCCATATTCATTGGTATATGGAACTGAAGCAGTCATACCCGCTGAAGTTGAAATACCATCTCTCAGGATTATTGTGGAAGCAGAGATTGAGGACACAGAATGGGTCAAAACCCGATTGGAACAATTGTCATTCATTGATGAAAAGAGGCTCAATGCAGTTTGTCATGGTCAATTGTATCAGCAAAGAATGGCCCGAGCCTACAACAAGAAAGTGCGCCTGCGCGACTTGAAAGAAGGGCAATTAGTCTTGAAAAGAATCTTTCCTCATCAGGAAGAAGCTAGAGGGAAATTCGCTCCAAATTGGCAAGGGCCATACCTGGTAAAGAAAGTATTGCCAAATGGCGCCTTGTACCTTACAGATCCAGAAGGCAGGACAACTGAAATACCCGTCAATGCAGACGCGGTCAAGAGGTACTACATTTGACTCCAAGATGGTTTTCAACTCGGGATGAATGCAAGGCTTTTGTTCTCTTTTGCTATCCCAAATTGTATCCCTTATTAGCATTTTGAATATTGTACTTTCGAGACATATTCTCGGCTGGAATCAATGTAATTGTATCAACATGAAATGAAACTGAAAAGCATCAAAAAGAAACCTGGGCATTTGCCTAGAGCTACGTCTGACCTGATTCCTCTCAAAAGGATACGTAGGCAACCATTTCGGTGCGGTCGCAATAAGAAAAAATTCCTCTTTCCCTGTTTTCTCATATTGACGCAAAACTTGCCTCCAAGTTCGCGGCCAACATCAAAGGAAATTTAGATCCCCCTTTTCATGCTAAACTGGGGCAGAAGTTTGTTTTTATTTTATTTCATAAATAAAATAAAATAAAAACAAACTTCTATCATTTTTGTATCATTTATTCACATGTTTCAAGAGATATTGGTGTTGTAAATTGAATTGAAAAAAAAAGAAAAAAAAAAGAATGAAAAAAAAGAAAAGAAAAGAAAGAAGTTTTGTCGGTGAAAACCTGAGAAGGCGCCGCAAGACAAACAGTGAGGAAAAAGATCAAAGAGAGAGGCTAGTTGGCGAAGACCCGAAAGGGCGCTACTAGTCGACTTGAGAGTCACCTCAACTTGGTTATGGTTGATATCTTCCGTGGATCAACTCTCAACAAACAAGTGGCACTGGTCGGACGAGGTCATCCAAGATACATGTCATGATCATCAAGGCTGCCAGTATATTGCCAGATAAGTTTCTCTTTTCAGAAAGACGTTCTCTGTCCAAACGACTTTCGCCCTTAAACTTTTTTATTTCCATTTTGTACATCTTGCCTCACCATTAATTCCTCGCCCTTTCGGCGCTAACCTCCTATGAGCAACAAAAGAAAATTGCAAAACTCTGTCTTACAGGATTCAGGTTTAATTCCAGCGAGCAGGGCACACCCTCGGCAATGGGAAAGTTCTCAGCAAGTCATGATCAACATTGATAATTGGAGCCCAGCACGGCACATCAGGCCGGAAGGACGACATACCAAAATTGTATCATGAAGAGTGGATACGTTTGGAAGAAGCTTTAGGCGTTGTTCATCCCACAGTACTGTGAAGAATAGAACAAGAGTCACTAAGCTTATTTGCAAGATCCGAAACAGGATGTATCCACGATGCAGAAAGTAAGTGTGACATTTGCTATGTTGCTAAGAAAGAGCTAGGACCACTTGAACTGGGATAGTTGCGCTAGATGTCAGACGGAACTCCATTCTCTCTTCGAGTCAATTCCCGCTAAAACACAATGTCATTTCTTTTCCATGTCAAGATCTGCTAAAAGATAGCGATCATTTCCTTTTCGAGTCAGTTCGCTCAAAGATAGCGTCATTTCCTTTCAATGCCAAGATCTGCTAAAAGATAGCGATCGTTTCCTTTTCGAGTCAGTTCGCTCGAAGATAGCGTCATTCCCTTTCAATGTCAAGATCTGCTAAAAGATAGCGATCATTTCCTTTTGAGTCAGTTTCGCTAAAAGATAGCACCCATTTCCTTTTCGAGTCAGTTCGCTCGAAGATAGCGTCATTTCCTTTCAATGTCAAGATCTGCTAAAAGATAGCGATCATTTCCTTTTCGAGTCAGTTCGCTCAAAGATAGCGTCATTTTCTTTCCATGTCAGAATCTGCTAAAAGATAGCGATTCATTTCCTTTTCGAGTCAGTTCCGCTCAAAGATAGCGTCATTTCTTTTGTATGTCAAGATCTGCTAAAAGATAGCGATCATTTTCCTTTCAAGTCAGTTTTGCTAGAAGATAGCACTCACATTCAGTTCAACTCATTTGCGCTCAAAGATAGCAACCACTTCCTTTTCAAGTTAGTCCTGCTCGAAGATAGCAACCATCCCTAGCTTCAAGTCAAGACCTGGTTGAAACAGATGCGACCATTTCAAATTTCAGATGGTGCTTGCCCATACAACGGGCGATGGAGTTTGTCTTTCAAGCCGAGATTTACCTCAAGGAAGCATGAAGAGTAGTCTAGGAATTGTAATTTTACATTTTTCCTTGTATTTCCATTCCTTGTAAAGCAATGACCACCAGCAAGCGACCAGTAATCAGCAGCGACAGCCTCTTAGTAGTCTAGAGTGTCTAGTATCAGCCCCAAGTGTGTCTAGAAGAGTCTCTAGTCTGTCTTAGTAGTCTAGAGTGTCTGGTGTTGTCTTAGTGAGTCTAGAAGAGTCTAGTTGTCTATTTGAATGCGGTAGTCCAGCTACCGCACGTAAGGAACTACACTGACCTGATTCCTTAGTCCAGGGATATGTAGGTAACCTTGTTCTCGTTTAGAACCGAAATTCAAGGTACGGTCACCGTTTTGGAAAGCATGCTCTCGGCTAGAACCGAAAAGCCAAAATTAGTTGTTGATTACTTCTTTGTCCGAAAACTCTTCGTGTTCCCGAACAAAGAGGGGCAGCTGTAATCACCTAATTTTGGCACACAAAATTCAAAATGCTCAAAATATTCGTATTAGATTCTTAGGACGTGTCGTTAATTTTTCTGGACTTCTAGTGTTTGTTCTTAATTAAATTTGTTTCTAATTAGGACGTTAAAATTTGAAAATTAACAAAAGTCACTTGTTACGTGCTTAATTTTTTATAGTTCTATGTTTTAATTGTGATAGTATTGTAAAGTATGTGGTTTGATTTTAGTTTAGTTATGTGTGCATAAATAGTTTTATGGCCATTTGTGAAAAAATATGTAGCCCATTACTTGGCCCGTCAGCCCACTTCTCAAACCCGGCCCACACCCATAATATATAAACCCAAAAGGCTCATTTCTTGCTCATTTCCCCTCAAGTCCCATGTGACTAGGGAAACTCTGGCCAAATCTCCCTCAGTCACCGGAAATCGTCTCCCGCCGTGGCCCCGCCACTGTTCCGCCGCCGGCCACCACCTCCGGTGGCCGGAAAAATACAAAAGTTATACCAATCGACTCCTCTCGACCCCCCCATTCCGTTTCTCAACTTAGTTTCTCCAAATTCTAAGCCGATTCTCGTAGATCGACGGTCAAAGTTGCGGTCAAACCAAAATCCGGCCACTTTATGTTTTTTCCGGTAAGTTTTTTTGTTTCTCTTCTCTTTTCCTTACTCCCCCTCTCTCACCCCCGTATCCCATCTCCTAAAAACCCCGTCCCCAGTCCGTTTCTTTTTTTTGTTTAGCCCGTTTCTGTTTTCTTTTCTTCCTTTCGTCTTCTTATTTTTTTTCGTTTTTCTTTTTTTGTCATGGTTCGATGCTGCTACTGTTGTTATGTTTGGTTCGGGTGAGCTGCTATGATTGAGGCTGTGATGATGGTTGTTTGAAGGGGCGGGGCTGTTTTTCAGTTTTGGACGGAGGCAGTGGTTTGGAGTTCGAGCGTTTAGGCAGTTGGGGGGTGTGCATTGTTGGAAACTATGGTTTGTGATGATGGTTTGGAGGGGCCGTTTGTAGCAGCGACGAGGCTGTGAGGACGATGGTGAGGTCTTGGAGGCGCTGCGATTGGTGTGTACGAGGCAGCGATGCAGTGCTTTCTTTGCGGATTAGAAGGCAAGCTTGATGCCTCTTTACTTTTCTTTGTCATTGTTATTTAAATGTTTGGGTTTAAATATGGGATCATGTAGTATAAGTCCGTATGTACATCTTTTTGTTGGAAAGATTTGAACCGTATATTTGTTGAAATGAGATACGTTTATGTTGAAAGTGTTCTAGATTGCTTCAAGTTCAAATCTTAATTAGTAAGTTTAGTGTGAATTGTTCCAACTCGTGTGCTTGTTGTTTAAGTTGTAGATGAATCTGTCGTTTAAGTTTAAGTATGTTTCTTGCCATTGAATTCTTGAATCCTGTTTGGCTATATTCTTAGGATGGCGCTTTATGTATTGGTTCTGGCAATGCATTTCTTCAAGTAGAAATCATGTGTTAGGTCTAGTACTATATAGCATGATCATTGTATGTTTGAGTGCGTGAGCTTGGAGAGTAATCAGTTTAAATTTGATTTACTTTTCTGTGATAAGGGAGTGTATGATCTTGCAAGTATCTTCATTAAACTCATTTCATTTACTTGATTAAACATGTCCAGGAATATTGTTAACTAGTTTAGGCTGTTTTGTTTCTTGATTTTGAACTAATTTTGGAATCTGGTTATATTTTAGTTAGTTTCAAGTTAGGGGTTTGTTTTAGCTTTGTTTAATTTTAGTCAATTTAGTTAGAAATCTAGTTGCTTTAGTTTAGTTTTAAGTCTAGTTTGGGGCTGATTTAGTTGTCTAGTTTGGTCTTGGTTTCCTTCTAGTTTATGTAATGAGTATTGGGGGTCCTCTTAAAGGACCCTACTTGTAGTTTTTCAGCCTTTAGGACAGTTTTAGGTGGCTGTAACAGTAGCTATAGCTGCTGTACTTTTGCTTGAAAAAATGGGACTAAAAGCACTCAAGTGTAGGGTGTGGGCTTGTACTTTTGTACAAGTCCACACCCCACCCTTTAGCCCCACCTTTTAGCTATAAAAAGGGCATTGAATGCCCTCATTTAATACACAACAACAAGCTGAAATTTACACAAAAAGAGTGAGCAAAAAACACTTGAAAAAATTAGTGAGTTTAAGAGTTAGATTTAGAACCAAAAGCCTTTACATCTAAGGTCTTTTGGGGCATAAATCTTAAGGTTTAAAGTTTGAATAGAAGGTATAAAAGGGGCTGTTGTAGTGGCTGATTTGGGGTACTAGTTTGCTCGCTTTGGTTGGGTTCTTGCTATTTCATTTGCTTCACTAGCTTGGAAGTTTTTCTACACAAGGTAAACACAATTTACCTTGTATATTTTATCATTTTGGCTATGAAAAAAAAATGAAGTAAAAAATGTCTAAAACCTTTTATTGTATGCCTTTTGTTATGAGTTTATTCTAGTTTAAAACTAGCTATTTGTGAAAAACTAGGAAATATTTAGTGTTTATTTGTGCAATTTAATTCATCTATTATTCTAGCTATGTATGAAAATCCGGACAGCATGTAAAGGTTAGGCAAATTTAAGATTTAACCATTAAAACCACAAAATGTTGAATTCTGGCCATTTCTGTAATATAGGGCTATTTCTGCAAACTGGTCATATTTGCAAATCTGGAAATTCTGAAAATTATTTCAATGCTGAAATGAGTAGGCAAAAATAGGTATAAGTGCACAGTTGGTGTTAAAGGTGCAAATCTGGCTATTTTTGCAAACTTGTACGTTTTTGCAAATCCACTCAAATCTGGCCCTTTTTTACAAACTGGTGCATTCCGGCAAAACTGAAAAAACGTTAAAGTTGTTTAAGGAAAAGAGATATTTGGTGCAAAATCACTCCAAAAATTAGCCTAGAGTTGCAAACCTTTGAAAGCACAAATAGCATAATCATATTGTATATAATTTGCGAATTAGTTTAGTTCCAAAATGGCACTTTAACTTATGGCCACAAGTCTTCATTAATAACAAGTTTATTAGAAATGCTAAACATTTGTGTCGTTCATTTCATATCTAAAATTAGCCAATGTGTTTTATTTTGATATGATTAATTATCCACCCAAGGTGTAATGATTAGGCAAAAATAATAGGATGTAAGTTCGATTAGGCAATTATAAGTATGATTTGTGATCTACTTATTAGGCAAAAAGTAAAAATATATATATAAATTTTGTCCAAGTATACCTTGTGGGTTACTTGACGCGATTTCGGTTTCGAACAATCAAAGCGTAACTTTAAATGAACGATAAAATATAACAACCATATTTAATAAATTAAAACTGCGACAATAAAGCAACTGTGCTCGGCACAGGACTCGAGGGTGCCTAATACCTTCCCGAGAGTCAACTGAGAACCTTACCCGAATCTCTAAACGCAGACCATTAGACGAGTCAAAGGTGTTCCAAGGTACCTTCTGGTGACTTGGCACACCTTAAACTATGTCAAGTGGCGACTCCGAGTTCTCTAAATAAATTTGTACCTTTTTTAACACCATGTCACGAGCCTTTAAATAAATAAACTCGCACCCGCGCAGTTAATAATAAATTACTTTTTTAGGGCGTGACAGTTCGCGAAGATGGAGGTAACCAATTTCCTATCTACTATGTTAGTAAAACACTGTTAGATGCCGAAACAAGGTACCCACATCTAGAAAAACTAGCACTAGCACTTGCACTAGTCACTGCCGCACGCAAATTAAGGCCTTATTTCCAATGTCATTCAATATCTGTTATAACTACGTTTCCATTGCGAAATATTTTACATCGGCCAGATCTCTCTGGTCGATTAATGAAATGGGCGGTCGAGCTGAGTGAGTATGATATCACTTACCAGCCTCGTACCGCCATAAAATCTCAAGTTTTAGCTGATTTTGTAGCGGACTTCGCGCTAATATTTTACCGGAGGCAAAGAAGGAAGAGTTGATGATGAGAGATCCAGACCCCGGAGTCTGGGTAATGTACACCGATGAAGCTTCCAACGTCAAAGGAACTGGCCTCGGAATCCTATTGATAGCGCCTTCGGGTGAAAAGCTCAGGTACGCAATCAAATTACATGCAAAAACTAACAACGAGGCCGAATATGAGGCCCTCGCTGCAGGTTTAAAGATTGCAAAAGATTTAAAAGTCGAACGAATAGACATCAAAAGTGATTCCCAACTGGTGGTAAATTAAATCCAAGGCGATTTCTGTGTTCGAGATCCAAGGATGCAACAACTGCTCGAAAAGGTACAAAATTTTCTAACTTCTTTTCAGGAGTGGAAAATAGCCCAGATACCAAGGGAAGAGAACATCGAAGCAGACGCTTTAGCAAACCTTGGATCGGCAGCAGCCATCGATGAAAAGCTCGATGAGACAGTGGTTCACTTGTTCGAATCCCCACTATGTCGAAGCATTAAAGAGGTAAACAATGTTAATCGTACTTGGGATTGGAGAAGCAAATATTTGTCTTACTTGCAGGCAGGTACTGTTCCCGATGACAAGAAGTCTGCCCGATCACTCAAAGCCAAAGCAGCAAGATATTGCCTCCTAGAAAATCAACTCTACAGGAGAATGTTTGGCGGCCCTTTGGCGAAATGTGTTGGGCCAGATGGAACAAATTATGTGCTGAAAGAGGTTCACGAAGGCGAATGCGGCAATCATTCCGGCAGCAAGTCATTGGTTCGGAAGATCATAAGAGCTGGGTACTATTGGCCAACGATCGCAGATGATGCCAAGGAATTCGTCCGCAAATGTGATAAGTGCCAACGATTTGGAAATCTCATACATCAACAGGCAGAACCACTTCATTCGGTCACGTCACCGTGGCCATTCATGAAGTGGGGAATGGACTTGGTCGGGCCGCTTCCAACAGCGCCCGGTGGGGTAAAATTTATCTTAATTCTTACGGATTATTTTTCCAAATGGGTGGAAGCTATTGCCTTGGCTAAAATTCGTGAACAGGAAATTATCAAATTCATTCATCAGAATATCATTTGTCATTTTGGGATCCCGAAAGAGATCACATGCGACAATGGTAAGCAGTTCGTGGGGAGACGAATCACAGCCTTCTTCGAAAAATGGGGGATCAAGCGAATTGCATCAACACCTTATCACCCCAGCGCAAATGGACAGGCTGAATCTTCTAACAAAACAATACTCGAGTACTTGAAGAAAAGGATGGATGATTCAAAGGGCAACTGGCCGAACGAACTCCCCGG
This sequence comes from Petunia secreta, assembly GCA_029990175.1. Lineage (NCBI taxonomy): Eukaryota > Viridiplantae > Streptophyta > Magnoliopsida > Solanales > Solanaceae > Petunia > Petunia secreta. Next base: position 5,487,497 of record JARKIP010000054.1, read on the forward strand.
AGCACTGTGGGCTCATCGGACAACGGTAAAACACAGTACCGGGGAGACACCGTTCTCACTTGTCTACGGAGCAGAAGCGCTGATACCGGTGGAAGTGGGGGAGCCCAGCCTTCGGTTCGCCCACTCCACCGAAGAAGCTAACAAAGAGACCATGCTAGTAGATCTGAACTTGGTCGAAGCAAAAAGGGATATAGCATTTGTTCGAATACAAGCACAAAAGCAAAGGGCAGAAAACTACATCAACAAAAAACTCAGGTATCGATCTTTTAATGTAGGTGATTACGTGCTAAAAATCAAAAGACCAAAGAAGGATGAACCCAATGAAGGAAAGCTGGGAGCAAATTGGGAGGGACCTTTCCGCGTCAAAGCAGTGATCGGAAAAGGTTCATACCAACTCGAAACAATGGACTCCAAACCGGTAGACTTCAATTGGAATATCACACAATTGAAGAAATACTATTTTTAAGGTCCTGTGGTATCAACCTTCACCCTTTACTTTTACTTCGCAATTTTTATTATTCCTCCATCGGAAGAAATTGTTTGATCGATTATTTGGTACTAACACTTTTAGATGATAGGCATAGTTGGAATCGAATGATGACAAACATCACCCACGAATATTTGAGCTCAAAACGCTCCGATCGGGGTCGATAAGTCTGACGAACACTCTAACGTGGTCTTCATCTATAACGAGTTTCTTGGCTTTGGTCTCCCAATGACTCCGTTTCAGGTAACGAAGTTAAGAACCAGTGTTCGCCTACTCATTCTTCGCACCCAAACACTGGGGGGATGGAGTTAGCATGAGGGTCATCGGCAGACACTGGAGACTGCCCTATAACCGGGGACTTTCAGTCGGAAAATGAAACGGAATCGATTGAAGACAGCACTGGGGACTCGTTCAAAATTCGATAGAAGCCCCAATGTTCACTCGAACTGGGGACTTGTTCAAAATTTGGCACAAGTTCAAACGTTCACTCGAACTGGGGACTCGTTCAAACTTCGGCAAAAGCTCCAATGTTCATCCGAATTGGCGGCTCGTTCGAAATCAAGCGTCATCAGTCTCATGTAAACGATCCAATAGTGATCAATGTCTGTGCCTTACGGCCGCATCTTGTAATCGATCGAATCATACGATCCCGAATGTATCGAAGACCCATTAGCGGTCTACTTCAATAATACAACACTGGTTATACTCATTCTTTACATTTGTTCGATTAACGCGATCGTTCCAAATTTTAATCAGATTTTACATCTAAGTTGTTCACCAAGTGTTAAATTCTTCATTCCGAACTCATGAAAATGTTCGAAGAGTGCATTACGTGAAAATGAGACGTCATTCTTCACTACGCACTAAGACATTGGGCCCCAATCATTTCTTTCAACGATTATCGTAAGAATTCTTCGAACGATTAAATTATCTTCGAAAATCAAAAAACAACACAGCAATAACAAAAGTGATTTCATTCATAAGTCATATATACATGGATGATTTCATTCATAAGTCATATATACATGGATGAAATCGACTAAGTACAAAAGCAAGAAAATCATTCATCAGCGTCCCCGTCAGAACCTTCATCGGAGGAACTCGCTGGAAGACCAAGTTCTTCACTAGTCAATCTTACGATTGCAATAGCTTCGCTCAGCTCGGTAGGAACATCGACAGTCCGGTCTAACATTTCCCTTAGGACGTCACGCCTTGATTCGGCAAGGATCAAATCCTTTCTCTTGTCAAATTCTTCTTCGAGGTAACGCCTTAGGATGTTAGACTCCTTCTGAAGTAGCAAGTTCCTCTCCGTTAGACTGGCAGCTTCAGCCTTTATTCCGTCATTGCTTCTTCGAAGAGCAGTCAATTCCTCAGATTGATCAGCCAGCTCTTTGTCTTTACTCTCCAGAATAGAGTTGAGTTCGGCCAATTTCAGATCAGAGTTGGCTTCATGATCACTCAGTTGCGCGTTCAGAGCTCGGATCTGAGATTCCAACTCCGATTGACGAAGAGCATGTTCGCTCGCGCTCTCGTCAAATTTGGCTGAAAGTTCAGCATTCTTGGCCTCCGATACCTTGAGTTTCCGATGTAACTCTTCTCCCGCCGAAGTTAGATGAACGATCTGTTCATTCAAGACTTTGGCCCCATCTTGAAGTTGGCGGATCCGATCAGCAGTCTCGATCGCCATTATGCAATTCTGAAAGTCAATTTGAAAGTCATGAAATCTATCCAAAGCAAAGAATTTCTAAAGCAAAAAAGTTCCAAAAATAGAGCTTACCCTAAAAGCACCGTAGGAAATCTGGGAAGGCAGACTCAAATCCTCGTGTGTATTCAGCCGAGCTTGTTCCATCGGACCCATGACGTCGAAAAAATAGTTCGCCAATTTCCTTGGGCATCTAAGCAGATCGACGTTGGCTGGCACTTCGATCTTGAGCGATCTAACGCCCCTCTTCTCGGACTCGCCTAAGGCAGCAAAAGCGGCGGCTTCTTCACTTCGGGGAAGGGGAACAATTGGATCGGCATGATCTATATTGAAAAAAGATGACCCCGTCTCTTCATCGAATTTAGACTTCGTTGTCTCAACTGACCGATCCAAAGCCGGCGTTTTCCCCTTCGCCGGGTCCCTCTCTTCAAGCTCACGATCAAAAGCCTCGATCATTCCCTCTTGATTTTCAGGGGCAGCGATTGAAGGAACAAGTACACCTTCCCTACTGGGCAAGCCTCCCGAACCCGAGTTGGCATCTTCGGCGACGGGGGAGAGATGGTAGTCGTCCACGGAAATATCTCCTTGTTCGGCCACTTTGAGCTGAATGGCCGTTTCTTGGAGTCTTTCCTTAGCTGTCCTTTTGGGACGCTGCACCAACTGATCAGACGTTGACTCCTCCCCATGACCCTCTTCCTCGATGTCGATAACCGGAGCCACTCTTTCGGCAGCTTTCGCCGCCGCGATCGCTGAACTCGTGCCGGCAATCACATCTTCTATGGTTGGGGGCGCAGCCGATGAACTACCCCCTTGCCCTTTTTCAACCACTACCCTGGGCAAATACTTGCTCCTCAAATCTTGGAACAATTTCTTCTTTTTCTTTGGGGGAGGAGCGTCATCGGGTTTTTCTCCGCCTTCGGGCTCAACTTCCTCATCGCTTGGCTCGTCCCCAGCACCGGTAATACCTGAAGGAAAATTTTCTTAAGTATCGAAAAACACCAACGAAGACGGAAGTCGTAAAAACAAAAGCAGTCTGAAGTTACCATGATTTTTGGCTTTGAGTGTTTTCAAAGCTGCGACCGACTTCCAGGCTCGCTTGTCATTGGTCGTCTTCTCAAGCACCCTTATCAGCCAGGGTATGATGTCGGCGACTTGATCGAATTCAACTGCCTCAGCTGAAGATTTTCAGAGGAACTTAGATTGTGTTGTTAAAACTCAACTCAAAAGGAAGGTAAAACAAAATACTTACGAGTCCGATTCCAGACATTCGGCAGCGGCTCGCTTCCGGGGGCGGTCAGCTGCTCCGTGGGAATAAAAACGAAGCACTGATCCCATCCTCGGAGATCGTCATCATTGTCAGAGATCAAGGCCCGCTGACCTCGTTTAGCCAAATTTATCACCCCTCCTTTATAAACTCGAGGAGAGTATATGTTGAGAATGTGACGAAGTGTCCACTCCACTTCCGCCACCCCTGCGATGTATCGCATAATTATGATCGTTCTCCATATCATCGGAGAAATTTGACCGAGGCAAACTTTGTACATTCTGCAAAATTCCTCGATGATGTTATCGACCGGGAGGGAGAATCCGATCGTAAATGGGTAAGTCAGCACCACGGAATGACCCTCAACGTGGGTCGCCAACGTCGACTTCCTCGGAGGGCACATCACTTCGATGTCACCCACTCTCCAACCACACTCCTCTCGAACCCGAGGAATCGCCTCCGGCGTGATCGTACAATGAACGGAGTCGATCGGGATATTTTTCTTCTTCCCCTGCTCCGCTTCACTGATTTTACAATCGTTCTCATACGTAAATTTTTTCGGAAGGATCTCCGACCATGACTTTTTAGGACCGTAATCTTTCACTTTCCGCTTCTTCCCCTTCTTATCTACTGAAGGGTCAACAATGGCGGAAGTTCGCTCCACCACCGCACCAGACTGCGGCGGGGCCGTGGCAGTAACTGCCGTAGTAGAAGTGGTATCAGCCTCTATTATGTTCTGTGATGAGGTAGACATGGCTAGAATTCGTTGTAAAGTGAAGCTTGTAAGAAGATTTGAAGTTTATAGGAAGATTTAAGGCAGAAACAGCAAGAATCAACGGATTAAAATGGAAGATTTCTGGGATTTGAAGGAATTTTTGCAAAACGGTTTCTTTTGAAAAGTTTCAGAAGTTGTAAAGCTGGAGTTGAAACGAATATTTATAGAGAGAGATTCATCATTGCCTCGGAAACCGTCGAAGATTGCTGCCCGCACGATTTCTGACACGTGTAGCGATGGGAAGTTGAGGCGACGTTTTGACATTTCAAAATGGAGGGACACGAACGTGCCACGTGTTTTCCCGCTAAAAACTCAAATCCACTTGCCAAAAGCTTTACGAACACACTTGGCAAGTGGGGGGACTATCTGTATTGGTCGGTTTTCTGTTCGATCACGAAAGAAGCAAACTCGATCGTATGCAACATGCAGATTCACTTCGAAAGTTATGAGATCGGAAAGAAGCTGCTTCGGTTTGGTTTCGTTCGGTTATGCGATGTTGATCGGATAAAATCGGAAACAACATTATTGTAGATCAGGTTAACTGACCCTCATCTCTAAAATATCGGAACAGATAGGGCGAATTTAGTGGAGTAGATGACGACGTGCAACAGTGGGATGAGAAACGTGGGGGAGTGGAAGTCTGCTAGGATTTGGGGATTCTCCTCCATTTCAACCTATAAATAGGGCCTCATATTTTCATTTGAGGACACGTTCATCCGAGCAATATTACTTTACTCTCTGAAACCATTATTCTCTTGTCAAGAAAATAGTCAACAGTGTTTTTTACCTTTGTCAATTTATTACGTCAGAGATCCATCATTGTATTTAAAGCTTCGATCGTGATTTGGTTCAAACGTGGAGGGAGATCTGTTCTTTCCATTGAAGCAACATCCATCGATCCATCAAATACAATAAGCCTTTACTGCTTTGATTATTTATTTGTTGCTTGCTTCGTTTAAATCTACATTCATCTCGATCATAACATCTTTTGCCCGTTATCTGTGTTTAATTTAAACAATCTGTTATCGTCACCCATTAAACGACTAATCGACTTGTTCATCGGATCCATTATTCGATTAAATTTGTTCATTCGCCATCGTTTTACGTTTATTCATTTCACTTGTTTATCATCGTATTGCTGCTATTTTCACCGACTCAAGTATCATAACCGTGTTCGGATAACTGTGCATCTTGATAAAACGAAGTCATCTCATCGTATATCATTATTCTATTACTTAGTTCGAATTTGTTTGACAGCATTTATACCCCTGCTTGACATCGAATTTACTTGATACCGAATTTACTCGACATCGATTTTAGAATTGCTTCCAGATCAAATTCTTGAGGTCAATTAATTCGTTCACGTAAACTATTTATCAAACGATCGAATTGAGATATAAAACGATCGCCTTAGACTCAACTAAATATAAATCTAATTGTAAAACCTAATACATTTTTTGGGAAATACACTTAGTAATGTAGATTGGTTAATGGTCAGTCTCACTCTGTACTTTGGTTTTGGTAGTTGATATTATATAATACCTGAATCTTTGAAATATCTAATTAACATCAGTGTAGTGACATACGCTGATACGCAAAAAACTCTCAACAAAGATATTAAGTACTCCTACACTTTTCTTTTGTTTGTCTATAAATGTTTCTCCTCCGACAAACTTCCTTTTATTTGTCTGTAGATATTTCTTTGCTTGATTCTCGTTTATGGCCACTCCTCTTAGTAGTGGTAATGGTCTTCTCTCTTTGATCGCGTCAATTTCATTCTTCTATTGAGTTGGCTAATTGTGACTACGCTCTACCTGAACTTTTGTTTCTGCAGATATTTCTCCTCCAGCCAAACTTCCTTTATTTGTCTGCAGATATTTCTCCTATCCATGGCTTCACAATCTGTACTTGCTAACTAACTTAGATTTTGATATACAGAAAAATCAAACAGCCTTGCGGGTTTTTTTCCTTTGACATGGACCCCGTAGACATCCATAATATACTATGTCATGATAATTCAGAAACTAATGGCTAATTCGGATACACCCAAAGAAAAATCAATGCGTCGGAGATCATTAATTTTAAACTAGAACCAAAACATTGATGATTTAAATAGACTTCTACTGATTAGATTGGTAGTTAATGATGATAGCATCAACTGTCCCTTTACTATTACAAAGTAAAACCAGTATACATTTACACGTATGTTCTGAAGAATGAACATTAGAACAGTATATAATCGATCTTATTTCATTTCTCAGATATTCTTCAAAAGAAATCGACTTCTCAAATTCAGGATGTAAGATTTATATACTGATAACCGCCTAACATAAAATTACATACTACCTATGGTTAAAAATGCATTTGTAACTAACAGAGAAATATGGAACATCTATCCAACTAATAACAATTCTACGTACAATGAGACACATCGATCAATACCTTTCACATACAAGATACAAATATAATATACACCTAACAGCGTGCTGCTTGCAACTATCCATCTCTGAAAGCCATACACCAAAGACCTAAAATTATCACGTACCGATCCTATAGATTAAAATCTTAGAACATTAAGTGGCAGGTTGAAGTCTTCATAGTTTAATACTTCCGTAATTCACTTAAAAAAATTATCTTTTTTCCATAATCAAGAGGAACTGACATCGCATTTGTTCCAACTACTCGATGAGTGACCTAAAAAGAGATATCCTGCTAGAGAAGTATGGCAATTGGAAGGATCAATAGTTTTAGGGATTTTTACACTCTATACCCATGAAATTTAAAGTATTTACAAGTCATAACCATTAAAAATTACACTACCCATAAAACTAAAAGTATCTACCCAACCTACCCATTTATTATTGTATATTTTTGTTATGCCTTATAGGTGTATACCTTTAAGGTATACTATATAAATTAACCTACCCATTTATTATTGTATACTTTTGTTATGCCTTATAGGTGTATACCTTTAAGGTATACTACATAAATTATGGTATAAAAGCCTGGAGGGTCATTTATTACTGTATACCTTTGTTATACCTTATATGTGTATACCTTTAAGGTATATTGCATAAACTATGGTATACAAGTGGGTAGAGTGGGTAAATACTTTAGTAGATAGGTCGGGTAATATTTGAAAGTAGTGAGTAGTGACTATAATTATTTTAGGTTTTGTGGGTATTTTTGTAAGTGTCTCATAGTTTTAAGCAACCAATTCAGTGTTGCATAATGTTGGTCCTTTCAAAGGCCGGCCTTTCACAACATGTTTTTCATGGAATCAACTACTTCTAACTCGAGAGAAAAGAGGGGAAAAGACCTCCCAAGTCTTAATAGAAGGATAGGGGACAAGACCAAGTCAAAGGGTCATTAGCTTAAGTGAGGGTTGAAGTGAATTGTTTAAAAACTTGTGGGTATAATTAAAAGTTTTTATATTTACGAAAACACCCACTTTTCAAAAAAATTCAGATTTTGAATTTTCCCCCTTCCCACCCACTTTTACACTCTCTTTCCTTATTCTATCATTTCAAATTTTATTTCTCTCTCTCTCTTCTCTCTTTCTTCCTCTTTTCTCTTCTTCCTTTTCATTCTTTCTTCTAAATTTCTTTTCAAATTTCATTTTATCACCATCTATATTAATTTTTTTTCTTTTTTTCCGTATCTATTTTGTTTCTTCTTCATCCCCGTTTTATCCCTTTTCATTTTTTTAATTCTAATCATTTATACATCTTTTCAGATGTGTAGACATATTTTCTATATGTTTATACATATTTGAAGATGTTTTCACGGCTGAAAAAAGTGAGTACACATCTCGTCAGATGTGTACACATATAATAATATGTACACATATATAATTATATGTGTACACATATTATTACATGTGTACACATATGACGAGATGTGTAACACTTTTATCATATATATGTGTACACATATGACGAGATGTGTAACACTTTAATCATATATATGTGTACACATATGACGAGATGTGTAACACTTTTATCATATATATGTGTACACATATTATTATATGTGTAATATGTGCGCACATATAATAAATGTGTACATATCTGCATGTGTACATATATATCATATCTGCATGTGTACACATCAGTCGAGATGTGTACACATCAGTCGAGATGTGTACACATATAATATGTGTACACATCTCGATTGATGTGTACACATCTTTTTTATTAAAGTGGTGGAGAGTGGTAGAAGGTGGTGGTGGAGTGAAGGATGGTAGAAGGTGGCAGTGAGTGGTGGAGGGTCGTGGTGGAATGGTGGATGGGCGGGGTGGAGGGGTAGGGGACCGGATGGGGGCTAAAGGGTTGATGGGGTGGGTGATGAGAGGTGGCGGCTTTGTGTAAATAGAAAAACTTGGGGGCTTTTAAAATATTAGTCATTAGTACTAATTTTAAAAGTGTCCCTCTCACCCATTTTTCAAGACTTGAGTCCCTTATAACTAATAAAAGACTTGGGGTCCTTCTCACCCAAAAATCCCTTCTAACTCAAACGTATAAACATATATGAAAAATATTTGAAGTGTGCACCTGAAACGGATAACAACATACCAACTCTAAATCCCTCACTCACATACGGTATATTAAAAACTTTTCATCCAAATATAAACTGAGTCAGTAAATGAATCTTCCACACTCGTGCTTCAAATCCCTTCGTCAGTGGTTCTATCCACTTTCTGTACCACTTTCCGAAACCACAATCCTTTCGAAGAACAATTACTAGAATCGATACATCAGCAAGCACTGAACTACCAATGATTAGATGCTAGAAGATCCCAAATGAAGGCTGATATTTCTAGAATAGCAGAAAACCACTCACCAGCAGGATAACAAGTCATCTATAAAGCATATCAAGTTCAATTAATCAACAGTGCAGAACATCCAATGTGAACCTAAACTTGAAGTAAACACATCTTTCATGATCTCAGTGTACATGCTCTGAGAAAAAAAGTTTCCATGTTCTATAACAAAATATAGAAACTCTCACTAACAATCTCTATGAACTCACATGTTTCCAGAAAATTTGCTCATCATTTTTGCAATTATAGGAGCAACCTTAGGATTTGCTTGATGCTTGGCCAAATTAGCAGGGTTCTTCATCACTGCAAATTATTAGCCACATTCAGCAAGAGGACACCATAAAATGAATAATATCTCAGAACACCAATATCATGGGTAACATTGAAGTCTACACGGATGCAGACGTCAATATCTATTGCAAGTTGCTAGAGCCAATTGATCAGCAACATCATTCAGAGACTCCCAACTCTACCAGCTAAACAGTCAATCTGACAATCTTTTGCAGAATGACAACTGATTGGAGAGCACCTTACCAGTCTATCTCCTCTTTTAAATGAGCAAAGGACAATTAACGCGGACAGAGAAATACATTAAAGTCAGTGCATCATATACACAATAAAACTCTCTATGGGGAAATTGAGTACTACTACCCAAACTTCTTTTGATTGCTGTAAATATTTCTCCAATGTATGGCTTGACAATAGAAGGGGAGCCTTGGAGCAACTGGTAAATTTGTATTCGCGTAACCTGTAGGTCACGGGTTCAAGCCGTGAAAAAAACCACTGATGCAAACATCAAGGTAGGCTGCAAACATCACACCCCTTTGGGGTGCGGCCCTTTCTCTGACACTGCGTGAATGAGGGATGCTTTGCCTTTTTTTCTTTTATGGCTTGACAATCTGCTGTTGCTAACTTACTTGATTTTCGTATAGACGTATAGCAATTAAAGAAGAATCAAGCGGCATTGTGGAACTTCTTCTTTTCTTTTCTTTTTTTCCCTTTACATGGACCTTGGGACGTATCCGTTAAAAAACCATGTCGTGAGGATTCAGAAACTAATGGCTGATTTAGGTACTAACAAGTGGGTATTACATTTAAGTAACATCCAGCGAAAAATCAAATAATTGGAGCCATTATTTTTTAACTAGAACGAAACGATGATGTTCTGAATACTATACTTGGACTTGTAGTTAATAAGCAGATGATAGCATCACTAAAACCAATATGTTGCACATCACAGTAAATACGTGATAATCATATAGCTGGATGACTTGTCTAGAAGAACTGAGATGCCTTGATTATCCAAGAAAAAACATGTAAGAGATAACTAAAATGGACATACGAAAGGGTTAGGAAAAAGCAACGTACCATCTTGTAGGGCAGCCATGACATCTGGGTCCTTGAATGCTGCCATTAGTTCAGGGTCCTGCTCCAAGCAAAAACATAAAGGATATTATAGTCTACCTTCTATGGACAAATGGGGACTCGAAAGGTTTGTTTACCATAAAGAAATGAAAGTTCTCTCTTTATTGAAGTTAATCTTCACTTATGTTAGGAAACTATTTCAAACATTTATGTTAAAAACATTTTTAAAAATACATACAAATGTAGAATCACTTACATTCAGTATTTTGCTGTAGTCCATGTTACCAGGCATTCCACCAGGCATGCCCCCAGGCATGCCACCCCCCATCCCCGCAGGAAAGCCCCCGGGCATGCCGCCTCCCATCCCCGCAGGAAAGCCCCCGGGCATGCCGCCTCCCATCCCCGCAGGAAAGCCCCCGGGCATGCCGCCTCCCATCCCCGCAGGAAAGCCTCCAGGGAAGCCACCAGGCATGCCACCACCTCTCCTACTTGATGAGGATTCTTCCTGCTTCTTTGCCTTTTCATAAGCAGCCTGAGATATAAAGAATAAAAGATTATTACAAGCAGAAAACTAGCAGCCAAACATAAAACAAACAAGTAACTAAGGGTTACCTGAGCTTCAGCCTTTCTTCGCTGTCTCTCGCGCTCAGTCTTTCTATCTTCTCGTTCCTTGCGCAGCCTATCATACTTCCTGCGGTGTTCCTCAATTCTATGTGCATTTGGCTCAACCTATGACAGAAACAACACAAAATTCACTTGGCAACAATGACCATATCAACTTAAGTGAAATGCAACAGGATAACAGTGGGTTTGTTACTGGGTTCGTACTGCATTCGTACAGTATCATCACAAGTTTCTTATACTAAAAAGAAAAAGGGGGCACCTGGCAGTGCAACTTAACTACATAGATATTATGAGATTATGTCACAGAAAGCAACCTTCTTAAGCGCAGCACTTATTTCCTCATCAAAGTCCAGCTTCGAAGCCAAGTGAAGATCCTTAACGGCTTCCTCCCACTGTCCCAGCATGGCTCGTGCAATACCACGAGATTTGTACCCTTTAGCAGAGTCTGGGTTTATCTGCAAGAACAGTCAAATCCACAATATATCAAGCATGAAGTTACAGCTCACTGCCTCTACTGAAATTAGCATCCACATAAATACCAACTGATCCAATTATTCTTTTCCCCTGAAATGTGAACACTCCGGACTGAAAACTAACTAAATGCCGGACCAAAAAGGGGAAGTGATTTCCTGGTTCTGAAACTGTTTCCCCAAAGTCATGTTATCTACTTCTAGTTGTTACACGTACTTATACATGGTTTTGCAATTAGCATTTGAAGTGGGGATCTGGGGATAAAACTGGAAAGATGATTTGTATAATTACTAATTTAGGACATCCAAAGCAGGAAAATGGTACAAATATCTTGGGGAGACTATTACATGTTCTACCTGATAACAGAGCTATGGATTAACTAGAAAGCATTCAAACCTAATGCATGCATGCCTCCATGTCTGCATCAAGGATGGAAGAGCACGTAGAGAGGATGTGCCTAATGAATTATTCAGGGTACTTTTCCATATAAGGTCCTCAAGATATATTAGCCAGTAAATACAACTCTCTTTTTTTTAAAACTCACTCCGTGCAATTATTAAGTGACTCTTATAAAAAAAACTGTATTAATTACTAGGAATGACATATAAAAAACAAAGGCAAATCTGATGGCAAAATCAACCTCCAACGCTGCATTTGCATCTCGTATGGCAGCATTTGGCTTCTTCATCTTGATATAAACACTGGCTGTGTCAGACCAAAGCAACAAGTTGTCATTCGTGAAATGAGAATGTTGCAATCGAATTACAAAGATCACAATAAACCAACATCAATAGATCCCACACCGAAAGCAGAACGCACCTCTAGTACCATACATAATTGCTGATGTTGGATTGAGGAGAATCGCCTTTGTAAGATGCTCAATTGCATCTTCTAGCTTACCTGATGAACACAAACAACAAAAGTGAGCGACATGATACCCACAGATTCTGTGAGCACACAGATATGTATTAGACAGTGTCACCTTCAGAAATTGCTTCCATAGCCTGAGCTTTGGCCTCCTGAGAAGCATCACGGTTTTCATCGCTCACCTCCACAGAAGAGTCTCCCATCTATAAAATTCAGTTTGACAGGTTAAAAATGACAATGAACAAGTAAACCCAAAATGAAAAAAAAGAATGTAATCAGCCGGGCAACAGACCTTCTGTGGCTCATCGTTGTCAGGTTCCACAGTGTCACTCTCATCAAGCTCAATATCAGATTCGATTATCTCAGGTTCCTCCTCTTCTTCAACCTCCGCTTTCTTATGAGCATCGTCCTCAACATCACCCATTTCGTCATCACTCTCATCTACCACATGAGACTTCTGCATACAGCAAATGATCGTTCAAGACGACAAAACGAAATTCAAGGAGGGCAGTTAAATTTCCCATTACCCATATTTTTAACGACTAACCATGGACCAACTAATTCAATAATTAAAAAGAAGTCTTATAAAGTGGAAACTTGCAGATACATAACAAAACCACAATTAAATCAGTTCATAAATTAAGTGCACTACTGTTCCATACTAGTTGGCATTATACATACCCCATTATTCGATCCCATTGCACTACACTACTAGCAGTAATTTGTCTTTTACTTTGTATATGAAGTTCTCCAAATCTCACACTTATCATCCCCGTAACAACAACCAGCCTTACTTCCAACTAATCGATATCACCTATAAAAATGTGTTACTTCCGTGTATCATTCTTAATTCCTAGAGATAGTAGGTCTTTACTCTAATTACCATTGTATTGTATCGTTAAATCCATGGTTATGTAACCATGAAAACTGTCACTTTATGTAACGATCGATTTGGTGGAATCGCATCGTTACCTATTTTTCTTTCCCATCATGCCCTCACTTATTATTTAATATTCCCGTTTTACCCTTAACCTTATATTCACTTATAAAACCACGATAAACAATACAGCCTAGCCTAGCCTATCCAAACATTGTACAACACAAAACATTGCACAATACAATACGATACAGTACGATACGATACAATACATTATGAAACGATAGGTAACAACCATCCAAACGGAGTGTAAATCTCACACTAATCCATCCCCGTAACAACAACCAGCCTTACCAGCCTTACTTCCATCCCCGTAACAACAACCAGCCTTACTTCCAACTAATCGATATCACCTAAACAACGTGTTGCTTCCATTGTATCATTCTTAATTCCTAGAAATAGTAGGTCTTTAGAGATAACTTCCTTGCACGTGATTTTAGATCTCGAGCATTCAGAAAACAAAATCGAGCCTAGGTTCTCTTCACTAACTCGTTAGTATCCACACTTAGACTAACACGACCCACAACAATAACAATATACTCAGTGCGATCCCACAAGTAGGGTTTCGGGAGGTTGAGGTGTACGCAGACTTTATCCGTACCTTTTAGTGAGGTCGATACGTGTTTCCGATAGACCCTAGGCTTAAAATTTTACAGAATCATTACAACTTATTTTAATTACTTCAATATAGGAAATAGCCTACGCTACATTATCTCAGTTTAGTAAATAAATTAATTTAAAACAACATAAAAAGGAGGTAAAGAAATTACCGCTTTGTAATCCCCGGTTTCGTAAGCAGATGAAGGAAGTTTACCACCAAGACTGCAAACAAAATCAAATAAAATATAATAAGTAATGTTTAGTATAATTAAATGTACTATTTTAAAAATGGAATTAAATTAAGTTAGGGTTTACCTTTCAATGTAATCACGGAAAAAAGAAAGTGAAGGGTTAGAGAGAACTGAAGGATTGGACTTGCACTGTTCGATGAATTGTTTCAATTGATTTAATTTTGCTGGCTCCATTGCTAAATCAGATTCAAAAAAAAACTATAGGTTAAAATTGATAATTGTTTCCACTAGTAGCACTACTACGCAGTACTATGACAGGTTTTGTGACGCGAGGAAATGCAAGGGACTTGTGATGACTAGGTTCTTCTAGTATCTTCTATTTTACTAGTACTGGATAAACACTAGCTACGGTTTTTTTTTTTTCTTTTCTTTTTAGTTTGCTTAGTCGACTCATTTTGTTTTTACTAAAATAAGTGTTACTATTGTTTGTATGATTTAAATATTTGGAAAAATGGGTAACACGACTAGCGGATGGAGGCCGGCAATGCGCCTTAATCGAATATGAAATGGTGCTGAGCCGGTTTGTCATTGACTTGTAGTATGGATTGTGGGGCGGGGGGTCAAAGCCTGTTCTTTTGATACGTTCGTAGAACGTCGTCTTCTTGATTGTGGAGACAGCGCGCTCTTCTAGGTGCTTTAACGTCTTCGTACTCCAGAGCTAGCCTATGCACTCCCCATTCAACTCGTCTTATCATACGGACTAAGAAGTCTGACATTTCCAGACTCCATTTATGGATTAACGAGATTCGGGTTCAATTAGATAAGCCAGATAACGTTGGTAAATAAGAGCAATAATAGGTCATTTCACGGCGAGGTCACTGATAGACCGAAGTTTAAACGGAGGGAACCTTGTCCAATTTTGCAAACTACTGAGGAAAATTTGGCCCTTTTTTCGTTTATGATTTGAATAATTAGATAATGTAATAACACAAGCCATTTGAATTTAATTTTTATTATGAGCCTTCATTAAGAAAATATCACTTGCTTGATCTAAAAAAGAATAAATATTTTAGACAAGGTAGTAACACATTCACTTTGATCTGTTGATTCCTTTAGGAGATTTTGATGAAGTAAATTTGCTTTTAGAATGAGCATTATGTAGGAAAAAGTACAAAGCATTGTAGATAAGAGCTTTAACTTGTTTCAGTGCAACCCCTAGTCATATCAAAGCCTAAGTGTAGAGTTTTTCTTTCATCAATCTCAACTGTTTCTTTTTTTCACATGACTTGCACAGTGTACCATAAGTCTTTAGCATCATCAGCTCATTTCTTTCCAATGCCCAGAATAATAATGGAAGAAAAGGCCCTTTCTCATATTAAACTGCCACATCTTGCTTAATAAAACGCTACTAATACATCGAAAACATGTAAACACAAGGTATGCAAGTCGAAAACCATTAAAAGATCTCCAGCTCATACATCAATTTAGTCAATCTCAACAGACAATAGAATGCAAAACTACACAAGGTTCAAGCGATGAAGGCTTGAATAATACTCGAGTAAAGAAATTCATCAAGATTTCCCCCACATTTGAAGAACACAATCAGTGATCTAAGCAAGCATGACAGAAGCACAGAGCATGAGCAAGCTTGACATTCCACTCAATGCTATCCTGCTCACTCCATTCTTATCTTTTGGAGCTGGTGTGACTGTGAAAATTTCATCATGAGAGCAGAATATTGTTAGCAAGAATGCGCAGCAAATCTGATAAGTAAATTCAACATGTATCTAAATAAATAAGCCAATTGGAACTTTATCTTGAATCTACATTTCATTGGGAGATCAATTCTAACTGAGGAAGAGATGGATGCATATGATTTAGACATACACTTTGGTGCTCCATTAGCAACCCACACCTCAGTGACTACAAATGCTTAAACAAGGTTTGTAAACTTATTGTGATCATAATTCAGAAGAAAGGACGGCCAGGTGCACAAAGCATCCTGAATTCACACAGGGTCCGGGGAAGGGTCGCACCCCAAGGGATGTGATGTACAATGCAAGCATCAATGGTTGTTTCCACGGCTCGAACCCATGAAGATAGGTCAATATAACTTTAAATGGGGTAAGACCAAATTTACTTGGCATCCTCTATTAGCTTCTTCTTTTCTTTGCCAGCCTTTGGAAGACTTTCAAATTGGCAATACTTAACAGGTGGAGAAGCAGAACTAAAAAAGTGACGCTACAAAGACAAACGACCAGGGGGTAAGTGGTGAAGAAGACTTCATAAACTTAATCCAAAGGCATCACAGAAAGACAGGACTACAAGGACAATTGCAAAGAAAAGCAACATCCGAGAGAAACAGCTCCGCATAAAACCAATGTGCAAATAGTTATTGGATAAGCAAGAACAAACTTCTTAGGTTGGGAAGCATAGTTCTCTTCGTAATTAGGTGAAGTCGGTACATTCTCATTTCCACAATGGATGACTTTATTACTCATCCAATTCATTCTCTTTCTGGATACAGCTTCGCTCCCTCAAATCAAGCTTTTCAAAGTAGGTCAAAGGTTTGGCTAAAGATCTAAGTAAAATTGAACACCACTTATATCTAAGTAAGCTTTTCACCTTATAGCCCTGAACAACAATTACTAGTTGTGTTTGTATGAATTCAATATTACACCAGACATTGTTAAATTCCTTCCTCTGTCTAAAAGACTCTAAGGTGCAAATAAAGAGAGGATCTAAGTAAAACTGAACAGTGAACACCACTTCTAATAAGGTTTATGCTAATTTGACACCTGAGTAAGAATGTTCAAAACATGTTGACTGCATTGCTAAGTCCGACATAAACATTCTTGCAGGACCTCAAATTTATACGTCTCTATCTACTCACGAGAATCCTAATACAAGAGGGAACACAATATTTTGTTTTGTTAAAGTTAACGGATCTTATACAACAAGCTTACTTAGTGAAAACTTATTTAAACTTTAATAGTTGGAACAAGTCAAGGAATATAGCTATGCTGTCAAATTTCAAAATTGGAGGGCTCTGAATTATTGAACAAGGACAATAATATCAAGTCAAACTTTGAATTTGTAAGTCTTACATTAACTTTTATCAACACAAGTAGGCCCATAAAAGCCAAATAAACTTAATGTTACAACTTCTTTACTACACATGTATCACAGTGGAGCTAATGGAAGACAAGTACAAACAAAGAAGCAAGGTTCATATTTTCCACAAGGTTCAATAATTAATAAAAGCCATAGTATTAAATTACTGCACACTCCAAGATAGTGACTTAATTGACTAATATAAAAACAATGTACAACGACTTAGTCTCTGTTACCTGGTGAAGTCCCAGAAGGAGAAGATGGAGTACTTGAACTTGGAGCACCAGCTGCAGACAAAAACAAAGATAACAGACACAATGTTACAAAATAAACACCACAAATCATTCACTGGGGAAAATTTTGCTCCTTCGTCCCAATTTATGTAACAATCTTTCATATTTAGTCTGTTCGAAAAAGAATTACACTTTTGTATGTTTAGAAACAATGTAACTTTAAACTTCCTACTCTACCTTAACGAAATCATTTATAGCCACATGAATTCCTACAATTTGTTTAGACCAAAGTTACTAAAAGTCACTATTTCTTCTTAAATTCCGTACTCGATCAAACACTATCACATAAATTGGGAAGCAAGAGTAGCATTTCTTGAAATGGTTTTGCCAATACCCAAAAAAAAAAAATAATAATAATACCTTTGTTCCAAAAATAATGACATAATTTACTTAATAATAAGAATATCACAATTCATAAATATTACTAAAACGATAAAACTTCAAACTTACCACAATACACTTCATAAGATTGATTTATCGTCACACAAATACTTATAGTATATTTATTTTCAAAAGTATCTTTTTTTATTAAACTTCGTGCCTAATCAAATTATCACTTATTAACTAGAACAGGGACTAATACAGAACAAAAAAGTGAACAATATCAGATTTGAAAAAAATACAAAATACAAATCTTGGATTTAAAAAATCATACCTTTACTGCAAGCACTGAGATCACCAGGGATTTTACAGTATTTAGGAAGTAAAAGAGCTTGAGTAACATTAATACCAAGTGAAGGTAAAAAAGAAGGATTCTTATAAAGATTACAAAGACACTCAAGATCCTTAGTAATAGCTTCTTTAAGTGGATCACAACAAGAAGATGGTGGATTTGTTGAGTTAAGGTATTGTGCACATGGTACTAATGTAGATGCACATGATGGTGGTTGTTGTGCTTTTGTTGTAGTAGTGGTTCCTGCTAATAACACAGCCACCATGATTAGCATGCACATTTTTGATGAAATCATATTGACTTGTAGAAATTGGTTTGATTTTTTTTTTGAGTTTCTAAGGAAATAGGTGGTTATATTTGTGTAGATGACTAGTGGTCAAGTTATAGGTGGGAACTAAATGATGTACATTTATATTGATTGATGTGGTATTGGTTGGACCTGTCTAATTAATACTACTCCCGGTCCACAATATATGATATTTTGGTCTATTTTTTTATCCATAATATTTGATCTTTTCACAAATCAAGGAGGTTTTTTCTCATATCACTCTTGCTAATAAATGACTTAAAACAAAACTTTAGGTAATAATAGCTTTGATATGAGGTAATATGGTCAATTACATTGATAATTAATGCTAAAAAAGTGATTTCCTTAATATGTATGAAAATACCCAAAACATCATATAAAATGGACCGGAGGGAGTAAAAGACAAAATAAATACTAATATATATTCCCTCTATCCATTTTTACTCATCATTTTAAACATTTCATTCGTTTTCGTAGTCTCTCCATTTTGGTGGGGTAACATATTCGTACATTTCATCTTTTCCAAACTCCACTTGTGAGATTATACTGAGTATGCTGTTGTTGTTGGTGCATTTTTAACATTTTACCTCAATGGAAAATTATAAATAAATGAACTATTACTAACTTACCTTTATTAACTATGCTTTGGAAATTTTAATTTTGTTATGATTTGAGAAATAGTTATATAATGATAAGGATAAAATTGAAAAAGTATAATTCAATCTCTCTTGATTTATTAAAAGTAACAAGTTGAAGTAAGAAATAGAGTAATATTTTATTAAAAGTGCCAAATAAAAATGGAGAGATAGAGTACTAATTATGGGGCATAGTAGTGTTTTCTAAACAAACTACTCCTCTCTAAGCAGTAGTATTTGAATTTTATGAATTAGCTGAAACTTGAAAATTTGAGTTTTTGAAGTTAAAAAATAATTGTTGGAACTTGAAGTTGTGTTTGACATATATTTTACTTGAAAAAAAAAAAGTTGAAATTTTGTGAGTGTGAAAAAATATTTTTCCCAAAAACTGGTTGTGGTTGACAGTTTTTGGGAATTTGAAATCTTAATTTTCAAAATTTGGCTAAATTTTATTAACAAACAAGTTTTCTCAAAAATATTTTTAAAAAGTGCTCCCAAATTTTATAAACAAACTGGAGCGGTATCTTATAGTTTAGCTTTAGGACATAAACTTGATTGAATTGATCTGACTCCCAAGTTTTCTACCTCACTTCCTAAGAAGCTCTACTGTCCACGGGCACTTGAACTGTCTAGAAGAAAGTCGGTACATAAAATTTTAGAACGCTTTGCTGTTAATACGATATATGTTGTACAATATCCGGAATATAAGAAGAAATAAAAAGGATAAATTACGCTGTATGTTATTTTAGGGCACTTTTTTAAAAAATATAGCAATATTTTGTTACTTTACCAAACGTAGTAACATTTTCAAAAATGCTACCAAACATGTCACAACCAAAAAAAACCCTAGTCCCTCTTTCTCTTTTCTCTCTTCTCTCCACTCTCATTCCCTGCCGACCCCCACTTTTTTTCCGGCCAGCCTCAACGGCACCCATCCCGTCGTCGTGCCGCCTCCCCCATCCCCAACGTGGCCATGTCCGATCCAAAACAGCGTCGCAACTGCAGATCCAATTTTTTGTTTCACTATAATCTGATGCGTCGTTGGCGGCGGATTTACGGTTCTCCGTCGATGACACACTGTGGATCGGATCTATTCGATTTCTCTCTCTTTTTTTAATTTTCCCGGTGACTTGGTGGTTTGCAGATCTGAAATATGTATATATGTAATGTATGGTGACTAGTCCGGTAGATCCGGTGGCGGAACTGCTTTGTTCCGGCGGAAGACAGTGTTTTGGTCCCTTTTTTTTGTTTTTTGAGTTTTTCAGTGGAATAAGGCGGAACCGCGGCGGTGGTGGTGTATGTTTGATGTGTGTGGACTGTATGGAATGTATGTCGTGCATATTTCCATTGTATGTGCGGTGTATGCACTGTATATACAATGAATATACACCGGATATACAATGTATATACACTTGTCATACAACACATATACATATATGTTTGTTTGTTTGTTGGTTTCTCCAGCAGTGCATGGTGGTTGGTGGTGGTGGAGGCAAAAGAAACTTTTTTCATGTGTATATCCAATGTATGTCACCGGACATACACTAGATATACACCTCATATACAATATGTATAAGTGTATTTTTGTGTTTATTCATTTGTATATGTGTTTGGCTTATTGATGTAGATTCACACACTTTACATACACTGTGCATAACTGCATACAAAAAATATACATGTGACATACACTGAAAATACACAACACATACAGCAGCAGTGCTTGGGGTGGTGGCTGGGGTTGGTAGGAGGAAGATCTGAGGTTTTTAGCACCATTTTGTGCATTTTGCTATGTTTTGAAAAAAAATGTTGCTATGTTTTGAAAATGGGAAAATATTGACATTTTAGTGTAAGAAAGAGTGTTAGTTTGTATAGTTTTGTGAATTGCCCAATGTGTATTTTTGCTCACAAACATGAATTAAGAGAGGAAAATTATCAAAAAATAAAATAAAACTACAGTTAAAGATCATGATATTTTGATTGCTCCTTTTTTGCTGGCCAGAGTCCTACCAAAGTGGAGTTCTCTTGCTCAATTTGTTTTTCCTTATAAGTTAATTGATGAAAGTCTTTCCTACTTGGGCACTTTGCCACAATTACGTTATGAAATATCGATTTGACGTTATCAACAATCTAAACCTATGATATCCGTCTTCCGTCTCAAATTATTTGTCCTCTTCACTTTTACACGCTCATTAAAATCATTAATAAAGAATATTATTGACTATTTTACCCTTATTTAATATTTATTGGTATTTGAACAATTATAAAATTAACCAATAAGTGAGATCTTTGTGGTCTTCAAGACATTTACTCTTATGGATAAAATGGAGAAAAAATAAAAAATTTTACTTTGAAATTCTAACTAGACAAATATTTTGAGACGACTATTTTTAAAAAGAATAACAAATAATTTGAGATGGAGTGAGTACATTGATAGATGTATAAGCTAAAACTTTACGGTTCTTTCATCAATAGAAACCTAATACTGGATGTACTCATGTACAGATACATTTTCTATCCAAGAGTTTTTTAATTTATAATTTTTTTAATATTTCTATCGATGTAATATCGAGAGTAAAGTTTGCACTTTTACAATTGAAAAGACATGAAGGTGGTTACAATATTATACGCCATTGTGTTATGGTATAGTCTCAAAACTTTTGGGAGGACTAAAAAGATTTTATATGTATTGAACAAAATATTGACTAAATGTCACTCAAACAATCAATAACGAACTACAATCATCCTTCCATTCACTTTATTCTCTTGTGTTTTTTGTTTTCAAATTGTATAAAGAATTTGAAGTTGTTTTCACATTTGCTCCACTACCAAACTTTTGTGAATTAGAAAAACACCATGTGTTTTAAACTAGGGCTCATTACACAAACAGCCACCATACACAAAATATTTACTAAAAAATGGCCACAACTATTTGTAGCCAACATTAGTAACAAAATAATTAGAATATATATTATTAAAAAAATAATAATATTCATTAATAAATACTTAAAACATTAAATATCAAACAAAAAATATTGTATCTGTCCCAAAAAATAAGGAATATGGGGAATACACGTACTACAGGAACTACTCTCCTAGAATCCTAACTACACCAACACACTACCCCTATATTCCCATATTTATCGAAATAATATTCATTACATTTAATTTACAGAAATATTCAAAAAACTAATATTAATATAAAAGTATTTAAAAAGAAATGGCTACAGAAAGTTAATATCAACAAAAGGTGTTTATAATTAGAAAATATTTTTGATGAATGTTCATCTAGGGTAAAAAATCCTTTAAACTATACTATAGATAAATTACAAGGTGTTTTTACAACTAGAAAGGATCTATTTTCAACAATAACATGACATTTCAAACATCCAAAAAAGAGAAAGCAAACAGCAACTTTATGCTTTCAACCTTTATTCGGAAATCTGAAGTTCATAAATCATAATCATATGCCCGCTAATTGCGATAATTAAAAATCGAAGAGTTATTTAAAAAAGGCACAAATCGAATAGTTGATTGGAATATGTTGATCGTGCTAGGAAATTTCCCATAGTAGGCATATGCATTACAAATAAATCACGTCATTTGTTTAATTTTTAAATACATTTAGGATATTATAACTTATCATGTAAATCATTTGCTTAAGTTATTATTAAAATTTTAAATTTAACAATTTATATGAAAGAAGACTACTTCTTGTTTTGGTTTAAAAGCTAAAAATATTCTATGTGAGCTGTGATAATAATTTAATTTGATATAAAATAAGTGAAAAGTAGATATTAATTCCAGTTATATAACCTATCCGAAGCTATTTTATAAGATAAAAATCTCTAACTATTGCAAAACACAGTACATGCGTAGCACTAATGCACTATAAGACAAAATATTTCTAACTATTTCAAATGTATTTCATTTATTTAAAGTAACACGTTTATACTGTTAGGGGTCGTTTGGTTGGAATACAAGTTATGCAGGGATTAATAATGTAGGGATTAGTTATGCAGGGATTAACAATGCATGGATAAGTTATGCAGGGATAAGTTATGCAGGGATTAACAATGCAGAGATTAGTTATGCAGGGATTAACAATGTACGGATAAGTTATGCAGGGATTATAATACATTGATTACAATGTAGAAATGATTTCTAGTTGGATGTTTGGTTAGTTGAACTAAAAGTTGTACTCTAATCCACAATTTATTTTTTTAAGAGAATAAAATAGGATATTTATTAAAATAGAATTTTGAAGAAATGGATAAGGGTATTTTTGTCTTTTTTATTTTAATCCATGTATTGTTAATACATGTATTCTTATTCCACCCTCTAACCCGCATAAAATAATATATAGATTGATGTATAACTTATACCAGTATTATTAATATGGAAATGACAAAATGTAACCAAACAATGCATTGTTTGTACTTAGTTTAATACCAGTTTCTACTAGTCAAACCAAACAATATACTATTAGTACAGACTCTTATACAACCAACCAAACAATGGATTAACTTATCCAAACTCTTATATATGGATTAGCTAATACTATACCGCTTACCAAACGACCCCTTATTACTATGTTAATCCTGCAAATCGGGGCAAGTAATCGTGACAAGAAGATAATGTCGTTGGCCTCGTGGCCAGCCAATCCAATAAATGTTCCCTTCTAATAAAGGTAATTATTAAATGCTCATATGCTATGTCCTGATATTAATAAATTGGGCTAATCAAATTTACCCAGTTCTGAGTGGTGACCAATTTTAGTTGGATATGATTATTATCATATTTATAATTCTTTTGAAGATTTGCAGTCCATTCCTACTTCTTTAATGGGAAAAATAACAGTTAACATATAATCCTTTCTAACCATTTTTTTATCAAAATAATCCTAAATAAACCCTTAGTCCACCTCCCTTACTTTTTTATCCACTTCGATTTTTTTAGTATTCCCTTCTTCTTCTCCTCTCCACCCGTGCCGCCCCCAATCCTGTCTCTTACGCCCGGCCACCCGTGAGTCTCCCCTCACTCGAAGTCGCCAACACGTCATCCCCATGTTCCGCTGTACAGCTGCAGATCTGATTTCATGCAGCTCCGCTGCAGCTCTCCCATCGCTAGACCGCTGCTCTGCAGGAATCTGCTCCATCTCCACCAATCTGTGTTTCCCTGCAGCAGATCTGCTTCGCTGCAACCCCATCGCCGGACTGTTGCTGCTCCAGTTTGCCGGAGTCTGTTGCTATCTCCGCCCCTCTTCTACTTTATTTATTTATTTATTTATTTTTTGGAAAGATTTGATGTATATAAAATTTTATTATTCTAAAATGTGTATACACTGTAAAAAAAGTGTGTATACATTAAAAATAATTGAAAAAAGTGCATGTATACATTGCGTATACCCGATAAATCTAAATGTATACACCATATTTTTTGGTGTAACCACTGTATATACGTGAAGAAACCTTTTGTATACCTACGTTATCGTAAGTACACCATTTGTATTCGTTTTTGTGTATACTGGCTATAAAAAGCAAGGGCTAGTAAAAAAATAAGAAAAAATAATTGACTGGCTGTTTTGGTAATTATCCTTTCTTTAATTAATTAACCATAAAAATTTGAATTAACCCAGTTTGTTTTTATAAAAAAAAAAATCCCGTACAGCTCTTCTAAAGATGATTAGATTTAAGTGTTAAACTCATTGATAAGCAATCGCCTTGAATACAGTCTATATGATTCTGTTTGGGACTTTTGATGGTGTAACTTTCATGGATCCTTTTGTTGGAATTGTACTAATTAGTGTTTGATTTACCTTTGACCAAAATATGTATTCGTCAGTACTTATTGAACTCATCTTATTTAGTGAATCATCTCATAACACTTTAATGATTAGGAATTTTGGAATAGCTCAATTGTAGACTGAAATAAAGGTATTAAAAGCACAGTACATGTGCAGCACTTGTTCATCTTAATTCGAGAACACAATGAAAGCACGAATCTATATTGAAGTCACAACTCTTAGAGCAAACTCTATAATTTAAATACAGTTCGATTGTCTCAAAATTAAAATAGAGCATTAAGGTAGGGATTCACGAGACAAGTGTGAGGCACACCAAAACTCTAGCTCAAATTGAGATCGCACCATTTGGCTCTAACTTAGCCCATGGATACGTAAATAGTCAAACCTTTAAATAATGGTATTGTTTGTCCGATATTTTATGGTGACTGCAAGACGTTGTTATAGGGAGAACTTATAATATAGCATTACATGAAGACTCGATTTTTTTATTATTACGGTGAAATGATGTTATAGACTGGGGTAGAGCTAGAGATTAGGAGGTGGGTCGGCCAAACTTAGTAGCTTTGATCCAAATTCTACTTTTGTCTTAAGAAATTTATTTAATATGTTGCGTATGTTGGGAAGAAACAAGCAATACCAAAATATTGCACGACAAGGTAAATGCGGAAGGAATACCCAAGTCAAAACTTCCCACACTATTTGAATAAGAGGAGCAAATCAATTCAAGCACAAATGGAATATGGGGCAGCCACCAATAACAATAATAGCAAGGCAAGCAAACAAAGTAATCAAGCTAGAGGAGACACCGAATTTACGTGGAAAACCCCTTCAATGTGAAGAGGTAAAAACCACGGGACCAAAGTCCACCAAAGCTCCACTAATCAACAACAAGAGTTACAAATGTTCTCCAAATTGGCCACAAACAAAGTGCCAAACAACGAGCAACAATAGATAAAAGATAGCACCAAAGCTAGGGAACAAAAGGAGAGAAATCACCCAAATTCAGCTACTGTTCGTGGACCAGAAACAGAAGCTACAAATAGCAAAATCCAATCTCCACCGTTCAGATCAAAGAACAGGATGTTGAGAACCTCCCGTTCAAATTTCAGCACGATCCAACGGTTAACGAGTTGGGAAACACGTTTTGAAGCGGACTGCCTGAAGCAGAATTTTCTGGAGTAAAAGAACTAAGCTTTTCTTCTCTCAAAACCCCTAAAACGGCTGCTCTCTATCTTTTTCTCTCTTGTCTAATTTCATACCTAAAAGAGGTCTTATTTATATGTCTTGACATAGTGGGCTATTTGGGTAAAAGTGGGCTTGGTCCAAAAGGGTGTTTATTTATCCACATAGGAAGGGGAAAGCCCAAAAACCCAACAATTCTCTCCCTCCCGACTATGTGGAGGAGACCGCCATCCCGGCGATCAAACAACATTCTTCAAACTTCCCTCTTGGCAAAGGTTTAGTAAGCATGTCTGAACCATTGTCATTAGTGTGGATCTTCTCAAGTGAAAGGAGTTTAGCATCCAACACATCTCGAATCCAATGGTACCGCACATCAATATGCTTCGACCTACCATGGAATGTAGAATTCTTGCCAAGATGAATAGCACTCTGACTGTCACAATAAAGCACATATTTCTTCTGAGCAAAGCCAATTTCCTTCAAAAATCGCTTCATCCAAAGCAACTCTTTACAGCCTTCAACAGCAGCAATAAGCTCAGCTTCTGTAGTAGATAGAGCAACACATTTCTGCAACCTAGATTGCCAAGACACAGCTCCCCCTGCATAAGCAATCAAGTAGCCAGAAGTAGACTTACGAGTATCAATATCACCAGCCATGTCTGAATCAGTGTAACCACAAAGAACAGGTTTCCCTGTACCAAAACACAAACTCTGACTAGTAGTGCCACAAAGATATCTCATTATCCACTTCACTGCATTCCAATGCTCTCTTCCTGGATTAGAAAGATAACGGCTAACAATACCAACAGCATGAGCAATATCAGGTCTCGTGCAAATCATTGCATACATCAAACTGCCAACGGCTGAAGCATAAGGAATTTTCTTCATATCTTCCTTCTCAGCAACACTGGAAGGACACTGCTCTCTGCTCAACTTGAAGTGCATAGCTAACGGTGTACTGACAGCCTTTGCTTTATCCATGCTGAATCTGCGAAGTACCTTCTGAATGTACTTCTCCTGTGATAACCACAATTTCTTGGCCTCTCTGCCACGGACAATCTGAATGCCAAGAATCTGCTTCGCTGGTCCTAAGTCTTTCATGGCAAAAGACTTGTTCAACTCTTGCTTCAACTTCTGAATCCTGCAACATTTTGACCAACAACAAGCATGTCATCAACATAAAGCAATAAAATAATAAAGTCATTATCAGAGAATTTCTGCACAAAAACACAATAGTCTGAAGAAGTCTTCTTGAAACCCTGCTGCTGCATAAAAGATCCAAACTTCCTGTACCACTGCCTGGGAGCTTGTTTTAAGCCATACAAGCTCTTCTTTAATCTGCAAACATAATTCTCTTTACCCTTGACTTCAAAGCCTTTAGGCTGCTCCATATAAATTTCTTCATCTAAATCACCATGGAGAAAAGCAGTTTTCACATCCATTTGCTCAACCTCTAAATCTAGACTTGCGGCTAAGCCTAGAACAACACGAATGGAAGACATCTTCACAACAGGAGCAAATATCTCACTAAAATCAACTCCCTTTTTCTGTTTAAAGCCCTTGACGACCAGTCTAGCCTTGTACCGTGGAACTGGGTTACCATCTTCATTTTTCACCCTGAAAACCCACCTGTTTTTCAAAGCTTTTATGTCTTTAGGAAGCTTAACCAAATCAAAGGTATGATTATCATGCAAGGAATTCATCTCATCTTGCATAGCATCTAACCACTTTTCTTTTTCTTCACTTTCCATAGCCTCTTCAAAACATTCAGGTTCTCCCCCGTCAGTCAATAGTACCCACTCACCAGGAGGATACCGAGATGAAGGTACACTCACTCTAGAAGATCTTCTGAGTGCTCTCTGGAACATCAACAGTGATTGGTTGCTGGCCAACCACATTATCATCAACTGGAGCATCAACAATATCATAAACCTGCTGATCATTCTGAACATGATCATCAACATAGTCATCAACCTGAATTTCAATATTTTCTTCAGGTGCAACAGTCACAAGAACTGGATCAACATCAACTAAGCTCTCACTGCTCTGAGAATCAACTTTCTCAGCCTTGTCAAAATCTTCAATTGTCTGGTCTTCAAAGAACACAACATCACGGCTTCTAACAAGTTTCTTCTCCACTGGATCATAGAAACGATAGCCGAATTCATCTTGACCATAACCAATGAAGATACACTGCCTAGTTTTAACATCCAGCTTTGACCTTTCATCTTTAGGGACATGCACAAAAGCTCTACAGCCAAAGACTATCAAATGATCATAGGAAACATCCTTACCAAACCAAACTCTGTCAGGGACATCACCATCCAAAGCAACAGTAGGAGACAAATTGATAACATAAGCCGCAGTATTAAGTGCTTTTGCCCAAAAGGAATCTGGCAGCTTAGCCTCTGAAAGCAAACATCTAACCCTCTCAACAAGTGTTCTGTTCATCCTCTCTGCTAAACCATTTAACTGAGGAGTCTTCTGATGTCGAATACCCTGCGCTCTACAATAGTTATCAAAAGGACCAATATATTCACCACCATTGTCTGTGCGGATGCATTTCAATTTCTTCCATGTCTGTCTCTCAACCAAGGCTTGAAAATCCTTGAACACATCAAGTACCTGATCCTTGGTCTTCAAAGGAAATACCCAGAGCTTGCGAGAATGATCATCAATAAAAGTCACAAAATAAAGTGCACCACCTTTAGATCTTTCTTTAAAAGGACCACACAAATCAGAATGTACCAACTCCAGCAAATCAGGTTTTCTTGAAGGCGGATGACTCTGAAAAGAAACCCTTTTCTGTTTACCGGCTAAGCAATGAACACATTTCTTCAATTTTGCTTGCTTTACACCCGAAAGCAAACTCTTCTTAGCCAAACAATCAATCCCCTTCTCACTTATATGACTCAGCCTTCTATGCCATAACTCTGATGAAGCATCACTCTCCACCGCATTTACTGAGTCATTAGAAATAGAGCCCTGCATAGAATACAAGTTGGAAGACTTGTTACCTCGAGCCACGATCAAAGAACCTTTAGTCAGCTTCCACTGGCCATTACAAAATGTGCTACAATAGCCATCATCATCAAGCTTTCCTGCAGAAATCAAATTCAGGCAGATATCTGGAACATGTTTGACATTTTTAAGAACTAACCTCGAACCATTATTAGTTTCCAAGCAAACAGTACCAATGCCAATAACCTCAGTTTCACAATCATTACCCATTTTCAATACCCCAAAATTACCAGGAGTATAAGAAGAAAAGAACTCTTTCTTCGGCGTGACGTGATAAGAGGCACCTGTATCCACCATCCAGCTAGTCTCATGGCAAATAAAATTAATGACATCTTCATCATCACCGGCAAAAAGAAGATCGGCTTTGACAACAGTAGCAACACGATTATCATCGTGGCCCTCTTTCTTTTGTTGTCTTAATTCTTTCTTATATTTAAAACAAAACTTCTTAATATGCCCTCGAATGCCACAATGATCACATGTAAGATTTTTATAGCTGGACCTCGACTTGCTTCTACTTTTATCTCTGTTGTTCTGACCTCTGGACTTGTTTCTCCCCTATCTTCAGTAACCAAAACATCGGAGTGTGAAGCTGAAGAAGATGAGCCTTGAGATTTTCTTCTCATTTCTTCATTTAGAACACCACTCTTAGCATATTCCATAGTTACAACACCACTGGGAGCAGAATTAGTCAATGAAACTCGAAGAGTTTCCCACGAGTCAGGAAGAGTATTCAAAAGCCAAAGTCCCTGAATTTATTCATCAAATCTCACACCTATACCGGACAGCTGGTCAAGGACACCCTGAAAATCATTAATATGATCAGAAATAGGTCTGCCCTCTTTATATCTAATATTCATCAATTGATTCAGCAGGAACAACTTATTATTGCCAGTCTTCGAAGCATAAAGTGTCTCGAGCTTCTCCCACAAACTTCTAGCATGTGTCTCATTCACAATATGATTACGAACATTGTCTTCAACCCATTGTCTAATATAACCACAAACTTGTAAGTGCTCAAATTCCCAATCTTCATCTGACATAGCCTCGGGCTTGTTAGAAGCAAACACATGTAAATGCATTTTCTTGACAAATAGAAGATCTTTCATCTTGCCTTTCCAAATATGGTAATTACTGCCATTTAAACAAACCATCTTGCTCATATTTGCCTCCATCATTCAAATAGATAAACCACAATCAAATAGAACCAGTAGCTCTGATACCAATATGTTGGAAAGAAACCAAGCAATAACAATAATATTGCACGACAAGGTAAATGCGGAAGAAATACCCAAGTCAAAACTTCCCACACTATTTGAATAAGAGGAGCAAACCAATTCAAGCACAAATGGAATATGGGGCAGCCACCAATAACAATAATAGCAAGGCAAGCAAACAAAGTAATCAAGCTAGAGGAGACACCGAATTTACGTGGAAAACCCCTTCAATGTGAAGAGGTAAAAACCACGGGACCAAAGTCCACCAAAGCTCCACTAATCAACAACAAGAGTTACAAATATTCTCCAAATTGGCCACAAACAAAGTGCCAAACAACGAGCAACAATAGATAAAAGATAGCACCAAAACTAGGGAACAAAAGGAGAGAAATCACCCAAATTCAGCTACTGTTCGTGGACCAGAAACAGAAGCTACAAATAGCAAAATCCAATCTCCACCGTTCAGATCAAAGAACAGGATGTTGAGAACCTCCCGTTCAAATTTCAGCACGATCCAACGGTTAACGAGTCGGGAAACACATTTTGAAGCGGACTGCCTGAAGCAGAATTTTCTGGAGCAAAAGAACTAAGCTTTTCTTCTCTCAAAACCCCTAAAACGGCTGCTCTCTATCTTTTTCTCTCTTGTCTAATTTCAGACCTAAAAAAGGTCTTATTTATATGTCTTGACATAGTGGGCTATTTGGGTAAAAGTGGGCTTGGTCCAAAAGGGTGTTTATTTATCCACATAGGAAGGAAAAAGCCCAAAAACCCAACAGCGTACAATTAATTTAGAACCCAATTAAAAAGGATTAGAATTCTAAATCATAAACTTTAATTCTAACCCTGCATTTACCTATGGCGAATTTTTATTGTAGAGAAGTTTAGTTGTATGTTCACAAAATGAATCTTAAAACTGTCATTTTTCATAATTTGACATTCAAAATCACTTTTTGTACAGATTATCCCAACACAATTTATTTTAAAAAGCACTTCTTAAATGAGTTTGTCATATACGAACTGTTTATTTTTCAAAAATACTTATCTGAAAGTACTTTTAAATATAAGTAGTTTTTTGCAGTCTGGCCAAACAGGTTGTAAGCATACATATCATAGGCTCCAAGCTTGCCGCAATGTCCTTTGTGAGCCTCGGTAAGAACATATGTCATTTAGCGATTCACTTACACAGTTGGTGACAATGTATTTGAATTTGATCTATCTAATAAAATGACAATCGACCTCTATTTTTTTTTTATGCTTTCATGAAAGATTGAATATGAGCTAACATAAAGGATTTTTATTGAGAGAAAAAGGTTGTCGTTACTTTTTTGTCATCATCGAGTAAACTCAACTCATCCTTAAGACCACAAACTAAGTCTCATATATCCCTTGTTCCTCAAAATGTTTAACATGTTCATGTTTCTTATAAGCTGTAAAATGAAAAGAAATTACAATTCAAGTTAAAGTCTCTAAATAAAATTATCATATTATAAAATGTATATATATCATGTTCATGTTTCTTTTAAGCTGTAAAATAAAAAGAAATTACAATTCAAGTTAAAGTCTCTAAAAAATTTATCATATTATAAAATGTATATATATCATGTTCATGTTTCTTATAAACGGTAAAATGGAAAGAAATTACAATTCAAGTTAAAGTCTCTAAAAAAGTTATCATATTATAAAATGTATATATACTATTTTGAATGTAATGATAGATGTATTCTGAGCTCTCTTGATTAACTCATCTCTTATCTGCTCCCCTTTAATCATGTCGAAACTACAATTTTTTTATAAGTATTCTGTATAAATAACAAGTTAAAATACTGCTTAATATAAAAATTTTGAAACACAAATATATGAATGATTACTCCAGGTTCTTTAAGTAGTCGAATTTGACAATAAGTTGTTTATGAACATCATCAATCTCCTACGCTCTTTAATATTTTAATTTATATAACGATTTGTTCTCCTATTTTTTCTGGTAGGCTCTTCCCAAACCAATCATCCTAGCTATTTTCGGTTGAAGTAAAAAACTGAAATTCGAAGTGATAAATTACTTTTTCACGTATAAGATTAATATAGCTATGATGAGAACCTCTTGCAAAAATTATTTCCTTTTATAAAAAAAATCTTGTATTGAGGTTCAGAAATGGAGATCCTCTTGAACTTGATCAACAATACGATTGCAATAAAGTTATTCTTATTAAAAGTGTTGACACCCAATTTCGTCCCAAGATTTAATTAGCAGCTAAATTATTTAAATGAGAATCAAATATGAAAGTAAAATTAAAATGAGTTTAGATAATTAAAATTATTTGAATTGAGTTAATTAATTAAATTTAATTAAAGTAAATTAATCATTTTCAAAGAAGGTTAAAATTACAAAGCATAGCCTAAATTCTACCCTACCCCGCGCAACCCTCCGTTTTCTTTAATTTATCATAAAAGAAGGCCAAAAGAGCAAAACATAACCTCATATTTGACCCACCCTTGCAAACCCTTTTTAAAACAAAACACTTAAAATAGAAAATCCCTAAATCAGTTCCTCAGCTTAACCCGCGACCCAATCCTGTGACCCGTTTCCCGCTTCCAGAAAATCCGACCCGACCCGCGCCATTGTTGTCCCTTCCGTACAGCTTGATGTGCTGGACGAATGGCACGGATCCAGGCATATATATTCTCGAAGCTTCACCATTCCAGCTGTGCTTTTTTGGAATCTTCTAGCTTATTCCCCAACGGATACTCAATCTCGTCCGTTAGTTTCAAAGAGTGATC
The DNA here is from genome assembly GCA_029990175.1 of Petunia secreta. Lineage (NCBI taxonomy): Eukaryota > Viridiplantae > Streptophyta > Magnoliopsida > Solanales > Solanaceae > Petunia > Petunia secreta. The sequence goes on from JARKIP010000054.1 coordinate 5,520,622, forward strand.
AATCTCGAGCCCTTGATCAATTGTCTTGGAGATAAGGACGAGAGAGGACGATTTGGACTCTCTCACCCTTATCTCACAAGGGAGTCGATCAAAAAGTAAGGGAGTGTTTTGGAAATTCAAAGTCTAGGTAAACCCTAAAACTCTCCTATATATTCAGCATTTTTGTAGGGTTTAAGGGGTTCTGGTTCGGATTTTTTTAACACATAAAAAAACGGCAGCATTTATATATACTTTCAGATTTTTCTTAGTAAAAGAAAGGATACTCATTGTGTTTTTTAGTTTCTGTTTTCGGAGTCGAACGTCGCTTTCAGTTTGTGTCGTCATTTCTCCTCTCTAGTCGTCGACCTTGTTCGAGTCGACGACCTCGCTCGAGTCGCTTTTGTGTTGATTCACATTCTTCGGATCGACGCCCTTGTCCGCTGCTCGAAAAACGGTAATAATCCCACCTTTGTCTTTCAGTTTTATACATTTTGAGATATGCTCATGTGTGTTGCTTGAACTGTTAAGCTATCATCATTAGTGTAATTTCTGTTTCCGTAAAACAATATGAATGCAGTTTTATTGTTGAAATTTGAGGACATAAGCCTTCCCTTACTCGCTTGTTACTGTTAATTTGGAAGGAATTTCAGTTTGTGTTAAAATTAATCTATATAGTTTTTCTAGTTATTTACCTGTTCACACATACATAATCTCCGCTAATTTCTTTCAATTAGTGTTCGAACCCCTTTTATAATTGTAGTCATGGTGTAATTGATCACTGTCAAAGTGATGGAGAGATTAAAACTTTTCAAATGTCTCCTTTGGCCAGTAGTTTGTTAAAATATATTATTGTAATGTCGATCTCAAGTTTTATTAAAGCCTGGAGGTTACAGGTTAAGTATAGCCTTTTGTTAAGCTTCCTGTTACTTAACTTTTCTAGATTGAATTTCTGTTTTGATGCTGGCATGTGAGAATTTTTGGGGCTGATGTAGAATTGTTTGGAGGGAGTCTAGTGGGCTGCAGGGTATGAGAGGAGTCTGCTGTGGTGTTTGCTGGCAGTAGGGGTTCCTGTCTGGTGGTCTTAGAAGCAGGGGTGGTGGCAGGTTCTGCTGTGTTTCTCTGTTTCCTAAAAGAGGCAGCAGGGTAGTAGCAGTAGTCCTGCTATTTCTGGTGCTGCAAAGGGTGAGGGAGAAGTGCAAGTGTTTGGAGTTTCCTGGAAGGTTCAGTTGTTTTCTATCTAAGCTAGAGCCAGTGTGAGAAGGTGTGTTTGCTGTCAGGTTAGGCTGTTAGAGAGGGAGTTAGGCAGTTTATAGAGGTTTCAGGAGGTCAGTGTAGAAGGGCTTAGGTTCTGGTAGTAAGAGGATACTCAGGGAAGGCCTATAGGTGATGTTGGTTGTTTTTGAGGAGGATCTAGTGAAGTTTATGGATGCTGCAGTTTTCTTTTGAGAGAGTGTAGTTGTTGTTAGGCATTGAAAGAGGCTTCAGGGAATGTTTTGTGAGGTTTGGTATGAGGTGAAGTTCAAGTTTCCCCTTGCCTTATAACTGTTTTAAAATTGTTTCCGGAATGGTAAAAATGGATGCATTAGTGACTCTAGAAACTGCATTTTAGTACAAGTTTAAGTATTGGATCATATTAAGTTTGTCCTGGAAATTTCATTTTTTTTATTAGCCCAAGAAAATCTATCATTTGGAATTATATGCTTTCCTTGTATGTTAATGTTTATGTCAATAAAATTGGTATATCTGAGTCATTGAAGAGCACTTTCGCAGCTGAATTCTAAATAAAGTTAATCTTGGTTGGTGCCCTGGTTGGTTTGCAGAACTGTGAGGAAGGAGGGAGTTGTCTGCAGGTCTGTTGTAGGTTGGTATTAGGTGTAGGATGTCCTGGATAGGTAATGCTACATTTGTTAGTACAGATAACAGATCTTCCATTTGCTAGTACGATGATTTGGTTGCCTAATTTGTTATAGATTTTGTGACATGTGTTTTGGCTAAAACATAAGAAAAATAACATAGTTAATAATGTTAAAAAGCTGCCATCTTTAATTTGTCATATGTATAACTCTGAGAATGGTCATTCAAATGTGAATAAAATCTATAGTAAAAAGTAAGGTTCTAATTTGTGAAACATGGGCCATCATATGCAGTCAGGCGTGTGTTTTCAAAAGTAGTGAGAATCTGGCTTTAACCCTGAATCATAAGCAATTGGTCTTTAATCAATTACACTCCAATGTAATACAAATTTTGACCTTTCTTTATCCTTCTTGCTTGTCTGTTTGTTTTGCTATTAATTTGATCCTTTTTCTACTATGTATAACTGCCTGCTTCAGCTTTGTACACATAGTATCCATAGTTGATGATATGCTATGTTTGGATACCATGATTCATGAACTCACTATTTTCTTTTCACTAGTTGGAAAATGTGTTTAAGGTTTTCGTTAAGTAAAAGTTCTGATCTTTACTCCGTAATGAAGGGTGAAGTTTCTAGTTTGGAAGGGGATTGTTTGGGTTCAATCTTTCAAGCAGTAAAGGAGCAGGGCAGGGGTGTTAGTTGTAGTTTGTTTTGGTATTTGGCTTCCTCGTGAAGCGAATGAATTCATTGGTTGATTTCTGGTTGTTTTAGGGAGTATGTAGGAGTGTCTTGGTGGTCTTGGCAAGCTGGAAGTGTGAGTGTGTGCATAAAAAATATATGAGTTTTGTTGTTCAGAAATGAAGGTGTTTGCAAAGATTAAACCCATAAGTTACAATTTCTTTTGGTCTATTTAAAGTCTGCTAGTATCTTGAATTCAAAGTCATAAATTTTGAGTTTCATCTAAAGAATAAGCATGAAGAATCTGTTGCCAGGCTGCGCTGAAAGAAATGAATGCATTCTGTTTATGCATAATCTGGATAAGTTAAATCCATTCAACAGTTTTTCTTTTTCAGCTTTATAAATGGTTATACCTGAGAGAGTTGGCATTTGATACTACTATGGGATTTATGTGCGAACTTTTGGTTTGAACTAGGAGAATACTGAACCCATGTAAAAGTGAAACTGTGTTCATGCCTTTAAATTTTAATACTCCAGTTTTGGTATTCTTGGTTTGGCATCATTCTTGTTCTTTATTTGATTAGTATGCTCGCATGTTAAGTCACTAGCTGAGCACTTGCTAACTTTGTTTCATTATTTTTTGGCATGAATTCAACCTTGGGGTCGAGTTCGAGTTGGCTATAACTCACAAATGGGGACGGTTTGCATCTGGAAGTTACTTGAATCGCTCCGCATTTTCGGGACTTGATATCCCCGAAAAATGTAAAAACGAAAAGAAATGAATAAATGAAAAGCCTTGTGAAATACAGGGCTCGACTTAAGTTCGCTACTCCGGGTTCTACTTTCTAAAACTCCTCCTCTCCCGCCCCCTTTAGGAGCATGTTTTAGGACCTCATGAATTGAATTAGGACTTTGTACGACTAGAAGCCTGGTAGGTTAGCCGCTTTAATTGAAATATTATTGTTTGTCTAAGATCGTTTATAAATTGCATATCCCGTCTCTTTGGGACTCGCCAATTAATTTAAGATAGTAGAAACTTTTAGTTAATTATCGAGTGCAAAAGAAATAAAATTAAAATTATACCTATATATTCATTATTTATGTTTATTCAATTATTCACTTATTTATTTATTTATTCATTAATTAAATTAATCAAATAGCATTTATTATTAACTTATTTGTTTAATTTCAATTAATCCTTTATCTGCCTAATCAATCATAATTATTTATTTACTTATTTATGTATTTATTTGTTTATTAAATTATTTAAGTGGTATTTATTTATTATTTTATTTCTTTATCCTATTTATTTAATTAATTAATTAATTCTAATTAATTATTTATTTCTTTAATTAATTATATTTATTTACTTAACTAGTCAAATTATTATTGATCCCTCATCTAATTGAAATCATATAAATATTTATTTATCTAATTAAGTTATTTATCTATTTATTTATTTATCTAATTAATTAATTGATCAATTATTACTTCTTTATCTAATTATCTACTAATTTATTTATCTAGCCCTTATTTATTTAATCGATCAATCGACCCTTATCTCATTATTCATGTAATTAATCTTAAGTTTTGTTCAAATATTGTCATAATCAATTTTATCTTCTCTATATTATTCATTACCTATTTATTTTATCTAAAATTTATCCCAAATTAAATTTCGAGTAAAATTCGTGAAAATCGCCGGATTAACCGCCTTTGGCGGATTTTCGAAAGTGCTCCCGTAATAAGGACCTTCTTTCGAATTTAACAGAACCACTTACCTAAGAATCTCTGATTTTTAATTTAATTTCATTTAATTAAAAAATAAAACTGCACTCTTTAGTTAACTTAGGTTCCTAATAATCCTTAAATTAGGTGGCGACTCCAAAGAAAACCCTTTGGAATCCCATATTGTTGAAATATACCCGAAACATATCTTTTCCTAACGAAAGGGTAATTTTTGGGGGGTTCAACAGCGTGGCGACTCCGCTGGGGATGCGCAAATGGTTCTAACCAAAAGGCTTTCACGAATTTCTTTTGTTTGTTTGTTTGAATTGTATGACGATATTAGTATGTGTGGCTTATTTATTTATCGTTGAAATTAGCATGATTAGATCTACTGTTTATTTGCGAGCATGCTTAGATTAATCTAATTGATTGCTGTGTGTCACGAAAGCATGTCACTACACCCTATTTGCGCACATATAAACTGGCATTCCGTTCATACTTCCCCCACTCCTGGGAACCTCTTGCATTCTCACTTAAATATCCGCGAGGTGTGTGCATACGCACCCGCAATTTCTTTCATTAAAGAACCCTTTGACGAGTTGGTATACCGGCGGATTGTCGTGGGAGTTATTCGACCACGAAGCCGCCTGCCACTCACCTGTTAGCCTCAACCGTTAACCCACTCTTAGAAAAACCCTTGGACGAGTTGGTGTACCGGCGGATTGTCGTGGAAGTTATTCGACCACGAAGCCGCCTGCCGCTCGTCTGCTAGCCTCGACCGTTAACTCACTTTTGATGGAACTTTAGGAGCATGCATGCATTCACACCTTAGTCTGGACCCGGTCCTTGGTACCGCCTCCATAGTCAGGAATCCGCCCTTATGTCAACGGGTCCTTATAACCCGTTGACCCGCATATTATGTGTTTTGTGATAACGAATCTCCAGTCCCAGCTGAATTTTGAGCACAATCAAATTTAGAATTTTGTTTTCATTATCTTGTAGGGTAAAGAATGGAACAGCAGTTTGACAAAGTCTACATGGTTGTAGAGGTCCCAGAGAAGTTAAAATTATGGTGGGTTAACTTTTGTGAGGAGGAGAGAAAGACAGTTGAGGGGAAATTAGGAAGGTTGGTAGAGCTGATTGATGTTCATCCAAACCGTGACCTAGTCCAAGCTCTTATTCCTTATTGGCGCCCGACGCGAGCTGTATTCAGGTTCAAAGACTTTGAGTTGACTCCCACTTTAGGAGAAATAGTTGGGCTAACGGGATTGAAGTGTCTGGGCCAAGAGATAATCCTTCCAAACAGTCAAACAGGGAAGAAATTCCAAGAGAGACTAGGATTGGTAAGGAATATCGAAAGCGAATGGGTTCATCTGGATTATCTGTACACCAGGTTTGGGCGCATAACGGGTTTTGGTGATTTTGAGCCGGAATTTAACTGTGGTGAGAAGACTTGGAGAGACCGGCGTGTAAGGGCTTTTATCATTGCATTCTTAGGGACTTTGGTCTTCCCAACAAAGAATGGACACATTAGGACTTGCATTGGTTCCGTAGTTCGGGTGATGTTTGAAGGGATCAATGGGAACAAATCTACCACCATAGTTCCTATGATTCTAGCAGAAATGTATCGGGCTCTGAATGAATGCAGAAGGGGGTCGATGTATTTCGAAGGTTGTAATCTTCTCCTTCAGGTATGGGCGATAGACCAAGTGTGCCGTCGAAACCCTATGGTGGATATTTGTAAAATGTTAGATAGCCGGAAATTAGTAAATCCTATTGCTACCCAAAACATAAGAACGAGGTGGTGTGAGAAACCTGAAAGTTTTGCGGGATGGTATGATTTCTTAGCCCACCTTACTGATAAGAGAGTAATGTGGAAGTTAAGTTATGTTCCTAAAGATGAGATTGCACTTAGGACTTCCAAGCGATACTACATCGAGTTGCCGGGTTTAACGGGGCTTCAACCGTACGCACCTTTGAGGGTCCTCCGTCAATTTGGGATGGAACAATTTATTCCCCTTTGTGCGGATATGTCGGAGTCAGAAATTCCTTTCAACCTGCAGAATGCAATTCCAAGGAAAAGAGAAATCCTCGAGGATTGGAAGGGTTTGAAACCGATAGAAGTGTCAACCAAGCCCCAGAGCTGCACACCAGAATATCTCGTCTGGATCAAAGAAGAGCGACGCTTAGGTCTCAGTCCTCCAGGAAGAGTTGGCTATGAAGACACTGATATGACGAAGAAAATGAGACTGGCAAGGGCAGAAACCAGTTTTGATGAAACATCCGCTCCGACAAGCAAGAAGATGAAGCAAGCAGGAACATGATACGGAACTTGGACAAATGGCAGTTTATTTACTTTTGATGTATTTTCTATTTATGCTTTCTATTGTGGTATTTTCACTTATTATGTAATGATGATGTATTGAAAAGGAAAAAGGAAATTCTGAAAAAAAGAGAGAAGAAAAAAAAAGAAGAAGAAAAAAAGAAAAAAGAAAAAAAAAAAGAAAGAAAAGGAAAAGAGAGGAAAAGAAGGGAAAGCAGAAAAAAGAATGAAAGAAGTTGATTACAATGATGCAGACCTGATGATGAAGATGAAGCAAAGAAAGCAGAATTCAGTCACAACAGTGCACCTACACCGGCATGATGCAGTTGATCGGCAGAGTGACGGCTTTTATTTTAGTTCTGATGTATTCTCAATTATGTCTTTATACTTATTGTATTTCTCATTTGATATGTAAGGATTATGTATGAAGGAAGAAAAGAAAGAAAAAAAAAAGAAAAGAAAAAGAAAAAAAAAAGAGAAAGAAGAAGAAAAAGAAAGAAAGAAAGAAGAGGGTGAAAGTATGATGTTATGTTATGAAAGACAATTTTGTATCAACTTTATCTATTTTAATGAAGTATCTTACTCTAAATTTGAATTGCTCAAAAATGGTTGTGACTATTTTTCGTTATCATTTATTTGCGCGATTAGGCTCGCCTCTAGCACAAAGAGGCACCCTACAGGGTAGGACGCGTCCGCATTTTATTTCACGCACATTATTTGTGGTTGCCACATGCCTTATTTATCGCCCGTTTAAAATGCAAAAGCGCTACGTGACGCGCGCTATGTGCTTACGTGCAAATTTTACCAACAACATGCAAACTAACACAGTTACCTTTTGAATTTTTCTTTTGTTTTGTTTATTCCTAAACAGAGGTTTGATTTGTGCTGATTGAGCTGATCCAAAGGCTTTCCTCTGCACATTGATATACACTTCAGAACTCAACAAAATGTCCGGTAATGATGATCAGCCTCCCGTCCTCAATGATAAAACTCTCGAAACTCCTGGATCTTCGAGGGGAAACATCCTCCTTGCTCAGGATGACCTTATTTTGAACCTGACCAAACAGATACAGACGCTGAGCGACGAGCTAGCAGCCATTAAAGGGCAAGCCCCTCAAAATATACCTTTAAATGCCAATCCTGTTCACAATATACCCATATACCAAAACAACCCACTTAATCAAACGCCACCACCACAAAATCGCCCACAAGTTAGTCAAAATACCCCGCCCGCTCAGCAAAATGCCCAACCCGCTGGTTATCCTTCATATTATCCATATCCTAACGACCCCACTCCTCCTCACTACCAATATTTGCCTGCTAAAGACACTCCCCGTCCTCCACAATCTCAAGCGCCCATTCCTGTAGCCGTTGCTCCTCCAAACGCCAATGATCCAAGGCAGGGATATCCCGAGGCGTTATATTATGAGCATGACCCTAACGGGAAGAATGCGGACTTCACAGATTATCCGCCGCAGAATGAAATGCCCACAGCTGCGGAAAAACAGGGAAGGACAAGCGAACAAGATGAGATAATCCAAGCAATGAAAGTCATGCAACAATCTATTAAGGACTTGCAGGTGACTAAGAAACGGCAAAGCACTTCATACCGCAGTCTTTATCTATTCCCGGACATTACTCCTCCTCCCGGTTTTAAAGTGCCGAAGTTTGACATGTATGATGGTCATGGTGACCCATTTGCTCATTTAACCAAGTACCTCAACAGAATGAGGGCGGCGGGAGGCAAAGAAGAACTTCTGATGGCTTACTTTAGCCATAGTCTGGAAGGTATTGCTGCTGAGTGGTTTGCCAGACAAGACATAAGCAAATGGCACGAATTTGATGATATAGCTGGTGATTTCACAAAGCAGTTTGAATACAATGTGGCTATGGTCCCTGATCTCATAACCTTGGCCAATTTGAAGAAGAAACCAACAGAATCTTTCAGAGAATACGCCTTGAGGTGGCGTGAACAGGCTGCACGGGTGCAACCCCCGATGACTGAGAGGGATATGGTAAAGTATTTTATTCGTGCTCAAGACGACTCATATTATATGCATATGCTTCCTATGATGGGTGCACCTTATGCTGAACTTCTCACAATGGGGGAGATGGTGGAAGAAGGCATCAAATCCGGTCGGATTGTGAGCTTTGCTGAAATGAAGTCAAGTGCTCAAAATGCTCAAGCCAGCTCAAACAATGCTAGGAGAAGAGAGAAGAGGGAAGAAGTCACAGCTGTTGCCGCAGACATTGACCGCCGCTCGGCTAGGAGGTTGAACTTTGATAATCCACCAACCTACTCTACATACCCAAATGCACCTCCTCATTACCCAAATATTCCTTCTCCTTACCCAAATGCACCATCCCCAAATTATCCTAGTCACTATCAAATTCCTCCCGCTCCATATCCTGTCTATCAAGCACAACCCAGTTATTATCCACCACGAGCACCAGCACCACAACAATACCCTCCTCGCCCACAAAATTACCAACCCCGTGCTCCTGTCCGTCCAAATATGCAAGGACCTAACCAAAGCTATGAGAGGAGAGCACCCAAAACCTATACTCCTATAGCTGAATCTTATGGTCAATTGTTTGAAAGATTAAGAAGCGCCGGAGTTGTGCAGCCTGTTCCGGACAATACTCCAAATCCTCCTCCAAGGTGGTATGATGTTAATAAGCATTGTGTTTATCATTCTGGGGCTGCGGGCCATGATGTGGAAAGGTGTTATGCCTTCAAGGATAGAGTGGAAGCTTTGATCACATCAGGCACTATCCAGCTTACTGGAACTCAGCCTAATGTGCAAGATAATCCTCTTCCCGCCTATGGAAACAATGCTGTCAATGTCATTTCCCTTGAGGAGGGAGTCGATTTGAAAGGGACCATTGTTCCCGTTAGCAATGTGAGGGTTGCTAACGAGGCCAAAGTATCTGTGCAAGTTAGAGCCCCCATTCTGGTGCAAGCGGGTATCCCGAGGCCAACTGTCACCGTCATGCTTGCCTCACCCCTTCAATATGATAGCAAGAGGGTTCCTTGGAACTATTCTGAAGTGCCTATCGGAAGTGGAAAGGTAACTGTTGCTGTTGCTGCTGCACAAAGCATGACCAGATCCGGTAGATTCTATACGCCTGAGGAGTTGGGTCGAGGCCTTAGGGAAAAGGAGGGCGTTGTAAGAAGAGTGACTGACACCGAAGCTGAGGACTTTTGGAGGAAAATGCAGTCAAAGGAATACTCTATTCTGGAGCACCTAAAGAATACTCCTTCCCGCATATCCATTATGGCTTTGCTGATGAGCTCTGAAACGCATAGAAAGGCATTGCTAAAAGTGCTCAAGGAAGCAGAGGTGCCCGCTGAGACCACGGGTGAGAGCTTAGCTGTCTTGGTTGGCCAAATCTTAGAACCTCACAAGGTGTCCTTCTTCAAAGAAGAGCTTCTACCGGAGGGTCTTGGACACAACAAAGCCTTGCATATCGTTGTCAAATGTAGGGACAAATTTGTCGGGCGGGTACTGATTGACGGTGGTTCCGGGCTCAATATATGTCCATTGGCAACTCTGAAGGAGCTTGGAATTGACGCTGGCAAAATTAGACAGAGCAATGTGAAAGCAAGGGCTTTTGATGGGGCTCAAAGGTGCACCTTTGGAGAGATTGATCTTGATCTGCAGATAGGTCCTGTGAACTTCTCTGTGGAGTTTCAGGTATTCGACATCCCGTCTACCTATAACATGCTGTTAGGAAGACCCTGGATTCACATGGCCGGAGCCGTCCCTTCCACTTTGCATCAAAGTGTGAAATTTATATGGAACAATGAAGAAGTAGTGGTCAAGGGCGAGGGAAACAGCCCCACGCATGCCAGCACCACGATTCCCATGGTGGACAACGCCGCAGAACTTGATGGGACTACTTTCCACACGGTTGAGCTGATGAATGTGACCCGAGCATCAAATGAGGATTCAAAGAAAGGTATCCTACCCAGAGTCCCCAAGATGATTGCTGTGGAGATGTTGAAAAATGGTTTCAAACCTGGTTCGGGATTGGGAGCAAATTTGAACGGCATTACCGAACCCATCTGCTTGCCCAAGAATCTGGGTACCTTTGGCTTAGGTTACTGTCCCACCAAAAAAGAGATTGAGAAGGCCAAAAGGAAACCAGCCATTGCCATGCCAGAACCCCTTCCTTCCTTGTACCAGTCATTCGTCAAGGCACCGGAAGTCAATATACCGGATCTGATAGAGGGAGTTGGCGATTTGTTTCTGAGTGATGATTTGGAATGCGATGTTATTATTGAAGAATGTGCTGAGGAGTCACCTGTGCAAAATGTTGAGGCCAAGGATCCGATGGCCAATTGGACCTGTGTCCCAGTGGAAGAGACCTGGTGAATGAACTCAACAGTTATTTTGGCGTCACAGTCAGATTGAGGCCCTGAACTGTGTTTCGCTTTTCTGGTTTATGTTTATGTCTTTTCAAAATAATCTGTTTACATTCTGCATGTTCTGCTTTAATGTATGCCTCCCTAAACTAGATTTTGAAACAAATAAAATGCATTGCATTCTCCCTACTATTATTTTGATATGCTTCAATTATTTACTTTATTTTACGCTTTTGATTAATGTTTGTTTCTGTTTCAGCTTTCCACTTAACAAAACTGCCGAAACTTTGCTTGTGACATATAATGAAACAACTGAACAAACTGGCACTGATGCATTGAGTATTGGGGAGTTTGATGAAGATTTTGTTCCTGATGAAATAACAAGAGAAGTGGATCAATTTGAGAACAAACCAAAGCCTAACTTGGAAGAAACCGAGTCGATCAACTTGGGGACTTCAGAAGATGTTAGAGAAACCAGAATCAGTGTTCATTTGACATCGGAAGAAAGAAGAGCTTATATCGAACTATTGAACGAGTATCGGGACATCTTTGCTTGGTCCTATGAGGATATGCCTGGTTTGAGTACTGATCTTGTCACTCACAAATTGCCAACTGATCCTTCATTTCCGCCTATTAAGCAAAAGAAGAGAAACTTCAAAACTTCCACAAGCAAACAAATATTGGAAGAAGTGCAAAAGCAATTGACCGCCAAGGTGATCCGATCTCTCAAATATCCCACTTGGTTAGCGAATATTGTGCCGGTGCCCAAGAAAGACGGCAAGGTTAGAGTTTGTGTTGATTATCGTGATCTCAACAAAGCAAGTCCAAAGGATGATTTTCCATTGCCAAATATTCATATCCTTATTGACAGCTGTGCAAAACATGAGCTTCAGTCTTTTGTAGATTGCTTTGCTGGCTATCACCAGATCCTAATGGATGAAGATGACGCTGAAAAGACCGCTTTCATCACGCCTTGGGGTGTGTTCTGTTATAGAGTTATGCCTTTCGGTTTGAAGAATGCCGGGGCAACATATATGAGAGCAATGACAACTCTTTTCCATGATATGATTCACAAAGAGATTGAAGTCTACGTAGATGATGTTGTTATCAAATCCAAGAAGAAAGAAGAGCATTTGACTGATTTGAGAAAATTCTTCAACCGCCTTCGACGGTATAACTTGAAGCTTAATCCTGCAAAATGTGCGTTTGGTGTTCCTGCTGGTAAGATGTTGGGTTTTATTGTAAGCCGGAGGGGTATAGAATTGGATCCGTCTAAAATCAAGACTATCCAAGACTTGCCTCCTCCAAAGAGCCGGAAGGATGTGATGAGCTTTCTTGGCCGCTTGAACTACATAAGCCGCTTCATTGCACAATCCACGGTTATTTGTGAACCAATAATCAAGTTGTTGAAGAAAGATGCTGTTATCGAGTGGACGGAAGACTGTCAAAAAGCTTTTGATAGGATCAAGGAGTATCTATCTAATCCGCCTGTGTTAGTTCCTCCTGAACCTGGAAGACCATTGATCTTATATTTGTCTGTCTCGGAAAATGCATTTGGATGTGTCTTGGGGCAACATGACAAGACCGGGAAGAAAGAACAAGCCATTTATTATCTAAGCAAGAAGTTCACTCCTTATGAAGCCAGGTACACTCTCTTGGAGCGAACTTGTTGCGCCTTGACTTGGACTGCACAAAGGTTAAGGCACTATCTTTCATCATATACAACTTATCTTATCTCGAGGATGGATCCTTTGAAATATATCTTTCAAAAGCCGATGCCCACGGGAAAATTAGCAAAATGGCAGATTTTGTTGAGTGAATTTGACATAGTTTATGTCACCCAAAAGGCGGTAAAGGCACAAGCATTGGCGGATCATTTAGCTGAAAATCCTGTTGATGACAACTATGAACCATTGAGAACTTACTTTCCCGATGAAGAGGTCTTGTTTCTGGGTGAAGACATCTCTTCTGAATATGATGGTTGGCGTCTTTTCTTTGACGGAGCAGCAAATTTCAAAGGTGTTGGTATTGGAGCTGTCTTAATTTCTGAAACGGGTCAGCATTACCCTGTTTCGGCCAAGCTCAGATTTCCATGCACTAACAATATGGCTGAATATGAAGCATGCATTTTGGGTCTTCGATTGGCAGTTGATATGAATATTCAAGAACTTTTAGTGATTGGGGATTCCGACTTGCTGATTCACCAAGTACAGGGCGAGTGGAACACCAAGAACGCAAAGATTCTTCCCTATTTGCGTTGTGTCAAGGAATTGTGCAAAAGGTTTGCAAAGATTGAGTTTAAGCATGTTCCAAGACTTCAGAATGAATTTGCCGATGCTTTGGCAACTTTATCTTCCATGATCCAACATCCTGACAAGAATTATATTGATCCTATCGAAATTGAATTGCACGATAGGCCAGCTTATTGTTTTCAAGTTGAGGAAGAGCGAGATGGCCATCCTTGGTATTTTGATATCAAGAATTATCTCAAGGTCGGGAGTTATCCCGAAAATGCAACAAGTGTCCAAAGGAAGAGCATTCGGAGGTTAGCAAATCAATTCTTTCTAAGCGGTGAAATCCTATATAGGAGGACCCCAGACTTAGGACTCTTAAGATGTGTTGATGCAGTTGAAGCAAATAAATTGCTTACGGAAGTGCATGCGGGAGTTTGTGGGCCGCATATGAATGGTTTTGTTTTGGCAAAGAAGATCTTGAGAGCCGGTTATTTTTGGTTAACTATGGAAACTGATTGTGTTCAGTTTGTGCGAAAATGCCATCAATGTCAAATTCACGGAGATATGATCAAAAGACCTCCTTCTGAACTTCATGCAATGAGTTCTCCCTGGCCTTTTGTTGCTTGGGGAATGGATGTTATTGGTCCTATTGAGCCGGCCGCTTCAAATGGACATCGCTTTATTTTGGTGGCTATTGATTACTTCACCAAGTGGGTGGAAGCAACTTCTCACAAGTCTGTAACCAAGAAAGTGGTGTCAGATTTCGTGCGCAACAATATCATTTGTAGATTCGGAGTTCCTGAATCAATCATCACTGATAATGGTGCAAACTTGAATAGTGATTTGATGAGAGCGACTTGTGAAAGTTTCAAGATTACTCATCGCAACTCTACTGCATACCGTCCTCAAATGAATGGAGCTGTTGAGGCGGCAAATAAGAACATCAAGCGTATTCTTCGCAAGATGATTGATAATTATAGAGATTGGCATGAAAAGTTACCATTTGCACTTCTTGGGTACCGCACCACCACTAGGACTTCAACCGGGGCAACTCCCTATCTTTTGGTGTATGGCACAGAAGCAGTCTTACCCGCGGAGGTAGAAATTCCTTCCTTGAGAATCATTCAAGAAGCTGAATTGGAAAACGCTGAATGGGTGAAGATCAGATGTGAACAATTGATGCTTATTGATGAGAAAAGAATGAATGCAATTTGTCATGGGCAACTTTACCAAAATCGCATGATCAAGTCTTTTGGCAAGAAAGTGAGAGTGAGAGACTTTAAACCGGGGCAATTGGTGTTAAAGAAGATCTTTCCTAATCAAGAAGAAGCAAGGGGCAAATTTGCACCGAATTGGCAAGGTCCATACGTGGTTCATCGGGTTTTATCCGGAGGAGCACTGATTCTGGCAGAAATGGATGGTCAAGTTTGGCCAAAAGCAATCAACGCAGATGCCGTCAAAAGATACTATGTTTGAGGCGATCGCAAGTTAGCATGGTTTTGAATGTAATCTTTGATGTAATGCGAACTACGCGCGACCTGACTCCCAAGGCGGGATACGTAGTAACTCACATAGAGTTTGGTTGCATTGATGTAAGAATTTCCCCTATTTCCTCTTTTATGTAAGTTTGAACTACTTCTGACCTGATTCCTGGAATGGCAACAGGATAAGTAGGCAATCCCCGTCGGATTCGGTCAAAATATTGTAACACTTTAGGCTTGTTTATCTTTTATGATGTAATGCCGAACTATGCATCTAGGCAGATGTGTGGATTTTCCAATTCGGATACGGCTTCGTACTTAGATTGCCATATCTTCCCAAAAATCTTATGTAAGCAGAACTACGCACGGTCTGATTCCCGTGGAGGGATACGTAGGCGCTCTTAACGGGCTCGACTCTATAATATTAAAATTTTCAGTCTCCTTAAGGCAAGCAACTGGGGCAATTTTTGCAAAGATAATTTGAAGATATGGAAGATAGAAACTGGGGCAATTTTGCAAGACAATTTGAAGATTTGAAAGATATCAACTGGGGCAAATTTTGCAAAATAAGTTGAAGATTTGGAAGTTCATAACTGGGGCAGATCTTTGCAAGAATTGGTTTGCTTATCAAAGGATGGAACAACAAAGTTCTGAAAGTATTCAAGATTAGCACAAGTTGCAATACAAAGGATGTTCAGTTTGTTTCGAGATATGTCATGAGTTTGAGTTAAAGCAGGAATTTTACATGCATTATAAACTTTTCACTTGCATATCAATGAGTGCTTGCTTACTATTTTATCAAATTATTTTATTTTGCCTCTATATTAAGATGAGTTATACTATTGAGTTCATAAACCAAGTTTCCGAGGATGGTTTTCAAAGCCCGAGTTTCACGAAGAAGAGGAAGCGATAGCAGCGAATTCAAGATGAATCAGCACAAATCAAACACCCCTCCCCAAAACTAACAAATTTTTCTTTGAGAGCAGGAACCGGAAAGCTTGCAATGGGAGGTTCATTCACACTATGGATGAACAATTTATTGAACGCGCATTCAAAGAATTGAACATCAGATTCAATATGAACTGAAGAGATCATTCAAAACTTTACACCACTATCCATGCAAGCAACACCAATCAAGTTGATAATGCAAATGATTTAGCTGGCTTGACATTTAAGCATTACATTGGATTATTGCCGAAAAGGCGGCGCTTTTCTTTTCTTAAATCTTGACATTGCGATAGAATTTATCTCGCGATACTGATAGACAAGTCGGCTGGAACACCGCTTTCGGAGTGTTTCGCGATGTCGGTTGTCTCGCAATATTGGCATTTTATATCTGATATTTATTAATAGTTTAAGACAAGTCGGCTGGAACACCACTTTCGGAGTGTTTCGCGATGTCGGTTGTCCTGCAATATTGGCATGTTATGTTTCGAATTTATTGATAAATTAAGACAAGTCGGCTGGAACACCGCTTTCGGAGTGTTTCGCGATGTCGATTGTCTTGCAATATTGGCATTTATTAATAGTTTAAGACAAGTCGGCTGGAACACCGCTTTCGGAGTGTTTCGCGATGTCGGTTGTCTTGCAATATTGGCATTTTATATCTGATATTTATTAATAATCTAAGACAAGTCGGCTGGAACACCGCTTTCGGAGTGTTTCGCGATGTCGATTGTCTTGCAACATTGGTATTTATTAATAGTTTAAGACAAGTCGGCTGGAACACCACTTTCGGAGTGTTTCGCGATGTCGGTTGTCCTGCAATATTGGCATTTATTAATAATCTAAGACAAGTCGGCTGGAACACCGCTTTCGGAGTGTTTCGCGATGTCGGTTGTCTTGCAATATTGGCATTTTATATTTAAAATTTACTGATCGTTTAAGACAAGTCGGCTGAAGCACCACGTTCAGAGTGTTTTCGCAATGTCGGTTGTCTTGCAATATTAGCATTTTATGTTTAAAGTAGATTGATAATTTAAGACAAGTCGGCTGGAGCACCGCTTTCGGAGTGTTTCGCAATGTCGGTTGTCTTGCAATATCGACATATTGTTCGGCTTGAGACATTATGTCTTGTTAGTCAAACTTATCTTATGAAAGCCTTGCATTTTTACCATTCATTTTCGCTTTGCTTATTGTCTTACTTTACCGTTTCAGAATAATGATCAGCCTAGAGGTTCTCCGGGCGGAGCATATCGTCAGTTGATCGAGAGAAGAACTTATTGAGCGTCACAACCAGCATTTACAATTTTATATTATACCTTTATTTATTTCTTATTTCAATTATTATAGTGTATTAGCAGTTGCTCGCTTACCGTTTGTTAAGTCTTTACAGAATTTTAGCGGCATCGCAGCAGCATTTGGAGCATAATGTGGAACCTTTTTCTTAGCAGTGAACTGGGGCAATCGTTGATATGAGCTAGGCTCGTCAACGAGGATCTGAAGAACCGCACTCGAACAAGCAAGTTTTACCTAATCTTTCATTTCAGATTAGGCGTCAGTTTGAATTCTTTCCTATTCGTGCGTCAATCGTGCGAGTTTTCATGTCTAAGTGTTGTTGAACTACATATGGCCTGATTCTCTTTCAGCCCGAGATATGTAGGCAACTCAGAAACCGGAGTTCGGCCATGTCCATAAGCCTCGTCTTTTGATCCTTGGAAATCAAAAGTCTTGGTTTTATCGGGACAAAATTGGTTTCTAGTCAACTTCTTTACCCTAAAAACTCTTTCATCCTTTTCCGGGTAAAGAGGGGCAGCTGTTGACACCCAATTTCGTCCCAAGATTTAATTAGCAGCTAAATTATTTAAATGAGAATCAAATATGAAAGTAAAATTAAAATGAGTTTAGATAATTAAAATTATTTGAATTGAGTTAATTAATTAAATTTAATTAAAGTAAATTAATCATTTTCAAAGAAGGTTAAAATTACAAAGCATAGCCTAAATTCTACCCTACCCCGCGCAACCCTCCGTTTTCTTTAATTTATCATAAAAGAAGGCCAAAAGAGCAAAACATAACCTCATATTTGACCCACCCTTGCAAACCCTTTTTAAAACAAAACACTTAAAATAGAAAATCCCTAAATCAGTTCCTCAGCTTAACCCGCGACCCAATCCTGTGACCCGTTTCCCGCTTCCAGAAAATCCGACCCGACCCGCGCCATTGTTGTCCCTTCCGTACAGCTTGATGTGCTGGACGAATGGCACGGATCCAGGCATATATATTCTCGAAGCTTCACCATTCCAGCTGTGCTTTTTTGGAATCTTCTAGCTTATTCCCCAACGGATACTCAATCTCGTCCGTTAGTTTCAAAGAGTGATCAATCTCGAGCCCTTGATCAATTGTCTTGGAGATAAGGACGAGAGAGGACGATTTGGACTCTCTCACCCTTATCTCACAAGGGAGTCGATCAAAAAGTAAGGGAGTGTTTTGGAAATTCAAAGTCTAGGTAAACCCTAAAACTCTCCTATATATTCAGCATTTTTGTAGGGTTTAAGGGGTTCTGGTTCGGATTTTTTTAACACATAAAAAAACGGCAGCATTTATATATACTTTCAGATTTTTCTTAGTAAAAGAAAGGATACTCATTGTGTTTTTTAGTTTCTGTTTTCGGAGTCGAACGTCGCTTTCAGTTTGTGTCGTCATTTCTCCTCTCTAGTCGTCGACCTTGTTCGAGTCGACGACCTCGCTCGAGTCGCTTTTGTGTTGATTCACATTCTTCGGATCGACGCCCTTGTCCGCTGCTCGAAAAACGGTAATAATCCCACCTTTGTCTTTCAGTTTTATACATTTTGAGATATGCTCATGTGTGTTGCTTGAACTGTTAAGCTATCATCATTAGTGTAATTTCTGTTTCCGTAAAACAATATGAATGCAGTTTTATTGTTGAAATTTGAGGACATAAGCCTTCCCTTACTCGCTTGTTACTGTTAATTTGGAAGGAATTTCAGTTTGTGTTAAAATTAATCTATATAGTTTTTCTAGTTATTTACCTGTTCACACATACATAATCTCCGCTAATTTCTTTCAATTAGTGTTCGAACCCCTTTTATAATTGTAGTCATGGTGTAATTGATCACTGTCAAAGTGATGGAGAGATTAAAACTTTTCAAATGTCTCCTTTGGCCAGTAGTTTGTTAAAATATATTATTGTAATGTCGATCTCAAGTTTTATTAAAGCCTGGAGGTTACAGGTTAAGTATAGCCTTTTGTTAAGCTTCCTGTTACTTAACTTTTCTAGATTGAATTTCTGTTTTGATGCTGGCATGTGAGAATTTTTGGGGCTGATGTAGAATTGTTTGGAGGGAGTCTAGTGGGCTGCAGGGTATGAGAGGAGTCTGCTGTGGTGTTTGCTGGCAGTAGGGGTTCCTGTCTGGTGGTCTTAGAAGCAGGGGTGGTGGCAGGTTCTGCTGTGTTTCTCTGTTTCCTAAAAGAGGCAGCAGGGTAGTAGCAGTAGTCCTGCTATTTCTGGTGCTGCAAAGGGTGAGGGAGAAGTGCAAGTGTTTGGAGTTTCCTGGAAGGTTCAGTTGTTTTCTATCTAAGCTAGAGCCAGTGTGAGAAGGTGTGTTTGCTGTCAGGTTAGGCTGTTAGAGAGGGAGTTAGGCAGTTTATAGAGGTTTCAGGAGGTCAGTGTAGAAGGGCTTAGGTTCTGGTAGTAAGAGGATACTCAGGGAAGGCCTATAGGTGATGTTGGTTGTTTTTGAGGAGGATCTAGTGAAGTTTATGGATGCTGCAGTTTTCTTTTGAGAGAGTGTAGTTGTTGTTAGGCATTGAAAGAGGCTTCAGGGAATGTTTTGTGAGGTTTGGTATGAGGTGAAGTTCAAGTTTCCCCTTGCCTTATAACTGTTTTAAAATTGTTTCCGGAATGGTAAAAATGGATGCATTAGTGACTCTAGAAACTGCATTTTAGTACAAGTTTAAGTATTGGATCATATTAAGTTTGTCCTGGAAATTTCATTTTTTTTATTAGCCCAAGAAAATCTATCATTTGGAATTATATGCTTTCCTTGTATGTTAATGTTTATGTCAATAAAATTGGTATATCTGAGTCATTGAAGAGCACTTTCGCAGCTGAATTCTAAATAAAGTTAATCTTGGTTGGTGCCCTGGTTGGTTTGCAGAACTGTGAGGAAGGAGGGAGTTGTCTGCAGGTCTGTTGTAGGTTGGTATTAGGTGTAGGATGTCCTGGATAGGTAATGCTACATTTGTTAGTACAGATAACAGATCTTCCATTTGCTAGTACGATGATTTGGTTGCCTAATTTGTTATAGATTTTGTGACATGTGTTTTGGCTAAAACATAAGAAAAATAACATAGTTAATAATGTTAAAAAGCTGCCATCTTTAATTTGTCATATGTATAACTCTGAGAATGGTCATTCAAATGTGAATAAAATCTATAGTAAAAAGTAAGGTTCTAATTTGTGAAACATGGGCCATCATATGCAGTCAGGCGTGTGTTTTCAAAAGTAGTGAGAATCTGGCTTTAACCCTGAATCATAAGCAATTGGTCTTTAATCAATTACACTCCAATGTAATACAAATTTTGACCTTTCTTTATCCTTCTTGCTTGTCTGTTTGTTTTGCTATTAATTTGATCCTTTTTCTACTATGTATAACTGCCTGCTTCAGCTTTGTACACATAGTATCCATAGTTGATGATATGCTATGTTTGGATACCATGATTCATGAACTCACTATTTTCTTTTCACTAGTTGGAAAATGTGTTTAAGGTTTTCGTTAAGTAAAAGTTCTGATCTTTACTCCGTAATGAAGGGTGAAGTTTCTAGTTTGGAAGGGGATTGTTTGGGTTCAATCTTTCAAGCAGTAAAGGAGCAGGGCAGGGGTGTTAGTTGTAGTTTGTTTTGGTATTTGGCTTCCTCGTGAAGCGAATGAATTCATTGGTTGATTTCTGGTTGTTTTAGGGAGTATGTAGGAGTGTCTTGGTGGTCTTGGCAAGCTGGAAGTGTGAGTGTGTGCATAAAAAATATATGAGTTTTGTTGTTCAGAAATGAAGGTGTTTGCAAAGATTAAACCCATAAGTTACAATTTCTTTTGGTCTATTTAAAGTCTGCTAGTATCTTGAATTCAAAGTCATAAATTTTGAGTTTCATCTAAAGAATAAGCATGAAGAATCTGTTGCCAGGCTGCGCTGAAAGAAATGAATGCATTCTGTTTATGCATAATCTGGATAAGTTAAATCCATTCAACAGTTTTTCTTTTTCAGCTTTATAAATGGTTATACCTGAGAGAGTTGGCATTTGATACTACTATGGGATTTATGTGCGAACTTTTGGTTTGAACTAGGAGAATACTGAACCCATGTAAAAGTGAAACTGTGTTCATGCCTTTAAATTTTAATACTCCAGTTTTGGTATTCTTGGTTTGGCATCATTCTTGTTCTTTATTTGATTAGTATGCTCGCATGTTAAGTCACTAGCTGAGCACTTGCTAACTTTGTTTCATTATTTTTTGGCATGAATTCAACCTTGGGGTCGAGTTCGAGTTGGCTATAACTCACAAATGGGGACGGTTTGCATCTGGAAGTTACTTGAATCGCTCCGCATTTTCGGGACTTGATATCCCCGAAAAATGTAAAAACGAAAAGAAATGAATAAATGAAAAGCCTTGTGAAATACAGGGCTCGACTTAAGTTCGCTACTCCGGGTTCTACTTTCTAAAACTCCTCCTCTCCCGCCCCCTTTAGGAGCATGTTTTAGGACCTCATGAATTGAATTAGGACTTTGTACGACTAGAAGCCTGGTAGGTTAGCCGCTTTAATTGAAATATTATTGTTTGTCTAAGATCGTTTATAAATTGCATATCCCGTCTCTTTGGGACTCGCCAATTAATTTAAGATAGTAGAAACTTTTAGTTAATTATCGAGTGCAAAAGAAATAAAATTAAAATTATACCTATATATTCATTATTTATGTTTATTCAATTATTCACTTATTTATTTATTTATTCATTAATTAAATTAATCAAATAGCATTTATTATTAACTTATTTGTTTAATTTCAATTAATCCTTTATCTGCCTAATCAATCATAATTATTTATTTACTTATTTATGTATTTATTTGTTTATTAAATTATTTAAGTGGTATTTATTTATTATTTTATTTCTTTATCCTATTTATTTAATTAATTAATTAATTCTAATTAATTATTTATTTCTTTAATTAATTATATTTATTTACTTAACTAGTCAAATTATTATTGATCCCTCATCTAATTGAAATCATATAAATATTTATTTATCTAATTAAGTTATTTATCTATTTATTTATTTATCTAATTAATTAATTGATCAATTATTACTTCTTTATCTAATTATCTACTAATTTATTTATCTAGCCCTTATTTATTTAATCGATCAATCGACCCTTATCTCATTATTCATGTAATTAATCTTAAGTTTTGTTCAAATATTGTCATAATCAATTTTATCTTCTCTATATTATTCATTACCTATTTATTTTATCTAAAATTTATCCCAAATTAAATTTCGAGTAAAATTCGTGAAAATCGCCGGATTAACCGCCTTTGGCGGATTTTCGAAAGTGCTCCCGTAATAAGGACCTTCTTTCGAATTTAACAGAACCACTTACCTAAGAATCTCTGATTTTTAATTTAATTTCATTTAATTAAAAAATAAAACTGCACTCTTTAGTTAACTTAGGTTCCTAATAATCCTTAAATTAGGTGGCGACTCCAAAGAAAACCCTTTGGAATCCCATATTGTTGAAATATACCCGAAACATATCTTTTCCTAACGAAAGGGTAATTTTTGGGGGGTTCAACAAAAAGTACAATAAAAGCAAATATATAAAAACAAAGTGAAATCAATTTTTGAAAATCAAATACTCGCAATGTCATTGAATATTTCACTAATATTGTTAAGAGTTCTTTTAAGTGAACAAAATATTAGCTATTTGTTTTAATACACTACGTTGGTTATAGTTGTCAAAATTTTTATTGACATATGAGTTTAATTTGGAGTTCTAAAATAATAAACCATATTCTATTATAGAAACTTGTTTTTTTCCAAAAAAAAAAAAAAAGAAGAAGAAGAAGAAGAAGAAGAAGAAGAAGAAGAAGAAGTTAAAAGCTGCTTCAACTGCAAACCAGAACGTGGCTATTTTACAAAATTGGTGGCGCTAATCCATAGGCAACACGACTCAACCACGTTTCTTTCACTCTTTGTAACAGTAGTATATCTCTCTCCGCCCCTAACCTACTTATAGAAAGGGCTAATTACAAATATATACAATCCTAACACCAAAAGTATAAAAAATAACAATATTATTCCACTTTACAAAAAATATCAATATTTTTTTTTACACATTATATACAAAACTAAAAAATTAGGATTCCTCCTACTTCCTACTGCCCCTCCCACTGCCAACACCCCAGGATGTGGCGGCGGCTAGGCACCGCCCCTGCCGGCCACCCACCTGATTTTTTTTTTGAATCTAAAAAATGAAATACACATATAAATATTGATTTCTCTTTGAAAATACACTTGCAACATACATACAAACAAAAAATACATGTAAATACACAAAAAAATATGTTTTACATACACTAGACACACACATACATACAAGGATCTACAAATTAAACATACAAATTTATGTATGTCACACATATACTTGACATACGCACAAAAGCACATACAAAAAATATAACAGATGCTCAGATATACACGTTCATACAGTAATATATACATTCATACACTTGTGTGCTGAAAAATATTACATGTATATGCACGAACATACAGATACATACACCTGCATCTGAATATGCATATTCAAAAACCCAAAAAAAAAAAAAAAGAAGAATGAGAAGCATTTCTGAATAATATATTAAAAAAATGTATATATACGCATACAAAATGAACAAAAAAAAAAGAAGGAAAAAGAGGAGCAGATCTGGAAACAGTAGCTGCTCTAGTTTTGCCGGAGGAATAGCAGCAGCGGCGACCGGCGAGGGAGGGGTGGGGAACGGCGGGAGGGTGGGTGGGTGGGGTGGAGGAGGGGAGAGAGAAAGCAAGGGAGAAGTTAGGGTTTTGAATTAGAGAGAGAAGGGGAAATGATAAAATGGTATGTTTTGTAAAAATCATACAAATGTCATTATGTTGTGTAATTTTTTAATAATATCGGTATTTTTTGTAATTTAACTGTTTAATTCGTCAATTAGAGTAAAAATCTCTTATAGAAATATGACACTTTTGGATGAAGTGCACGAAGAGCTTACTTTAGATGTTTCATTTAAGATGTAATCATATTATAAAATTTATTTAGATTTTAGCCGCAAAATTGAACTTCGGATCCGAACTCATCTAGCTTAACCTCATACCTTAAGGTTCGAATTTGAAGGTTTGAAGTTAGGCATAGACATCTTCCAACTTAAAACCAAGTTTAACATAGCAACCTAAAATTAATTAATTTTTAAAAACCAACTAAAACTAAATAGCACGCCTAAAATAGGCACACAAAATTTTACCACTTCTGGCTCTGTTAAAAAGTCGTTATCCTTGAAGTCGAAACACTCCCCGATGGATTGCCAAGAATTCAATCTAAAGAAATTATGGGCGATCCTGACGAATAAATTAAACAATTTTTTTTTTCGGGATTAAAAGCTTAATCTTTGCGCACGCCAGGACTTTTGAAGAAACAAATATTAGGGCCATTATCGCAATTGGACATACATGACTTGTTTGTAGAAATATAGCACCATAAGCAATGGTTTGCCTTTTGCCCCCACATAACAGCGGTTTGCAAGAATGCCCTCTGCTAAGTTTAATGAATAAATTTCGGATAGAAATATCTTTATGAATTTTATGGTCCGAAGCCAATACTTGCTTTTGACCCCTCTTTCTTAGGCAACACTTGCCCCTTGAATCTCACATTCTCTTAGAAAAAGTGTTGCCCGTGCAACACTTGGTCGTAAGTACATCACTTGTCTTTGACCCATCTTTCTTAGGCAACACTTGCTCTTGAATCTCGCATCTCCTAGAAAAAGTGTTGCTTAGGCAGCACTTGCCTCTTCCAATCTCTTCCTGCATTCTCCAAATAACTTAAAGTGTTGCCTAAGCAACAATTACCACTTATCTTCTTCCTATAAGACATCACTTGCAAATTGATAACTTGAAGTGTTGGCTCCAAACCATAAGAGGATATTTTGCTAAAATATTGTTAAACAAGGGCAAATACTCAAAATCAGTCACTATAAAGAGTACATAGTGAAATTTTTGGTGAAATTTTGATTCGTAGCCATTTTTGGACGCACTCAAAGAGTTTAATCCACCGTTTCAAAATTCATTGAGAAATAGCTAAAAATTCGCGCGCACACTTAGGCTCCATTAGCGTTGGAAAAACACCCCAGACTAGTCCCATAACAAAACTTGTTCAAAGCCCAAGTATTTTGTTATGGGACTGAAGCTTTATACAAAGTCCCATAACAAAATAATCCCATAACAAAATGATGGGACCTTAAACTAACATGTTCAAAGGTCCCATTATTTTGTTAAGTGACTTTATCCCATAATAAAATAATAGGATTTATCCCATAACAAATGTCTCATCAAAGGGATAAATCCCATTATTTTGTTATGAGACTTTATATATAAAGCTTTAGTCCCATAACAAAATGCTGGGGCCTTGAACGAAACTTGTTCAAAGCCCCAGTATTTTATACTGGGTTAGTTTACTGAAGCTTCCCAGTATAAATATGGGGCTTGTTCAAAGTCATACTGGGGCTTGTTCAAAGCCCTAGTATTTATATTGGGATTTGTTCGAAGATGGCTATTTCTCAGCGAATTTGTTTTTGACGGCTACAAATTAATTAGCTCGTCAAACAGGCCCTACACGAACTTTTTACAAATTTTTGGATATACACCCTCATCACACATTTCGAGTAAGCTATATCAATCTCACTGTTTGTCTGTTGAATGACACATAGTAATTTGCTTTGCTCCTTCAATTTTTTTCTCTTAATAAGAAGTTTTTTTTTCTTGGTTAAAGGGAGATATTATTTATGGCAGAATACATAGATAGTCCCTTAAACTTGTACCCAATTCCCAGTTGAACACTCCAACTTTGCGAGTGACCAACTAGACACCTCATGTAGTCCATACTGTATCTCCGAAACACACACGTCTGACTTGGCATATCGCGTGAAACACCAACGCGTTTGAGCACGTTAGGGCCTAAAATATTCACTTCTAACGGTAAAAAATTTGGGAAATTACCTATATAACCTTCTTTTATCCCCAATATATTAAAACACCTAATCTTTTCCATATATTATTTCTCTCTCCCCGATTTGTAATTCTTTTTCTCTCATTTCTCCTCTTAATTTCGTCTCTCTTCTTCCTCCTTTCAATCTCGGTGTTGCGTTAATTTTTCAGTCAATATTGTTGTTTTGCTCGTTGATTAATCCACATTGTTGATACCAACATCTTATACCCACTAAATTTAGCCCCTCAAATTCATAGAACCTCAAGTTTTTTGTAATTGTGGACAAATTGCAAAATTGCAATTGTCTTGGACACAATTAAACCCAGGGCGCAGATTCCTTAGTTGCCACTATGGTCGTGTAAGTTATTTTTTTGGGTTCATTTTTTTCGTTTTCAACATCATATTTTTACGATTTTTGTTCAGCCCATTTATGTTTTAATTACAGGGAGGTTGCAATTTTTTTATGTGGTATGAAGAAAGGTTTCCTGAACAAGCTTCCTCTGTTATTTGGGGCTTATTGAGGAGGGTCAAAGAGCATGAAGAAGAGAAAAAGAAGATGTGGATAAAATTCAGAAATTGTATTGGCTGCATCATTCTATGTTGGATTTGTAGGGAAATAATTTGTAACTAGTATGTTTGCAGCTCCTTCTTGTAAAACGATTATGTTTGCATAAGTAGTATTATTAGGGCACTATCTGGTTGATGTTGTTGGAATTTTGGGCAGTGTAACACATGTACCAGCAGCAACAATGGCAATACAAAAGGAATTATGTTGTTGTAACAGTCTTGTTCAATCTAGCAGTGACTAAAAGGATGCACAGAATACTTGAAGTACTTGAATAAATACAAAGGATGCACAGAATACTTGAATTACTTGAATAAATACAAAGGATGCACATAGTTAAGATTACTTGAATATCATAAAAAGGTTCACATAAGTGACCATACATTACTGCCAAAGGCACAAAAGATCATAGTTGCAATGCTAAAACAGGTTCAAACACAATTCATAGAAGCCTGACATAAGATAGGTTCATATATGTATGACCTTAACCAAAATACATAACACAATTCAATCTAAATTCCCCCAGTTGATGGCATAGTTGTTGAAGCTTGAGATGATGAGGCTTGTGTCCCCAATTTACTCCTCTTTTGGTGTTGCATCTTTTGGAGTTGATTTCTGGACATAGCATTTTTTCCTTGCCATTTCAAGCCCTTTGGTTTGAATCCAAGCTCAATATTTGCCTGTGAAGCATCCTTATAATTGCCTTTTGATATTACCCTTTGAGAAGGTCTTCCAGGCTGCAAAAACTGAAGTTAGTTCCAAATATTCACAATTAGGTAAGTAGAACAATATAACACAAGTTAAACAACTTACATCAATTACTTGTCCACCAGTTTTTGTGTCAATATAAACCCCAAACCCAACATCCCTGGGTCTCTTACTTCCAACTGCAGCAGAATGGATGTTTGAAGATCCAGCTCCATGTCCCTTGCCTCTGCCAACACCCACATCCACTCTCCCTCTTCCATTGCCATTTCCTAAGTCATTTCCACCTCTGCCTCTGCCCCTGCCACTGCCCAAATCAGTTGTGCCTCTGCCTCTGCCACTGGCCAAATCAGCTGTGCCTCTTCCATTGTCAAGCCAAAAATCCACTCCTCTGCCTCTGCCCCTACCCCTGGCACTTCCAACTACTCCACTCCCTATGCCAACACCTATTCCTCTACCTCTAGCAACTGTGCTAAGCCTTCTAACCTTAGAGGAGTCTTGACATAAACTGGTTGGGTTGCTCACAGTAGACTGAGTTGGTTGACTTGGCTGAGCTGTAGGCTGAGGTGCAGCTTTACTGGTTGTCTGATTTGTAGGCTGAGATGATTGTTGACTTGTACTTTGATTCATTGGCTAATATAAGAAACAACAGTTAGTATTAAACATGGTAATGAACAAGTAAACTAATATTAGGACAGAATTAAACAAGTAAACATACCCCTGATCTACATCCCCTACTGTTGTGCCCAGTTTGCTTGCATATAGAACAGGACACTTTAGCACCTTTTTTAGACAGTTTGCCCCATTTTTTTCTTGGTTCATCTTTGTCCTTTCTTCTACACTTCTTAGGCCTTCCAGGCATAGGTTTAACTTCAGGAGGCTCCACAAGTGGGTTGGTACTTTCAGGCCACATTTTCATGTTAGGGATAGGCTGAAGGAAATAACTGTATGTATCTAGGAAAGTGTCTTTCCTATACCAGTGTGAAACATAGTCCAGAGGCTCCTTCTCAACATGGTAAAGTGCACAAACTGCATGTGCACAGGGGATGCCTCTCAGCTGCCACAATCTGCATGAACATGTTTCTTTGGATAGGTCCACTGTATGTCTATAGCCTTCTTCAAGTACCTCACATCCATGCTCACCATTCCAGACAATATCAAGTGTCCTACCAAGCTTTTTGTTGTCTTCTAGCATTGCATCTGCCATTGGTGATATGCCACCCTTCCATTTTTCAATGAACTTTCTCATCTCAACATGCCTAGTCATTAACTTATGCCTAATTTCCTCCAACATACTAATGACAGATTTGTGCCTAGGACCTATGATCCATGAGTTGAAAGTTTCACACATGTTGTTCTCAACAACATCACACTTCACTCTATCACTAAAATATGCCCTAACCCAACATTCAGGTGATTACATATCTCATCCCCTAGTTTTCCCATTTCATCAAATTCTTCTTTCACTTTCACCACAAAACTAGCCTTGGAACACTTCCAAACTGTCTTCTCCTCTCCTCACCTCTCCATGTTTTTTGCCAATTAGACCAAATATGTCTTGCACACATTCTTCTTTCAGCATTAGGCAACAAGTCCCTAACAACTGATTGCAATCCCTATGTAAAAGACAACAAATTAAAACTTAAATGGGGAAATAACTAGAAACAGAACAGAACAAAAAATAAAGAAGGCAGAAGGTGTACCTTTTGCATGTCAGACATAACAGTGAGGCCATCTCCTTCTCCCAGGTCAAGATCTGCAATCAGCAAGTTGATGAACCATTCCCAAGAATGATAGGTTTCTTGATCAACCACAGCCCAAGCAATTGGGTACATCTGTTGGTTACCATTCTTTCCAATGGCAACTAACAGCTCACCTTTACATGCTCCCTTCAAAAAAATCCATCAAACCCAATAATCCTCCTACAACCTTCCAACCAGCCCCTTTCCAATGCATCAAAGCAAACATAAAAGTATTTGAATAAATGTTTTCCAGGGACTGTCTCTGAATCAGTCCTCACCCAACAGCTTGTTCCAGGATTGGTACTTCTGATAATGTCAGCATAGTCTAACAATCTAGAAAATTCTAATTTCCAATCTCCCATAAACTCCCTAAGAACTCTCATCTTTGCCCTGCTAATCACTGACCTTCCAACATACAACCCCCAGTGCTTCCTTATCCAGTCTTGCAACTTCACTATCCTACTCTCAGGATGTTCTATGATTTTGTCCCTAAGTTTCCTTGCAATGAATTTGGTGTTACACAACTTGTTCTTGTTAGTTGTTTGACACTTATGCACAGGATGGTATTTCTTCACCACAAAGTCACCACTATCTTTGTTATAGCTAGCAAACAATTCCCACTTACATTTTTTTCCTTTACACTTGACCCTTACCCTTTTTTGTTCATTTGGTCTTAATTTAAGATGGACTTTGTTTTCAACCCCATAATCTGCTACAACTTCTCTATATTTCACAGCATTTGGAAAGACCATACCTAATTCAAAAATGGCAACTTTACAGCTTTCATCATACCTAACCTTGGAGCTTTTCCTTCTAGATGGCAGATCAACACCAGGTACAACACACACATCCAAGTCTTCCCTGATGTCCTCACTTGCAGCATCTGAACTATCTATATATTCTTCACCTCCTGCCAAATTGCCAACATATTTGGCCTTTTTGTTTCTGTAAATGTCTTCAAATCCCCTGTCAGTACCAGCTTCACCAAGAACCACTTCTTCTATAATATTGGCTTTCTTCCTTTGCTTTTTCTGTTCAGATCTGCTCCTGACTTCCCTTCTCTTCTCTTTTCTGGCAGTCTCTCTAAAGTACCTCAATTCATCATCAATCTCACTGTCATCTTCATCCGGAAGACCCTCAAAATCTTCTTCATCAAACTGTTGATCATCAGATGATTCATTTTCAGTTAGAGCAGCATCTTCCTTTTCAAGTTCTTGTTCATCATCAGAGGACTCACTTGCAGTTAGGGCAGCATCTTCATTAATAGTACCAGCTTGAAAAAAATCTTCATTTTCAGGTTCTTGTTCATCATCAGAGGACTCACTTGCAGTTAGGGCATCATCTTCATTAATAGTACCAGCTTGAGCAACACCTTCATTTTCAGGTTCTTGTTCTTCATGTTCAGCATTTTCAGGTTCTTGCTCATTTGGAGCAGTTTCATTTGGAATTGTTGTGCTTGGAGTTGCCTCATCATGTAGCTCAGTATTTATACCCTCCACAGTTTTGTTTGCCCTAGACCCACCCCCACCTACATTATTAAATGAGTCTTGGTCGGGTTCACCTTCCTGTGACTCAATAAGTCCTACAATCTGGGGCCCAGTGTTTTCTACTGTGGGTTCCTCAACCACATGGCCAACATAAACATGTAAGTGGTCCCCAACATTCATGTGTTCAGCAACATTATACAATTGCAAATCATTTTCCATTAATACTAATTTTTTATCACTAGGATTTTCTAGGTAAAAACCATAAACAGTTAAATACCCTGCCTTTTTAGTGTAGTAGCAAAATTCCATTAAGGAAAAATGATCTTGATCTATTGGGTCTCGAATAACCCCCTGTTCACCCACATACCCATCATCGGTAACCCGACCCCCATGGTGTATATGAACAAATATGTACCCCATCACTGTAAAAGAGACACAAAAAATAAATATTACACGACAGAACGGACCCACTAAGATTCCCTAAAAAATAATCCCAAAAGTCGACTTTTGAAATAAATGATTGAAAATATAAAATTAAAGCGTATAATTTTGACTTACCAGTAATTGTTCTTGATTTGTTACAGTAATTTTGCCCTAAAATGGTCCGCCGATCATGGATGATGCGTGAATCGTGAGGAAGATGAGAGAATTTAGGGATTGAGGAGAGAAATTAGGGATTCATAAAAATTGAGGGAAAGTTAGAGGGTCGGGGGGTAATTTTCAGATAGGGTAGTTAAAAGGGTGGGGCAATTTTAATCATCATACGTGGATATTACGTGTAAATTTATTATTGGCTTTAGTTCCACGTCAGACGCGTTTGTGTTTCACGCGTAGAACTTAAAAGACGTGTGTGTTTCGGAGATACAGTATGAACTATATGAGGTGTCTAGTTGGTCACTCGCAAAGTTAGAGTGTTCAATTGGAAATTAGGTACAAGTTTAAGGGGCTATCTATGTATTCTGCCATTATTTATTACTCCATACTTAAGGTGGCATTACCGTGCGGGAGTTACCAGCAGCGTCCATATCGCTGGTAGTAAATAGCATAGATAAGTTTCCTACTTTTAAGTAGTTACTACAAACATTAGTAGCTCCACTAGTCTTAGACAGGATAGCAAGATTGCGTACAAAAGACTGCTTTCTAAGCTTTAAATAGCTTAAAAAAACACACACACACACACACACACTTATAAGTTCATTAACGGGTGTTTGATAACTCAAAAAGCTAAAGGTTTATAAACACTTTAATACTTAAAATAAGTCAAAAATAAAAAGTTAGAATTTCCTGTATTCACCAAGAGTTACATAAGTTGGACTAATTAATTTGTTCCAATAAATGAATAACCTTCATAGAGTATGTTTCAATTTATAACTAATGAAACTGGTGGCCAATTGCAAGCTGGTGTTTAATGAGAAGTTTTTAAACACAAATGTTATAAGTAACATATTTAAGAATTAAGACCATACTACTGATGGATTTTATATCAATACACATAGCATGATATATTTTCGATTAAAAGTTTCAAAACAACATTTATTTTTTTTAAATTAGTCCCGATTCAAAACTATGCCATATAAATTAGGACCACAAGACTGTTAATTTTTAAATTTAAGTTTTGTACATTGCAGTCTATAAAATATCAATAAATTTATACAAGTAACATTTCATAATAGTGAGTTTTTGGTATTAAAAATAATACACAATAAGGGAACTACAATAAAATTATCCCCAAAATAATACACTTGATCAGAGGGGAATAGTGGTTTTGGGCATGTTTACAAAAATATGACACCGAAACATTTGGTTTGCCTTTTTGACCTCCAAAATGGGGGGTTTAGCAAAAAATGAATAATAATATTCATTTGATTTAATTAATAAAATTTGGAATGAAACATCCCTAAAATCTTATAAATGACGCATCATATCTCCGTCCTCCCTTTATCTATAAGTACTGCTTAAGGCAACACGTACCCTCGCACTTTTTCACATTCTCCAAGCTAATTGACTGAAGTATTGTCTAAACCAACATTTGCCTTTGACCCTTTTAGCTAGACAACTTTTGCCTTTGATCTCTTCCCATATTTTTCAAGCTAACTTGAAATATTGCCTACGGAATGAAACAACGGTCATTTTGCTAAAATCATCTTAAACAAGGATAAAACTCTCAGAGGCAGTCAATTTTGGAGACTTTAATGTGAAACTTTTTGGTGTTTTTTTCTCTATTATTTATTAGGCGGGTATATCTAACGGATAAGATAAAGCAGCAGGAAAGAAACTAACTACCAGCTTCAAGAACCAGACATTTGAAAAGCTCAAAATAACGGCCATCTCATGACCTCAATATTCAGCATCAGCTTTGCAGGTTCCGCCATTGGAGTTCACTTCAACAGGCCCAAATTCACAAAATCCAAGAATTACGTAAACCCAATTCGTTGTGCTGGTAAACTTGAATGGGTATATCTCCATGTTCCTTGGTTAATATGTTACATGTACATGTACTTTTTGCCTTACTTTGAAAATTTCATATTTGCATGATGAATGATGATAAATGGTGAATTTGAATTTGAATTATAGGATCCTGAAGGCATATTGGGACGGCCTCAAAGTGGTCACATAGCTAGACTTGAGTTCAAGACACGCCTTGAAAAAGATGCTGCTGCTAGAGAAGAATTTGAACGTCAAGTCCGTGAAGAAAAAGAGCGCCGCAGAGTTCTCCGCGAGGTAATTTCTGTTGAACTATGGGACCATTTCATTAAATTGAAGTTTTTTTGATTAGCTATTATTTATCGGTAGTTGTTGAAGTGTGTGACAATCTCATGTTAGTCAGTCGGAGAGAGCACGCCCCTCATGTGTGGGCTTGATTCTTTCTTGAAAATGAATCAGGCCCCACACACTATGATTTGGCAGGTTGAAGACATAATTAAGAAAAGAAAAGTATGCTAACACTTAAACTTTTAGATTAGATATTCACACACTTTAACAATAGAACTTAGAATTTTCCTTCTCAACTAGGAGAATTAGAGAAGGGCATTTTATGGTATTTGTATTAGGTCCTATAGCAATATCCGGAGTATCCAATAAGGCTTATTTTGAATCTCTTTCTATTTTTGTTATGGATGCAAGTATAATGTAGATTGTAAAACTCTTATCTTCTCATTCGCCTGTTGATCATAGGCACGAGTGGTTCCAGATAAAGTAGAACAGCTGGTGGAGTATTTTCTTGATACAGAAGCACAAGAGATTGAATTTGAGGTTGCAAGATTGAGACCTCGGTGAGTTATCTAGAATCAACGCTGGTGGTAAATTTTTCTTGATTTTTTTGGCCAAGAATGCAGAAAATGCCAACGAATTGTTTGAAACATGGCTGCATTAGTAGGTATAGAGGAAGCAATCGTGTATGCTATAATGAAGTTAACAGAAACTTAGCTTGTTATTTAACCTTTGGGATTGCCCAAAGGTGAAAGTCATTTCATATATTTTATGTTTCAGTTGAAGAGCTACACATAATTGATTAACTTTATCATGACACACCAGGCAAGAGCTCGCTTTCAGGAAGGGTGTTCAATTGAACTCTTTCACTAAAAACTTATATTGTGCAATAGGGTAAAAGATCTTTTTTTTCTTTTGTTATATATAAGCTGTTGACACCCATTGAAATGAGAAAAAATTCTAGTAAAGTGGCAGTGAGGGTTCAAAAATTGCTTTAGGTCACAGGTTCAAATCTGAGATATGCCATTTTTAATCCCCTTATATAAGATCCTTGCTCCGCCCGTGATGACACATGAGGAGATCCTTCCAACATGCTTAAGACGTAACTAGAGGAGGTAAAATACTACTGTAAATAAGAGGAATAGAAAAGGAAAATGATTCTATTGCTTCAATACAATGTAAGTTTTCCCATGGCTAGAGCAATTCGGTTAGATCAAGGGTACATACGTAGCCCTACTTGAAACTCTTCAAGGAAAGTTGTTGAAGGGTAATATTTTTTGGGAGGTATGGTATCGAACATTTTGGGACATCCAAAAAATTGAAACCGGCATCTCAGGATACTTTCTCCTTACTCAAACTCATGCATCCAGCAGCCAACAGCCAAAAACTGTTCATTTCTACCTGCAAAACAGGTTGTAATTTTTACCCCTACCATAATGAATGTAAAAAATGACCTAGTTGGTTGGAAGACCGATAATCTGAATAACGACATGGGGTTGCAATAGCTGTGATTCAAATAATAGAGTCTTAAGATTAGAAAAGAAGTGTCCTTCTTATCTCCATTTTCTTGACCTTTATCTTGTTGTCAAAATTTGAGAAGGGATTGATACTTGACCTAATTTAAAGTGTGTAACATTCTTTCGAAGCATTGTATGAGTTTTTCTGTAGAGTTAGCAGAAACCTTTATATCATCGAATTGCATGGGTTTCTTGTCCATCCTTTCTATAGTGTTTTTCTTCTTAACCAGAAAATTTCCAACATATATTCATTTGCAGATTGAACAAAGAGTTCTTTGATCATCTGCGAGTCGAAATGGGAAAGCTGCGGTTTTCTGTAACCAAGACTCAGGTTTGCTTGAATAAGGGCTCTATTTCACATGCGATAGTTTTTTTGGCATAGTGATCTTGAATTCCTGGTTGTAATTTTTCTTTCAGGAAGTAGAAGACAGATTATTTGAACTGGAAGCACTACAAAAGGCCCTGGAGGAAGGAACAGGTCTAATAAATTCCTATTTTCCCTTCTGTTATAGTTCCAGACAAAGTTGAGGAAGTGTTACAATAATCATCAATCCTGTCAAATATTTCTAACATTTCTTCCCTGCTATTTTTCTTTTCCTTACAGAAGCCTACGATAAATTGCAAGCAGATCTTGTATCGGCAAGGAAGAACTTAACCGAGATTTTGACTGCAGAGGATATTAAGGCCACTGTATGTGCTAATTTTCCTAACAAGTTCTGCTTATATGTGAGATCACGCGCAAGTGTGGTTTGTATATTATCTTAATTTTTCTGAGGAATTTGGGTGTTCGATTCTCTCGTGCAGCTATTGGATTTGGTTGAGAGGAATGAGCTGAATAGACCCTTGCTGACTCTTCTCGATGAAAACATTGCAGCTGCTCATGGAGCTAACCAGGTAAGAGATTGCATTCAGTGACACTCTCCCCCTGCTTCCCCATTAGCTTGTTTTGCTTTTTCTTAGATAGACACAATTACAGTGGCGGATCTACCATGTATAGCTTGGTCCACAGGAACCCATACTACTTGGTTGAATATCATAATTTTATATGTTAATTTTTTAAAATTGTGGTTGTATAGTGTAGTATGAACCCATTGTCAAGAACACGTTAATGTGGTGCACCCATAAACTTGAAATCCTGAATCCGCCTCTAGGCACAAAGGTTTACTAGGAAGAATTTTCTCTCTGAAGATATCCGTCTCTTTTAAAGGATGTACAAGTAGACCATTGGCTACAATATCAACAGCATCAATGTGTAAATGTATCCAATTGTAGTAGTAAAGATTCTTGTTCAAATGGCACAGAAGTTATGCAATATTATTGTCTAAATCTTTCTTTGTAAGTGCAGAAACAAGCAGCAGATTACATGGAAAAGCTTAGGGGCCTTGTTCTGAAATATTTAACAGTTTAGTGTACAAGAAACTCTTTGCGGATTCCTACCAACATGGTGCATCTCTTAATGGCGGAGTTTAAATAAATATCAAACGCTAGTCTCATTTTTACGGTGAGTACTAAAAATATTCTGATTATTTATCACTGGCGTACAGTGTGTAATACCAAATTTTGTAGGAAAATGAACTCTTGAGTGGTATATACTTATTGATGAGAAATTAAATCCCATGTAATGTGAATATCACAGTGGAAGTATAATGAGCAATCATTTTATTTGAAAATCCATGTTCTTGGCTGTCATGGTTAAAATTGTGCAACCCCTTTTACTGTAAACGAAATTTGAGCTAATTGTTGTATGCCATGAAGTCCTTAAGTTTATGGAGGTACTACCAGAAATGTGGATTCTTTTAGACTGCAATTCTATATGCTATAATTTCCTTAGAGATGATTTAGAAAGTATTTGCTATCTAAATGAAGGAAAAAAGAGTGGTTATCTTATGTTTGTTGGATTCTAAGAGCATGTTTGGTTTGATGTCTAACAAGAAATAATCATGGTATAAGAAAGTTGTATTAGTTATCCCATGTTTGATTTAAACTTTCAACTCATGTATAGTTAATTCTTGTGTAAAGTTATACACCAATTGTGATATTATCTTATATCACCACCAACATGGAATAATAATTTAAACGTTATAAAATGGAAATATATTCTATGGAGAGGAGTGAGAACTCTCCATGAAGGCCTTGAGGCAACCATATGGGGCTGATCTCTAGACTTTTGTCGTCTGTTGCAACTATAACCTAGGCACTCTGAGGTACTGATGTTCCCAAAGATGGATCTATCTTTTCATCCAACCATAACAAAATAAAGCTAACTCCACCAGAACTTAGAAAGGGAAATTATTCTGCTATAGTATATATTATGGTTTTTAGTTGCAGGTAATGTCTTAGATCATGTTGTAAAGTGAACAATTAATAGCCATTTCATAGCTTCACATACAGAGGATCAAATTACTAATGCAGCATAAAAATTGAAGTAGGTAATATGCATGCTTATTTTGTGCTTATGTTGGCTACTAAATTTACACAATCCAACATCCAAAATATATTGTCTCGACTAATTCGAATTCATTATAGATAGATGGAAGATGTTGTTTACTGTAATTTGGTTGTTAGGATGTTTCTTTCATGAGTTCTGTTCCTAGCTAGGTAGGTAATACGTAGTACTCTGAATTGTTCCAAAACATCACATACTGTTAATTCATGAAATTTATAATACTATAGGACACTCATATACTATTTTTTCCTTCTTATAATTTGTATCACCGCTAGCAGCCAGCAAATATGTACGAGCATTACCAAATCCTTTTGAAAATATGTAAGGATTCCTTGTTGTATAATGTTGCCTGTACAACCATATAATACTGCTTAGTAGGTAACCTCCCACGTGAATAACAATAACAGAGTTACAATTGTTTTGAACCAGTGGTTACATTTCGAGACAAGGCACAGTCCACAGTTTAAAATGTATTCAATTTTGTCTTTTCTGTTTAAGACAAATCAAGAACCATCCCAGATAGTAATCAGCTAATAATTTTGCTAGACTTTGTTTTCTAATTATAAGAATTGACTAAGCTTGAATGCCTTCAAATTTGCTTGCATTAATAACGTTGACAAATGTATAGTAGGAGATTAGCTTCATAATCGACTAGACTCTGATACTTATCTTGTATTGTAAAAATTAATCTCACTAGGCACTCTTGGTTCTCAAGTTTCTTTCTGACAAGTAGACAAAGGCACACGTTGCCATAACTAGTGTATTATACAATTACTACTACGTTACCTTGTATAAAGTTTGTACATATCTAATTGTTGATAAGCTTGAGGCGACCAGAATAAAAGAAAAAGATTTCATAAGCTTAGACCACATTCCAAGTAGCAAGTTGCAAGCAAAAAGAGCATAAATGGTAGATTTTTTTTTACAAGTATAAGGTGTAAAAGCTTGCAAGTTGCAAAGAAAGGAGGCAAAAGCAAAAGGGAACATGTGAAAACCTGTATACTGTACCCTAAAAGAAGAAGATATTTTCTTTTGTTTTGTTAAAATATTTTAGCTATCCTTAAAAAATGTTAGGCAAATACTAGTAAATAACAACTCAGCAAGAAATATGGTGAGAAGAATGTGACAATACGTCACCCATTAATTAAAAAACTCATATTTAAGTTTGTGAATGAAAATATTTATGGTAAGAACATTTTCCCTTCAGTGGAGACGTTATGCGACACAAATCTTAATTAATCGGTATGTGAGTTTATGATACCGGATGCATAAAGAAAAAAAGAAAAGAAAAAGGGGCCAGCCCCTTTAAATTCTATATAAAGCTTCAACTGTCTCTTGTACACTACACTGAAAGTATACTCATTTCAAGTTCCATCCTTAGAAAACAAAGAAAGAAAAAGGACATGGGAAACCAGAGTCTTCACTTTCTGATAATATTCTTCTTTTTCCAATGTTTTCTTGCTACCATAGCTGAATCTACCATCCCCTCAAATCCTAATGCAATAAACTTCATTAAAGTTTCATGTAAAGCCACACGTTACCCGGTTTTATGTGTCCAATGTCTCTCAGCCTATGCTAACACTGTCAAACAAAGTGAGCAGCAGTTGGCTAGAGCTGCTTTATCAGTCAGCTTAGCAAGGGCAAAATCCACTACCATGTTTGTTTCTAAGTTAACAAGAGCAAGAGGCCTAAAGCCAATAGAAAAGCAAGCTATGAAAGACTGTTTTGATAACATGAGTGATAGTGTTGAGCAAATCAATAGATCTATTCCAGAACTTGGACATAGTGGTGGTCATTTTGCAACAGGACAAGACTTTATGTGGCATGTTAGCAATGTTCAAACTTGGGTTAGTGCTGCACTTACTGATGAAAGTACTTGTCTTGATGGATTTTCAGGGCCTGGTATGAATGGAAATGTGAAGGCTGTTTTAAGGTCAAGAATACTTAATCTTGCACAAGTTACTAGTAATGCACTTGCTTTGGTTAATCGCTTTGCGGATAGACACCGACCTAGTGCAACCACAAATACCCCTTAATGGGAATGGAGAAACTCTGGGCAAGGAATGTGTTTGGGTCCTATGAGACGCTATAATTTAAATTAGTCGGGTCAGAAACTATATTACTAGTTGACTGGATGGCTTGTTGTATAAAGGTTATGTTTACTAGTATATGTTTCTTTGCATAATTAGCTTAAAGTGTATTGCATAAGCTTAAAGTTTAGGCTTGTGTTTAATGGTATAAATATACTGTCCTAGTAGTAATAGGTTTTGTGAGAAGTTCAATTTTGTTTTTGTAATGAAGAGATAATGCAGCTTAGTTTGCTGGTCTCTTTTATTGTAAATGTAATAATATCTTCTTGCTTGTATGAGTCTTCTTGTGTACTCTGATGCACTTATGTCTAAGACGATCTTCTTTCATGTTATTTTATATGGTTGTATTTGACTATACACAAAATTTAAGAAAAAAAAAGAATGTTGGTACATATTAATTGAACGCTTAATACTTGTGATCTCAAATACAACAGGATCATTTATATATGGGTATAATAGCATGTCTATCAATAATATCTTCATGACAGGGCTCCTTGCTTTAGGGAGAGCTTGGGTTACGTAATGTTCAGGGAGACAAATATTGTTAGTTTGTTACTAATTTCATGAAATTGAGCCATCAGTTGTCACAATATTTTTGTCGCAAATTGCAAT
The DNA here is from genome assembly GCA_029990175.1 of Petunia secreta. Taxonomy (NCBI): domain Eukaryota; kingdom Viridiplantae; phylum Streptophyta; class Magnoliopsida; order Solanales; family Solanaceae; genus Petunia; species Petunia secreta. Next base: position 5,560,383 of record JARKIP010000054.1, read on the forward strand.
AATATATTATCACAAACTGATACAGTTTATTTTTTGAAGATTTTATTTGAACGATTTCTAATATCACTAGTCACGTTAGTCACGTATCATGCCTCAATCTCCGGCCAATTGGACAAATGGTTATCTTTAATTGGCTTACTCTATAATTAATTATTTCTAGTGAAACAGCTTTTGAATTCTGTTACCTGCCGTGGACCAATTTTTTTTCTGGTTTAAGCATATTGTCTCTGGACTTTGGGACTAATTAGATTTGGCTACATAGACCTCGTTAGAAATACATGCATGTCTTATCACAAATTTTTTTATTTTTAGGATTCAAATTCGAAAATTCTGATTTAGGACATATAATTTCGTCCATTGTGACTCGAGCAAATTAAGTAATGATTGGACTGTCAGGGTATTTCTCTTTCGATTTTTCGCTTATAATTTGTTATTCGAATTTTGTTGGAATGCATGCATGAATAGTGGAAAATAATTACTACTACTATGTGGTAAGAGTTTTGATAAAAGTAGAGTTGAACTCATTAAACTTTTCAACTTTTCTTGCCCTGTTTTTTTTTTTTTTTTTTGGACTGCTGTTAAATTTTAATACTTAATTAAAGGCTTGTTCTGCTTGTTATTTGATACTAGGTAATATGAAGATTGGTGAATTTATAGAAAAAAAATACTACTCTCAACCCCGAAATTTGTACGTACTACTATTTTCGACTTTCTCCAAATGTTAACTTTGCTTTTTGATTGAAAGTTTTTATTTAATTTACGTACTATAAAAACTTGGATTTTTTACATAAAATTACAAGTTTTAGAGCTTAATTACCAAACATAGCAACATTTTAATAAAATTACCATGTATAGAGGAAAACACAAGATAATTACAAACATAGCAAAAAACATAGCAATATTTTCCCATAACATACCAAACCCTTACATTTTTCCTTCTATTTCCCCCACTATCACTTTTGCTCCTCCCATTTCCCCATATTTCACTTTTCCTCCCACCATTTCTCCTAATTTCACTTTTACTCCTCTCATTTTCTCCAATTTCACTTTTCCTCATCCATCCTCAATGTATCTCGTTGAATCTCACTATTTCTGCACCGTATCAACTATTTATGCACCGTATCAAACTGTTTCTGCACCGTTTCGGTTCATTTCAGCATTGTATCTAATTGTTTTAAACTGTATCAACTCCCGTTTCAGATTGTATCAGCCTATTTTTAACTGTATCAACTCCCGTTTTAGACTGTATCAGACTGTTTTAGACCGTATCATAGTGTTTCAATGTTGTTTCAGACTGTATCAGACTGTTTTAAACTGTATCAAGTCCCGTTTCAGACTGTATCATACTGTTTTACAATGTATCAACTCCCGTTTTAGACCGTATTGGTCTGTTTCAACAGTTATTTCAGATTGTTTCAATGTCGTTTCAGACAGTATCATACTGTTTCAACATCGTTTCAGATGTATCAAACTGTTGCAACATTTGTTTCAATGTTTCAACGATGTTTCAAACTGTATCATATTATTTCAGCGCCATCAGTCGTGAGCAAAAGAAAATAAGAGTTCAAATTTATTAATCTGACAAATCTGTACAAACAGAAACAGAAACAGAAACGAAATCTGAACAATTCTGAAGAAACAGAAACGGAACAGAAATGAAACAAATCTAAAGAAACAGAAACGGTTTCAGATTGTATCATGCTGTCGCTATACAAATGAAACCAGCAAAGATGCCTTGTACTCCCAATACAAATATCAGCATTGAATTCATCCCAATCCATTCCAAAAACAAGAATCCTTGAAGCATCACTGTCACTATTGAAGCTACACCGCCGTTTAGCCGAAGGTTCTATTGTTACCCATCTCATTCCTTCATTCCATCGCATATCGGGAATAACCATAGCCACCGGACGTAACAGAAACGCCGGTGACTCCATGCTCACACGACGAGAAAGAAATAGAAAATAAGGAGAAAAGAAGGGGAAAACCAGATCTATGTCTTTTCGCTAAGATCCGACGGGGAAGGCCCGTACCAGTGCCTGTACGAAAGATTAGATCCGACGGAGCATGCCCTTGGTTAGATTTTCCGGCGAACTGGCCTGGGGTAATTTGGGGTGGTGGTGGTGATGGCGGCGTGGGTGGGGGTGCTGTATCTCTGATTAGGTTTTCGATGGAATTAGCACTGTGATGGCGGGTGATGGATTTGTATGTTTGAATTTGAGAGAAACAATGGGGGTGACGGCTGCTTTGGTTGGGAAAGTGAAGAAAGTGTTTTAGGGTTTGTAGGAAAGTGGGTGAAAGTGTAATTGTAAAAAATGATAATGTGCTAAAATAATATTGCTATGCTTTGTAATTAGAAAAATATTGCTATTTTTTTCTAATAAAGGATAAAAATTTGTATATTTGTGTAAAAATGGAATTCCATTTAACTATTCTTAAAACCTTGATACAAATTTATTCTTGTATAATTAATTTACAATGCGAAATGTAAAAGTACGATTCCATCATAGTTCTCAAAATTGAGCAAGTCATATTTTAGATTCTATGCAGTGGAAGTACAAATATAGTATAGTTCTTTTTAGGAGAAACACATAGGGGTTGGGTGTATGTAGAAGAGCTTTGGAATCTTTTCCAAGTGAAAGCTGATAATACACCCCACAAATCACAATGTGATCTACGGGTCTATGAGCACGTGAAGCCCAACTGGCCAAGACAAACTAGGGCCCATTGAAGATTCTCCTTATTGTGGGCCCAATATGTCCCACAAGCAGCTGACTTTTTCGAAATAGCCCCTTTTGGTAGAAATCTTATGGGGTGGCTTAATTGTAAAGCACCATTCAAATCGTAGTCAGTTCCTTAAAATTATTTAAAGCGCAGTCAATTCGTTGTATGTTGAGACCAGCTTTCGACTTAACAACTTCAGACAAGTTTAGGATCAAAATGTTTGAAGTTTGAATTGAACTAGTACATTAGTTAGTGCTAAAATTTATACTGTTTTCACGGCTATTCGTGCACTCACACTATAGTAAAAAAACATTTTGCATTATAGTGAGGCGCGACTAACCAAATGGAGTCAAAATACTGAAGTAGTATTAAAATTTAAAAATGCAGTAGATTTAACGCAGTACTATAATTAATAGAGAACTTGATAGATTCATTACAAAGCTGTCTAGTCAAAACTCCATTTCTAGACCATCTATCTAATTAATATACTAAGGATAATAAAGATGTTCAAGACATCATATTTGGACTTTATTTTTATAAAATACTCTAAGGAAAATAACATAATATATTGATAGATAGATATAACAATTCAAGAGCCTTTGTAACCAATTTAAGAGGAATCAACATCGAAACAAGTTACTTTAACAACTGAGTCATCTTTGATGTTGTATGCAGATAAGGGTTGATCAGCTTTCATTTCAACAGAGTGGTGGTAGAGTTTATATTTAATATCATCACCAAAATTAGCTTTGATTATCTCGAGCAAATTTTCCACTTTGTCCGTCTTTTTCATCTCCACAGTGAACTCTGATGTTTCTGACTCAACTGTGAACTTCACCTTTTGTGCTTCAGCCATGGCTAATAGAGATAAATTATTGTTTATTTGGTTAGTCGAAGGTTTTGATTTGGTTGCAGAATGATAAAATTTTATAGCATTTATATAGGAAAAAAACATGCGTTTGTTACATGGCATACAAGTTGTGTTTCTATTTCATACATGTTGTGTTTAAATACTGAATTGCATGATTAATTAGGTTCATAGTTCTTGTGTTTCCACCTAACATAGTATTTTCTCCATTTCAAAACGGATGAACTTTTGCAGAATACGAGGGTCAAATTGACTAATTTTCAATATGAATTTGGACATCGAATTTTTAAATTTTTTTAAATAAAATTTACATATAGAAACTACATGAAAAATACTATAAGTCACAATAGTTAACAATTCAAAATACTTTAAAAATATTTGTAAGAAATATGGTCAAACATAATCTTATTTGACTCTTCAAATAGTAATAGGTTCATCTTTTTGAAACGGATGAAGTATTAGACAAGGGCAGAGGATTAGGTAGGGTTTTGGGAATGAGAAACTCATGCAATCATAAGCTACAATTGAGAAGAGAGAACGTTAGGCTAGTCCCAAATTTTCACGAGGAACTGTACGAGGCATCTTTTTAAATTTATAAAGCTGATTTAAGAGTCTGAAGTAGTACTTTTTTTTTTTTTTAATTTAAGAAAAGGGAGACAGTATGATGTTTAATTTTTGGAGGAAGGTGCTGCAAACCTTTTGAAGCCACTATTTATATTTTTTTTATTTCAAAAAAAAAAAAAAGTACAATTCAAATATAACCTAAGCGTGTCATGACCGTAGAATGAAAAATTTATTGTTACCGGTTTTTTAATAACTTTAACCAATGGTGTCAAGTTTGATCATAATTCTTTTATAGGAATTAGTTTTGTATTAGTACAACTTTAGTCTGGTAGTCTAAAATTTGTATATGAAATTTGGTCTGAAAATGCATCTTGATTGGAATCTGTTTGGACAAGCAATTATCCCACTATTGCAAGATGTATGCCGTTTTGATTCATCAACACTGGAGCGACTCAAACTTACATCAATAATTTGTTTTCTTTATTTTTCTTTGCAACATATCACTTGAGAGTCAATTTCATACTAGGTAGTGATAAAATTGGAAACTTTGATTAAATAATATAGACAGGAGCAGAAAAGCCATGCAACTGCAAAGGGGATTCTCTTTGCTAAATTAATAGTACTTGAAGTACAAACTTACTGCCATTGACCTTTACATCAATAACTACTGCAACTAAAATGAAAAATAGCCATCTGGAAAAAGTTTTTAAAAAATTGCCATCATTTGAAAAGTGAAGAAAAAAGTTTAATAACTGTATTTGCCTAAATTGGATTAGGATTATAATTGATTTTGTTTAGGGGTTACAAGTAATTTGATGTATCAAAGTTGGACAAAAGCAAGGAAATATCGAATAATGAGTAAGCAATAAGAACACCAAATAAATGATTCCAATATGAATGCTTTGAGGTTACAATTAGGCAGCGTTCCAAATATTTGTGAATACCTTTATAAGATAATGTGAAATGCTATTTATAGATAACAAATTAGAGATAATTAAGGGCATTAACTAGCCCACTTTCCTTATGTTGATCATGGAGTGACCCACGATCTCTCCAATTAAATGCTGCGAATGTGGAAGGATATGATGGACATTAACTGCGCTGAGAGTTGAACCGCCTGCCCCGAGACTAAGATCATTGCGCCTCGGGTGACGAGCTATCCGTTCTCCAAAGCAATCCTACTTCGTGGTTCACAAATGACCTTGATCCGAAGGCTTCACCTCTGGGGCCACGCAGTTAGCCTCATTGTCAACTTGTGAATCTTGAGGAGAATACCCCCGAGCCCTACGCTCGGGCTGCCACATGTGCATGCTATATTTTGTCCAATACAATAACTAGCAACTACAAGACTAGAAAGTTTCCTCGGATTAAACGCAAAATATGGAGCTCCTGAAAAGTTTTTGGAACTTTGAACTAAACTCAAGGAACTTTCTTGGAGTTTAGTTCATATTTTCAAAAAAAATTTCTATGGTTAGTCTTCAAAAAATCCCAGATCTTTAAGTTTGTAACTATTGGTTATATCTCTTTGAGTGACCTAAACACTAGCTAATCTTCAAAATTGTCCTATAGGACTAGCATGGGGAAAGTGCACGAAAGGCTCATTTTGCCACTGGTCTTTGGGCACAGGCCACTAATACCAAAATATTTAGTTTATGGCCACTTTTGCTTAAAGAGATAGAACTTCAGTCCAGAGGCCGGATTGAAGTTCAGTCCTTAAAGATTGAACTTCAATCCAGGGCCATATGGACTGAAGTTCAGTCCAGTCCTTAAGATGGAACTTCAGTCCAGGGCCATATCAGAGCCATATGGACTAAAGTTCAATCCTTAAAGATGGAACTTCAAAAGTTCAGTCCATGGCCATATGGGCTGAAATTCAGTCCTTAAAGATGGAACTTCAGTCCAAGGGCCGTATGGACTGAACTTCAGTCAATTATCAGAACTTAAGTAAATATTTATTTAGTAAAGGCCCAAAAGTGGCCTCTAGTGTAAGACCAAAGAAAATAGTGACCTCAAACCAAATACCAGTGTTAAAAGTGGCTGCTGGGTGCAATTTTTTCGACTAGCATGGGTAAAAATTTAGTCCGTAGCCTGTTGCGCTGCGCTAAATGAATAATAGTCAGCAGTGCAAAATTGTTTGAAGACTAGCTACCTTCGGACAAGTCCCAGTATTTTATACTTCCGTGCTTTTTAATTTTGATTATTTTTCTAGAACTTTGTAACTATTTATTGTTCCTTATTTAGCAATTTAAAAAGTGGTTATTCATCAAAATAACCATTATGAGCCTCAATTAGGCAGACAATTGCTACTCGTGTAAGAATTTGTCATTTGTATTTTCCAACATTACCTTTCGTGATTTGACAAAAGCGTTGGTATAACATGCTCATATCTAAAAGGTTTCCGTGATATTTAATTCGTAATATTTGTAGAAAATATCACTATAAGGTATGTTTTGAGTTTTTTTCCCGTTAAATAAAATTAAGAAAATTGTCTTTGTTGCTCATTATGCATAAGTTGTAGTTTTGTTTATGAGACATGAGTTTTAAGTGTTTTATAAGTCATAGATAATGAAGATAGTATGATGCGTTGCCTATTGGGCATGATTTCAATCAAATAAATTATGCCCAATATTAATAGGCAAACAGATATTATTAAAACCAATAAAACTTATAACCACAATGCCATTTTTTAAACCCTTTGTTAAGCGGGATCAATAGTAATGTATCATATTTTTGTAATAAGTCACTCCTTTGACTCAACCATTAAAATTACTCCTATAATTAATACTACCAAATAATTTGGATTCAGTTATATCAACTCGATGTTTTTACTTTTGAATTCATTGAGGCAACACTGGCTTTTGATTGTGCTGTGACTTATGACCGCTTTAGGCAGCTGGGAAGCTTTTGCAAGTTAGAAATTAATGAGTTCTTATACAATTTAGATCATGAATATTGAGGATAACATGCTCATATCTACATGTGCAGCATGGCTCATACTAAAATCAGCGAACTAAAGCGCGACTGGTCATGAGTTGTAGCACATAAAGGCACGCAGAGTTACTAGATTAGACTTGGATAATTATTGTTACGTTGAGGTGTAACCATCGTATCAAAAAGTATAACTTTATTTTCTTAATGTCATGTCTTCAACAACTATATAGGTTAAATCACAAAATGCCTAGATTTACTTGCTTCAGCTTTCAATATTAGAATTGTGGAAGTATATTTAGAGATGAATATAATTTAAATCATTGACAAAACTTGATATTTTTTATTTTAAATTTCTAGCCATAAATGATAAGCTGGCTTTAGTTGGACTTTTATCATCACGATTTTGTTTCTATTTTTCAAATTTAGGTTTCTCTGATGTTTGCATCATATTCCTCCGTTACCTCGATCGTAAAGTTTTTCTTCTATGCTTGTTAGTAGTTATTATTATTACTACTATGATAAGACTTTAAATCTCAATCCATTTGGCCGGAAGATCAAACAAAATTGGAACTCTTCAATAGATTTCAAATTTATTACAAATAGAAATTGGATACAACGGATAGAAAACAAGGCAACTTCGCCTTTGCTTCTATAACCAATTAGAATAAAAAATATTACCTGAGAAATAATCAACCATACGTACACAAAAATACAAAAAATACAGAAGGAAAAATGATGGAAAGATTGCTAAATAGTTGCTTATGCGCACTGGAAGTTCTTTGGTGGATACTTTCCACAGTTGTTAAGCAACAAGCTAAGGGAAACAGGAACATTTAGGTTAATTCCCAATACATTAGCCTTAATAGCAGTGCAAAGGCAAACAGCAGCATCAAGGTCAGCAAGTCCTTGAATTAGAGAGCAACATTTAGTCTTGGCTGGGCTTGATCCAATAACAAGGTGCACTAAGTCATCCAACAAGTTAGCACACACTTTTAGCTTAAGTGTGTCCTTTGGGCACTTACCCTTTGATGATGGGGTATAGGGTGTAGGGGTAGGCTTAGGGTGGGGCTTAGGGTGACCCTTTGGTGGGGGTGGTGAGCATGGGACATTAGTTGAACTAACCATAGTGAAAAAGAGAATGTTCAAAGTGAGAACAAGGGCAATGGTGGATACAGCAAACTTAGCCATTTCAAGAGTTATAGATAAGCACTCTCAATAATTGATTGATGTGGCTAGTGAAAATGTATTTTGCTTGGTGTTGGAAATGATGAAAATGGGTGGGTATTTATAGGTTCATATTCTGACTATAATTATTTAGTTTAATCTCAATTTTCTGAATCTAATGAAGAACATTGAGAGAGGTCCATGTGAGCATATTGCTGTACAAATATAGTGAATATCTAAACAAGCTGGCAAATGCAACTTGTGATAAGACTATTATTGGATTATAAACTTGTAGTTTTGTGGATTTCATTAGTTGTCTATTATCTTCTTCCTCAAAGAAAAATTATGCATCCTTTCTTTATTTTCACATGGGACTTAGTTTACTTTCTTTAATTATTTGGACATTGATCTTGAACATGCATGCTGGACCTATGTCAAGACCTGGATCCCATCAAGATTAACTCTTTGTTCATGCAGTTAACTTTTATCATATAACTAATTATAGGAATGACACTTGGAAATAATTAAGATTAAGCCATGACACATCCTGAAATGATGATTTCACAGATTATTAAATCTTCTAATTGAATAATCAACGTCAATAACACGTTAATCGGAATAAATCTTCTATGCTCGTGGGTCGTGTGACGCTGTGCTCGATATGTCCAGATTACTGGAGAAATCACCCGATTTTTTTGGAAATAGCCCCTTTTGGTAGAAATTTTATGGAGTGGCCTATTTATACAGCACCATTCAAATTAGTCTGTTCTTAAAAATATTCAAAACGTAAGTAAATAAATTTGGATACCCCTGAACTTAACATGGAAAATCTAAAACCACCAAATCTAAAGTTGAGACCAACTTTGGACTTTTGAACAGAGAACCAACTTCAGACAAGTTGAGGCTCAAAAATATTTGAAGTTGAACTAGTACATTAATTAGTCTGAAGTTTAGTCTTTGACAGGAAAAGAGGTAAGCTAAAGTTTATACTGTTCTCACGGCTATTCGTGCACTCAGGCTATCGTAACACAAGATTTTGCATCATATATAGTGCGGCTTGACCAACCAAATGAAGTAAAAATAGTATTAAAATTTAAAAATGCAGTAGATTTAACACACTACTATAATTAATAGAGAACTTGATGGATTCATTACAAAGTTGTCTAATCACGACTCCATCCCTAGACCATCTATCTGATTACTGCTAGAGTAAAGATAATAAAGATGTTCAAGACATCATATCTGGACTTATTTATAAAATATTTTAAGGATAATAACATAATATAGTAATTCAAGAGCCTTTGTAACCACCTTAAGGTGAATCAACGTCGAAACAAGTTACTTTAACAACCGAGTCATCTTTGATGTTGTATGTGGACAAGGGTTGATCAGCTTTCATTTCAACGGAGTGGTGATAAAGTTTATATTTGCTATCATCACCAAAATTAGCTTTGATTATCTCGAGCAAATTTTCCACTTTGTCTGTCTTTTTCATCTCCACATTGAACTCTGATGTTGCTGACTCAACTGTGAACTTCACCTTTTGTGCTTCAGCCATGGCTACTAGAGCAAAATTATTGTTTATTTAGTTAGTCGAAGGTTTTGATTTGGTTGCAGAATGATAAAATTTTATAGCATTTATATAGGAAAAAACATGCGTTTATTACATGGCATACATCTCGTATTTTTATTTCATACATGTTGTGTTTAAATATTGAATTGCATGATTAATTAGGTTCATAGTTCTTGTGTTTCACCTAAGGTGCATTAGACAAGGCAGAGGATTAGGTGAGGGTCGGGGGATGAGAAACTCATGCAACCTTAAGGCTAGTCCCAAATTTCATGAGAAACTGTACAAGGCAATGTTTAAATTTATAAACACGATTTAAGAGTGAATATTCTTGTTAAGATAAGGGAGACAGTAAGATACTAAATTTTTGGAGGGAGGGTTCTGCAAAGTTTTTGAGACCAGTCTTCACATTTTTTGTTTTAAAAAAATCAAATGTAACCTACCCATTTTTTGTTTAAAAAGATCAAATATAACCTACTCATTTCACGACAGTAGAATGAAAAATTTGTTGTTACAACTTTAGCCAGTGGTAGCAAGTTCGATCATAATTCTTTTAGTAATTAAATTTGTTTTACAACTTTAGCCTGCGTAGGCAAAAATTTGTATAACAAATTTGGTCTCTGAAAATGCATCTTGATTGGAATCTGTCTAGACAAGAATTGTCCCACTATCGCAAGATGTTTTTTTTTAGTTCTCTTTACAACATATTACTTGAGAGTCAATTTTATTCTAGGAAGTGATTAAATTGGAAACTTTGATTAAATAATATAGACAGAGTTTACAAACTGAAAAGACATGGAACTGCAAAGGGCATTCTCTTTGCTAACAGCCTAACACTTGGCAGCACAAGTCATACTATGTAAGAATTTGATAAACGAGAATGAAAAAAAAATTTGGAAGAAGCAACTATCTTCTCTATTTTTATTTATGTATGGCTTGCACCATTTTATACAAGTACAACAGCGTAGTTATTGAAAGAACTACGTAACCTAGTTGTATACATAATATCCTAATTGAACTTTAATTGTAGTTATCTACATCTAATAAGTAATTATCTATAAAGACTAATTACAATGAAATAAACTCAGCGTAGGATACATGGTTGGGCCAAAAGGCCAATTACTACACTAGTTTGACATAAAAGAAAAATACAACAATAAAGCAGCCCAATAGATGAAACGACCCGGTCCAAAAAAGCTGTAGAACTTCTCCTCGGGTACTCAGACAAACACACAGTCAACTTTCCTCACCCACTTCCACTGAATCACCATGGAAGTCGTCTGTGGTAATTTTTCCGGCAACACCCCCCGCAAGTGGGAGACCGATGATCAGACTCTTGGTTAAGAAATGCCAATGTAACGGACTCGGCAAAGCTTTTGTAAACACATCCACAATCTTTGAAGATGAAGGAACAAACGAGAGTGAAGTTAATCCAAACAGTTTTTCACGAACGAAATGACAATCGAGGTCAATATGTTTCGTTCGTTCGTGAAAAACCGGATTTTTAGCTATGTGAATCGCGGCCTGGTTGTCGCAGTGAAGTGGTACTGGTAATGCCGAGGAAGCAGATAAATCAGAGAGAAGACGAACAATCCAAGCAAGTTCTGCGACAATACGTCGCATTGAACGATACTCGGCTTCAGCTGATGATAAAGAAACAACGGCTTGCTTTTTGGATTTCCATGAGATGGGGGAATCACCTAAGCTTATGAAGAAGGCACTCACTGATCTGCGAGTATCTGAACACGAAGCCCAATCAGCGTCGCAATAGGCGACCAATTGGAAAGAGGAAGAAGGAGACATGAAAAGTCCCAAAGCTGGATCTCGACGTAAATACCTTAAGGTATGATGAGCAGTCGATAGATGGCCAGTACGAGGGCTCTGCATAAATTGACTCAAGATTTGGACCGCATAAGATAAATCAGGATGAGTATGTGTCAAGAAATTTAATTTTCTCAATAATCTTCTATAGACAGTAGGATCAGAAAGTAAATCACCTGAATGCTTTGTTAACTTGATAGTAGGATCAAGAAGTGTGGAAGATGATCGAGAACCAAGGAATGAATAATCATTTAATAATTCCATAGCAAATTTTCGTTGAGTAACAACTAATCCTCCAGATTCAGGTAATAATTCCATTCCCAAAAAATAGCTTGCAATGCCTAGGTCCTTGATTTTGAATTCTGAATTAAGAAAGTGTTTTAACACTTTAATTTTTGACTGGTTGTTGCATGTGACGAGTATATCATCAACATAAACGGCAACGATAGTAACGAGAGTGCCAGTGGCCTTAAAATATAGGGAGTAGTCATTCAAAGAGGACATAAAACCCCGTGTCCCCAAGGCTGCAGATAGTCGTGAATACCATTGACGTGAAGCCTGTTTCAAATCGTAAAGTGACTTACGCAAAAGACATGCATGATTGGGAGAAGGAGGAGACACACCTGGTGGAAATTTCATGAAGACTTCTTCATTCAAGTCTCCATGAAGAAAAGCGTTGTTGACGTCCAGCTGATACAAAGGCTATTTACTCTTTGTGGCAATACAAATCAAGCATCGAATTGTGGTCATTTTAACCACGGGTGAGTAAGTCTCAGTATAATCGATTCCTTCCCGTTGTATATCTCCTCTAATGACTAAACGTGCCTTTAAACGTTCCAAACTTCCATCAGATTTCAATTTGACTTTGTAAACTCATTTGCAGGGTAAAGCTCTCTTGTCTGGAGGTAAAGGGACATCTTCCCAGGTAGAATTTGCCTCTTAAGCGTCAAGTTCCTGATGCATAGCAGTTTGCCAACCTGGATGCTGGCATGCTTGAAGATAAGTTTTAGGTTCCCTTATTTGAGATATAGTGTTCAGTAGTTGCTTGTTTTGTGTGGATAGTGCAGAGAAAGGAAAAGCATTTAAAGGGAGGGTTGGGGGTTAGGAGATATAACTGAGTAAGCTGAGTCACAAATGAAATCTGATAGATACTTTGGCCTACTACATATTCTAGAAGATTTGCGTGGTCCTTCCTCCGTTGGTAACACATCATTAAGAATAGGAAAAGGAATAGGTGACTGACTGTGCACCTGTTTCAAAGAGGAAGAAGGACTGAGACCTAAAGACTTGGTTGAAACAGGTGATATGTTGGAGGTAGGGGAAGAGCTAGGACTCTGACTTGAATCACCCTGAGTAAAGTGGAATGGATCACTCTCTTGGCTCACAAGAGGTGAATTAGACAAGTTTAAATCATCAACTGAAAGAAAAGGACTGGAGAATATTTTATTTTCAGAATGAATATGAGCAAAAGGGTATATTGTTTCATAGAACTTGACATTTCTGCTTATAATTATTTTCTTTGACTGTAGGCATAGTATTTTATAGCCTTTCTTATTGAATGGATATCCTAGGAATACACCAGGGATTGCTCTAGGTTCTAGTTTGTCCTTGTGGGCAGATATGGTACATGAGAAAATTAAGCACCCAAAAAGACTTAAGTGTACCGTAGTCTGGCACCTTTTTAAAAAGGATTTCATGTGGAGATTTGTTTTTAACACCTTAGAAAGGAATTTATTGATTAGATGGGTTGCAGTTAAAAGACAATCACCCCAATATTTTTTAGGAAGATGAGATTGATACAGTAGAGCCCTACACACTTCTAGCAGATGTCTGTGTTTACGTTCAACCACTCCATTTTGTTGTGGAGTAGCTGTGCAAGTTGTTTGATGAATAATTCCTAAATAAGAAAAATATTCAGTAGGTAAATGACCAGCCCCTAATTCATATGCATTGTCTGATCTGATTATATTCTCCTTTGCAGAAAATTGTCTTTCAACTAGAGCTAAGAATTGTTTTAAAATTTAAAAGGCATTGGACTTAGTAGAAAGGAGATAGGTCCAAGTAGATCTAGAGAAATCATCTACAATAGTTAGGAAATATTTTTCTCCTTTATAAGTGGGTATCTTATATGGACCCCAAGTGTCGATGTGAATTAGTTCAAAACATCTCTTAGATGAGATGGAACTAGTAGAAAATGGAGGCTTTGCCTGCCTTGCCATTGGGCAGATGTCACATGTGATATCCTGTTTAGGAATCTTGATTCCTTTTATATTTTTCATTGCTTGAGGAGGAAGATGTCCTAATCTATAATGCCAAACTTTAAAAATATCAATAGAATTACTAGAATCAACAGAATTTCTAGAAATAACCACTTTATTGATGTCATTTATTTCATTAACATATGAAGGTTCCTTCCCAAAACCAGAAACTGAAACAGAAGATTCAACATTACTAGAACTAACTAGACTCTTGATAGGAAATAAATAATTTTTAACAACAGACTTAGATGAATTGAACTTTGGTTGTGATGTGTTATCCCTCAGTAGGTAAAGCGCTGCTTCTTCTTCACCAAAAACTACCTCCCTCTTCATAGGGACCTATAACACACAACCAGATTTAGTGAACATAAGAGTTGAACCTAGTTGTGCACATAGCTGACTAACAGAGAGTAGGTTATGTTTGAATGAAGGTACATAAAGTACATTTTGTAATTCAATCTCAGGAGTAAGATTAATTGTGCCTACATATTCTACCCTCACTTTAAAAGAATTAGGTAAATTGACAGTTATTGGTTTCTGTAGATGTTTGCTGTTGTGAAGAATTGATTTGTTGGAAGTCATGTGTTGGGATGCCCCAGAATCTATTATCCAGGGGTTTGTAACAATAGAATTGAAACAAGAAGTCAAGGTATGACAAGCAGTACCAGCACAGTTGGCATTAGCAGTTTCCTCAGGACTTGTTGCACCAATGTTACCACTTTGCATAGACTGGAACATCTGTATGATTTGTTCACATTGCTCCTTTGTGAAATTTTGTGTACTGTAAGCATTTGACATTGTGTTCCCTGTATTCATGCTATTTTCCTTCCCAGATTCTCCCATACTTGCTGCATTAACTTGTGCATTTGAATTAGTTCTAGCTTGATTATTTGTAAACTTGAAATCTTCAGGATATCCATTGAGTTTATGGCAGTCCTCCCTAAGATGACCTTGCAACTTGCAGAAAGTATAGAACATGTTGCTTCTACAATTTTGTTTGAGATGTCCCTTCTTCTTACAAATACTGCAAAACAAATTATTCTTCTTTCCTCCAGAATTAGGATTAAAAGACTTATTTTTGTAAACCTGATTATTTCTTTGATAGGCTGCTTGCTGTCCACCAACATTAAAAGCACTTGGTTCTATAAAAGCCTGATTTCCTGAGTGAATTTCAGATTGACTTTCTGCATGTAAAATAATTGAGTACGCCTGAGTTGTAGTTGGGAGGGGTTTCATCATTAGTATATTACCTCTGACACCAGAATAACCCTCATTAAGTCCCATTAAGAACTAAATTAATTTTTGATCCTCATTCACTTTGAAATTATGTGTTTTAGCACCACACTTGCAATAACAATTACACACCATAAAAGCATTCAATACCTTTAATTGGTCCCAGATTTTCTTCAATTTGTTGAAGTAGCCTGCTACATTCATTGTTCCCTGGCTGATTGTGTTCAATTCTCTCTGCAGTTGGAAAAGTTTGGATCCATCAGCCTGACCATATCTCTCCTCAAGTTCAGTCCACAATTCTGCAGCAGTTTGTGAGTAGATCACACTTCCTGAAATCTCCTTATCTAATGCATTCAAAAGCCATGGTCATTGCATCTATTCCATGCTCCCAGTAAAGGTGAGCCTTCATTTGGAATAGAAGAGGTTCCATTTATAAATCCTAACTTATTCTTTGTTGACAAGGATATCAACATACCCCTTCTCCAGTTTGCATAATTTGTTCCATCAAAAATCGTATTCACCAAGTTCATTCCTGGGGAATCAGATGTTGTCAAAAAATAAGGATGAGAAGCATCCAGTATTTCTGCCCTGTCTTTCCCAACAGTGAGTTTTGCTCCATCTTTAGTTGTTGATTGTAACCCAAGGGAAGAAGAAGAAATAGCAGGCGGGGTACCCACAAAAGAGGAGATTGTTTCACTTTCAGTACCTGGTAAATTTGCCATGATAACTGATCTTTTCAAAAAGGATGATTTGTAAAGGAAAAGAGAATTATATATTTGATCGGATTGCAATGATTTTAGAATTGCTCTGATACCAAGTAAGAATTTGATAAACGAGAATGAAAAAAAAACTTGGAAGAAGCAACTATCTTCTCTGTTTTTATTTATGTATGGCTTGCACCATTTTATGCAAGTACAGCAGCGTAGTTATTGAAAGAACTACGTAACCTTGTTGTATACATAGTATCCTAATTGAACTTTAATTCTAGTTATCTACATCTAATAAGTAATTATCTGTAAAAACTAATTACAATGAAATAAACTCAGCGTAGGATACATGGTTGGGCCAAAAGGCCAATTACTTACAACAATAAAGCAGCCCAATAGATGAAACGACCCAGTCCAGGAAAGCTGTAGAACTTCTCCTCGGATACTCAGACAAATACAGAGTCAACTCTCCTCACCCACTTCCACTGAATCACCATGGAAGTCATCTGTGGTAATTTTTTCGGCAACATACTAAAAGAACTATTGTTGATGTGGCAGAATAAAGAGCAACATATATTGGTGTGAAGTTCAGTTTAGTGTTTATTCCAGAACTTTAAATCAAAGAAGAAGAAAAGGCAAAGAGGAGAAGAAGGAAGACAAGTACGGCCTGTACGGGTTAAACAGTAAGGGGTGATGTGGTTGCATCCCAAGGGTTTTTGTTTGGGTAGAATACACAAGTAGTGAGGTCATTATTCCATCCTCCATCTAGTTAGACCTATTAAATTTTAGTCAAAATATTTTTACTTTAGGTAAAAAAATTAAGAAATGAAGATAAAGGCTCGTCACCTAAAATATAGAATTTTAACGTGGAATATTGATGTACTGGATTAATATAGGTAAGCACATCATAACAATCACTCACCACGACTTTTATCCAAAAAAACATTTTATTTTCTGAACTTATAAAAAGAAAAATATATTAGCAACTTCCCAGGTAGTATCCCAAAATCTGGAATCCTCTTCCATATTTTCTAAGCAATTCACGATCTTGAAGGTGAGAAACTAAGTAGCAAAATGCATAGCAAATGCATACACATACCAAGTGCATACAACTGAATATTGTCAAATAACAATAATTTTACACAGTGAATGATGTATGCATACCAAGTGCATCCTTAATGAATAAAAAGTGAGTAATGTATTCATACCAAATACATACTTAATTAATATATAATGAATAGTATATGCTAAATACGTAGTGAATAATATATACATATCATTGTCAATGATAAATGAAGAAAAATTATATAAACAATACATGCATAATTATATTTAAACAAAATTTTGTCGAAGGATAATATATGTATGAATGCAAAGTGCAAACAAAAGAAGGATCGAATACGCGGAAATAGAAGAGAAAACAACTTGAAAACTATTTGACTTCTATTGACTTAAAATAACAATTGACCTAATTCCTTAAATTAAGACATCCACATCAGTTATCCTTTAATATATGAGTTAGAATGTCACCCTGTAAGATAATTTTATTTATTTATATAGCTATATTTAAGAAAAATAGTTTTAAAATGAGTACAAATTTTTTAGATGTTCGCCCAGTGTTAGTTTAGATACGCCCAAAACAATATTGAATAACCAAGGAAATTTACAGAGCGATCGTTAGACCAGCTATATTGTGCGGAGTAGAGTATTGGCCAGTCAAGACCATACACATTCAAAGGATGAGCGT
The DNA here is from genome assembly GCA_029990175.1 of Petunia secreta. Taxonomy (NCBI): domain Eukaryota; kingdom Viridiplantae; phylum Streptophyta; class Magnoliopsida; order Solanales; family Solanaceae; genus Petunia; species Petunia secreta. The sequence continues at coordinate 5,577,970 of JARKIP010000054.1, forward strand.
AGCAGAGATGAGAATGCTTAGATAGATGTATTGCCTTACGAGGATGGATAAGATCAGAAATAAAGTAATTCGAGACAATGTGAGAGTGGCCCCAGTGGCTGACAAGATGCGAGAAGTGAGGTTGTGGTGGTTCGGCCATGTAAGGAGAAGGAACACAGATGCCCGGTGAGAAGGTGTGAGAAGTTGGCAGTGTTAGGTCTACGAAGAGGTAAAGATAGACCAAAGAAGAAATGGGGCGAGGTGATTCATCAGGACATGGCTCACCTCCAGATAACCGAGGCATGACTTTAGATAGGAAGGCGTGGAGGGCGAGGATTAAGATAGATGGTTAGGTAGTAGTTGCGAGAGTTATGTCCTAGTATTCATTTAGTGCTTTTTTTATGTGTACTCTATTTATAGACTTTTGTCTGTTCTCTGTCTTTTTTTGTCTGTTTGCCTCAACTATCAGTAGTTTTTCTTGTCGTTATTTTTTTTATTATGGGTGTTTTCTTCTTATTTTGCTTACATGATTTGAAATATTTCTTCTTGAGCCGAAGATCTATCGGAAACAACCTCTCCATCCTGGTGGTGGTAAGGCTGCGTACATCTCACCCTCCCCACACTTCACTTGTGGGATTACACTGAGTATGTTGTTGTTGTTAAAGAAATTTACTGAAATAGAACATTTCTGAAACCTTGTCACATTTTTAGCATCATAAGAAAAACTTTACGTTTTGACTCATCAAGAAAGGCTTCTGGCTACGCTAGTTATTGCTAGCAGCACAACATTGGTGTTCTATTTATGTAAATAGAACACTTCTGGAACCTTGTAACATTTTTAGCCTCATAAGAAAAATCTTACATTTTGACTCGTGAAGAAAAGCTTCTCGCTATGCTAGCAGCACAAATTGGTGATATCACTCCTGGTGATCACCAAGGCTTTATACTGAAGGAGGCATAAGATATTAGACTTTTCATACGGTGGTCAAAACTGTGACAGCGCACCCAATCTAGATATTATGCACAAAAACTTGCCATATACAGGCCCAAGTTTGTTTTTGTTTCAGCCCGTCCATGGTATGAGCTGTAAATGTTTTAGAAGAACAGGGGAAATATTGATGAGTAGCCATTTTCTAATCCACTCAAAGAGATTCAGCCATAGTTTCAAAGGAGTTAAAATTTCAAATAGTCACTCAACTTTGAAAAATTAACTACAAAGTCATTTTGCTTTGGTTGGTTTCAAAATGGTCACTCAGCTTAAAAAAAATATCTCCAAAAATAATTCCGGTCGGTTTTTGCACCGCCACCCACCGAAAATTTGATGCGGCTTTTTCAAATATTTTTATATACCCATAGGTCCCACTTTCTTTTTCATGTATGACTTTTTTTATTAGTTACTAGTTTTCTGCCACGTGCAATGCACGTGTATCTTTGATAATTAGTGTAAAAATTATAAATATTTTGTAATATATATATATATATATATATATATATATATATATATATTTGCTCGTAAATCAAAGAAAAAAAATGCAAGTAACTGATATATTGAATCCTTTACGATCGATATTTTTTATTTTCATAATACATAATCACACTAAAAATTGCTATTGTACGAAGGCTAGTAATTAACATTTAAATTATTTTAATCATGTAAGTTTTATAATATATTAAGTACGAAGGCCAAATAATTGTTTGTCATACTCCTAGTTCCTAATGCATAATAACAGTTTGCCATTAGCACGAAAAATAGCAAGAAAAGGTATTGATATCAAGCTGAATACTTGATATATTATAAAATTTGCATGATTAAAATTGTTCAGATATTAATTACTGGCCTTCGTACAATAGTAATTTTTAGTATGATTATGTATTGCGAAAACAAAAATATCGGCCGAAAAAGATTCGATATATCAGTACTTTGAATTTATTTTTTTTTCTTTTTAACTACGAGCAACTATACACGCTTATTACAAAATTTTTTAATTTTTGTACTAATTATTAAAGATACACGTGCATTGCACGTGGTAGAAAACTAGTAACTAATAAAAAAACGCTACATGGCGAAGAAAGTGGAACCTACGGGTATATAAAAATATTTGAAAAAGTCGTGTCAGATTTCCGGTGGGTGACGATGTAAAAACCGGCCAAAGTTCCTTTTGAAAATATTTTCCTAAGCTAAGTGACCATTTTAGGACCAACCAAAGCAAAGTGACTTTAATGGTTAATTTCTTAAAGTTGAGTGACCATTTGTGATTTTAACTCGTTCCAAAAGTAAATGAATTTTAGCCTGTTTTGTCATAAGTTGGAAATATAAACCCTGCTCCTTCTTCGCTGAAGCACTTTGCTTCTTTTGGCTGCTATAATTACTAAAATCTTCACCAATATTCAATTCCTCAAATATTCTTTACATAAAAAACATAAAAAATCTCGACAAATAAAATATTGGACAAAGAAAAATATAATCCTTCGTTTTAACTTACACAAGAGAAATTTCAGGAAATGATTGTGGGATTTCACTTGTGTGTAGTAAAAGCCCAAAATAATTTCCTGGAGTTTAAACTTGTTCAAGTAAAAATTACAGGATAATTCCCTTGAGTTTCAATTTAATATTCAAATCCAAAAATAAAATAAAATAAAGAAGAACACAAAAAGTAAAGAAATAAGCAAGGCAATACAAAACCCTTTTACATACAAATCAGATCCTCATCAATTCTAATACAGCCCGAACACGAGCTGATCAAGTGTTCAATCCATCGAGGCCGATGTCACGAAGCCAAGCCAAATTGCTGCACGATGTTGACATTCAATTGGCGTGGTTGGGAGAAAACAACCGTTTTGAAGCTGATTGGCCGAGCTCAAGATTCGAAGGCTTCATCTGCAAGCTTGAGCTCGAAGAAGGGAGCGACCGAACACCCAACCGGACACTCATCATCGACGCTGAAGAGTGAAGCTACCAATCGAAGGGAGAGCGTCTGATGTAAAACGTGTCGAGCTGAACAACTAAGCACCGAAGTCAAGAGCTTGAGCTCGAGTGTTCGAATTCAAAGTGTTCGACTGAAGGAGTGTCCGAACACTCAAGCTTATTCAGCCCTGCGTGGTTTACTCCTATTGGTCATCTGTGACCGATTTACTATTCTGCCCTTAGTATAGTATATATAATCCTCATTTCATTTCATTTGGAAGGACTTAGTTTTTGTATGAATGATGATTTAAGCTGAATGCTAATTTGTGTCTTCGATGGAGCCGAACCCCTATGTGGGATTTTAAAGAACTTGTGTCATTTGTTGTTAGTCGTTTGAACATTTTCTTCTTGGTCATTCAATTTGCAAGAAACATGGTTCTTCTTGAGGATTGTTTAATAGTGTAGGCGCATCTCCTTGTCTTCTCCGTTGTTTGAACTGAGACTAGTTCCTTGGATTCATTCCAACGAGCAAGAGACTTGTCTTGCTTTATCTTTACTTTTTTCGCTGTATTTATGTTCGGTTGCTGAGCTTATTCTTCTCTGATTAAGCTTGCACCATCTTGGCATCAGAGCACAGTTTGGGCTTGTTCTTACAACCCCAATCCTGTTTGTTTTATCTCGTGCATTTGTGTCTTTCAGTTTCAGCTTCATCCCCGTTGTTGATAATTGTTACTGTTGTGTTTGTTATTATTATTATTTTTTTAAAAAGTAGAAAATAAAAATTCAAAAATTTTGATTTGATTGTTTGGATTAAACAACCACATATTCCTATTCATCATCGGTTAAGAAACCAAACGAACACTTGGCGTACGTTGTTTGACTTTAAGGGTTTCTCGCTGATTTCCTTGTTGTTCTTGACGTGGTGGTTGTTATCGAGCCCCAGTTGAATTTTGAATGTTATCGCTGAACACTAGTGGTTGTCACTTGATTTGGGTTGAATTTTTGAGCTGAAAATCGAAGTTCCACTGTGTGAGCCACCGTCCGTACGACGGAAACTTGTTACATTGTTACAATGTACGGACGAAGAGAAGCTGTGTTCTTAGCTTGGCTGGAACTCATAATTGACTCTGACGTTGGAAAAGTTACTAGAGTAAAAATGACCCAAAGTCAGTGTTAAGTCGTGGACTGTGAACGAGTTGAAAGATTACGCCAGAAATGTTGAGTCATTGTTCCATTGAAGAATAAGGGGGTAAAATGTTAAGTTCAAAACCCCAGGTGAAAAACTTTGTCGGCTAGAAAAGGGAAAGCGGATAAGGTTAAACCCTAATCCATACCAAGGAGGGACCACTTTGTCCGAACAAAGGGTGTTGTGTCCGAGGTTTCCAAAGAGGAAACAAATGGTAGATTCTCCTAGGTTTTCACTTTTCTTGTGTTCGATAAATCTCGTTAGTTGATCTCTGGAGTAAATATTTTTGCTCGAGGTCGTACTAACTTGTTTGAGCTTATAGGAACTCGTGCGTGTGGTGACCGAAGTTTAAATTTCGTAGAAAATCCTTTAACTTCCCGAGCGCAGTTAAATAGCGTCTGTTCCATTGAGTCAACATCAATTCACTTTTCCCGAAGGAGACAGTGTAACTTGTCAAATCCGAAGGAACTGAGAGAAGTTGATCAACCGAAGAAGCCATTGGCTAGAAGTTCTTGAGTGACCAAAAACCGAACCCATAAATTGAGTGGACCCGAGCGCCACCCAATAAAGGTGAGGGAGTGTGTAAGGTGATTTCTAACCTTAATATTTTCTTGATCTTTGATTTGTACATGTACCATGGCTGAGAATGGAGGCGATGGAAAGGGCATTGAGGCACCCGAGGTGTCTTTAGCCGATCTCATGGCTGCGATATAAGGCATTAGTGCCGAGGTAAGAATAGTGAGTGCTCGAGTAGCTACCGTCGAGCAAGGGACTGTGTTTATGGCCTTGCCTGGGTCCGGCGCTGGAACTAGCAACTCCACTCCTTTGAAACTGGAGCAATTTGCTGAGCTCGTTCGACAACAAAGGTTGAAGAACGATGCCGTTCGAAATGAAGCTATGGGAAGTCCTCGAGCTGAACAACACTTGGGTAATCCCCAAGTTGCACAACACTTGGGCAATCCCCAAGCGGAACAACAAAACTTGGGCATTCCCTGAGGTGAAAGAATACCACTTCCAAGGGCCCGAAGACAAGTCGTGGTCGTTGATGAAGGGGTTGATGATGGAGAATTTCCCGAGGTCGAAGCTGAGTATGAGCCACTATTCGTCCAACGAAGGCAGGTTCAACGAGGTCGTGGAAATTTCTGAGATTGAGGCCAAGCTGCAAATGTCGATCTATATTTTGAGCGTGAGGCTGATGACTATTATGATGAGTATCTGGAGCCGATCTGAGGTGCTCGAGATTCAAACTTGAACAGTGTCAAGATCATTATTCCACCCTTCAGAGGAACTAGTGATCCGGACCAATATTTTGATTGGAAGATTCGATTGGAACGAATCTTCGAAACAAATGAGAAGACCGAAGAGAGAAAAGCTGCACATGCAATTGCTTCATTTGAGGTAAATGCATCTACATATTGGGAAGCTGACAAAAGGTTGAGTTGAAGGAATTCTTATCCCGAGGTCACCACATGGTTGAAGTTGAAAAGAGCAATGGACGCTAAGTATGTGAATGCCAATATCGGCAGGAACAAATTCGGAAGCTCTTCGAATTGAAACAGGGGTCCAAATCGGTTGAAGAATACTAGTATGAGTTCGAAAGAATTCGATTGGCTCTTGATATGGAAGAAGATGACGAGCAAGCCATCATTCGACTAAAAAATGTCTTGGCTCGTGATGTGTCATCTCAATTGAGGATGCATGTGTATCAAACCTTGGAAGATGTGTTTCATACAGCCATCGAAGCTGAAAAATAGGTAAAGGACGACAAAGCAAACCAGTATCGAGGAGTCACTACTTCGACTCCACTAAATAGAGGTAAAGAGTGGAAGAGTCTGAATTCAATAAGTGCCAACACTGGCCGAGATCCAAAGAAACCCTTCGAGAGGAGAGTGACCGTTAACCAACTAAGAGAATGGTTAGTGATGCCTTTTGGCCTCTCTAATGCACTGAGCACATTCATGCGACTGATGAACCATGTGCTCAAACCGTTTATAAATAAGTTTGTTGTCGTTTACTTCGATGACATATTTTTGTATAGTAAATCTGTGGATGAACATGTCGAACACCTAAGACTAGTGCTTGATAAACTTAGAGAAGAGAAGTTATATACTAACTTCAAGAAATGTACATTTTGTGTTGAGCGTGTAGTCTTTATTGGATTTGTTGTGAGTGCTAATGGAGTTGAAGTCGATGAGTCAAAGGTCGAGGCTATAAAAGATTGGCCGACTCCAACCTCGGTTTCTCAAGTTCGTAGCTTCCATGGCTTAGCTAGCTTTTACCGAAGGTTTGTTCGAGACTTTAGCATCGTGACAGCTCCTTTAACCGAGTTGATGAAGAAAGATCATCCGTTTGTGTGGGGAAGAGTCCCAAGAGAGGGCTTTCCAAGAGTCGAAACAGAGGCTTAGCTCTGTCCCGTTATTGCAACTCCCTGACTTTGGCAAAGCATTCAAGGTCGAGTGTGATTCGTCCGGAGTTAGGATCGGAGGAGTGCTCATGCAAGAATCGAAGTCGATCGCTTACTTTAGAGAAAAGCTTAAAGGTGCAACCTTGAATTATTCGACGTATGACAAGGAGTTGTGTGCCCTCGTTCGAGCACTCACCCATTGGCAGCATTATTTGTGGCCGAGAGAGTTTGTGATTAAAAGTGATCATGAATCTTTGAAACATCTCCGAGGCCAAGAGAAATTAAATCGAAGACATGCTAAGTGGGTGGAATTTATTGAGAGCTTTCCCAATGTAATTCATTACAAAAAGGGAAAAGACAATGTTTTGGCCGATGCGCTATCAACGAAATTTGCCTTAGCGACCACTCTCGCCTCGAGGCTCATGGGATTCGAAAATATCAAGTTGATGTGTGAAGATGATCCCAAGCTGAAAAGCGTCCGTGATGCAATCTTGAGTGACCGAAGGGTTGAGAAATATTAGTGGCAAGGAACCATTGGGAAAATTTGATGCAAGAAGTGATGAGGCAATATTTCTATGGTATTACACCCAAAGCAAGGCTTATAAAGTGTTCAATAAAAGAACACAAACGGTGGACAAGAGCATGCATGTGGTGTTTGATGAGTCAGACAAGGAAATTGCTAAAAAGGAAGTGGATGATCAAGCTATTGGTCTTGCTCGAGAAGATTGCACAGATAACACTGAGATCTCAGAGGAAAAGGAGGAATTTTGTGAAGAAGATGGAAATCTAACTCAAAGGGAACAGGGAGTCAACATGTCAGGAGGAACAGCTGATAAGGACGATGAATCAAATGATCAGGAAGAACCTACTCAAGCTGTCGCTGAAGGTTCTTCTCATCACATACAACCTCGACCATGGAAACATCAAAGCTCTCACCATCTGGAGAATGTGTTATCTGACTTAGATACTGGGATAATGACTAGATCTGCCCTGAAAATTTTCTATGCATTCTTTGCCTTCCTATTATCTATTGAACCAAAGAATGTAAAGGAAGCCTTGGAAGATCCAGATTGGGTCTTGGCTATGCTGAATGAACTTCATCAGTTTGAGAGAAGCAAAGTTTGGCATCTTGTTCCTAAGCCAAATAACATATCAATCATTAGAACTAAATGGGTGTTCAGGAATAAAATGGATGAACATGGTATAGTGACTAGAAACAAAGGTAGACTAGTAGTCCAAGGATACATTCAAGAGAAAGAATTGATTATGATGAGACTTTTGCACCAGTAGCTAGGATGGAAGCCATAAGAATGTTGATTGCCTTTGCTGCATACATGGAGTTTTCATTATATGAGATGGATGTGAAGAGTGCATTCTTGAATGGATATTTGAATGAAGAAGTTTACGTGGTGCAGCCTCCAGGTTTCTTGAACAATAAATTTTCTTATCATGTATACAAACTTGATAAAGCTCTCTATGGGCTGAAACAAGCACCTAGAGCTTGGTATAAAAAGTTATAAGGGTTCTTGCTTAAAAATGGATTTTCAAAAGGAAGAATTGACAACACACTGTTACGGAAGAAGAAAGGAAAGGATTTATTGGTGGTTCAAGTATATGTTGATGACATTATATTTGGAGCCACTGATGAGGAGTTATGCAAGGGATTTGCTGAGTTGATGGGCAGTGAGTTCGAAAGGAGTATGATGGGAGAACTCAATTTCTTCTTAGGATACTATGATTCATCAACAGAAGTATGTCAATGAGCTTTTGAAGAAGTTCGACATGGAAGGAGCAAAAGAAATGTCTACACCTATTTCTCCTGAAATAAAGTTGGATATGGATGAACTAGTTCCTTCGAAAAATGAGACAAAATATAGATGAAATATAGGTTCACTCCTCTATCTCACAGCTAGTCGACCTAATATTGTATATAGTATGGGAATGTGTGCTAGATTTCAGTCCAAGCCAAAGGAGTCTCATTTAACAGATGTGAAGAGAATTTGGAGATACTTTAAGAGAACTCAAGATCTATGTCTATGGTATCCTAGAGGTGGTACTTTTGAATTGATTGGTTTTGCTGATGCTGATGCTGATTATGCAGGTCATTTGGTAGACAGGAAAAACACTTAAGCGATGACACATTTCCTTGGTCCTTGCTTAGTTTCTTGGGCTACAAAGAAGTAGAATTCAGTAGCTTTGTTTACTGCAGAAGCTGAGTATGTAGCTGCTGCATCATGCTGCTCTCAACTGCTATAAACCAAACAACAGTTGGAGGACTTTGGAATCAAGTGTGGAGCTGTGCCTTTTTTTGTGACAACACGGGTGCTGTGAACATTGCAAAGAACCCAGTCTAACATAGAAGAACCAAGCACATTGATATTAGAAACTATATTCTTAGAGATAATGTAGAAAAGGGTCTGATCATCATGAATTCTTGCAAGACTGAGGACCAAATTGCTGACATCTTCACCAAAGCACTGAACAAAGTTCAATTTGAGAGAAATAGGTTGGACTTAGGGATGACCAAAATACATGGATGATCCAGCTCCTGCTTCCTAAGGTTTGGTTAGTTAAGTGTTCGTTATTCTGCCTGTAAATATAGTTCCTATAGTCGAGTCTAATTTTGTACTTTGTAAGTATACTTGTTCAACTAAGTACTACTTGAGTGTCCTAATAAGTTCCTAGGAAAAACCCAACTGAGTATATAGAAGGAACCATTACAAGCATGAGGAACCGTGTCCAGGTACACTCATACAGCTATACATGGTAAGTACTGTATCTAGAATTGATTGTTTTCAAATGTGAATCAAGAAACCTTCCATGTTTGTGTAACCACCCAAGTTTATAGGAAAATTTTCCTTTTTCAGTTGCACTTTCAAATTTTTAAACTTGTCCCACCTACATTAGGAGTCTTAATTATAATTCTATACAATCGTCACATCTAAAACTTTCCCGGTTTCCCAAGAACTCTAAAAGGTGTTTCGCTTTTAAGTGTCATCACTACCCTTACTCCCTAGATTGAATCTCCTTCATCACCCCTCTTCCATTACAATTTGTAACAAATGGAACCCTACTATACTCTGTCTTTCTCTCTCTAAAATTGCAAAGACAGTAAATCTCTTCTTCTCTCAAAGCCATCTCCAGAAAAAAATTCTCAAAATGTCTCGAGCACAATCATCATCCGCGTCACCGGCGAAAACCTTAGAAACCCACACCTCCAAAGATTCCTCTCTTAAACCCCCCGCCTCTACTCTTGCTGAAAAATTGCCAAGGCAAGGTTGAATTTTCACAAAAAGATGGGAAAGAAGGTTCCCAAGAAATCCGTTGCGAAATCCTCTGCTCCGACGTCGGCATCACCAGTTCCCGATGAAAAATTAGTTGAGGTAAGACCTGATTCGACCCAAGCTAGTTATACTGCTTTAGATTTTATTGTAAGCCTTGGGAAATTGAGAACTGAAAATTTAGTTAAAGGGTTAGATGAACTTATAGAAACAGTAGAGCCTAGTTGCACAACTGATGGGGGAAAGTTGGTGAGGGGAATGTGCAAGTTGTGTTAGAGAATTTTGTACCTGTGGTTGGTTTTCATGTGCCTAAGGTAACAGACAAGGTGGTGGAGCTTGACGTGGTTGAAAATATGTTAGAAAGATTAAGAGAGAAGGATTCTGTAGAGTCTCAAAAGGGCCCAGTCGACGAACCTAGTTCGGAGGCTGCTCCCCTTGAGAAAGTTCAGGTGGAGTATGTATTGGAAGGTCCAGTCGGTGAAGGACCTATTTCTGTTGAAGCTGCGAAGGAACTTAGTCAAGAACCTAGTTCTTCCTCAGTTTCTACTGTAGCTGATAATGCAAAACTTGATTGGACAGATTCAGAGGAAAACAAAGAAGAGAAAATTCAAGCTGGTGATGGTAGTGGTGAGAAAGTTGTGGAAAAATCAAAGAAAAGTGTGAAGAGAAAGTTTGGTGAGGAAGATGAGAAGATGATGGGAGAAGATGAATAAGATGAAGTAGTTTTTTTTTTAGTGAGACAAAGCCAATGAAAGAAAAGAAAAGAAGACTGGTGAAAAGTGGAAGAGCTGTGTCTCAAAGTAGGTTGGTAGATGAGAGTGATGAAGACTCTCAGGGTGAGGCTGAAGGTGGTGATGAACCTGCTTTGCAGACAGTACCTAGGAGAGTGGCTACTAGGTCTGCTCTAAGACAGCAGGTAGAAAAACTGGCAAAGTTTAATAAGAAGTTAGGCAAAAAGGTGAGAGAAGAGGAGCAGGAGAGTGTTGTTGAGGAGAAAATAGAGAGTGATGAGGATGGGGATTATGTTAGCCCAAGTGATTCTAACATTGATAGTAAAGTGGAAGCCAAGAAAAAAAAGAAAGAGGATGAAGAAGAGGTAGGTTGACAGGGTAGCCTTCTTTGCTAGGCACCAAGTATTGGTTGGGAGCATATTGAGTGACCTAGAAGAGCATTACATGAGGTCCTTGGTGAGGAAAATAGAAGATCAAGGTTGGCTAAAGCTCTTTGCAAATGAGAACAGAAGCTTATATGCTGAAGAGATCAGATAGTTCTACATAAATTGCAGAGTAGCTGCAAGAAGGGTGTTCTCTATAGTGAAAGGAGTAGAGCTGGAATTTGGAAGGAATGAGCTAGGAGTTATTCGAGATGTTCCTGCTAAAGGTTATTGCAAGTACATTAAGTTGAAATGGCCTAAGAGAACTGATGGTGTTACTCCTCTAAGTGTAGTGAAGAAATTCTTAAGCAAGGCAAAACTAGAAAAGAAAGAAAAGTTGAGAAGAAGGAGATGGAGCCCACACATCAGCTGCTCTTTGAATTTGTCTATAGATTCCTGCTACCTAGAGGGGAAAGAAATAGTGAAGCTTGTGCTCTTGACTTAACATACATGGACCTGCTGGATAGGGGAATAAAAATAAATATGCCTGGTCTGATTATCTAACATATCAAAAGGATTGTAGACACTGACCAAAAGGCACATTTTTTAGTACATGCCTACATCCTGCAGCAGGTTTTTGAGCATTTTGGGGTGCCCTTGGAAGATGGAAAGAAGCCAACTCTGTATCAGATGTTTGGTCAAAACTTGTTGAAGAACTGTGATTTCTTCAAGGAGAAGAGGACATCCAAGAGGCCAATTCCAGTTAAGCAAGAGCAGCCTGAGCAAAGTGAAGATTTTGGACCTGATGAAGCCATTGCAGTAGACCGACAATAGTTATTCACCACGATATTTGAGAGAAATCACAAGGCGATCCAATAAATTTCAAAGTGACTTAACTGTTGAGGGCAACTGTTGAAGTATAAAGAGTTTAACTTGGATATTCTGTCTAGGTTCTTTATGAGAGTTGTCGTTGTTTTATGCTAAAACTGTTTTACCTACATGCTTAGTTTAGAAGAAATTGTAATACGTAAATCTTGAGTGATTACTTTGTAAAAGCTAGAGTTTAGCTTTGTTGAGTCATTAGGGTCTAGAGTGTAGCCCCTTGGTTACAGAGTTTTGTAATTTAAAACTTGCTCTCCCTTGAGCAAGAGTTTTCCACGTAAAAATCTCGTGTTCTTTAAGTTTTCAATTTTTTGTGTGTTGCAGTGTTTTATCGTGAAAGCAGTTGTGACAAGGACAAAGTTCTAGACATTAAGAATCATATTCTTTGACGAAAATTGGAGGACACTATTCAATCCCCCTCCTTCTAGTGTCCATAGGAGGTGCTTAGAGTATAAGAAATGGTATTAGAGCAGGTCTTCTCTCTTTAGGTTAACACCTAGAGAAGGATCTAATCATGAGTGCACCACCTACTATCACTGAAGGACAATCGGTTCTGAGGCCCCCACAGTTTTATGGGCAATACTACGCTTGGTGGAAGAACATAATGGAGAACTATATTTGTCCAGAAGATTATCAACTCTAGTTGATTGTGTCTGAAGGAAATTTAATACCGACCAAAGTTGTTGGCGAAGGAGCTGCTGCTCGAGAAGAACCCAAAACAAAAGAGGAGTTCAATGAGGCTGACTATAAGACGATTGAAAAGAACCACACAGCTAAACGATTGGTAATCTATGGGCTTGGTCCTGAAGAGTTCAATAGAGTTTCATCCTATAAGACAGCAAAAGAAATTTAGGATGCCCTGGAAGTCGCGCATGAAGGAAATACTGAAGTTAAGGACTCCAAGAGAAGAATGTTGAAAAGACAATTTGAGTTGTTCACCATAGGAGAGAAGGAGTCAATACAAGACATAATGACAAGGCTGACTATTATCACAAACGAGATAAGGTCTCTAGATATTGAGCTGCCGGAAGTTGAAATGGTTGACAAGGTTCTGAATGTACTTCCTGACGTCTGGGAACCCAAAATGACTGCTATTATTGATTTCAAACCTCTTAGGTCTATCGAACTTGAAGAACTGGTTGGAAGCTTGAAAACACATGAAATGATGAAGGAATCAAAGAGTAAACTAGTACCCAAGAAGGACAAGACTTTTGCACTAGAAGCAACTGAGGAATCTGAGGAGTATGTTTACTTGCAATCAGTTAAAGCTGCTATGGTTAGTGCCTTGAGGCAGAAGTTTAATCTGGGAAAGTTCAAGGGGTTCAAAAGGAATAACAAAGAAAACACTGGTAAAAAGAACATAGCCGACCATCCAGACTACTCAGGGTGTTTTAAGTGTTTCAAGAAGGACCATACAGTTGTGGATTGTCCAATGTGGGAAATTGAGTGGATGAAGAATAGAGCCACAAAGGAGAAAGAGAAGGAGACATCAAAAGATAATGATAAAGACAAGAAGAAATTCAGACGACCTCCAAACTTCATAGCAGAAAGAAGGAAGAAGAAGGAAGCCTTCTATGCTACATGGGGACCAACTGACAGTGAATCTGATTAAGAAAAGGAATCTAAGGATGAGTCTCCACTAGCATTGATGGGATTTTCTGGTGAGAACTCAGATGAAAAAGATCCACGGGAGTTCAGAGGAGTAAGATATCCTTTTAAGCCACATGTGTTTAATGGAACAAGTTATAAATGGTGGAAGAAAGAAATGAAAGTCTTCCTTCAAGCGATGGATTACAGTCTCTGGTTGATTATGAAACGAGGACCTTATGTACTTGTGAAGAGAAGCAAATTGATCCTTCGTTCCAAAGCTGGTAGAAGTTATTCACCACGACAGTTGAGAGCAATCACAAGGCGATCCAATAACTTCAAAGTGGCATAACTGCTGAGGGCAACTGTTGAAGTATAAAGAGTTTAACTTAAATATTCTGTCTATGTTCTTTATGAGAGTTGTTGTTTTGTGCTAAAACTATTTTACCTACATGCTTAGTTTAGAAGCAATTGTAATAGGTGAATCTTGAGTGATTACTTTGTAAAAGCTAGAGTTTAGCTTTGTTGAGTCATTAGGGTCTAGAGTGTAGCCCCTTGGTTACAGAGTTTTGTAATCTAAAACTTGCTCTTTGTGTTAGTGGATTGATTCTAAAATCTCAGAGTGTGGGTCCTGATTTTTCTCCCTTGAGCAAGAGTTTTCCACGTAAAAATCTCGTGTTCTTTAAGTTTGCAGTTTTGTGTGTGTTGCAGTGTTTTGTCGTGAAAGCAGTTGTGACAAGAACAAGGTTCTAGACATTAAGAATCAGATTCTTCGACGAAAATCGGAAGACACTATTCAACATCTCCTCTAGTGTCCATAGGAGGTGCTTAGAATATAACATAAAATGTTTCCCAGCTTTCAATATAATTTAAATCATTGACAAAACTTGGTATATATTTGAATTTAAAATTCAAGAAATTAATTATAAGCTGGCTTATTGGTTGGACTTTTATCATCAGCTCGACCATAAAGTTTTTCTTCTATGCTTGTTACTTTGTTGTTACTACTACTATGATCAGACATTCAAATCTCAATCTATTCTGGAAGATCAAACGGAATTGTAACTTCTCAGTAGATTTCAAATTAATCACAAATAGAAACTGGATACAATGGATAGAAAACAAGGCAACTTAGCCTTCCTTCTATAACCAATTACAATAAAAAATATTTCCTGAAATAATAAACCATGAGTACACCAAAAATACGAAATATACGAAAGGAAAAATGAAGTGGATCGAAATTTTGCTAAATAGTGATTTATGCGCACTGGAAGTTCTTTGGTGGATATTTTCCACAGTTGTTGAGCAACAAGCTAAGGGAAACAGGAACATTGAGGTTAATTCCCAATACATTAGCCTTAATAGCAGTGCAAAGGCAAACAGCAGCATCAAGGTCAGCAAGTCCTTGAATTAGAGAACAACATTTAGTCTTGGCTGGACTTGATCCAATAACAAGGTGCACTAAGTCATCCAACAAGTTAGCACACACTTTTAGCTTAAGTGTGTTCTTTGGACACTTACCTTTTGATGTGGGGGCAGAGGGTGTAGGGGTAGGCTTAGGGTGGGGCTTAGGGTGACCCTTTGGTGGGGGTGGTGAGCATGGGACATTAGTTGAACTAACCATAGTGAAAAAGAGAATGTTCAAAGTGAGAACAAGGGCAATGGTGGATACAGCAAACTTAGCCATTTCAAGAGTTATAGATAAGCACTCTCAACAATTGATTGAGTATGGCTAATGAAAATGTATTTTGCTTGGTGTTGGAAATGATGAAAATGGGTGGGTATTTATAGGTTCAAAATCTGACTATATTTATCTAGTTTAATCTCAACTCTCTGAAATTAATGAAGAAATTTGAGAGAGGTCCATGTGGGCATTTTGTTGTACAAATATAGTGAATATCTAAACAAGCTGGCAAATGCAACTTGAGCTAGGATTATTATTGGGTTATAATCTTGTTGTTTTGTGGACTTCATTAGTTGTCTATTATCTTCTTCCTCAGAAAAATTATGCATCCTTTCTTTATTTTCACATGGGACTTAGTTTACTCTCTTTAATTATTTGGACATTGATCTTGAACATGCATTCTGGACCTATGTCAAGACCTGGATCCCATCAAGATTAACTCTTTGTTCATGCAGTTAACTTTTATCATATAACTAATTATAGGAATGACACTTGGAAATAATTAAGATTAAGCCATGACACATCCTGAAATGATGATTTCACAGATTATTAAATCTTCTAATTGAATAATCAACGTCAATAACACGTTAAATCTTCTAATTGAATATGCTCGTGGGTCGTGTGACGCTGTGCTCGATATGTCCAGATTACTGGAGAAATCACCCGATCGTTTCGAAATAGCCCCTTTTGGTAGAAATTTTATGGAGTGGCCTATTTATACAGCATCATTCAAATTAGTCTGTTCTTAAAATTATTCAAAACGTAAGTAAATAAATTTGGATACCCCTGAACGTAACATGGAAAATCTAAAACCACCAAATCTAAAGTTGAGACCAACTTTAGACTTTTGAACAGAGAACCAACTTCAGACAAGTTGAGATTCAAAAATATTTGAAGTTGAACTAGTACATTAATTAGTCCGAAGTTTAGTCTCTGACAGGAAAAGAGGTAAGCTAAAGTTTATACTGTTCTCATGGCTATTCGTGCACTCACGCTATCGTAACACAAGATTTTGCATCATATATAGTGCGGCTTGACCAACCAAATGAAGTAAAAATAGTATTAAAATTTAAAATTGCAGTAGATTTAACACACTACTATAATTAATAGAGAACTTAGATGGATTCATTACAAAGTTTTCTAATCACGACTCCATCCCTAGACCATCTATCTGGTTAATTACTACTAGAGTAAATATAATAAAGATGTTCAAGACATCATTTCTGGACTTATTTATAAAATATTTTAAGGATAATAACATAATATAGTAATTCAAGAGCCTTTGTAACCAACTTAAGGTGAATCAACGTCGAAACAAGTTACTTTAACAACCGAGTCATCTTTGATGTTGTATGCAGACAAGAGTTGACCAGTTTTCATTTCAACAGAGTGGTGGTAGAGTTTATATTTGATATCATCACCAAAATTAGCTTTGATTATCTCGAGCAAATTTTCCACTTTGTCCGTCTTTTTCATCTCCACATTGAACTCTGATGTTGCTGACTCAACTGTGAACTTCACCTTTTGTGCTTCAGCCATGGCTACTAGAGCAAAATTATTGTTTATTTAGTTAGTCGAAGGTTTTGATTTGGTTGCAGAATGATAAAATTTTATAGCATTTATATAGGAAAAAACATGCGTTTATTACATGGCATACATCTCGTATTTTTATTTCATACATGTTGTGTTTAAATATTGAATTGCATGATTAATTAGGTTCATAGTTCTTGTGTTTCACCTAAGAAGCATTAGACAAGGCAGAGGATTAGGTGAGGGTTGAGGGATGAGAAACTCATGCAACCTTAAGCTACAATGAGAAACTGTATTTCTTGTTAAGATAAGGGAGATAGTATGATGTTACAAATTTTTGGAGGGGGACTGCTGCAAACCTTTCGAGGAACAAATTTGTTTTAGTTTCAGTACGTCCACGGTTCTGTGCCGTAATAACTTAACCACATAATCACATTTTAGGACGTCAAACGAGAAACAGTCAGCATTTGTTTTTTAAAAGAATAATCAGAACTTAAAAACACAAATAGTTTTTGATGAATAGCCATTAGAAGTCTTGGAAATTTTCCTCGGACTATGAGAATCTTGTAAATTTTCATAAATTTTCTTGAGGCTAGTTCAAAGTTCCAGTAAATTTTCCGTAGGTTAGTTTAAAATATCAGATTTTTTAAAGATGTTTAGTGGCTATTGTCATAAGCATGAGAATAGCCACTATATTGAGGCTGTTTTTATAAAACTTTGTGAATGTTGGTTGTTCTTATTGAACAACTTAAAAAGTAGTTATTCTTCAAAATGAGCCTCATGAGCCCTAGATTTTGTCACACAATTGGTGTAATTTTGATACGTAGCCCATTTTGGAAGCCCTAAGTGAATTTCGTCCACCATTTTATAATTTATTGAGAAATGGTCAAATTATATCCCCGCACACTTACAACCTTTTGGCGTTAAAACAACACTCCACAGAATAAATATATGAGCCTTTAAACTAAACTCCAGTAAAAAAAAATCTGGAGTTTTATTCAAAGTTTAAGCAAAAATCGGAGTTTTATGTAAAAGTCTCAGTAAAGTCCAGTATTTTATACATGGGATACATATTCAAAGTCCTGGTATAAAATACTGGGACTTTGAACTAAAATATTCAAAATTCCAGTATTTTATACCCGGACTTTTCCGGATCTGACTATTTCTTAGCGAATTTGTGCGCGGTGGCTGTTGACACCCAATTTCGTCCCAAGAATTAATTAACAGCTAATTATTTAAACGAAAATCAAGTATTAAAATAAAATTAGAATTAAAATTAGATAATTAAATTATTTGGATTGAAATTAATTAATTTCAAAAGAAGGCTAAAAATTGCAAGGCCTATCCTAATTTCTATCCTACCCGTGCAACCCCTCAATTTCCCAATTTAATCTAAAACAGGGCTAAAATCGTTCCTTATCCGCGAAATTGTCCTACCTCTGCAAACAATACATATACACACATACACGCGTGTTTCATTCCCATTCTCAGAAAGCCTTACCCGCGACCCGATTCCAACCTTTCGACCCGCGTCCAGAACCAAAACCCGGTCCAATCGATCGTCTTCTCCGTACGATCGATGTGCTGGACGAGTAATCCATTTCCAGCTGGTAGCTCTTCACCCTCTCTCCAGTACAAACGGTCACAAAATCTGGTCCACTCATTTTGAATCGAAGAATCCCAGCCTTTGGATCTTTTCTTAGAGATAAGGATCCAAAGTGTACAATCCGAAAAGAATGGACACTTTAGACCCTTATCTTAGGAGAAATAGATCGAAAATAGCAAGGGTAATTCAGAGGTTTTATCCAAGGTAAACCCTAAAACTCTCCTATATATTCAGCATTTTGTAGGGTTTAAGGGGGTTCGGATCTTTTACATAAAAACGGCAGTATAAAATATTTTAGGGTTCAACTTTTCTTTCAAAAAAAATATACAAATAGGGTTCTGTTTTCCTGGTTTGTTCCTGGTGTTTATCAGGCATTATCGCTACATCGTTGTCGTCGTCTTTAAAGTTCGGGTCGATAGCTTCATTTCGTCGCCTTAGTTCATTGCTCAAAAGCAGGTGATGAGCCTTTCTTTTTTTATTTATTTCAGTTTATTTGAAGCCTCTATTTTATTTCATTTGTTAATATTTTGGTGTAACTTGTTGAAATGTAGCAAAATCATCACCCATATGTTTGTCAAACTGACTTGTAACTGTTCTTAAATTAAAGCTTGTTCTGTTAAGATAGAGTTGAATCTTCTTAAACAGCAAATGATCATTTGTTATCAGTGAACCTTGAATCTGAAAGAGTTTAAGATGTTTTAGGTTGTTTGAACTAAAAGTTTATGACTTGAGTTTCTGATTAGTTTAAAAGGGTTTAAATCAGTCAACTAAGAATATAATGGAACCTTGAAGTGTATAACTGCAAAATGAATGTATCTTTTGAAATAGTAAAGCCTGTTTGGGCTTGTTTCTTGGCTTTAGAAAAAAAAAAGAGAAGTTAATCCTTTAGTATTAGGTTATATTCTTTTAAGATTAAAAAGAGAAAGCTGATCTTGTTTGCAGTTTCTTTAAGAAGAAAATGAGCTTTGTTTTTCATGTCTGGTTCCTGATCTTGTCTGGTTGTAGTATAGTTTGTTCCTGATGTTGTCTGGTAGCTGGAGTTTTTAGTCAGGTTAGTGTAGAGGAGTTTAGGGTTTGATCTTGGTGGTTTGCAGTAGAGGATATGAGAATCTGGGTGTTCTTGTGTATGTGTGGGAGTTCCTGGAGTTGCTTCCTGATTTGTTTAGGCTGTTTAAGAGTGTAGGAGGAAGTTCTGGTATGATGTGGGTGTTCTGGTGTTCCTGGTTGTTTGTTTGGAGAGTTCTCAGCAGTGTAGATGTGCAGGTGCTATGGGGAGCTGCAGTGAAGTGTAGTGGCTGGTTTTAGCAGGGAGTCAGGCAGGTCCTCGGTTGTTTGGTTGTCCCCAAGTTGTAACTAGTTGTTTGATAGTTGGTTCAAGAGGGAGGGGATCTATTAAGCTGAGAGTTGAAGGAGTCTTGAATGGAGTTTAGCTAGTTTTCTGGATTCTGGAGGTTGCTTTTGAGTTGGGAGTTAGTCTTGTTTTGCTTCTTGTTGCTGTAGTTTAGTTTGGTGTAGTTCAGGGTAGTGAAGGTGGTAGCAGGTGTGGGTATTAAATGTCAATGAGTAGTTCCAGTGTGTAGGTGGCTTTAGGAGTTGGCCTAGTTGATTTCTGGTAGGTAGGCAGTTGATGAGGGTGATGCAAGGATCCAGTTTTAGTTCAGTTTTGGTTCCCTGTTTGTCTAGGGGTTTCTGGAGTTATTCAGGAGGGAGATCTGGCTTGTGTGTGCTCTGTATGTGTGTATGCAGTGTAAGGAGTATGTGTAGGGAGTTAGTCTTTCCAGGATTGTTTTCTGGAAGATGAAAGGTTCTGGAAAGAGTACTAGAGGGGCTGTTCTTTGTAGCTTCAAGTTCAGGAGCTGTTTTCAAGCAATAGAGTAGGGATCTGGTATCCCTGTTGCCCTCTTGTCCTATGTCTCGATTGGTCCATTTCAAGTTTGATCACCACTTCATTAAGCTTATGAAGCAAAAAGCAAATCCTGTATAATGGTCGCCCTAAAAGAGAGAAGCAGACCACCATGGTTGGTCTTGGTGCTCCTGCTTGGTTACAAGTAGCAGCCGGGAATGCTTGTACTTTCCCTCTCTTTTCTCCTGTTTTAGAACCAGTGATGGGTTAGTCTTCTACAAAGTTTGAGGTTTGGATATTGCATATAGGGATTGAATTTTTGAGATGTTGTCCCTGAGTAAGTAATGACTCCATGATGAGTTTCTGATATTATTTTGTGTTATGAGGTTTTAGAAGCAGCTTTGTATGAAATTAATTTTTCCTAGAAAGATACTTGGTTTACATGCATTAATGCATTCAAGATATGAATTTAGGATTTGGCTTTTTTTTTAGATAGCATAAAATAGCATAATTAGAATATATGGTCAGTGAAACTACAGGCAGTATCTATTGCAAAGCATATTTAAGATTTTCTTTAGTTATGGTTATCTTATTTAATCAAAATAGAGTGTTAATTGGAATCCTTCTTTTGGCCTGTAATAACTTATGTAGTGGCTACAAGGTTAGTCTTTGATGATTTTCTTGATTATATGATATCACCATAAATCACTCTACTTCGTTTTCTTAGTGAAATTATTGAAACTCTCGAGCTACTGTTTCTTTATTTAATTTGTTTAGTTTCATTCCTTATCAACTTATCTAAGTTATGTTTGAATAGTCACTAATCTTCTACCATCTTTATCTCCTTTTCTTTGCATGAAACACCCTTGGGACGAGTTTGAGTTAAAACTCGCAAATTGGGACGGTCTTAGAGATGAGGTCGCGTTGGAGTCAACTCGCATTTAAACTCAAGTTCGAGTCAAGAAAGAGGACTTTTTAAAATGCTTTGTTGAGCCGCTTAATGTAAATTAGGCTCATGGGCATAATGTAAAAAAAAAAAAAAAAGTAGTCATTCACTCCGCAATCTCCGGGTTCTACCTTCTAAACTCCTTCTTCCCCGTCCCCTTTAGAAAGCATGTTTTAGGACTTCGTAAACTGAATTAGAACTTTGTATGATTAGAAGCCTGGTAGATTAGCCGTTTTAATTGAAATTGTTATCTTATTGTTTGTCTAAGATTGTTTATAAATTGCATATCCCGTCTCTTTGGGACTCGCCAGTTAATTTAAGATAGTAGAAACCTTTAGTTAATTATCGAGTGCGAAAGAAATAAAATTAAAATTGCACCTATTTATTCATTATTTATATTTAGTCAATTATTTATCCATTTATTAACTTATTTATTTATTCATTAATTAAATTAATTAAGTGGCATTTATTATTAATTTATCTGTTTAATTTTAATTAACCATTTATCTGCCTAATCAATTATAATTATTTATTTACTTATTTCTTTATTTATTTATTTATCTATTTATTTATCAAATTATGTAAGTGGTATTTATTTATTATTTTATCTATTTATTCCATTAATTAATTTTAATTAATTATTTATTTGTTTAATCAATTATATTTATTTATTTAACTAGTCAATTATTATTGTTCATCCCTTATCTAGTTGAAATCATATAAATATTCATTTATCTAATTAAGTTATTTATCTATTTAATTAATTAATTAATTAATTAATTAATCAATTATTATTCTTTATCTAATCATTTATTAATTTATCTTACTTAGCCTTATTTATTTAATCAATCAATCAACCCTTATCTCATTATTCATTCAATTAATCTTAAATTTTGTTCAAGTATTGTCATAATCAATTTTATCTTCTCTATATTATTTATTACCTATTTATTTTATTTAAAATTTATCCCAAACTAAATTTCAAGTAAAATTCGTGAAAATCGCCGGATTAACCGCCTTTAGCGGATTTTCGAAAGTGCTCCCGTAATAAGGACCTTCTTTCGAATTTAACAGAACCACTTACGTAAGAATCTCTGAATTTAATTTAAATTCTTTTTTTTAAAATAAAGGTTAAATTGCACTTCTTAGTTAACTTAGGTTCCTAATAATCCTTAAATTAGGTGGCGACTCCAAAGAAACCCTTTGGAATCCCACTTTGTTGAAATATTCCGAAACCTATCCTTTTCTAAAGAAAGGGTAATTTTTGGGGTTCAACAGTGGCTACGGATCAATTAGCACGTGCCAAACAGGCTCTCGGCGAAATTTTTACACATAATTGCTACTTCGTTAAGAATTGTCATTTGTTCTTTCCAACATTACCTTTCGTAATTTGACAAAAGCATTGGTATAACATGCTTATATCTAAAAGGTTTCCAAGACTTTTAATTCGTAAAAGTTGTAGAAAAGTGACACCATGGTGTGGTTTGAATACTTGGTTCCGCTTAACAAAATATTAAAACAAAATAAGATAAACTTTCACCATATGTACTCTTTTATTCATAGTTATGGTATTTTGTCTCCACTTAAGAATGATTTAGCAAAATGGTCTCAGGGACTTCAAGTTATAAATCGACAAGTGCTGCCTACGCGGACAACACTTCAAGTTATAATTTGACAAGTGATGCCTCTTTGAGAAATATAAAAGACAAGTGTTGTCTATGAAGAGATTAAAGAGGCAAGTGCTGCCGAGACAACACTTCAAGTTATCTTGGAGGGTGGGGCAACACTTCAAGTTATTTGAGAAAATGTTGAAATAGATAAAAGGTAAAGTGCTACCTAGGAGGCAACACTTACTTAAAGGGATGACGGGATGCAGGCGTCAATATAAGATTTTATAGGGGTATTTTCATCTGCGGAGCAACACTTCAAGCTATCTGGGAGAATGTTGAAAGAGATCAAAGGTCAAGTGCTACGACGGAGATAGCACTTACTTAAAGTTAGTGGAGGTCATTCTTGCAAACCAATTTAAGCGAGGTCAGTTGGGCAAACCATTGCCTAAGGTGCAAAAAATTTCACTACATGTACCCCTTTAACCTTGGTTATGGTTTTTTGTCCCCACTAAAGAATATTTTAGCAAAATGGCCTCTGTAGGCAACATTTCACGTTAAAAATTTATAAGTGTTCCCTCGGGAGAAACACTTCAAGAGTACATTGTAAATATTGCCTGCAAGGCAGCACTTCAAATTATTTGGAGATAATGTTGACAGTGATAAAAGGTCAAGTGCTGCCACAGAGGCAACACTTGCAGCACTTGTCATTCTATACTTGAAGTGTTGCCCCCGTGGGTGCACTTTATACTTGAAGTGCTGCCCCCGTGGGTGTACTTGTCAAGTTATAACTTGAAGTGTTGCCCCCGAGGGAGCACTTACTTAAAATTAGTGAGGTCATTCTTGTAAAACCACTTTAAGCGAGGTGAATAAGGCAAACCATTGCCTAAGGTGTCATAGTTTTGTAAATTACCCCCTAAGGTGTCATAGTTTCGTAATTCTCCAAAAAAAAAAATAAATAAATAAATTGTCTTCATCGCCCATTAGGCATATATTGTGGTTTTGTGTATGAGGCATGAGTTTTTGACGTTTCATGAGTTACACATAGTGAAGGTAGTATAATGTGTAGTCTATTGGACATGGTTTCAACTAACAAATATCATTAAAACCAATTAAAACTTATGCCTACGAGGCTAATATTTTAAAATTTTGTTAAGCGGGATTAGTTATTCAAGCCAATGCCTAATATGTCATATCCTTTTGAGCCGAGGGTCTTTCTGAAACAACCTACCTTATGATAAGTTGGTATTTTACCAACTTAAAACTACTTTAAACTTTCGTTTTTGAATCCAAAAGCGACATTTAGTGTATTTAACGTCGTAAATTGCTTAGTTTCAAGTTATAATGAATTCGCATGGATACTAGTCGAAGATTGAACCTAGAGAGCAAGAATTAGAGAAAAAGCGTGAAAGAAAGGACATCAAGAAGAGGCGCCCCGCCTACTTTACAGAGGCGAAGCGCCTACTAGAGATCCAGAGAGTTGGAAAATTTAAAGCCAGAAAGTGGCGCCCCGCCTGTTTTACAGTGGCGGGGCGCCTACTGAAAATCCAGAGAGTGACATTAAAAGGGGCGGACCGCCTACTAAAGTAAGCTGACCGCCTACTCTACTAGGCAGACCGCCTGCTCTAGTAGGCTGGCCGCCTACTCCACTGTTTTTTGCATTTTTTTCCCTTGTATAAATAGCATAAGCTAGGGTTTGAACTCACATTCGATTATTTACGTTTTGTATTGAATTTGAGGCGATTTTGGGAGCCAAGAAGAGGTCTTAACATCATTTTGTAAGTTTCTAAACTTGTATCTTCGAATCTTAATTCATATATCAATCCAATATCTATGTTTGAAATCATTTCATCATTTTACTACTTTAATTTCTTTGATTCAAACCCTAGTTATGAGTAGCTAAATTCATAACTCGAGGTGTAGTGATCGAAAATCAATGGGTGTTGTTCCATTTCACTAACTATAACATAAGTATCAATTATCCAACTCCCCATTACAATAACATAAAAATTCCAAAATCATTGATATTTGGTATTTCTTGTCTACATTGCTAGTTAAAGACTCGGAAGAGATTAATTAATGTAGAATAGTGGAGTTGGAGGGGATTTGAGTTTAAAGGCTATTCATATAGACTAGCCCATCTAAAAGGAGTTACG
Source organism: Petunia secreta (assembly GCA_029990175.1). Classification (NCBI taxonomy): domain Eukaryota; kingdom Viridiplantae; phylum Streptophyta; class Magnoliopsida; order Solanales; family Solanaceae; genus Petunia; species Petunia secreta. The sequence continues at coordinate 5,602,659 of JARKIP010000054.1, forward strand.
CTCGGAAAAAGTCTCCCTTCCTCGGGTCTTGGAGTAGTGCCTCGAGCATTCAACTAAGGCTTTGACGAGCGGGTTGTGAAAGATCTCTTCTAGGCCGGAAAGATTCTAGAGATCACAATAGGAAGACTCGACCATAATTATATAATTTGTGTTGGGAAAGTGAAGTAAAAATACCCGTTGATTGGAAATCACTATTAGTTGTTTACATCCCTAGTCTCTGTCACGACCCTTTTTTAACTAAAGTTTTTCTTTTTTAAGTTAAAAAAGGGTCGTGACAGCTTGGCGACTCTACTGGGGATGTGTTTAATCGACGAAAATTATGGCTGGAACTAGGCGGAGACGCCGAAAGCGGTGGCCTGGCGTGGAGAGGAAATTTTGTTAGGGTCTTTGTTTTACTGATGTAATGAGGAAAAATGAAAAGAGGGATTAGGGAATAGATTGGGGATTAAAAGTTAGGTGGGCCGGGTCAAAATAAACGGGTTGGGCTGGACGTTGGGCTTATTTCTTTTTATCAATAGCCATTAACCCATATTGTCAATTACACAAAAATCAACATAAAATAATAATCAATTACTAAATTAAAGCATGCTAACACATAAAATGTCACATTGACACTAACCACACATGATTCTATTTTTTTCAGTAATTTTCTAATATTTTTGTCTAACAAATTAGATTAACACAGCTAAATAAAGGACAGAATCTAACAAAAAAAATCACATTAAAACAACTATTTTATGTAATTTGTATTTTGGTGCCAAAATTAGGTGATTACAGCTGCCCCTCTTTGTTCGAGAACACGAAGAGTTTTCGGACAAAGAAGTAATCGACAACTAATTTTGGCTTTTCGGTTCTAGCCGAGAGCATGTTTTTCAAAATGGTGACCGTACCTTGAATTTCGGTTCTAACCGAGAACAAGGCTACCTACATATCCCTGGACTAAGGAATCAGGTCAGTGTAGTTCCTCACGTGCGATAGCTGGGACTACCGCATTTAGACAGACACTGGACTCTTCTAGACTAACACTAAGCACTCTCTAGACATACACAGACTAACTCTAGACACTTTTAGAACTAACTAGGACTGACTCGATGCTCCTAGACTTACCCGGACTGACACAAGACACTTTTGACACACTAGAGTAGTTGCTGCTGGTCGCTGTCGCTGGTTGCTGGCTAGCTGGCTGGTGGTCACTGCTTTACAAAGGAAAAATGAAAATACAACATTTGAAATGTAAAATTACAATTCCTAAGCTAACTTCTTCATGCTTCCCAAGCTGATAAACTGGTCCTAAGCTCCCACTACCAAAGTAGTCTTGAAAACTTGAAATTGCCGCTCGGTCAGGCTTTGACTTGAAAGTTGAAATTGCCGCTTTGACGGGCTTTGACTTGAAACTTGAAATTGCCGCTTTCACGGGCTTTGACTTGAAAATTGAAATTGCCGCTTTGACGGGCCTTGACTTGAAAATTGAAATTGCCGCTCTGGCGGGCTTTGACTTGAAAATTGAAATTGGAACCACCACTCTGGTGGGTCATGCTCTTGTTGAATTGAACACCATCACTCTGGCGGGCCTTGCTTTTGCTGAAAATTAAAAATCATCACTCTGATGGGTCTTGTTTTTGCTGAAAAATTAAAACCATCTCTCTGATGGGTCTTGTTCTTGCTGAATTGAAAACCATCACTTTGATGGGTCTTGCTTCTTTACTGAAAATTGAAAACCATCACACTGATGGGTCTTGCTTTTTGTTGAAAATTGAAAACCATCACTCTGATGGGTCTTGCTTCTTCTGGAAATTGAAAAACCATCACTCTGGTGGGTCTTGCTAAACCATCACTCTGATGGGTCTTGTTCATGCTGAATTGAAAGACCATCACTCTGATGGATCTTGTTTGTACTGGAAATTGAAAATCATCACTCTGATGGATCTTGCTCTGACTGAAAATTAATAACCATCACTCTGATGGGTCTTGCTAAACCATCACTCTGACGGGTCTTATTCGTGCTGAATTGAAAGACCATCACTCTGATGGATCTTGCTCTTGCTGAATTGAAAAACAATCACTCTGATGGATCTTGCTCTTGCTGAATTGAAAGACCATCACTCTGATGGATCTTGCTTGTACTGGAAATTGAAGATCATCACTCTGATGGATCTTGCTCTGAAAATTGAATCCCATTATCCCAATGGGCCTTACGTTGAAACTTGAATCCCATCATCCCAATGGGTCTTGTGTTTAAAGTTGAAAATTCTATCCCATTATCCCAATAGTTCTTGTCTTGAAAATTGAAAACCACGGCTCCCTGCTCAGATGGTCCCTGATTTCTTTCTTTATTTCTTTTCTGTCTTTCCAGTTTTGTCCCCCGACAAGCAACTGACTTGGTGTAGTTGCGTTCTCACACTTCCCAATCCAAATTCTTATATCGGTCTTTGGTCACACCTTGTAGAAATAACAAACCATTCCCTGGTGATCTTCATGGTACATTATCGGTATTAGACTCCCATTCACGACTTTTCTGGACAACTGAAACTTGTAGACAAGTTTTGCAAACCTTTCTGAATGCCCGAAAACAATGAGAAAGAAACAAATGAAAAGAAAGTGAAAAACACAAAAGGAGGCATCGAACGAAAGATGTCCCTGGTAGATAGAAGAAACTTATTTGGAGGTGAAACGACAACCTTAGTAAACATGACACGCAATTAGAATCAACTCTTGACTAGTTCACACGGTCTATCCCTAAACTTGCTCCCAATTTGACAACTTTGCTCAACCCGAACTTGATGAATTCCACGACCCTCAGTCGACTAGTAGTGCCCCTCGAGGTTTTCACTAACTAGCCTCTCTCTTTGTTCTTTTAACTCACTATAACCTTGCAGCGCCTTTTCAGGTTTTCACCGACAAGGCTTCATTTTTTCTTTCTCTCTCTCTCTTTTTCATTTCTTTCATTTTTTCGCTTTTTCCCAATCGACCTCCGATCTTTCCTTAATGCTCGACCCCATCTTTCTTTTCTTCCTTCAATTTTTCCTTTATCTCGATTCCCCGGAGAATTTCTCCTTTAATGACCTTGGTGCTCCCAACTCCTAAATGCAATTGTCGGCTTATAAGAATGCGACTTTACAACGTGGACCTTATCCCTTGATACCCTACTCGGCTTGACATTCTCAATGATCGGTCAGAAGGGTCTTTATTTGGACTGTGACAATGGATTTGGTCAGGCTAAGAAGAAACGGGTTCAGCATAAAAGCTCAGAAATATCTCATGAGACGATCAGATGAATTTCACAAACTATGAAATCACCGCTTTTTGAAAATAAAGCAAACTTATTTCCCCAGTTTAGGCAGATTGGGGATTATTTCTCTTTTTTTTCCTTTTTTTTTTTTTGTGAGTTTTCTCTTTAGTTTGAAAAGCGGTATGAAAGCATCTCATAAAATGACTTGGTAAATGATACAACCCTTGGAATCATTTCTTTTACACAAACCGTAGCCCCGATTTAGTGAAACCGAGGAATTATCTTTTGAATTTTCTAATATGAAAACATCGGGAGAATTGAGACTTTCCCCCCGAGATGAACACAAAGAAAGCAAAAGGAATTGACTTTCTCCCTTTCTTTCTTTTAAAAATAAACTTAAACTTCTGCCCCAGTTTAGGATACACTGGGGCGCTTTGAGTTTCTTCCTCGATTTTGAGACTGATATCTCATGAAATATATGAATAGATGGTACAAAACATAGAAGTTTGTTTTTATTTTATTTTAAATTTTTTTTTTAAATAAAATAAAAACAAACTTCTGCTCCAGTTTAGCATACATTGGGGATTTGAATTTCTTTGACATTGGCCGCAAACTTGGAGGCAAGATTTTGCGTCAACGAGGAATAGGGGAAAAAAGCTGTTTGGCTGACAATCTTGCCTGCCTTGATTCATCTTTCAATCATTTCTCCCATCTTGACGACTTCACTAAACGGCTTCCCAAAGGCGGCGATCAATGCACCATAGAACGCCTCATCCTGCGCCTCGATGAACAAACGGACCATGTCGTCGTCCGGTATTGCGGGGCTCACTCGAGCGGCCTGCTCGCGCCATCTGAGGGCGTACTCCCTAAAGCTTTCACTTGGCTTCTTTTTTATCGCATCCAAAGAGGATCGATCTGGCAAAACTTCAATGTGGTACTTGTACTGGTCGTAGAATGCCTGCGCCATGTCATCAAATGCCAACCATTTAGTTACATCCTGCCTCATGAACCATTCAGCAGCTGCACCCCCCAAGCTTTCGGAAAAGTAGGCTATCAACAGCTTGTCTTTCTTGACCCCTCTCATTTTGTTGCAGTAGGTCTTCATATGAACTCTTGGATCTTCCTGCCCAATGTATAGATCGAACTTTGGCACCGTGAATCCCTCTGGCAATTGCAATTCAGGGAAAGGGCAAAGATCCTTGAAAGAAGTGTTGAAATGATCTCCGTATCCCTGCATAATTCTCACAGCTTGTTCTAAACCCTTCACTTTGCGCAAAACCTCGCTCTCGTCCATTTTTCCCAACCGATCGAGCTCAACTTGAGACTCGTGATGGAAACCCTGATTATATGGACCATTTTGCCGGAAATTGGATTCATGAGGCGGATCATAGTGTTGGTCCGCAACTTGAAGATGTGGGTCACTGTTGCACCTGGCCGTGACTGGCCTAGCTGGGCCCTGAAAAACTGGAACTTGTGCTGGAGGTGGGCCATACTGTCCCTCTGGTGGAGGTGGTGCGCGAGGACGCACTTCAACTTCATTTGTTACGCCACGGACAGGGGCAAGACCAGTAGGATAAGTGGGATCCTCAACTGCCGTAGATGTGCCTGGTGCTCGTTGTACCGCTGTCGGCACAACCCCATCTAGGTCGGTTTGAATAGGAGGAGGTGCCCGTCCTGTGGTTAATGGGTGATGCATGTCGGCCACGAGTTATTTCAAAGTATTAACCTCCCCAGTCAATCTCTCGTTTTCCAGTGCCAAAAGTTCCTGGGCACCGGTCTCAGATCTCTCTCCATCAGATGGCATGGCTACGGGTGAAGTCACAGGTTATTTTGATTTAATTCTGTACGGATGGGTCGATGCCAGGATTCCGTACCAAATCTCCTACTCCAAACTATCAAACAAATCAGGTTAGCACAAAAAGAATCACAGATTGCAGCCTAAGGTTGTTATGCGTCATCCCGAAACGGTTAACGGCGTAAGCCGAGTATACCGTTCGTATCCCCGAAAGGTTGAGCAAAATTAGAACAAAATTGTAACTGGCACGTAATTTAAAACAAAGACGAGCTTGGAGTTTCTTTTTTTTTTTTTTTCGAATATTCCTTACATCAAAGTAATAGACAAATTTAAACTACGACACTAGACCGACTCAATAGACTTTTTTTTTCTTTCAATTTTCTTTCATTTGTTTGATTTTTTTTCAAAAAGTCCTTTCTGACTCAACAAACATGATTTTAACAACGATACTAGACCGACTCAAAAATAATATGCTTGACATGATGCACGAGTCAAAAATATATACAAACTGACACATTGGGCGGGCACACTGGACGGTGAAAATAATGGGACCCGGCATTTTAGCGGAGTCAGATTATTTCACGAGGATCGACACAAAATACAACTTAGCTAATTGCAATTTATCGCATGTACCCTGACTTGACCTTAAACAAAACAAAATAAAGCGGGACCTTAAAATAATATTTTTATTTTTTTATTTTTTTTAATGAAAAATTAAGACTCAACAGGAGATTCGAAACGGAACTTAAGAACGGATTATGAAACAAACTATTTTTCTTATCCGAAAGGTGACTCCAAAATCGGACACTACGGTAATACAAAGACGGACACAATATTTTTTGTTTTGTTTTGTTTTGTTTTTTCTTCTTTTTTGAAACAAACTCTTTGATCTAATTCGAGAAAGAATCTTTAGAGTATTTACAAAATCTGACAATTAGGCCGACACAAAATATTACACGAATTAGACGCAAAATTGGTTTATAAAAATTGGCCATTATGACGGCGTAAAATTCCGATAAATTACCTTTTTTTTTTTTTTTTAAATATGGACTTGATTTGGACATAGACTCAAACACAAAAGGATCCCAAAATTTCGTCATTATAACGACGCAAAACTATTACAAATTATTTTCTACTACTTGGGACCAAGCCCGGACGTAACATGAGACTAAAAAAAAATTAGAAAAATTTTCGCCATTATAACGGCGTAAAAGGACAACTAAACAAAAATATTTTAAGACACGGGACTAAACCCAATTATTCTATCATTTTTACTTTTTTTTTTTTTTTCAAAATTCAAAATTTGGCTCTCGCCCCTCGGTGATCGGTCAACATCACAACCCTTAGACTAGAACAAATGCAACACATTATATGCTCATGATGTGTTTTTTGGGGGACGTGGGCCCCATCATGACACGAGGGAGTCAACCTAGACAAATGCGGTACCGGTGTACCGCACCTCACTAAGTCTAATGACATGCAAATAAATCGACCTAGATAAAAGCGCAGGTTCAACTCTAGGTGACTCAATGGGTTCATGTTCTATAGTTTCTGGCAATTTGGAAGTGCCTCGGGGGTACCGGTCGACAACGTCTAACGGCCTAACCCAACGCACCTCCTCCTAAGAAGGGTTAACTTTTTGTGTCCTGAGACACGACAGAAATTCCAGACGCCGAAGCGAAACTGGCGTGCATGTGTGCAGTGTTCCAGAAGATTCAGAGGTGTACGAGAGAAGACATTTGTGTATATACAGTTCAAACATATCAAAGCAGTAACATTCAAGGCAATATATACAAATAATATTCAAAAGCCGAAAGCGACAAATTTTAAAGCCTGAGACTCTCAGTTTTCACTTTCCTCCCCAGCGGAGTCGCCAAGCTGTCACGACCCTTTTTTAACTAAAGTTTTTCTTTTTTAAGTTAAAAAAGGGTCGTGACAGCTTGGCGACTCTGCTGGGGATGTGTTTAATCGACGGAAATTATGGCTGGAACTAGGCGGAGACGCCGAAAGCGGTGGCCTGGCGTGGAGAGGAAATTTTGTTAGGGTCTTTGTTTTACTGATGTAATGAGGAAAAATGAAAAGAGGGATTAGGGAATAGATTGGGGATTAAAAGTTAGGTGGGCCGGGTCAAAATAAACGGGTTGGGCTGGACGTTGGGCTTATTTCTTTTTATCAATAGCCATTAACCCATATTGTCAATTACACAAAAATCAACATAAAATAATAATCAATTACTAAATTAAAGCATGCTAACACATAAAATGTCACATTGACACTAACCACACATGATTCTATTTTTTTCAGTAATTTTCTAATATTTTTGTCTAACAAATTAGATTAACACAGCTAAATAAAGGACAGAATCTAACAAAAAAAATCACATTAAAACAACTATTTTATGTAATTTGTATTTTGGTGCCAAAATTAGGTGATTACAGTGTCGTAATATCAAATCAACTTACTTGCTTTAATTTTTATGCCTTGTAGCTAATCGTAGTGTTATTTATATCAAACTCCACTTCTAGGACTCAACATAAAAACTTCATTTGAATTTCTATTTGCGACTCTCTTACTTGACAAGCTAGTTCCCTTGGGAAATCGACCCCGACTCATATCTAGTATTATACTTTGACGACCGCCCCTCACCATTAATGGTGTAGGATTGAGTATGGATCACCTTACTCGAGGTAGGGGTAAGGTCTGTATACACCTCATCCTCTCCAAACCCCACTTGTGAGAACATACTAGATTTGTTATTGTTGTTTGCCTAATGTGTCATATTTTTGTAAATCAACCATATAATTCAACCATGAAAATTACTCATATAACTTGATTATATTCCAGATAAATTGGGCTATATTAACTCTCTAATTATGTTTTTAAATTTAAATTCATTGAGGCAACATTAGCTTTTGATGGTGTTTTGACTTCTTTAGGCAATTGAGAAGTTTTTGCAAGTTCTTCAGACATGAATATTGAGCATAACGTACTCATATCTACAAGGCTGATAGTAAAATCAGCAAAGTAAACCATGACCATGACCGGTCGTGAGTCGCGACTATTCTAATGAAGGGCATTTATGTAAATAATGTAGGAACATAATTGTAATTAGTTTAGCTAGGGTTTATTATTGTGTTTTGGGCCAAGCCCATTAGCTAGATTTTATACTTGTGTATAAACCCCTTTGATGAATGAGAAAAGGTGAGAAGTTTTTCACCCCAAATTTTTTGTCTTGTTATATTGATTTTAAAAAGGTATTAGAGCCACTGCGCTATTGATCGAAAAAGTGATTAGAACAGTGAAAGCTTCGATATAAAAGTGTGAAGAAATAGTGTAGTGATGGCCATTCGACGGAAATAATCTTGTGTCCCCATCACTAGTGTTTATGTCGACGGAGGGAATGATCTACGGCAGACGAGGTTTCCGTGTGCCATGAAGTCCAATGTTGAAAGGACGATATTGGTTCAGACAGTCTTGAATGCCCTGAAGAACATATGTTTCAGAAGCGAAACCATTAAGCGACCCTTAGAGGGATTTTCAGATATGTTGAATGATCAAGTGGAAAGTAAAGCTTCGAGACAGAGGGACCGGGAGAGAGTTGTGAATTATGCCGTGAATAGAGCAACGTTCTCCTGGAAAAGTGTGAAAAACAGGTGGATAGGAGTGATCTGTCAGAATTGTGATCGTTCGAGGCATAACCCAAAATATTTCTATGAAGTCATCAGGTATCCAAAGTGGTGGAAATCTGACACACTGAATGAGAATGGGTCGTATAATCGAGATTGAAACAACCTTTTGTCAGTCGTTTCGGAAGTTATGACTCCGATTGGTGTGTCGATAATTTTAAAATAATCGTAATGACCATTAGGACCTGTCTGTAAAATTTGAGCTAAATCAGAGCTCGTTTGGTAGGCATCAGAAGAAGGTTTCAGTTTTTATTGGCGATAGATATTAAAAAAAGATTTTCGAGCTCGGTTTTGCCGAATGAGCTCCGATTCGAAATCCAAAAGCGCCGTTGGTTTAGTATGATTATTTATGACCTTTGTGAACTTTCGAAAGTAAATTTTGATGTTGTTCGGCTAGTTTCCGCTAAAATGCCGAAAGTTAAATAATTTGACTTCTTTTCCATTTAAATTCGCATCTTGAATTTCGGGAGTCCGATTTGAAATCCGCCTTCGTGAGTATGTTACATATATTTTGTATAACTTATATGCAAAAGTGGGAATTATTTCGAATATCGTAGGGTACCGTTTTAATTTTTATCGCAAAAACAAAATTAAAAAAAAAAAGAAAAAACAAAAAAACAAAAAAATAAATAATGAAAGAGGCGGTGGGGGTCATTAGCATATGCTAAGGACCAGATAGAACAGAAACAATCAAAATGAGCAGAAAACGAAAAATGAAACAGAGGGAAACGCGGGGAGGAAGAAAAGTGCCAGAAAATGAGAAAAGGGGCCGGGAAAAAGTAGAATTTTCACCCTGAAACATTCAGGTAATGATCCTAATATATTATTTGAGTTCATTACGTATGTTTAAATATATTTTAACGGTAAAACTTGGAATATTAGACATCGTTTTAACAAGTTCAATTAATAGTTTGAAGGGTCAAATGGACCCCGATAATGAAATTGATTATATATTCATACTCAGTGAGTTATGGGCAACATATAAATGTAAATTACTTGGGGTTTGATTATGTGACCTTAAACCCTGTACATAGGCCTGGCCTGCGTATTGCGTATGCGAATAGGGTATCAGGTTCTTAACCGGATTGCCCTAAGATGTGAGGAATGAAGCCTTTAGCCTAATTTGATATATTTTTCTGCTTATTGAATAGAGTGGGATCGTTTGGCAATGAAACCAAAGGTCAAGCGGTTATTGAGTGGATGTACTAACTTTGTAACAAGGTAAGTGTTTATATCCATTTCTTTGGAGGCACCTGGCCTCGTGGATTTTCTACCACGTGTTCCTTACGTGCGTAGCTGCCGATAGGCGTACTCATTACGCCTTAGCTTTGGATTTATACTCTATATTATATATTATGTCCTGTTATTGGTATGTTGAACCCCAAAAATTACCATTTCTTTAGGAAAAGATAGGTTTCGGGTATAACGTTCAACAATATGGGATTCCAAAGGGCTTTCTTTGGAGTCGCTACCTAATTTAGGAGAATTAGGAACCAATTAATTAAATAGTGCGTGCAAGCACTCCGTTTTAAGGAAAATGGTCTTTTCAGAGATTCTAAGTAAGAGGTTCAATTATTTTCGAAAGAAGGTTTCAATTTGAAAGCACTTTCGAAAATCCACAAAATGTGGTTAATCCTTCGGTTTTCACAAAATAACTTAAATAAAGGAAACTTTCAAAAATTAATCTAAAAGTCTTAAAATTAATGCCGAAATTCCAAAGTTACATTAAATTGCTTTAAAGGAATAGGGATTTAAATGAACTTAGACTTGAAAAAGAGTTACAATTTTGCTAACATAGAAAATCTAATTAATTCAAAAGAAGTTGCTAACATACAATTTTGCTAACATACAATTTTGCTAATCATTTTCGGCTTGCACGCGCTATTTAACTGAAAGGGTTCACAATTCATAAATAAAATGGCAATTCTAAAAAAATAAAATATTCACAAAATAACTCAATAACTGACTAATCATTCATTCATAAACAATCAAACAAATTATTCAATAACAATTAATTATCTACGGGGAATTCCTAAAGACATGCAATTTCTAAGGATGGGAAAAAAAGGGGGTTTAGAAGAAGAACCCGAAAATTGGCAAACTCGCGGGAGCCTTGAATTTATTTAATTTTATACATTTATGCCCATGAGCCTAAAACATCACATGGCTCAACAAAGCATTTTTAAGATTTTCCTAGATCTTCGCTTTCTGAAAGCTCGAGCCCCGACTTGAACCCAAACGGCTCCAATGCAATGCAAGCAATCCCCAATTGAGTTTTAACCAACTCGTACCCAAGTGTTCGTGCCAAAATACACCTCGCAAAACAAACAAATAAGATTGAATTAGCACGATAGTAAAGTGTAATAATTAATGAAAATAAAATAACAATACTAAAGTAATAAAGTAATAATAATAAATAAAAATATATAATAATAATAATAATAATAATAATAATAATAATAATAATAATAATAATAATAATAATAATAATAATAATAATAATAATAATAGTAAGGGGGTTTGTTTTTTGCAAAATTTAGGCTCAGGTTTGCATGGCGCGTCGAATAGAGGCTCGGGATTTGGTACGGTTGCAAACACGGAGCCCGGGCCGTGTTGCCGTGCCAAAGCACCAAACCCACTACTCTATTCAACTTGCTTAGCGTTAAAATGCATTCATCATCGCCTTTTGCTTTAGGGACACGGGAACGGGACGGATCAAGTGTAGTATCATGTTCAAAATCCGTCAATTCATTATCCGTCAATTCCTTGTGTTGGCCTCAATACGTGCATGGGTATTTTCATCGGCTATGTAGTATCTGTTTCAAATCAGTCCGTAAGCCTAAAATTAGTATTTTTTATAGGCCATTTTCATCAATAACAACTGTTCAGATCTATGCCAACACCCAAGCGCGATGGCATCAACAGCACACAGAGGAACATAATAATTTTGGTATGAGCACAATTTCCAGTCAACCAATAAACATTTATTGATCCAACCAATAGCTTAAATCAGGTCACAATGAGAACAGGGGCGATAGAGATCAGATGAGGATAAAGCCTTCACCAAAACACCTACACAATTTCAAACGAAACCTTGCAACAACAAATAATTACCAACAGTAACAGGCAACAAGCCAAACAAGATTCAGAAAGCAAATAGCGAAATGTATAGGTTTTAACAATAAAGCATCGCTGACTAAAAAAAAACCCAGTAATCAGCAAATGGTGTTCCCTTCTTCCAGTAAAGAAAGAGAGTGATAAGTGACAACAAAATGAGCAAGATTAACAATGGTCCAAGCCATGCCAGAAGAACAGCCAAGGACAGAGATGCAAACGAGCCAAGCAAAGAAAAGAATGAAATTGTAAATGGTCCAAACACCAGGATACGTGAACCATTCTGGGTTTCGATTCAGATCTGTTATTGAATGGGGAGGAGCGACACCAGCCTATTTCCAGGCGGCGTCACTACCACTCGCCCCTCACATTCTCTCCAGTTTCAGATCGTGTATGCGTGTAGTCCCTCCCATGTTTCGATCTTGCTATTTCCGTTTGTGTACAGATCTGTAAATGCGTGTCTGTTTCTAAAAATGGGTGTGTGTGTCTAGATGGAAAGGAGATGGTGGTTTTAGTGAGTGGGAGAAAACGAAGAGAGGTTCATTGTATGGTGGATGCTGTGTTTTCTGTTTGTGTGCGTGGGTCTTGGAGTTGATGATAGGGAGATGTATCGTGGGTATTGAGGAGAAGAGGATCAGGGATGGGGTATTGTTTTTATGAGGGAGATGAATGGTGGTGAGGGGTGCCACGGCTGAGAGTTAATGTTGAGGGTGTAGGGTTTTTGAGGATTGGGGAAGATGGTGAATAGTGTTTTGTGCTAGGGTTTTAGATAAAAGAGTATGTATAGGTGTAGGGTTTTTGGATAAAAGGAAGAATAATCATTAATGGGCTGGGGCTTTTGTGTAATATGGGCTTTGCAAAAACAATCCTAAATTGCAATTTAAGAACGGATTTAGCTCTTTAATTAAATTAAACAATTAATTATATAATGCACTGCAAATGAAGGGATGACTTGCGATTTTGGTCATTTCCCTTTAAAATTAGCTATTTATTTACAATCTTCAAAATTGAACTTAATTATTAAAATTATTATACTTTTAATTAAAATTCGGGACGAAATTGGGTGTCAACATGGTATTGCATTGAGAATATGAGTATTGTACTTTGGTTGTGAGTTGGTATATACTTTCCAGCTGTCGATGTGAGTCCCGCGCTGGTGATGGATTATTATTGCATCATGTTGCATTCGTATGCACATTGCATCATATTGAGGGTAGGAGGATTCCGCCCTCGGAGCAGGAGGATTCCGCCCTCGGAGCAGGAGGATTCCGCTCCATTGCATCATATTGAGGGTAGGAGGATTCCGCCCTCGGAGTAGGAGGATTTCGCTCCATTGCATCATATTGAGGGTAAGAGGATTCCGCCCTCGGAGCAGGAGGATTCCGCACCATTGCATCATATTGAGGGCAGGAGGATTCCGCCCTCGGAGCAGGAGGATTCCGCTCCATTGCATCATATTGAGGGTAGGAGGATTCCGCCCTCGAGCAGGAGGATTCCGCTCCATTGCATCATATTGAGGGTAGGAGGATTCCGCCCTCGGAGCAGGAGGATTCCGCTCCATTGCATTTGGCACATGCGACACCATTGCAACATACTGCATTCATCCCATTTCATTGCACCGCGTACTGACTATTGTGTGACTATCGTGTTGTGTTTTATATATGCGGTATGTATACCGTATCTCAGTTTGCCTATATATTTCTGGCTCGTATTCCGGGTTGCACGTCGCGACAATATAAATACATGGATCGGATCGGGTTGCACGCCGCAACAGTATAAATATATGGATCGGGTTGCACGCCGCAACAGGATGTATTTCTGTTTGTCGACATGTTCAGGATATCTATATGTTTTGTCTACCTTATGTCCCTGGCTGTTTATGATTCCATACGTGTTTTCAGTTATTATTTGGCTTTGCCTGTTTATAGTTCAAATAAGATGGATTTAGTTTATCTATTTTTCTTCTCCCTGGCTAGCTATCATATTATTTAAGGTGGCTAGCCTGCCCCACTTATTGAGTCCTTTTGACTCACCCTTGTTTGTTGTTTGTTTCTTGTCTATCTATTTCGTTTCGGCAGGTTCGCTCCAGGATTGAGTTTGCCACGTTGTGAAGGAGCGAAGACGACTTCAGCTGTCAGGGTGAGCCAGCTTTTATTCCGGATGGCCACCAGTTTATTGTTTATTATTTCAGTTGCATATTGCTCCCTTCAGGAGGTAATTGTCTTCCTCTGTACTCTTAGATGTCTAGTCTGGATAACCCTAAACCTAGTATGTTGGGTAGTCAGCTATAATTTCTTTTGTACAACTAGAGATATCAGTATATCTGTATTTTTGTTTTAAGTCTTGTACTTATTTTGAATTATTATATTTATTTTCCTAATTTAGTTGGTAAGGGTTCGCCCGACGGGTCTAGGGGAGGATGTCGGGTACCCGCACGGCCTAACCGGATTCCGGGTCGTGTCAGTTGGTATCAGAGCCTAATTTAGTGTCTATCCAGACTAAGACAGTGTCTAGTAGAGTCTCGCTGATGGGTACGTAGACGTCCGTACTTATCTACGAGAGGCTATGATGGCATTTACGAAGTTTCACTTCCTTCTTTTCTGATCGTGCGTTGGTCTAGGATGCAAAAATATTTTTCGTTAATTCGTTTGTGGTAATTGTGAACCCTCGAATGACAAATCAGCGAACGGAAGGAGTTCAGGATGAAGTAGTCTAGCCTGGGGCTAGAGCTACTCAAGCCCCGAGAGTTGTGGATCGTGCCGACGATCCAGCTTCGCAGGCCCCAGCTGTACGAGCTCGCGATGGGCAAGGGAGCAGGGCCTTGTGATTCCCTTGGCTCTCTACGATGCTTTACGAGAATCTTGGTGACGCAGATACCGCAAAAACCTATTATTTGCTAGGCAGCTTATCAGATTGCCGCAGATGCATATGTTCGGTCTCAGGGAGCTCCTATTCTAGTTCTTAATATTGTCGCAGTAAAATATGTTCCAAATGCGGCATGTGTTGCGCCACCAATTGTTCTGGCTGGTTAGCTAGCCGAGGTAACAGTTCGGTCCGAGTGCCCAAAGAGGGTATATTATTTTACGCGGTTGAACATCCCGATGTTCCCAGGCCATGCATCAATTAATCCTTGTGTAAGTTTTTTTTTAAAATAAAATGATGTCAGCGTATTCTGCAGGCTCTTGATTATATCGAGCGGTATGGTGTTGATTATTATTCTTTCCGGTTTCAGGGTCTAGCCGTGAATTGGTGGGCCGCTCTCTTATTAGCTAACTTGGTTCAATTTTTCTTCTAGATTCGTGGAAAAGTTCCTTTCGAGTAGCGAGCGAGATGAAAAGTGTTGCCAGTTTGAGTGGATTAGACAGGGTAGCCTGTCGGTTAGCCTGTTGGTGTTTCAGAATATGAGATTGAATTCTATAGAACGGCTGGATATGCATTAGAACTAGTCCATGAGCCTTTCGAGAGATTCAAAGATTTATTGATGACCTTTCTCCTTCCTTGAGATCCCAGATGGCTCAAAAAATTGAGGTTGAGACTTCATTTGATGTCGTTGTTGATATTGCTCAGAGGTATTAGGCATATCATAAGTTAAAGCGGGAAGAGTTAGAGCGGGAGAGCAAGAGATCCCGTGGCCCTAGTAGGCAACCATGGTACCTCATTTGGAGGTAAGAGTTCTGATTATTTTGGGAGGTCACCTGCCAGGTTATCTCAGCTTGTAGAGCGCAATTCTCAAAGTGTGCAGGTAGTTCGTCAAGATTAGAGTCAGTTTTCTCTTTGTAGCTATCAATAATCTGTCCAGTTTCCATTTTTAGCGAAAAGGGTGTTATTATTGTCATGAGTCTGGTTATCCTTTGAGGAATTTTTCCTTACTCTGGCAAGTAGGCAGTCGTCCTTTCTCTTGTCATCAGGCACTTGCACAGTCGCAGGCGATTTCATTTAGATCTCAATCAGCCGGAGAAACGCCACCATCCAGTAGAGGTCGAGAGTGTGGTGGCAGTAGTTCTTCAGGAGGTGATTATCAGTGTAATGGCTTATTTCAGCCGCATGGGGAGTTTTATGAACTGCCAGTCTGGCAGGATGCTGAGGTATCTGATATAGTAGACCCTGGGATTTCTTCTTCTCTTAAATGTGAGTAAGATTTGATTCTTTCGATCGATCTGGAAATGGTGTGTCTTATCATGTTTCGACGGTTTCCTTGGATATTGTCGTAATTAAGAATCGGTTGCGGTAGAGGGGTGAGTTTCTGATACGATTTATTCCTGTCATTTATGAGACCCTACTAGTTTATCTGATTTAAATATGAGAGATTTGGTTGTGAGTATTGCTATTGCCTGCTTGGCATCCTGTTATGCCATTTGTGTTATTATGTCAAGTCATTTTACCTCTCTCCTTGGAAATCAGTGTTGGTAGGAAGATGAGATTCTTATTCGTCACTATCAGGAAGTGCCGTTGTTTCTTCCGGTGTAAATGGCTAGTAAGTAATGCTCGATATATGTGTCTCCTCTTGGTTCGAGATTCTAGTAGAGTCATGTTATTCTATGAGCTTGTCTTAGTTAACAAAGGGTTTATGGTAAATTGTCAGAATTTCCTTCTTATTGGAAGGTTAAAATTGGTATGGATGTTTTTCCATAAAGCTTATTTAATGTCTATCTCTTCAATTGCAGTTTTTTGGCTCGCCTGACGCGGAAGTAGTCTAGCTTTGGTAGTCAAGCAAATAAGAAGATGAATTTCCTGAAGCTCTAATTATTTCTATCCTCGATCTATTTCCATTTCTTCTTCGTCCGGCACTAGTGAACTTGGGCGATTGGTAGCCGCTTGTGACGTTCTCTGTGTTGAGCCAGAGTACGTGTTATTGTGGCCGGGTAAGCATATTATTGTTTTGGTCCAGTTGTCTCATCTTGTTATCCGTTTAACATGTTTATGTTATCAGTTTATCCGGGTATCCATTCCTATGTATAGTATAGTGCTGGTTCTGTTTTTGCGGATCATCCAGTTTTAGGGGAAACTCTGCCGAAATTTTTACATATAAGTACCATCCATCAGGCGGTGGTGTTTACGGCAAAGGTATGGAGTTGTGAACTTGATAGTTGCAGCTGTTTGGCAACTCGAAAGGGTAGTTGGTAGCTTAGGTCTGCCTACGTTGAGCTTTTAGCTAAATCTTCTTTAGTCCAGCAGACTTTGCGAGAATGGTTATTCCTATTCAAATGGCTGCATGAGTTTGTGCTTTAAGTGGAGGACTCTTCCTCCAAATACTGAATGATAATATTAAATCTCTGAGGTGTTGATACCACTTTTCTCATGACCCAAAGTAAGGGCACAGCAGAAATCTACAATGAGTATCGATCATTGCTAAATGACAGAGATAAGCTGGCAGCCTGATCATATATACGTACCTATCTGCTGAAAGCATAAAGCCTGGAAAGATGACACGATTTTAACTTACTGGCAATTAGAACACTGAGCCAAAAAAAATTCTGCTATGTGACACTTCATTCCGTCCCACCAATAAATCCGCTTAAGATCATGGTAAATCTTAGTCGAACCTGGATGAAAAATGTATTCGAAATAATGTGCCTCTATCATAATCTGTCCACGTAAATCTGCAACATTAGGAACACAAAGTCTATCTTTATACATGAGAACACCGTCAGTAGTATTCCTGTATGGCTACTCTGGTTTTCTTCTGGTTATCTATTTGTATTCAACTAGAACTGGATCCTCATACTGACGCTATTTTACTTCATGGAAATTTAGAGTTAAAGGTTTAGTGCAGCTTGTCGACAATCCATCATATATTTTTTTTCACACCTCCACTCTTTGAGAAGTTACTATAGCGTTATAAGTGCACATGTATTCAACTATGTTACGGGTATGTTGCCTCAGCTGAAGATCCAACTACATGTCTCTTTTATATTTACTTTTCAAGTCATAATAATTCCAATTCAAAGACAATACCCTGAGGTAGTTGTTCAGTCTGAAGATCATTCTTGGTCTAAATCATACTATCCAGTAGTAGTTGCGTGATCCTTATTCTTATACGATAGACCCTATTCAGATGAACCTTTGACATGCATTAGGATATGAGTAACTACCATCCCACAAGGAGCTTGCGGAACAACACTAACATCAGCTGAGATGTTGAATAGTGCGTTCGTAAAAATATAATATAGCTTTCATCAAATCTTCTATAGTGTGTAATGACAAGGGACTTCAAGAGCTTCCCCTATTGCATCAAGTGTGAGCTAATTCGTAGTTCCATCTACTTGTTCTATATTGAAAGGTATATAGAAGAAGCGATTATCGGCTTAATCATGTTAACCCATTCAAAGTTCCGTGTATCTTTGTTTAAAAAATGTAGAACTCTTCTCTCGTGATCGAGGAAGGATCATCTTAGTCAGAATAATCCGGGCAATGGTATTATCATATTATCCAGATATGTTTTATTCCAAGAGTTCGGTGTTCGTGTTATAGTTTTAATTATGTAATCATGAGAAAAAAATCCGTGGAATAGTTTATGAAAGTCGTATATGTTCTTTTGTTATCAGCGTGAATCTTGCTTTAGATTTAGGCTCGTTCGAGGACGGACGAGAGTTTAAGTGGAGGAGAATGAAACGACCTTCTGTCAGTCGTTTCGGAAGTTAGGACTCCGATTAGCGTGCTGATAATTTTAAAATATTCGTAATATCCATTAGGATCTGTCTATAAAATTTGAGCTAAATCAGACCTCGTTTGGTAGGCATCAGAAGAAGGTTTCAGTTTAATATTGGAGATAAATATTAAAAAGAGATTTTCGAGCTCGGTTTTGCCGAATGAGCTCCGATTCGAAATCCGAAAGCGCCGTTGGGTTCGTATGATTATTTATGACCTTTGTGAACTTTCGAAAGTGAATTTCGATGTTGTTCGGCTAGTTTCCGCTAAAATGCCGAAAGTTAAATAATTTGACTTCTTTTCCATTTAAATTCGCATTTTGAGTTTCGGGAGTCCGATTTGAAATCCGCCTTCGCGAGTATGTTACATATATTTTGTATAACTTGTATGCAAAACTGGGAATTATTTCGAATATCTTAGGCTATAGTTTTAATTTTCATCGCGAAAAGAAAATAAAAAAAGGAAAAAAATAAAAAAATAAATAATGAAAGTGGCGGTGGGGGTCCTTAGCATATGCTAAGGACCAGATAGAATAGAAACAATCAAAATGAGCAGAAAACAAAAACCGGAACAGAGGGAAACGCGGGGAGGAAGAAATGTCAGAAAATGAGAAAAGGGGCCGGGAAAAAGTAAAATTGTCACCCTGAAACATTCAGGTAATGATCCT
Organism: Petunia secreta; assembly: GCA_029990175.1. Classification (NCBI taxonomy): domain Eukaryota; kingdom Viridiplantae; phylum Streptophyta; class Magnoliopsida; order Solanales; family Solanaceae; genus Petunia; species Petunia secreta. Next base: position 5,621,798 of record JARKIP010000054.1, read on the forward strand.
ACTATATTATTTGAGTTTATTACATGTGTTTAAATATATTTTAACGGTAAAACTTGGAATATTAGACATCATTTTAACAAGTACAATTAATAGTTTGAAGGGTCAAATGGACCCCGATAATGAAATTGATTATATATTCATACTCAGTGAGTTATGGGCAACATATAAATATAAATTATTTGGGGTTTTGTTATGTCACCTTAAACCCTGTACATAGGCCTGGCCTGCGTATTGCGTATGCGAATAGGGTATCAGGTTCTTAACCGGATTGCCCTAAGATGTGAGGAATGAAGCCTTTAGCCTAATTTGATATATTTTTCTGCTTATTGAATAGAGTGGGATCGTTTGGCAATGAAACCAAAGGTCAAGCGGTTATTGAGTGGATGTACTAACTTTGTAACAAGGTAAGTGTTTATATCCATTTCTTTGGAGGCACCTGGCCTCGTGGATTTTCTACCACGTGTTCCTTACGTGTGTAGCTGCCGATAGGCGTACTCATTACGCCTTAGCTTTGGATTTATATTCTATATTATATATTATGTCCTTTTATTGGTATTGCATTGAGAATATGAGTATTGTACTTTGGTTGTGAGTTGGTATATACTTTTCAGCTGTCGATGAGAGTCCCGCGCTGGTGATGGGTTATTATTGCATCATGTTGCATTCGTATGCACATTGCATCATATTGAGGGTAGGAGGATTCCGCCCTCGGAGCAGGAGGATTCCGCTCCATTGCATTTGGCATATGTGACAACATTGCATCATACTGCATTTATCCCATTTCATTGCACCGCATGCTGACTATTGTGTGACTATCGTGTTGTGTTTTATATATGCGGTATGTATACCTTATCTTAGTTTGCCTATATATTTCTGGCTTGTATCCCGGGTTGCACGTCGCGACAATATAAATACATGGATCGGATCGGGTTGCACGCCGCAACAGTATAAATATATGGATCGGGTTGCACGCCGCAACAGGATGTATTTCTGATTGTCGACATGTTCAGGATATCTATATGTTTTGTCTACCTTATGTCCCTGGCTGTTTATGATTCCATACGTGTTTTCAGTTATTATTTGGCTTTGCCTGTTTATAGTTCAAATAAGATGGATTTAGTTTATCAATTTTTCTTCTCCCTGGCTAGCTATCCTATTCTTTGAGGTGGCTAGTCTGCCCCACTTATTAAGTCCTTTTGACTCACCCTTTTTTGTTGTTTGTTTCTTGTCTATCTATTTCGTTTTGGCAGGTTCGCTCCAGGATTGAGTTTGCCACGTTGTGAAGGAGCGAAGACGACTTCAGCTGCCAGGGTGAGCCAGCTTTTATTCCGGATGGCCACCAGTTTATTGTTTATTATTTCAGTTGCATATTGCTCCCTTCAGGAGGTAATTGTCTTCCTCTGTACTCTTAGATGTCTAGTCTGGATAACCCTAAACCTAGTATGTTGGGTAGTCAGCTGTAATTTCTTTTGTACAGCTAGAGGTATCAGTATGTCTATGTTTTTGTTTTAAGTCTTGTACTTATTATGAATTATTATATTTATTTTCCTAATTTAATTGGTAAGGGTTCGCCCGGCGGGTCTAGGGGAGGATGTCGGGTGCCCGCACGGCCTAACCGGATTCCAGGTCGTGTCAGAGATACAGTGTCGCCGAGTGGTCGTGAAGAGACCCGAGCAAATTTGGCTCGTATTTTGAATGAAGTTGGATTCGGGAGCTCTGGTGTCTCCAGGTTGAGTAGTGAACAGGTGCAGGTGCTGGTGAGTTTGTTGAATTAAAAAAAAGTCGGACACACCAAGACGGCTAATGGTGCATAGATAACTGATACTGGAGCTTTGAATCATATGACCGCAGAGTTGAATGTGTTGAGAGATCTAAGGATATTGTCCATTGTCCGATGGGTTTGCCGTACGAAAGCAGTAGCATGGCCACAAAAGAAGGGTCAACTCAGCTTAATGAACACATGACCCTCCGAAATGTTCTCCATGTACCCGGAATGACATGCAATTTGGTTTCAGTGTCTCAGTAAATTGATTAGTATGATTGCAGTGTGGAATTCACCAATGACACATGTATTGTAAAGGATAAGATCACAGGAATGTTGATTGGCACGGGTGAACTAACAGATGGAATGTACTACTTTCGGACAGTGTCACAGATGAAGCTTTGAAAATGGATGTTTTGGATTTATGCCATCAAAGGTTGGGACATCATTCGATTCAGGTAATAAATTTTCTCCCAATTTAAGATGTTAGGAGCTGTGGTGGCAAAAAAATGAAAAAGCATGTGATATATGTCATCGGGCTAAGCAGACTAGGAATATGTTTCGTTTGAGCGAAAATAGAGTCTCGGAGAGTTTTGAGTTAATACATTGTGACTTGTGGTGTTCTTGTTGATTGATAAGAAAGAAGTCGGACGGACTTTGAAATATTTCTTTGCAATGGTCGAAAGAAAATTCCATAAATATATTAAGATTGTCTGAAGTGATAATGGAACCGAGTTTACTAGTATGAGAGCATACTTTCGTTAACAAGAAATCCTTTTTCAAACCTCGTGTGTAGGGACACCGCAACAAAATGGACGAGTTGAAAGAAAGCATCGACACATTTTTAAAAAGTATTTTATGTCTCAGGATGTTATGTTCTATGAGAACGAGTTTTTGTATGAACCAAAGGATGGTGTGAAAGAGGGTGCGAGTATTGAAACTGTCTGAGTGGATGAAGTTGTAGAAGAAGAGAACAATTTCGGAGTGGGGGTAGGGGGGTATTGAGATTTTCCCAACGCATGTTATCGATGGAGCCCAAGTAGAGGAAGAATTGAATCTGGATAATGAAGGGTCGGATCACAACGAACCCGGACACTTGGAAGCGGAAGTGGTGGAAGAAGAATGGGGCCGAGGAAAAGAATGAAGACGGAGAGTGTTTTTTTGTGAGACTATGTAACCAATATTGTTCGGAAACATAGTCACTGTGTATCGACTTGTGTCCGGTAGTCTGATAGTACACCCAAGCTGCAACAAACCTCGGGTGCCCATTATCCTTTGGCACACTATGTTAACTGTGATAAGAAGCATGTGTGCTTCCTTGCAGCCATAACAGAGGGACATGAACCGGTGTCTTTTTTTGAAGTTGTGAAAGATAAAAAGTGGCGGAAAACCATGCATTAAGAATTGTAAGCTTTGAAAGCAAACAAGACATGGGAAATCGAGCGCTTGCCTCTGGGAAAAAAGGCGCTCGGATGTCGGTGGGAGTATAAGATTAAGTACAACTCTGATGGTACTGTTGAGAGGTACAAAAACAGATTGGTGATCTTTGATAACCACCAAGTTAAAGGAATTGACTACACGGAGATTTTTGCACCGGTAGCTAAGACGGTAACTATACGTGTCTTCTTGGTTGTAGCTGCTGCTATAAATTGGGAATTATATCAGATGGATGTTCATAATGCTTTCCTTCACGGTGATCATTATGAGGAAGTTTATATGAAGTTGCCTCCAGGGTATCGAAATGATGGGTCCGAAAAAGTGTATAGTCGCCGTAAATCTTTGTATTGTTTGAAACAAGCTCTGCGGTGTTGGTTCACAAAGTTATCGGCAGCTCTGAAACACTATGGGTTTCGACAGTCATACTCTGATTACTCTTTGTTTACAATGAAGAAAGGAAGTATACAATTGAGTGTACTGGTGTGCAATTGAGCGTACTGATTTATGTGGATGATTTGATTATCTCCAAGAATGATCCAAAAGCTATACGAATCTTCAAGATGTATCTCTCCGTTTGATTTCACATGAACGATCTCGGACTATTAAAGTATTTTTGGGAGTTGAAGTAGCGAGGGGTCCTAAAGGGATTTTCCTCTGTCAACGGAAGTACGCATTGGATATAATCGCGGAAGCTGGCTTGTTGGGTGCTCGACGGCGAGCACATCAATGGAACAAAATCACTGGTTGGCACTTTCACATGGCTGGTTTATGAAAGATCCATAGAGTTATCAAAGATTGGTTTGACGTCTGATTTATCTATGCTTCACGCGTCCGAATTTACCGTATAGTGTTCATGTGTTGTCTCAATTTATGCAACAACCACGGGTTGATCACTGGGATGCAGCTCTCCAGGTTATCTGTTATTTGAAAGGGTGTCTGCGACAAGGTATTGTGATGAGTTCGAAATGTGATCTCCGTTTACATAGTTGATGTAATTCTGATTGGGCTGGATGCCCTTTGACACGCTAGTCTTTAACTGGTTGGTATATTTCTCTCGTAGACTCACCCATATCTTGGCGTATGAAGAAGCAGGATATTGTGTTTAGGTCATCGACTGAAGCAGAATGTCGGTCTATGACTATGAACGTATGTGAATTGAAGTAGTCGAAAAGAGTGTTGTGGAGTCTTAGGATAGACCATCAGTCTCCGGTTTGGTTGAATTGTGATAGTCAGGCAGCAATACATATTGCTCGAAATCCGGTATTTTACGAACGGACGAAGCACATTGGAGTAGATTGTCATTTGTCCGTGTTGAGATAATCGGATGGGCCATACGTTCGGACATGTGCCAACACGCGCTCAGTTTGCTGATATTTTTACCAAAGCACTAGACCGAGCACAAGTTGATTATTTTATGTGCAAGTTGGGCATTCGAAACCCTCATGCTCCAACTTGAGGAGGGGGAGGGGGTAATGAAGGGTATTTATGTAAATAATGTAGGGACATAATTCTAATTAGTTTAGCTAGGATTTATTATTGTATTTTGGGCCAAACCCATTAGCTAGGTTTTATACTTGTATATAAACTCAATTGATGAATGAAAATAGGTGAGAAGTTCACCCCAAATTTTGTGTCATGTTGTATTGATTTTAACACATTCAGAAGCACATAAAGCCAAAGTTACAAGATTAGACTTGAATAACTATCGTTACCATCATCACATTTTAAAGTTCAAGTTATTAAAAAGAGTATAACTCTACTTTCTCAATATCATGTCTTCAACAAGTTTGTTAATTAAGATCGATAATATTAGTATTGTCGAGGTATATTTAGAGATGAAGTATAATGTTGCCCAGCTTTCAATATAATTTAAATCATTGACAAAACTTGATATATGTTTAATCTAAAATTCACCAATTAATTATAAGCTGGTTTAGTTGAACTTTAATCATCAGGATTTTGTTTCTATTTTCCCATTAAGGTTTTTCTTAATTAGATGTTTGCATGATGTTCCTCTATTACCTAGCTCGTCCGTAAAGTTTTTCTTCTATGCTTGTTACTTTGTTGTTACTACTACATAATTATTAGTACTTTGTTGTTACTACGAACTACATTGTAACTCCTCAGTAGATTTCAAATTTATTACGAATAGAAACTGGATACAATGGATAGAAAAGAAGGCAACTTAGCCTTCCTTCTATAGCCAATTAGAATAAAAAATATTACAGTATCTGAGAAATAATCAAGTACCGTAAGTACACAAAAGTAACAAAAACACAGAAGGAAAAATGAAGTGGAAATTTTTCTAAATAGTGACTTATGCACATTGGAAGTTCTTTGGTGGGTACTTTCCACAGTTGTTGAGCAACAAGCTGAGGGAAACAGGAACATTGAGGTTAATTCCCAATACATTGGCTTTAATAGCAGTGCAAAGGCAAACAGCAGCATCAAGGTCAGCAAGTCCTTGAATGAGAGAACAGCACTTGGTCTTGGCTGGACTTGATCCAATAACAAGGTGCACTAAGTCATCCAACAAGTTAGCACACACTTTTAGCTTAAGTGTGTCCTTTGGGCACTTACCCTTTGATGATGGGGTAGAGGGAGTAGGGGTAGGCTTAGGGTGGGGCTTAGGGTGACCCTTTGGTGGGGGTGGTGAGCATGGGACATTAGTTGAACTAACCATAGTGAAAAAGAGAATGTTCAAAGTGAGAACAAGGGCAATGGTGGATACAGAAAACTTAGCCATTTCAAGAGTTATAGATAAGCACTCTCAACAATTGATTGAGTGTGGCTAGTGAAAATGTATTTTGCTTGGTGTTGGAAATGATGAAAATGGGTGGGTATTTATAGGTTCATATTCTGACTATAATTATTTAGTTTAATCACAATTTTCTGAATCTAATGAAGAACATTGAGAGAGGTCCATGTGGGCATATTGCTGTACAAATATAGAGAATATCTAAACAAGCTGGCAAATGCAACTTGGGCTAGGACTATTATTGGGTTATAAACTTGTAGTTTTGTGGATTTCATTAGTTGTCTATTATCTTCTTCCTCAAAGAAAAATTATTCATCATTTCTTTATTTTCACATGGGACTTAGTTTACTCTCTTTAATTATTTGGACATTGATCTTGAACATGCATGTTGGACGTTTGCCAAGACCTGGATCCAGGATCCCATCAAGATTAATTCTTTGTTCATGCAGTTAACTTTTTATAGTATAATTAATTATAGGAATGACACTTGGAAATAATTAAGATTAAGCCATGATATATGCAGAAATGATGATTTCACAGATTATTAAATCTTCTAATTGAATAATCAACATTAATAACACGTTAATCAGAAAAGAACATCATATGCTCGTGGGTCGTGTGAGTTGTGACGCTATGCTCGAATATGTCCAGATTAGTGAAGGAAAAAAAATACAGAGTCCTGCTTTTGTAGTCTAAAATTTTGCGACTTTCAACCTAATTATTCTCTGATGAACCACATGCAGCATATTTTTGTCCTCGACTATTATAGTTTACCTGCTGTAATATGCGGGATGTACAGTCCTCAGCCAGCTTCTTTGCACTTCTGTTTTATCATATTTTAATTAGTATTTGGAAATTGGAATTAGCTCAATCTTTTTATTTCTGAAGCAGTAGAAATAATATTTACTAGAAATAACATATTTACAATATATTCATTATCAACCAGAGGAAGGATCTTACTTGCACACATTAATTGGGAGAATCTGAAAATGAAGTTGGGTACACATTCTTCTGTCTAGACTCTCTACAAGGAATTGAATGACTTGTGATAAAAGTTTCACGTATACAATTAAAAAACCAAATTACTCCAATTGGAAGAAAGTACTGTCCAATTATATGCTAAGATCAAAAGTCACTTCTTCATGCAGTAAGCTGTATAAGAATTTTCTTTTGTGAATCCTCTCATCTTGGTGTGAGTTTAATTCCTTCACCAAATAAAGAAATCTAAATAAGTTCGTTCTCTGGCCCCTTTCTCCTATAATAAAACTATCTAGGGTTTGTCTTTTATTCATCTTCCTCATATGTCCACTTTGAAATCATAAATCGGTCGATCTTAGACTCTTAGTTATTAACTTACAAAATTTACACCTTCCTCCGTTAAAGTGTAACAAAATTGTAAACTAGGAAAATATATCATGCATTAGGGTTCACTACTCCAAGGGAATGCATTCATTTCGTTTTGTTGGATAAAAGAAAAAGATACGAGGACTATCTAAGATCATATAAGATCTGACCATCCCAACCTTCCCACAAGTCTATGCTTACCAACCGGAGCATGAAAGTGGATCTTGACCCAACTCAACCCCAATATAATTAGTTTAAGCGATAGGGATTGCCGAGACCATATAAAGAGACCTTTCTATCCATTGACATCAATCCGATGTGGGACAAATTCAACAACAAAAGAATTTGAAGCAAAGTGGGAATACGGATATTCAGTTTGATCTCAATCAGTTCTTTTTATAGTTTTAGCACTATAATATGCGTGGTATGTACTGATAGATCGTAGCTCGTGAGCCGAGCCAGTCTATAGAGATCAGAAAATATCACCGCAAAATATTGACTAGTGATCGTCAAACAAGCTAAGATTACAACGCGGGGTTATCACTTTCATAGGATATGTCCACTAAAAGAATTTCATTTAGTATTGCATTTTGCCATCCATAATGACAAAAATAGATATTTTTGTGCACTTGTTAACAAACGTGAATTCTGGTACTTGGAGTTACGGATTTGAAAAGTGTGGCCTGAATTCTTATTTTTTAGCTTGGATTTCGAAAATTTAATGAAAGCCACTTGATGCACTACGCTGTCTGTTTGTTGTTTTTATGCAGAAGATTCGCAATGTCCATGTCTACAATTTCAACGAAGGTGACAGGTACAGCTCCTTCTTGTTTATTCATTTTGTACAAATATTTTCTTTATCTTTTGGTCTTGACTGGAGATTTCAAAGATGCTTATAATGAGTTAAACACAATAATTATGAATGAGAAAAATCATAGAAATAATTAACAAAAATAATATGAAAAGCAGCAAAAGAAGTTATTTAACTAAACATCCTCGCAGTTTTAGGGAGTAAAATTTAACAATGGTGCATCGTACCAAAAAGTAAAAAGAAAAAAAGAAAGAATGTAAGAGTGGACGAGTTAGCCTGATTTTTAGAAGAGTTTAAGTTTGATGCATTGGTGTACAATTTTTTTACAATATCAGGTTATTTTTACCTGCTACAACAGTTTATCAACTTTTACTTTAATTTTTTTCATTTCCCAAAATCGCCCCCCACCCCCCCCCCCCTCCAACTCTTTGTCTTCCTCAAAAGAAGTTTCAAGATTTAAAATATTTGGAGGATAGAGGAATTATATTACTTCTTGTAACAATACGAGAGCTACCAATTTAAACATGGGTGATTTTATCATGAAATTAAGAAAAACCCAGAAAATATTTCATGAAGAATGTTAGAATTTACTTAGAAAACAATGATGAAAAAGGACCATTGTTTTTATTACCAGTCAAGTAGGCGATAATTTTGGTTAGAGACTTCAATTAGGAGTTTTTTAATGTTAATTAGATATATTTTTAAAAAGGATATATTTAAGAAAGTTAATAAATTTTTCATTAAAATGACCTGATGGTGCAAAAGTTTTTGTACACTAACAGTGTATAAAACTTAAACTCTTTCTAAAAATGAGATATTGAAAGTGAGTGAAGCTTTATCCTTGAATATTAGCAATCTATTATGGCATCGTGTGTCATAGAGTTGTTGAGGTTTGATCTTCAGCGTGATCAACTTGGATAGATGATGCGCTAATTGTAGTAAGAGTAATATATTTGGTACTTCAATATTAGAATGTCATATTGTGCTTACTAACTGGGACTTGTTTTGTATATAGTTATATTTCATGCTACTAACCTTTTTAATTTTTAATTTTTTTTGGTGAAGGCAATTCACATTTAGATGAGAGGCCGAGTCGCACTAAAAAGTTCTTACGGCTGAGAAATGACTAACCTTCGAATTCTCATAATTAATCTGTACTTATAGTATACTTTTCACTGTTGAAAGTGAAACATTGTATAATATTATTTCTAATACTTCTTGACAAATTAAATATATAGGCAGAATATGCAAATTAACACTTGTACTTGTATAAATTTCTTTTCCCGGCCTCTAAACTCTGCGAGTTTTCATCCAAACACCTGAACACGTTCAAAACTCTTATATTTAACACTTCTGACCATTGACCAGGCTGATGTGTAATGTTTATGATCCAATCAGACAAGTATGGTGTATACCACGCATATGAAGAGTGTGAGACCATTTTTGAAATTTAAAAAGAAATTTAAATCAAAATTGAAAAATACAAGAAAAATACAAAAAAATAAAACAAAAATTTGGAAGAACACTGTTCCATATCTCATCTTCAACAGTCACCCCACCTCCCCGTTGCCCCACTTCCTCCTTCCCTTGGCTTCCACCATAATCAAAACTAAGTCTTATTTTTATGTCATGCATTCACAAAATCCTGTCATACATCACTCTTACCCACCTTCAACGATATCCATCGACACCACCTAGAAAATCTACCTTAAATTTCTCACCTTTTCACTAATTCACTCGTATCGTCACAGTTACCAGAAATTAAGAGCTGATTCAGAATATGATTAATTAAGGAGAAAATGATCAATTTTTTTGACATAGCGACGAGTTTATCATCTTCTTCGCCACCTCTGCCTCACTTATCACCTTACTTCTACAATCAAGAACCCAATGTTTAAAATCACAAGTGGTTGGGGGAATTTTCGGTGGAATTGTGGAACGGGGAGATGCAGATTATCCGTTAGCAACTTCTTTACTTCCCTCCTAGTTTTAGATCTTTGAAGATCTTAGTTTCCTTAGAAGAATGGGCCAAAAGACCCTCTCAAGTCTTTAATTAATAAAAGGGGACTCGCGTGGAGCATTGAATAACGCGCGCGTTTAACATTAAACCATGGGCCAGATTAGAAACAACAAAACTTGCGGGGTTTGATTAAAAACTTTTTGGACTGAATTAGCAATCCCAAAAAACTTTTAATCAAAGGTGGGAAAATGAACCGAACGGACTGAGTGCAAAGATTTAAAACATCGAACCCCAAAAATCTTCTCTTACACACTTCACAGTTCTCAAGTTCGTCTCTTCTACAGTATTCTACGCAGTTTTCTAAACATCATCGTCACCGACCATATACATTTCTCTGGTAACATCTAAAGGTAATGTTTGAACAATATTGATGTTTTTCAAGTGAATCGGGGTTTTTCTTTTGCTATTTTGAAAAAACTATGATTTTTACGCCTTTTTACAGTACTGGAAGAAAGTTCTTGTGAAAATCTTTGTTTTTGTTGATTTTTTCGTCAAATAGTGCTATGTTCTTGTACAAATAGTGAAGTTTTTGCATGTTTATGTTATATTACCATGTTAAGAGCATACTCTTTCGAAGAGTGAAACATCGTGAGACAGTGTTCTAAACGTCTGATACGATGTTTGAAGTTGGTGATGCATTTTAGATGATTTTTGTTAAAATAAATTAGGGTTTATAAAATAAATATGCTAAAGGTTGAAAAAATGTTGTACGCATACTCCTTCGCAGAGTCAAACATCGTGAGACAATGTTCTAAACGTGTGATGGGATGTTTGAAGTTGGTGATGCATTTTAGATGATTTTTGTTAAAATAAATTAGGGTTTTATAAAATAAATATGCTAAAGGTTGAAAATATGCTTAAAGTTCTGGAACATTTGAGACTGTGCTCCGACCGTGCGAGAGGATGATGACTCTACTTGAATTAGGGTTTGATAAAACATATGTATATTATGTTTCACACACCCATATTGGATGTTTGCACATCTTTAATTGATGAATATACTTGTGATTTGCAGCTACAATGGCTTATACGCGGGGAATTAAGAGGAAGGAGACTACTCCTCCTAGTAAACAGCCTCCTTGGAAGAGGAGAATTATATTGGAGGACGAAGAGGAGGGGTCCCTAGACTATGATGTAAATGTAGGGCCACAAGAAGCTGTGAGGGTGCCGGACGATGGTAATCTATCAGAAGAAATAGAAGCGATGTTTGGTGATGATGACTGGGATGAAGATGGAAACAAAAAAGAGAGCCTTTTAAATATGGCAGAAGAAGAGGAGGTGGGAAGGCTGGTAAATAATCTTGCAGGAGAATTTGAAGGAGTTGCAAATGTTGATGATGTACAAGAAGTTATAGAGGTTGTAGATGTTCAAGCTGGTGAAGGAGGTAGGAATGGTAGGGAAGAAGAAGAGGGTGAGAGATGCGAAAGAGACGTGGGAGCTGATTCTGCAGAGCCACCTAGTGAGGTATAGTTGTTGTCTAGAACATTCATAAAGTTGTTCTTCACTTTACAGTAGAATGTTCAATATTTTTTATGTGATTTGAGAACACTCGCGTGCATGATCAGATCAACCTTAACTATGTTCAAAGTATTTTTTTGTAGTTCCTTGGAACATCTCAAGGGATGTTTCATGCATCTGATATTATGTTCTTACTACCGTGGTGATTCCTTAAACTAACAAATTTCAAAACATTGTGCAGCCTGAGTACGTTACCAGTGTCATTCCACCAATGGTGCTGAAGACTTACTTGGATGATCATGAGCATTTTCAATCCAAGATAACTGTCCGCTCTTCGCTTATTGGACGAATGCGTGAGTTCAGAATTGTGTTGCGTACAAGTGGTTTGTATGACAAGTTCAAAAACAGTATCTTTGGCCATTTCTTGGACTTGCCAGATGAGCCATCGTTTCCAACCAGGTTGGTGCACAATATTCTGCTAAGAAGAGTTGTGCAATAAAGAAAAAGAAGCTTGGTTCAATTTCAATGGAGTGCCTGTTCGTTTTGGCCTCCAAGAGTTTGCTTTGATGACAAAGCTGAGATGCCAAGCCTATCCAAGTGTCCAATGGGAGGCTGCGATGAAAGAGATGGGTAGGGAGATGTGGGAGTATATTTCAACGGCATGGGAGGATGGGAAAGCAAAGGCACTTACTGCTCCCCGGTTGCTGAGTTTGATAGAAAATGAGGAAGTTCCTTAACGGTACAAGTTTGGGCTTGCCATGGCTTGGTTTGTTCACTCAATATTGTGCGCCAAGGACAAAAAAGCTGGTATTGAGGAATTACTAGTCTGTCTTGCATATCTTCCAAATGAATTTGCCAAGTATCCTTGGGGCCGGAAGAGCTTCGAGCTGACCATTGAGTACCTGATGAAGCCCATGGCTGATCGTGCAGCTAAGGACGGGCCAAACTACAATCTTTATGGGTTTCCTTGGGCATTTGTGGGTTGGGTATTTGAGCAATACCTGCGCTTCGTCCCAGGGATTTTCCCAAGGAGAGGACCATGCCAAGGATGCACAGGTGGATCACTGAAAAGAATGAAAGACTCTCCCGAAGGCTGTTTGAGAATGTTGCAAAGCCTGTAAGTACCTACAATTTTCTAAATGTTGGAACATCTGCAATGTCATTATAATCATTTCTGTTAATGTTAAGAACGTCTTTTCAGATGTTCGATCACGACAGATATGATGTTTCATTTTTACTGGTGTTAAATGTCGAACAGTAATAATGATGTTCTGAACACTCTTTGTGATGTTAAGGTTTATTTCTCTTATACATTGTATTCTTAACAAATATTTATGGTATGTAGGTGGTGCACCCTTTCATTGACCCCATCGATGCAGAGAGGGAAGATGATACCTTTCAGAATATTGAGCCGTTTGTTGATGGGGGCGATGAGGTAATTGATCAACTTGTTGTGATATTAGAGGGGGCTAGCTCGATCGTTGGTGGTGATCGAGTGACATTTTTTAGGAATTGCCCCAGGACCCCTCCAAGAGAGGTAATTGATGAAGGAAAGGTTGGTGAAGAATTTGTTAGTGGAGGTGTTGGTAGATGTGAAACACAAATTGGTGATGAGATTGGTGGTAGGGCTGGTCGTTTTACTGGTGGTCTTTTTAGTGGCAGGGGTTTGTTCGAAGTTGGAGAAAGCTCTAGGAGGAGAGAACATGAGAATGTGCAGCCTAGTGTCTGCAGTTGCAAGTGTCACGACTGCCTTCAATGGCGACAGGGACTGGATCAAAAGCTTGATGCGATCCAGCTGTCCCTTGCTAATTTAGTAGCGTCGTCGTCAAAGAAGGAGAAGCAGCAGCAGCGACCAAAGAGGCATATTTTGTTGTCCAGGGTGCTCCAGGCAAAGAAGAACAAAGGAAAGAAGAAAATGACTGCTGCCAGAATGGCAAGGTTAGTAAAACATCCAATTAGAATCGATGAGCATAAAAGGGATGTTCTTCTATTAAATCTAGAGATTTTTTCAAACATTATATATATATTTTTTTTTTTGGAAATTTAGAGAGAGAGCTCAAGTCAGGCTCCAAGAGAGATTGCCAGTGACACTGTACAAGGCACTCGACATTCACAAGAAATCTGCATTTGACACGAAGGAACAAAAGACTGCATTCCTGTGTTACGAGTTTAATTACTGCGATTTTCTGGACTTCCTGGACGTGAAAGAGTGGATATGGGATAGTGTAAGTGCATCTCTTTACTTCTATTGTTGTGTTAGTGTTTGGTTTTTATCGAAGAACGAACATTTGTTTATCCGTTCGGAACCTGATGGTCCTATGTTCGTTGAACATTCGACTGGCTGGTCCAAACATAAAATAGTATGTGTCGGGCATAGTTTTATCCACAACTTCTAATTTATTTTATTCTGCAGTTTATGGATGAGTACTTGGCCTTGATGCGTGTGAGGCATAAGGCTTACCCCCGGCATTATGATAGCTCTGATCTTATCCTCGATCTTTCATTCCTGACCAACTTGTGCGTACGATACGATGTGGCTTAAGAGGAAGCAAAGGGGTTTGATGTCGGCCTTGACAAATACCTAGCAGAATATAAGTTTGAGGATACATTCCTTGATTATGCCAGAGGTAAGTCTCCATATCCGGGTGGAAGGAAGTGGGATGGTGTGAAAAGACTCTTTGTCGTGTATAACATTGAAAGAACGCATTATGTTACATGCGTCTTTTATTTAGAGGAGGCAAGGATCGATGTCTACGACTGCAACATTGGGTTGTACAATGAAGATCGCTTTGATTCAATAATGTACATGTTCCCAATATACATCCGGCAGTCGGGGAAATTCAACCACCTCCCTCCTGAAATCCAATATATGGAAATGTGGCCATACGAGTACGTCCATGGCCTTCCAAGGAATTTGACTGGTACTGCATGTGGAGCGTATGCCATCATGTTCCTCGAACATTTGCTGTCCAACACCCCGATGGAATATCTGTGTGACAATGTGATAGAAGACTGTCTAGTTAAATTTGCTGTGGACATATTCCATGGCAAATTAGTCCCTTAGTATGGGTTGTAAAATTTGGATAATTATGCTTTTGTTTTTGATGGGTGTAATATATGGATGATTACCCATTTTTTGATGTGTATATATGGCAAATGATGACTATTGTTTTGCATTACACTGAACATCGAGTTTACATTAGTAGAACATCTGTATTATGATAAGATTGACTTAAAAATATTAAATTCTATAGACTATTGGAACAACATTAGTTATTTTCGGAACATTATGTTGTACGTTCAAATAGTTTTTAACTTAATGGATATTTGATGTTCAATAACTGGTAAATAGGGAAACAACAACAGATGTTCTGAACATTAAAGTTACTTTATACATTGATAATCAAGAACCAGGCAAAAACATTCTTGATCGTTCAAAGATTCAGCGCTTTACAAAAGTATGCTAATTATATTAGCATTTAAGACATTACTTAATAAACAGTCATATTAACATCCTGGTCAAAATATGTGTTTTCACTTCAACGCGATGCAGTCCCTTCTTGTTTCAAGGTTGCTATCTGGAGCATGGTCTTTATCCTCTTTATTTCTTTCAACATCTTTTTGACGTCCCTATTGTAGTATTCGAAGAATTTCTCAAATTTGAACTTCCAACCCCAAACTTCAGCACGAAGTTGTTCCAAAATATCATTTGCACGTTCTTGTCATTCTGCAGAAGTGTTTCGACTTTTTCTTCCTCCTATTAGCTTGGCTGATCCTCTTCCCGTTTTTCCTTCTTTTTGTTTGGCTGATCCCCTTCCCTTTCTTCCTTCTTTTTGCATGGCTGACCCTCTTCCCGTTTTTCCTTTGTTTTGCTTGGCTTCACTTCTTCCCGTTCTTCCTTCGTTTTGCTTGGCTGACCCTCTTCCCGTTCTTCCTTCTTTTTGCTTGGCTTCACCTCTTCCTTCTTGTTTCAAGGTTGCTCCCTTTGTCGTTTTTGGTACTCTTGACGTGGATGCTCTTGTATTTTTTGCTCTTGTTCTTGCAGTAGTAGCAACTATTGAGGAGGAAGGTCGGCGAACCATTTTTATTTTTTTATTTTTGGCTGAAGATTATAGGTTGTAGTGGTATAGAGTTGATCCTTGAGACATAGTTGAATTAAGAAGAAGACGATGTAGAGGGGGTAGGGATAACTTATATTTCAATAATGGGGTAAAAGGACCTAATTAATAGAATGGTTGGGGTTATTCCACGTGTTATAAGGTAATAATAGAACGGTTGGATTAATGTAAGTTGTGTGGAGCAGATCGCTCCACGTATTTAAAACGGGTTGCTCAAATTTTCTTAGCATATAAAATTCCAACGATTGATGCAAAAACATCTAATCTACGTCACGAACATGGGTTAGTATGTTCAGTTCAAATAGGTGCCTATTTTAATGTGTAGTGTTCCAACCTTTAATATGGTTGTAATAAGAAACTATATAACATGAAAAGATTAATAAGTCTTTATATTTAAGGTTAAATCATCATTATATAGATTATCCATTAGTTAGAACAACATCTAATGAAATACTCAATAACTTAGTAAGTGTTTCATTTGATATAACTAAGTAATCACCTTCAATAGATATAAATGAGTATACTCTAGTATAACTTTTATGAGTAAACACTTCCAATAGACATACTATTGATGTAGTCACCTTAAATACACATAAATATTGAGTATTACAATCAATACTTGTATGATTTGAAGTCTTAGTTGTTGTAGATAAACGAAGAATGTCTGTAATTGAGCTACACATAGATTGTAAGATCAACAAATAGATTACTAATGTGTCTATCTAGTGATATAACGTCCAATCTATGCTATACTTCGTTATAATATGCTTCTTAATGTTTAAAATTGTTAATTGATCTAGAATCAAACCCTACACTCCTTATCCAAACAACTTAGTGTTTACATTTTAGTATAATTAACGACATATATTTTGGTTTACTTACACATAGCATGTTTTGTAATATTAATAAACTACTAAATCATTGTTTATGCATTTTAAATGATCCTTATATTAGTATTCATCAACTAATCATCAACGGTGCAAAAACAACATCAGTATGAAGATCCAGAACAGAAGTACCACGTTCGAGAACGTTCCGTACAAGGTTCAGAACAGGAGAATGAATGTTCTCTAAGTGTTAAAAAATTTTGCGGTTTGGGGTTAGGTTTTGGGGTTCAGGGTTAGGGTTAGGGTTCAAACATCATTTATTATGTTCTGAACGTGAAAAAGTACCTTTTATTTTTTAGCAACCGCGTTTCATTTTAAACGAACTACCTAATTGATTATTATGTTTGGCACGTCCAGAAGAACGTTCTAATATCTCAAAAAATAAATGTACCCCCGCCCCGGGCTCTATTTTATACAGAAAAGGGACGCGCGTGGAATTCGGAACAAAAAAAATGGTGGGGCCTTAATGGTAATTATGACAATTAAAAAGTGCGGCTGATCAGTCTTATCAATTCAATTATTTCAAACATCGAACACCCGCGCCTTTCTTCTCTTACACACTTCTCAAGTCTTCTTCTCGAGTCTTCTATTTCGTCGCCGGCCATCTACATAATGTTCTCCGGTAACATCTAAAGGTAAATTTGGTACTATATTGATGTTTTCAAGTGAATCGGGGTTTATTTTTTTGCTAGTTGGCTATTTCGATAAAGCTAGGGTTTTTACGCCTTTTTACTGTACTGGAAGAAAGTTCTTGTGAAAATCTTTGTTTTTGTTGATTTTTTCGTCAAATAGTGTTGTGTTGTTGTACAAATAGTGAGGCTTTTGTTTGTTTGTGTTAATAACGATTTTAAGGCCAAACTCCGTCTGCTATGTCAAACATCTTCATACAGTGCTCTGAACTTTTGTTAGGATGTTTCAACTTGCTGATTCATTTTATATGGGTGTTGTTAAAATATATGCTAGCATGTTTACGTTAATAACGATGTCAAACATCTTCATACAATGCTTGGAACGTGTGTTAGAATGTTTCAAGTTGCTGATGAAGTTTAGGCGTTCACTTATGTAGTGGAAGTATTATCAACTTAACACATAATCTAATAACTTTCATTCATACTTAAGGAAACAAAATACATATAGAAAAGTACTTGACATAATGCAAAAGTACTAGTACTATATATAATGCTTAAATAAAAGTTCTAGTTGTTATCATCATTGGGAGAATTTGGAGGAGTCGCAAACTGCTCCGGATTCATCCCTTGGTGGATAAGGAGTCCCAGAAGCATTCTTTCAATACGCTCCAAGCGCTGAACTAACACTTGCCTTATGCTCCATGCATCAGCAAATAAGCGGTCCGCAGCATGGTTGATTGCAGTAATGTCAGTTTGAATACCGGAAATATCCCAGGCGATGTTTCCATAATATTCGTTATGGTCAGGTTCGGCTGGGGCATAGTTGCCATTAGCGACAACTTCGTTTTGGATATTTTCCATTTGTGTTTGTTGTCTATGAAGAAATTTTGATAATTCAAGTAGGAGGATAATTGTGTGTACGGAGGAACAAGGAAATGTATGTATTTATAGATGAATTTAACATAAAAAACATCAAAAGGCGTGATGTGAACATTGAAAAGACGTTCACTACTCTCTAGGTGATGTATCTGGATTAATTAATGGCTTTTTTCGTATGCCCGCTTAGAGGGATGCTTTCACACCTTTTAATTGCACAAGGCAACCCTTCGCTTGAATCAACATGACTATTGCATTACACTGAACATCCCGTTTGCAGTATTAAAACATCTGTATGATGATCAGTTTGAATTATGTACTACAATGTAAAATAATAGGAATTTGGAACGCCATTGATAAATGCTCGAAACATTAAGTTAAACGTTCAAATATAAAAATATATAAAATTGTCAAGATTAAAAATCAAAAAGCAACACTTTGAGTTTGGGAGGATTGTCCACTATCCACTCGTTTCGGGCAAGTAGTTCTTTTGTGGCCTGACCTTTTGCAGATGCTACATTTATTTCTCCTACTTGAAAATACTTCACCAACTGATGGTATCCGCTTTTTCCTTCGTCTGCCCTTACCCACGTCGATGAAATGAGGCAATATTCGTCTCTCAAGCAGCTCAGGAGGAACATTCCAAAATTCTTCCGGTGGAACAGCATTGATCGGTTCTGCATAGGCAAGCATATATGACTCTAACTTGTAATATGCAGAAGTGAAGTCATAGACGCACGCTCCATAGTCTTCTGGACGCAACATTCTGATAACTGCCATAGCATGTTTACAGGGTATTAAGTCTATTTGATACTCTCTGCACGTACAAGTTCTGTTGAGTAAATCGACTTCTGCTCCCTGGCCTGGACTGATGATGGTGAAACCATACGTACCTTTTCGACTAATTGCGAGCTTACCCCCTTCCTCCAGGTTGAATCTTATTTTTCCTTCAATTGAAGGGAAACATATTGTTGAAACCTCGAGGAACTCCGTAGCTCTCACATGGAATTTTTCGCCAAATGTACGATTGATGTGATTTAATAGGGCAACAATAGGATATTCTCTTTCATCCCTCAGCATTGCATTTGTGGACTCAGCAATGTTCGAGGTCATCACTGCAAATCTGAAATTGTAACAAACAAATAAAGACATTAATGCTAAATACGTCTAATGCAAGTGCGAACATTAAGCATGCGATCAGAACATCAATAATTACGTCATACACATCATTGGTACTATTTTGAACGTCAATTGGAATGTTCTCGGTTTAATTGCCATGTAAACATAGAACATTCCAACGGAACGTTCAGAACATTTGGTAAGAATGTTCATACTCGTGTACCTGTGCCCAGGGAAAAAGCATCTGCTCCATTTATGGAACCCCACGTCATCTTGAAGATATCTGGCAACCTTTGGATCGTTGTCTTCGATTTGCTTAAAGTGCGTTCTGAAATCCTCCACACGATATGCATCTGCTGCCAAGTAATGGGACCCCAGGTGGTCTCCAAATTGAAATTTTGTACGGATATTTTCAGCAAGGTGCCTCGTGCAAACTCCGTAGTGAGCTTGGGGAAACCACTTGGCAACTGATTTTGCTATGCTTTTATGCCTGTCTGAAATGACGCTCAACTCATCATTGTATTGGGCTATGTCAACAAATTATTCGAAAAAAAATAATAAGAAGCATCACATTCTTTGTCCACAACGCAGAATGCAACAGGGAATATGTGCTTCTCTGCATCCTGGGCAACGGCAGACAACAACACACCGCCGTACTTGCCTGACAAATGAGTCCCATCAATAGCAAGGACTTTTATATACAGAAAACCCCTAATCCAAGATCCGTAAGATATAAAAAAATACTTAAACTTCCCACAACTATCAAGCTTCAAAGCTGTCTTGCTTCCAATATTTTGGGACCTTACCATATAAATGTATACCTCTAAAATTTCATAACTGTGTTCATGTGTCTCTTGCTATTGCCTTTGCAATCTCACATCCCTTCAAACAATAACTAATGTTGCATCCCAATTCTCTGTTAAATACAACTCTGATGTCTTTTGTTGTTATTCCTTTCCCCTCAATGTACCTATCTTTCATGTATTCACCAACAACATCAGCTGTGGCATGTGTATGGTGGCTTTGCAGGTGCTTCACACCGCACGTGTGCTCGCCATTGTAGATTGTAATATAAAATGTATCACTACTATGATACCTCGATGCTCGAAGCCACCACTTGCAATTTGCATCAACACATCTAGCGTAAAACAACTTTTTTGTATTCTTCACAGCTTTGAAAGAAAAATGCTTCCTCACTGCAGAAACCCTCGACTTCACCACTAATTCTCGCTTGTTCTTGAAAGTCATACCCTTTACAAAACCTGTGCCGTCTTTTCCAAAAAAAATCGTTGCGGCTGCTCTGTGATGGTGCTATTTCTGAAGGATTACCAACTACTTCTCCACCTTCTTCACCTTCTTCGTCTGCCTCTCCACCTTGTTTTAATTCATCTTCATCCATCTCAACATGCATATCTTGTTCATTTGAACTTGAAATTCCTTCGGGCCTTGGAATCACACTAACCCTTAGTGTTGGCCTAGCCCCAGCTGGGTCTACATCAGCCATATAAAGCTGAACATCATCATCAGTCCTAATTTTAGATGGAGCAGTCTTTTGCTTTGCGGCAACACTCAGCATATATGAAATGCAAAGATCCCTAGGATCATCACTTACCCCCAACTGCGTATGATTTTGTTGACAAGTTCATCATATGTAACATTCCTACTCACAAGGATATGTCTTGTCTCTTTCACCTTAGGAATCCAAGCATAGCATTTCGAACGCTCAACCCATTCACCGAGAAAATAAACTCCTAGTAGTATGTTGTCCCACATTTACTTTAACGAAATCTGCAATGTAGGATAAACATTCATCAAATGTGGTCCAGGTAGCAAAGGATACTGGAACATCGAAAAACAGATCCGAACATGCCCAAGGATGTTTAAGATTACAAGAATACCGATGTGAAACATCGATACATCAGTTCCGACCATCTACAAAAATGTTCCAACATTATGAATAGCATTTACTGAACATGCTGTAAGATTATTCGGGCAACCAAAATTATGTTCCGTAACTCTGACTAGCACAATAGGAACATCAAAAAGATTATCCTGAGCATCTAATACAATATTCCATAATTGTGACTACGTTGTACGAGTATTTGTAGAACAATCTTTATAATGTTGCGATCGTCATGGTAAGATGTTTCAAAACAGCAACATACTGTTTAAAAGGGTTTTTACAAAAATTAGAATAGTAGAGATTAGCAAGACGGAGATTTACACTTACAGGAGATATGAGACTTGTCAAGCTTTGCAGTTTGAAGTAATGCCCAACGTTATTCAAACAATTTCAACGACAAGCTTTCTAATTTCAAGTAATGGCCAACAGGTAAACATTATTCAAAGCATTTCAACGTCAAGCAAACCAATTAAAAGTAATGCCAACCAGAAATTGTTATTCAAAGAATTGCAGCGTATTTTCCCCAAATTATTTTTTCAATTAGAGTCAATAATACCTAATTAATCGAAAAGGATTTAGATCTGACAATATTTTCCGTTTGGGAGAGTTGGAATGCAAGAATAATAGCGAAAACGAATGGAGATTGAACAAAGAAAATGTGCAACAGCTATGGTGTTTTCAGGTCGCGAGGGAGAAGAGAAGAGAGGATAGAGAGAGAGAGAGAGAGAGAGAGAGAGAGAGAGAGAGAGAGAGAAAGGATGGAATAAACGGAGGGAAAAATATTTCCCTAGTTTGGCAAATTTTATTTTTTATATATGTGAGGACCAAAGTGTAAGAAATGAAACTTTGGGGTGAAGGGGAGTGGAGGAAAGTTATGTTTAAGAGCATTAATTAGATGTGTCCCTTCTACTACATTAATTAAGACTTTGTCCTTTTTACATATTTTCACTCTTGAATGTCCCTTTTGACCAAATGTCCCTAGTTTCCTCTATTTAACCTAATTGGACTATAATCTTTGTTATTCTTTCCATTTTCAGAGTCATAAAAATCATTGTGGTTGTTACATGCATATGGTAGAATTTAAAAAGGGTAGGTCTTCCATTTTTTAAGAGAGGTGTGTTCCTTTTTAACCCAATGAAGAAGATGATGATGTGCAGATGGCCCAAAAAAAAAAATGACTATGATGACATGGAGTAATTCATCTGACGTGGAAATATTATGTTGTCCACGTCAGGCAAGTGAGAATCACCCAAAGCTGGAGGTGTTTGAAACATATATTTTGGTTGAGTTGAGGTGTCTAAATGAAAATTAATAAAGTTTAGGGGCCGGGAATAAAAACTTGTGCAACTACGAGTGTCAATTTGCCTATTCTGCCTAAATATATTGGACCTCCAAATAGTACTAATTACTAAATACAGTAGGAAACAAAGAAAGTGCAAATCAGCTTTGCTTTGAGGACTACATCTAGCAAATTACGGCGGGCAAACTGAAAAAGAGAGCCAACAAACTCCCTAAGCTATCATTTTTTTCTCATACTTAAACTATGGGTTGGTTATGTTATTCCTGAACTATCAATTTTCATATTTAAAATCCCGTGTAGCTCAAGTGACATGGAGAGTGACTTCACTCTTTTTATTGTGTGTGAGAAAATAAAGTAGACCAATAAAAAGCATCCATATAACATTTCTCTTCAATTTTTAAAATTTAAATTTCCTTTTACTTATTTATTATTATTTTTGTCTTTTTTCTTTCTTCTTTTATAATTAATTATTTTCTTCTTCATAACTCTTACTCTTTTTTTTTTTTTTTGGCCAATAACAATAAACTAGTTGAGACCCATTAACCTTAAAATAATAATAATAGTACAAAAAATGATTTAATCAAATATGATAAATTTTGTTGCAATTTACAACCAAATTTTATCAATAATGGTCATTTTAATTAACAAAACATAACTCATAACATGCATTGTATTATTTTAATATTTTAATACGCAAGTTCTCAACTGAGTTTATTATGGTTGAGTAAATTCAGTTTTGTATAATAATTAAGTTTACTATTGTTGGTTAATATTTATTATTTTAGAAATATGGGTTTTCAACTAAGATATAGATTTTTTATTTTGACGGAAAATTAAAAGAAAAATTTAATAAATTTTAAAAAAGAAAAACATCAAATAAGAAATAAGAACAACTACTTTAAAAAATTAATTGTATGGACGCTCTACAAAGAGAGTAAAGTCACCCTCCATGCCACTTGGCACTGCAGATGAGTTTTGAATATGAAAATTGATAATTCAGGGGGTAACGTCACCAATTCATAGTTTAAGTATGAAACTAACAAAAAAGTGATAGTTCAGGTGAGTTTTTGACTATTATCAGGGGGTAACGTGACCAATATGTGTGTGTGTGTGTGTGGGGGGGGGGGGGTTCATTGCTGAGTGATACAACAACAACAACATATTCAGTATAATCTCACCAGTAGAGTTTGGGGATGGTGTGATGTACGCAGACCTACTCCCATCAAGGTGGAGAGCCTGTTTCCGATATACCCTCGGCTAAAGAAAAATATTTTAGAAAACATGTCAAATTTATAAAAATATGTTGGAATAATGAAAATAATGACAGTAAATTTAAAGAGACAGAGAAGAAACAGTTATTGCCAATAGATAAAATGACGAAAACTAAAATATGAGCAGTATACCAAGGGAAAAACACTACTACATATAAGATAAGAAACGCTCAACTACTCTCTAGACTTCTACCTTAATCCTCGACCTCCATGTTTTCCTATTTAGGGTCATGTCCTTGGTGATCTGGAGGTAAGCCATGTCCTGTCTAATCACCTGATCAGCCCAACTCTTCTTTGGTCTATCCCTACCTCTCCGTAGACCCAGCATAGCCAACCCCTTGCACCTCCTCACCGGAACATCTGCGTTCCTCCTTCTCACATGTCTGAACCATCGAAGTCTCGCTTCTCACATCTTATCCACCATTGAGGCAACTCCGACCTTGTCTCGGCTAACCTCATTCCTAATCATATACATCCTAGTATATACTCACATATCCATCTAAGCATTCTCATCTCTACCACAATCATTTTCTGAATATGAGAGTTCTTCACCGGCCAACACTCCGCCCCATACAACATCGCTGGTCTAACGACTATCTGTACAATTTTTCTTTGAGTGTAGGTGGCACTCTCTTATCGTATAGGACTCCGGATGCAAGCCTCCACTTCAGCCAAGCTACTCCACTACGATGTGTGACATCATCGTCAATTTCTCCATTACCATGGAGAATTGAGCTAAGATATTTGAAGCTTCTTTTCGTTGCTGAGTGATATTACATTCAAATCTTTCTATAACAGTATTTTATGATAATATAAAAGTTCTTTTCGGAACGATTCATTATGTTGTATATTATATGTTCTTTATATATAACAGCATTTTACAATAATATTCGAAAATGTCCAAACAACACTATTCTAGAAAAAATTGAGTATACCATCTATAATATTTGTGGGCTTGTTGAAAGTTTTATTCTCTAAAGAGATATAAGAAAAAATACTCTATAAGTTTTCTTCCACTAATCAGGAAATTCGAGCATGAAGTCAGACGACCCATGTCATACGGTGTTCTTTGTGAGTAACGTGTTATATATATATATATATATATATATAAATAATTGTTAATTGTTCAATTAGCTCATTATTAATACGCTGAATTATTTTGTATCAGGGGTTAATCTTTAAACTATTTCCGTGTGGCATTCTCTACAATAGTACTCCCTCGAGTCCCTCCGGGCAGTCCACAATATAAAATATTATAATTTGGTCTATTATTCTTGATCCATAATATTTGATTTTAAAAAAAATTATGAAGATTTTTTTCAATATCACACTTGCTAATAAATGACTTAAAACAAAACTCTAGATAATAATAGCTTGGATAAGAGCTAATTTTATCAATTATATTGTTAATTAATGTTAAAAAGAAAATTTTCTTAATGTATGTGAAAACACCCAAAACTTCCTATAAAGTGGACCGGGGGAGCATATTAGTATCTGCTCTAGGAGCTTTTACTTTGTACATTAGTGTTAGGTAATTCTGCTAATTAAAATTTCAAATTATATGTAGAACCATAAGGAAAAAGTTTAATTAACTGTGGATGGATTGATGTTTTAATTACACATCAACCATATATAATTTATTTCTCTTTTCTACTCGAATTTCTGCCATGTCGATCGATCTTCTTTTGTTACATTTACACTAAGAACAAATAGACAGCATCACAGCACTAACTAATCCAAACTGCATGAACAAAGAATTATTCTTGATGGCATACAGGTCTTGCGAGAGGTCCAGCATGCATGTGCAAGACCAATATAATGTTCAAATAATAGAAGAGATTAATCTAAGTACCATGTGAAAATAAATAAAGGACGAATATTTTTTCTTTGGAGAAGAAGATAATAGACAACTAATGAAATCCACAAAACTACAAGCTTATAACCCAATAATAGTTCTATCCCAACTTGTATTTGCCAGCATGTATAGATAATCTCCATATTCGTACTGAATATGCCCACATGGGCCTCTTTCAATTTTCTTCATTAGTTTCAGAAAATTGAATTAAACTAGGAAAAGATAATTAGAACTTCTGCCTATAAATACTCTCTCATTTCATCCTTTTCAACACCAAGCAAACATCACTTTCACTGATTAGCCACATTCAATTAATTGTTGAGAGTGCTAATATCTATAGCTCTTGAAATGGCTAAGTTTGCTTTATCCACCATTGCTCTTGTTCTCACTTTGAACATTCTCTTTTTCACTATGGTTAGTTCAACTAATGTCCCATGCTCACCACCCCCACCAAAGGGTCATCCTAAGCCCCACCCTAAGCCTACCCCTACACCCTCTACCCCATCATCAAGAGGTAAGTGTCCAAAGAACACACTTAAGCTAAAAGTGTGTGCTAACTTGTTGGATGACTTAGTGCACCTTGTTATTGGATCAAGTCCAGCCAAGACTAAATGTTGCTCTCTAATTCAAGGACTTGCTGACCTTGATGCTGCTGTTTGCCTTTGCACTGCTATTAAGGCTAATGTATTGGGAATTAACCTCAATGTTCCAGTTTCCCTCAGCTTGCTCCTCAACAACTGTGGAAAGTATCCACCAAAGAACTTCCAGTGCGCATAAGCCACTTGTTTTTATTTTTCTAAGCTCCATTGTTTGGAATATTCTTCGGCTTTAATTATTCTTTTTAGCACGTTTGGCATTTTGTAATGCTTATGATTTTAAATTTTATTCTAATTGGTTAGAAAGAAGGCTCCTTGCCTTCTTCTCGTTGTATCCAAATTCTTTCAGTAATAATAAAATGGCATCTTTTTTGAGGTGTTATATTTAAAATAATAATGTTTTTTAAGGTTATTATAAGAATATAAATATTAAGTGATAATCTGATAAAAATAATAATTTAAAGGACAAAATCTTACATGTTGCTTGATCTTCTGAAATAAGCTTACATGTATACTTTTTCTGTCGTGTTGGTGGAAAGTTAAAAATGGTTTAGAGTAAGCAAACACTATTTCTTGAACTTACATATACTCTTGCAAGGTTACATGTTTTTGGAAGTTTTTTAATAGAAAACCGTTTCACCTCTTTTCATAATTGACAAGTTTTATTTGCAAATAACATAGGAGCAAGTGCACAAAAAAGAAATAGTGAGCTATTTATTGATACTTATGCAAACTTCATAAGTACAAAAAGAGAAACTCCAAGTATCTTTATTTTTTCCAAATATAAAATATAACACGTTTGAGTATTTTAATTTCAATTTCATTTTCTCAATCAAAAATAATATCGTTCATGAAGTTGTTGAATTCTCAAATGACTTAAGTGCAAGCAAAGTGCACGAATAACCATTTTTATCAGTGGTCTTGGGTTTGAGGCCGCTTCTTTTAGTGCTTTTATATGAGATGCCACTTTTTGAAATTTTAATTCTTGTTGGCTGAAGTTCAATACTTGTGTGCTCAAGTTCAATCTCTGTGGGTTGAACTTCATGCATAAGGTATAAAGTTTAATTTCAACCCGCAAGGGTTGAACTTTTAAGTATAGATGTGTAAACTTCAACCCTTGTGTGCTTATGAGCTGAACTTCAACCCTTGTGGTATGAAGTTCAGCTCATAAGGATTGAAGTTTTAAAAAGTGGCATCTCATGCAAAATTAATAAAAAAAAGTGACCTCAAAGAAAAAACCAGCAGCAAAGCTGGCCTCCAAGCGAAATTTAGTTCATCACTAGTAAGTCCAAGTCGAATATTAGGAGGCTCGACGATAAGTAATAGATGAATTTCATTAAATGACTTTCATGCCATTGAATCAGCTAGGTGCCTCATGGTTCAATCATCAGCTCGTATATCCTTATCCCTTTGTCATTAGAGAAGATGTCTTCGTAGACGGCTCATTTGCAAAAATATGACACGAGAAGCAATGATTTGCCTTTTTGTCCGCACTAACAGATGGTTTGCAAAAATGCCCCCATTAAGATTTAATGAAAAAAATCCTGAGCCAAGACTTGCCGTTATATTTTTCCGTTTTTCAACACTTATCCCTTCAAGTATTGGCAATAGGCAATACTTGCCGCACTTGGCCGTAAGTCTTGGCACAAAGAAAAGACTTGCCATTGACCCCTGCTCGATTTCCCAACATTTGAACGGCAAGTATTGGCAATAGGCAACACTTGCCGCACTTCGTCGTAAGTCTGTCCCTTCCAGTTTTCCCTGCATTCTCGCCATATAACTTGAATTATTGGCAAAATAACACTTGCCCTTGAAGTATAGCCAATTGCCAAGACTTACAAAATTTTTGTCTTGAAGTCTTGGCTTCGGACTAAATAAGGGCATTTTGCTAAAACATTCCTTAGTGGGTAATTTTGTAAAACCACTCCTTATAGAGAGTATGCGATGAAATTTTTTGTTCGTAGACATGAACAACCTCTAAAACCTATATTTTAATGGAAAATAACGTAAAGTTTTTTATGCTATCTTTTTACAATATTTTCTTATTTCCTTGTTATGTTTATCCATTTTCCATTTTCCATCAGGACGCACCACAAATTTCCATGAATCAAGCACTTCATCCTCCATCCAATCCAATGTAACATGCAATCATTTTACAAGCATTAAATATTTAAGGTAGAAAGTCCAAGATCCCCAATTAACTTCCTTGTCTCATAATATGAACTAGACAAATCAGCTCCATCTAGAAACAATTCATCTTTTAATATTTTTAATAACATTGTAAATGACTTATTACTCCATCGGCTAATAATTTATGTGCAACAGTTTAATGTGAAAAGCTTTGAACTTTTAGAATTCTACTATAACATTCTGATATAGTAGTGTCTCAAAAGTCCTCAATAGGTTGGTAAATTTTTTATGCTATCTTTTTACAATATTTTCTTATTTCCTTGTTATGTTTATCCATTTTCCATTTTCCATCAGGACGCACCACAAATTTGCATGAATCAAGCACTTCATCCTCCATCCAATCCAATGTAACATGCAATCATTTTACAAGCATTAAATATTTAAGGTAGAAAGTCCAAGATCCCCAATTAACTTCCTTGTCTCATAATATGAACTAGACAAATCAGCTCCATCTAGAAACAATTCATCTTTTAATATTTTTAATAACATTGTAAATGACTTATTACTCCATCGGCTAATAATTTATGTGCAACAGTTTAATGTGAAAAGCTTTGAACTTTTAGAATTCTACTATAACATTCTGATATAGTAGTGTCTCAAAAGTCCTCAATAGGTTGGTAAATTTTTTTTTGCTTCAACATTCAGCCCCTCTTCAAGTAACTCTGTTCTAACATTTTGTTCTTTTTCAAGTAAATCGTCACAATTAATGTCTATAATTCCCCCTCATCAAAATTAAAACTAGGATACAGATTACTTAACATTGCTTATAATTCATTCTCGCACTCTTTTGCTTCGTTTTCATCTTCATCCTCACTTTTTGATTGTAGCTCACTAAAGCTTTCGATCTTGTGGTGATATCAAGAGGTATAATTTTTATGGGTGCTGATTTGCTCAATGGTTATTTGCTCCATTGAATATCAATACATGTATGGATTATTGCCACATGAATTGTTGCTCTTGAAAGGTTGAAATCGCATTATTTATTTTTGGTTAAAATCCTATTGATGGTAAGTTGATAACATTCAAAAAAAAAAAAAAGAGAATTAAATAAATACAGAAGAGAGAAGAAACATGGAAACATTATCTTTAAAAAAAAAAACATTACTTATTATGACAAAATGGAAATGTTATCCTTAAATTTAAAACAAATTTTTCTACTATTATCCAAAGCCAAATCGGTTTAGTGACAGTGAGAGAGTTATTCCCCTCATTTAATTGTCAAAACCAAGTAGAGTGTAGCGGCCATGAATATTAGACCTAATACAAACTCTGCATTATAATGCACTAATATTAAGCAAAACATAATGTAATAAATTTAAGAAAAATAAAGAATCGTCAAATCATCTGATGACTGTACGATTAATTTCCTTTAGTATGCTCAAAGAAGCCATATTACATAACATTATCGTAGGAACATTTATTTTGATTTTAAAGATAAAGTTTTCATGTTCCTTTCTCTTTTCTGTCTATGTAATTAATCCTCACTTTTTTTTATAATTGTAGTGTTATCAACTTACCATCAATAGGGTTTTAACCAAAAATAGATAATGTGATTTCAACCTTTCAAGAACAACAATCCACATGGCAATGATCCAATTTTATATTAATATTCAATGGAGCAAATAACAATAGAGCAAATCCAAACCAATTTTTATATACTTCCAATTATGCATCCACTTTCTGACGTATTCCTATATTTAAGTTAAAATATTTGACACATGTACATCATATTTTATCTATTTCTCTTATTTTTTTAAAAGCATAATTCAATAGGCTTTATCGAGTCGATTAACAGGTTGCATTTACTGTTTATTAGGTGCAATAACCTCAAAAAGTACATTAGAAGTAAATTACATGAAAAAGGTATAGGATAGCAACACCTTGTCTTTCTTTCTTGTAATTTTTTATGGAAAATTTACACCACATGACTATCCTAATAGCTAAATTACAAAAAATACCGATATTTTTAACATATTACAAAACATAACGATATTTTTAAATGTATTACAATTCATACAATTTTTTCATTTCCCCCTTTCTCCTACCACAAAACCCTAATTTCTCTCTCTTTTCTTTCCCCTCCTCCACCCACCACCCACCCACCCGCCGTCTTCCTCCATCTCCGGCGACTAGCCACTGTATTTCTCCGGCCAAGCATCTCGTTTTTTGGGTGTTGATGCTACTGTTTCATTCAATTTCGGGAGCTGTGCTCCGGCGGCGCTGCTGCTACTGCTTTGGACGGCGCCGCTGCTCCCAGATCTATTGTTGGTGGTGTTCGTCGGCGGCGCCGTCTGCTGCCTCCGATCTGATTCTCTCCTTCTTTTTTTTTTTTTTTGTTTTGGAAGTGTATTAATGTGTATATACGTATATACATTTTTGTATTAATGTGTATGTATATTTTTTGTGCCTAAATACACTTTAAAACCTTTTCGAATGGCTATTGAATTTTTTGTATTGTTATTGTATATTTCTGTATTTTTGTATTTTCAATTGTATGGTTGGAATATTTTTGGTTGTGTATGTGTATGTTTTTGTATCTACTCATATTTAAGTGTATGTGTGTTTTAAGTGTATGTGAATAAGTGTTTTGCATATCCAAAAATTTATTTTGTATGTCTTTGAATGTTGCGGGTATAATAAGTATATTTTTGTGTATAATAAGTATGAATGTGTATTTTTTGTATGTTTTATGCTCGTTTATATTGTTTCCAGGTTTTTTTTTTTTAAAAAAAAAAAAAAAAAAAAAAAACCATTTCCGGTCACCTGCCGCCAGCGGCCGGCGACTGGCTGCCGGAGGAAAAACTGAAACTGGGAGCAGTGGGTGTGGGAGGGTTAAAAACCTTCATTTGTATGGTTTTAATGGAGATTGTATATGATTTGTAAAAAAAGTATTGGTATGTTTTGTAAAATGGTATAGTATTGGTATTTTTTGTAAATTTGGTATTAGGGTGGTATATTTGTGTAATTCTCCCATTTTTTATTATGTTATTTGCCCTAAAAAATATCATCTTACTTGTATTTAATAAAGTTGAAAGTATTTAAATTAAA
This sequence comes from Petunia secreta, assembly GCA_029990175.1. Lineage (NCBI taxonomy): Eukaryota > Viridiplantae > Streptophyta > Magnoliopsida > Solanales > Solanaceae > Petunia > Petunia secreta. Next base: position 5,653,180 of record JARKIP010000054.1, read on the forward strand.
CTAAGCTTTAATTAAAAAACAAAAAAATAATTATTAATTAAGGGTGATAATTATCTATAACGTAAGAGATCTAACCCATAGTAATAAGAGATTATGTTCCTGTTCTTAAAAGATAGAATTCAATTTTGTACATATAAAGATGAATGTTGCCCCAGTCACATGTTATCTTGCACCGTTGACATATTATTTTATTCCATAAAAAGAATTATAACGTATTCGTTGACACAATGAAACATACGGAAAAAATAATCAAATTACACATTGATATATACAAATATCGGTCACTTGCAAAAAAAAAAAAAAGTTAATTGATACCAACTTTTTATGTTTTAACATAAAAACCTCATGCATTTTGTATTTTCATTATCTTATGTATTAACTTAAATATCTGATACGATTTGTACTAAAATCATTTAAGTTTAATTTACAAATTCATTCATTTTTTACTATGACATCTTACGTTTTAATACACAAAAATCTCCCATGTTTTATACTAAAATCTCTTAAGTTCTAATACACATATTATCTCCCGCTTTAACCACTAAATCTTTTTTCTATTCTCTTACTTCTCAATTTCATCCAGATATTAATACAAAACAAAATTTGAATGAATATATTAGTCAGAAATATGTGTACGCAAACTAACATGATTCTTGTAATGTAAAATTCAAATAATATCGACTTGACAATATTCTTATTTAATTTTTAAAACTATCACTCGTGGTTAACATTAAGAACATTTAATTTTTTAAGAGCTAATATATACCCTAACGATGATGGAAGCCCGGAAATTGGCATTGATGGAACAAATTGTGAAGCTAAAGAAATTATTTCCACAAGTAAAATTGTCATCTTCTTTTTTTTTTTTTTTTGTGTCTTTTATCGTTTTAGGTTTTCTATCATTTCAATATGGATTTCAACATATTTATAACAATCCAATAATTTCAAAATGAGTCCTTCCATTTTGCGACACAAGTCCCTATTATTTTTGCAATTTCTACAAGTTTATAACTCAAATACTGAATGAATATCTGTTGGAACATTGATTATGGACACCCATGTGGGTCAACCCGTATTCAAGTATATATATATATAATTGTTATATATACTAATAGAAAATAAAGAAGAGACATGTCTATTGGGAAAGAATCTGAAGAGGTGTCTTACTCCAAGTATAAAAGGGAAGTCCCAAAATATTAGGGTGGATCTTTTTTCTGCGTTTCTTTTGTGTGAGTAAACAGAAGAAACAACACTTCTCCTCTTCTTTCCAACACCTAAATTAAGAACTCTCTTCTTCTATCATGGTGAAGAACTCCTTAGGGATTTCTGATGAAGATCAACAATCTTCTCCCATTTGGAACATCTTCTGTAACCAGGTACGACTTAGACTGTGGCTAAATCTTTACGATTCGTGTGTTAATTACATGTGATTGTATTGTTGACTAGTGAAATAAATACGGTTAGACCCTGGGAGAATTGTATGTTTTTGGATTATGTGTAATCCACCATTGGTATCAGAGCCCGCATAATTTGTTTCCTAGTCATAATTGTTCGTCCATGACATATGTATGAAGTCCATGAACTGCTTGTAGTTTTTTCCTAATTTGCGGTTTTCGTGTGAAAGCCTACTTTGAGAACAAACGGTTGGTTGCTGTTCAATTTTGTTTCTGTTTGTATTGCGGAAATTTATTTCCATGCCTTTGGTCTACGTGGACATGTCCCCATTAGAGTTTAGGCCAAAGAGCTTACTAGGAACATTGGTGTTTGGGCTCTAATAATATCCTGGAACCAATGTTATATGATTGTCAAATTGCATGAAAGATTCCTTCGAATTGTTGTGGGTGGTGTTTCCTCTGTCATTAAAATTTTTCATTGTTGTTGGCATGACTACATCCTCTACAAAATAGTCACTTTTTGATTGGTTTGGTGTATGTGGGAAAGTTTTAATTCATGATTCTCGCAAGGGAAGAAAAGAATTTTCAGCAATAAGAGTTAATTTTTACAGAGAAGATCTTTGGATCCTTTCCAGACATTCCTTCATTTTTTTATATACATAAGATGAAGAGAATGTAACTCTTGGGTTCATTTGCGAAAAGAGTACCACAAAGGCAGAATATGGGATTAGGTCCTTCTGTCTGGTAGGTCAATGCATGAAATTCCCTTGGTGAAAAAAATTTTGTGAGCACTGAAAAAATCCCCAACCCCACGTGGCTTTAATGACTTCTTCCTGACCATTCTTCTACAAATTTTGGGTAACACTTGTTAGTTTCTCCATATTTTACCCAAGCAGACAACCATAGTCATATAAGACATGTCTTATACTTTAAATAGTCATATGGTAATAACTTCCTTCATAGTTTCTAACTATGGAGAATATATGTTTTTCTATTGAATAATGTGACCTCTTTCTGAGTGGAAGAGTTTTTTTTTTTTTTTTTTTTTTGGTGTTGAAGTTCCAAAATTGAAATACTTTGTGTATTTTTTGATGGCCTAATTTTTTTATTAAAAGAGAGATGCTAAAATTAAAGGTCATAAGAAGTTGTGCTACAAAATTATACCATTGAAGTAAAGTTTGTAATGTATAAGGCATATGAACTAGAATGATAGGGGTATGTCTATATTCAGAAGGAGAAAGTCGAAGTTTCAATGAATAACTTCTAAAAGTGCATTGTGGCAAAAGTATATGAAATTTGAACAACTCTGTGTTGTGTGTTTTTCGCTCATTAGACGAGCATCAACCAAATCGGCATTGGTCTTTTAGTTTGCATGCCAAGCAATTCCACCATTTTTTTATATGTACAGGTGTGCGCATATAACATAGAGATGTACACATGTGTGTGTATATTTGTGGTGTATGAAATTTTCTGCTCGTTACTAAATATTATGTTAAGGTAAATTAAACTTGCAGTGTAGTTGTCTATGTGGCATAATATATTCACATAAGTATGTGTACTTTTATGAAATTAAATCTTAATTTGTGCGAAATTATATTCATCAAGTATGTGTACTTGTATGAGTATTAGATTTAATGATTTATGTTATTATAGAATCTACGCTTATTAAGTCTTGAATTAAAGTAATTTAAGACATGTATTCCTTTAATAATTGATTATGTTAAATTTACAGAATATTAGAATTTGGATGATGATTGGGAACATAGTGAACTTTCGATTCCAGATCTAATATGAAATGAATTTTAATATAATCTAACTATTTTAAGGAATAATATGTATATGAATTTTAGGCTCTAAGAAAGTACATAGTTGTCTCAATAAGTTTATACTAGTTTATATCAATATGTCAACTGCTATGAGAATATTGTCCCGAGTTTAACAAAAGTGTTAACGGTGACAATAAAATCCAGTATGTCCTAAAAAGAGCAAGAGGTTTTTGAGACTCTAGATATGTCTAGGACGTCTCCCGAAAGTGACATTACATTCTATTGTAGCTAGCACATTATGACATCTGTGATCCATATTATGAAATTACTTTAAGTCAGTTACTTATATTCCATATAAGTTATGGATAGAAGTAAACCCAAGTTTCTTTGTTGGGTTTGTGCTGATTTTGTACATAAACTTTTTCTCCACATGGAAAACTAGTTCCAAGGGGAAGGACTTGTATCTTTCTGTAAACTATTTCAGTTCAAGGTTTATGTGTTCATATTTGAACGAGATAGCGGCACTATAATTGAATTTGGATCAGATGATGTTGCATATTTCTTAGCTGAAATTTTCTCTAGGTAGGGTGAGATAGGCCTAAGACTTATCTCTTCATGAAACTGTGGACCAAGTTGCTTCCGCTATTGACAGTCAAATGGATTTGAGTAAGAGTCTCTTTTGGTGATAATGGATCTGTTCCGTTTAGCACCAAGATGACTAAAAGAATTCATTTATATTGTTGGTCCCAGTGGGAGTAACTATCAATTGATAAATCAATTTTATCAATCTCAATCTCAACGAATGAGTCGTCTACATAAGCCCCATCGTCGATTTGAGATCAAAGGGGAAGCATATATAGTTAATCCACAAGAGGTATAAGAGCTACATAACGTAATTGAGACTCTTAGATACCCTGCTAAGGATAAATAGCTTAGAACAATGGAACATGAAATGGAGTTTGTGAAACCAAACTAAGAGTTGGAACGGGTTGATCTACTTATGAGTCATAGCACCATTGGGAACAAATGGATTCTCAAAATTCGCAAAAAGGACTTAATGTAGTATCAAAAAATATGGGTGAATTCTTGAAGTTCAGATTTCAAGAGATTGTTATATTAAGAAATTTTCTTGAGCGAATTAATATGCAATAGTGCAAACTCATTGATACTCCTATTTCTAGAGATGAAGTTTCAAGTGGGAGGATGTATCCTCGTAAACTTATAGAAATATGATTTGCCTCGTGATGCCTGATAGCTGTTATTTCAATTAACAGATATCAACCTGACTTTGAGAAGGAATACTGGAAAGCAGTTAAAAGGATACATGGGTATCTCCATATATCTCAAAGGAACAATTAATTATTCCTTGTATTGTCAAGGAAAGGATCTTCAATTCAAAGGCTATACGTATAATGATTGAAAAGAAGATTTAGATGCGAGGAAATCTAAATCTGACTGTCTTCTTTGATAAACAATAGCGATGTGTTTATTGTTGAATAGCAAGAAATAATCATCAGCCTTATTTACTGAAAGCTGGATTTGAAGAACTTTCAGCAACTGTGCAAGAAGCTATTTGGCTTGAACGTCTTTACGATAAATTTTGGGTGTGTTTGATAGTTCTATTGAATTAGTGACAACCAAGTGTGGTAGTCAAGTCTCAATAGCTTACACAAAAGATCCCAAGTATCGTTGAAAGACAACATATTGATATAACGTATAATTTCCTTAGAGACATAGTTGTACATAAAAAAAAAGTGAACATGAAATACATCTCTATGCATAATATGATAGTAGATCCAATAATGCAACTCATAGCATTTGGTGCTTATGAATGATATGTTAAGGCATTGAGTTTGCGTAGATGTAGATGTATTTATACTTTAACTTTTCCCAAGCATGTTCGCATTGAACTACATTATGTAAAGTTAATGTAGTTGAAGCCTAAATTGTTTGTTGTTGATTCATATACATAGAATGGTTTTATGTTTAGTATATAAATTAGAAGTATGTCAGACAGACAAAATGGTTGGTCTATTCACACAGGCAACCGCCTCTATTTTATAGGTGACTAATAGGGATGAGACAATTATAAACTTATTGTTATCTGAGGTGATAATGATAGAGAGCTTGAAGTTGAAGTTTATAATAAGAATGTCGCATGTTTTTTTGGTTAATCATATTTGATTAATGAGTCTGTCTTAATGCCAGATGTGAGTTCCGAAGGATAAAAAGTATGAGTAGATGTGTGAACTCAAAGTTAGACATATGTTGTCTGAACTATCATCTGCACAGTATTTTTATTTGTGAAAGACATACGCTCCACGGGAAAGGAGTCAATACTGTGGTACATGATTCATACCATGTATGCATAAAGTGACCTATGGGCGATACAAGTTTAAATCTCTTCTTGTTTATCGTGTGAAGCCCTGAAAATTATAAGTAATTTTCTTTCTATTGTACCCTCATGACTTTGACCAATTTCTTGAGATTCAATTTGGTGCTTGCTATCTTAGGGTGTTGCCAAGAGACCATGGATGATTCGGTCTGGCGGGACATTTCTAGAAAAGCAAGTCAAATTGAGATTAAGAGATTTATGAGATGAGGAAGATCATTAATGAGTATTATCACATTAATTGTGTTCATTGGTCGACCCATTATGTTTGTCTTTGAGACAAGAACATAATAACATAATGATGAACTCAAATTAATACAAAGAGATGGTGAGAGATGTGAATGTGATAAATGATCTAGGGTACTGCATACTGCAATCTACTCCAATATTCCGTTATTCGAGATGTTATATATTCCTAACAGATGTATAACAACTAAGCTCTCGAAGTATGCACTGGTCACACGGTGTAGTCGTTATGTATGAAAGTTACAGAATAGAAATGAGAGTTGACCCACCATGTGTGAGTGGGAGATGTTGGAAAATTGATTATGGACACCCATGTGGGTCAACCCGTATTCAAGTATATATATATAATTGTTATATATATATTAATAGAAAATAAAGAAGAGACATGTCTATTGGGAAAAGAATCTGAAGAGGTGTCTTACTCCAAGTATAAAAGGGAAGTCCCAAAATATTAGGGTGGATCTTTTTTCTGCGTTTCTTTTGTGTGAGTAAACAGAAGAAACAACACTTCTCCTCTTCTTTCCAACACCTAAATTAAGAACTCTCTTCTTCTATCATGGTGAAGAACTCCTTGGGGATTTCTGATGAAGATCAACAATCTTCTCTCATTTGGAACATCTTCTGTAACCAGGTACGACTTAGACTGTGGCTAAATCTTTACGATTCGTGTATTAATTACATGTGATTGTATTGTTGACTAGTGAAACAAATACGGTTAGACCTTGGGAGAATTGTATGTTTTTGGATTATGTGTAATCCATCAATATCTTAATCGGGTAGGTCCCATGAAGGTCATACCGTAAAAATGTATTTCTAAATGTCCTTAAAGCAAATGCAGTAATTTGTAAAGGGTTAAATAACTATTTGACCATATAGTTCATATTTAATAGGAAAAACAAATTTGTAATAGTAGTTGGATCTTTTCTCCCGAAGTTATAACTAGTAATGATATTATGTTCGACGACCTATTAACATGACTCACGAGAAACATATTTTTTTGGGATAGTCTGCAGCATGAGTGGATTGAGGTAATGCCATTTTAGCTTCCGTTTTATGCTTTCAAAAATGAAAAGTCCCAAACTTTGCTAATAGTTGTCTTTATTTATATCTTTAAGCTTATTTTAAGTAACAAGTATTGAGTCATTTGTGTCAATACACTCCATTAATTTTAATTATTAAATTTTTTATTAATTTTGAAATATTAGACAAAGTGCTACTTTGAAAAACTTAGAAAGAATATTTACTACATTACTAAAATCATATCCATACGATCTTAACTGGGTTATCTGAATCAACCTTATCTATTTTTTCGTTAAATTTTTTAAAATGAAAATGATTCTTAAAAGATTAATTGTTAGCTTTACATCTTAAAAGAATTAGAAAAGTAAACTCTAGATTAAAATATACATGAATATTATTGAAAATACATGACATTTTCATAAATTTTTGTTTTAAGCCTCTGATTTTATTGAACTACTCTGAAGTTGCAGTTTAATTTTTTTTTTTTTTTTAAAAAAAAAAAAACAGGCAGGTAAATCCATCCTCAGCCTAATGAACTTTTGAGCACTTTAAATGAACAAGCAAGGAGCTAGTGTCACGCACTTAACAAGAACTCATTTGGACCATTGTCTTATCCAAATAAACTTGAACAAGCTTTATAGTCGTAAAAATAAAGTATTTAGGATTGAAACAATTCGGACCTCTCGCGCAACTTTCAAGTTCCTTGTCAAGGAAACTTGGTTGAATCAAGAAAATATTACCAAAGCAGCACAAAACTTCAGTAAAAAAGTCAAGAATTGGAACAAAAATATTTTTGGTGATATTTTTTTTTTTATAAAAAGAGATTAATTAATGCTAGACTTGATGGTATTCAAAAATCCCCAAGATATGCGTCCAGCCAATTTTTAATTGATCTTGAAACAATGCTTCTAGACGAGCTAAGGAAAGTCCAAAAACAAGAAGACTTTTGGAAGCTAAAATCAAGAGTTCAATGGATCAATCAAGGGGATGCGAATACTAAATTTTTTCATATAACTACTGTCACGGCCCTTTTTTAACACACAAAAACTAAAATAAAGCTATGTGTATTTAAAAGGTTATGACGAGTGTTAAAGGTACACAATTATTCAAGAGAAAATCGGAGTCGCCACTTGACAAGTTAAAGGTGTGCCAAGTCACCAAAGTGGTGTACCTGGAACACCCTTGACTCGTCTAATAGTCTGCGTCAGAGATTCGGGTACGGTTCTCAGTTGACTCTCGGGAAGGTATTAGGCACCCTCGGGTCCTGTGCCAAGCACAGTTGCTTTATTGTCGCAATTTTAATTTATTAAATATGGTTGTTATATTAATGCCGTTAATTTGAATTTGTACTTTGATTTAAGAAAATTTTTTTAAAAAAATGTTATTCTTATCCAACCTCACAGAGGACTGGAAGAATTTACAGTTTGATTCAAAATAAAATAAAATGTATTGCGTATTTCCAACTTACAAAGGACTGGTCTATTTTTTTAAGAGAATTTAGTTAACTTCAAAAATAATAATTAATTTAAATCAATTTAGTTTTTCATTTTAACCTAATAAGTAGATCACAAATCATACTTATAATATTGCCTAATTATGCAAGTTTTCTTAGTCCTATTAATTTGCCTAATCGTTACATTTTCAGGTGGATAATTTAACTATGTCAAAGTAGAATGCATTTGACTAGTTTAAGATATACTAGATGAGTGTTTACCCGTGCACAGCACGAGCCCAACAATAATTTTGTTCTATTAGTGCTTGAAGATCAAGGCAAGCTATTCGTGATAAGTTAAGGAAAATTAGCGGCAATCATATAATTATATAATGATAATGATTGCTTGGCAACATATTACATATGTTCATACGGGTGACATGCAAGTGATGTACTAACAATAAAGGTAAGTGTAGCATTGGCATTTAGTGCCATCACTTGAGTAAAGGAAGTTGTATCAAGGTTCTCGCTTACACTGCTCACTGAACTGCTATCTATTTGTTCATATCTAAGCTGCACACTTTTTAAAGACAAACTCATAGTTCAATTAAATTTGATTTTTAACAGTTTATAGAGTCTCGTCAACTTCTCGGAGCGATCATCTTTCACCTCGACGGAGCAGCTCCTTTTAAATGCATAGAAATACAATAAATGGATGGCATATACAATAGAAAACATCTTGTTATTTCGGTTCTTTTCTCACAAAAACCCAATAAAATTTCCAACTTTGTTGAAACCAAAATTGGAAACCAACATAATAACAAAATACCATACAAAATCATCACAATGTTGAAATTCATTGATTTTACGATCCCTGTTAACTCAAAAAGATTTTATGATCCCTGTTGACTCAAAATTTCATACTAATATCTGAATAGTGAATATCATAGTGTAACAGGCAACTCAACAGAAGGAACCGCACAGTGATCGTCTCGAGACATGTTACTTTGGAGTTGCCTATGTTTCATCCCGCGTGCAAGAGATTACAATAATAATGTGAGTTTTTCCAAAATAGGGCTCCTGTACCATATATGACCATTGCTCATAAAATCTGATTTAACGAAGCGGAAATTTTTTACACCAGATAGAAGAAAGATTGAAATTCTTTCTCAGAAATAAGAACAAACATTAAAATATAAGATGAAATGAATTTTAACATAATCCATCTCTCTACTACTACTTCCCAAGATCTTAAACTAAGTAGTGAAGGTACAGCTTAAACTATCACATTCTTTTACACTGCTACACCACTTAATAAAAGGGAATGCTGACATACCTGCCTTAGATAATTCAAGTTGCTCGCATTCCACTCTCAGAGATCCGTCAAGCTCAAGCAACATAACACAGCAACAGCAGCGAGGACAGCCTTTAAAACTCCTATTTAAACCCTTAAACTTAAAGATTTACGCTCCAAAAGGCCTATGAAGTAAAGGCTTTTTGGTTCTAAATCTCAAACTTTAAACTCACTCTTTTCTCTCTATGTTTTTGCTCTCAATTTAATGCTACTTTCAGCTGGTTCCTCAATTGTTTTCAGCTGTTAGTTATGTCAAAGAGGGCAATAAATGGCCCTCTTTATAGCTGAATTTCAAGGCCAAAAGGTGGGGCTAAAAGGTGGAGTGTGGACTTGTACAAAAGTACAAGCCCACACCCCTATACTTGAGTATATTTTGGCTATTTTCAGCATAGTAGAGCTGCTGAAATATACTATTTCAGCAGCCAAAACAGTTCAAAAAAGGCTGAAAATAATGCAAGTAGGGTCCTTTAAAAGGACCCCCAACACTCATTACACTAACTAGAAGGAAACTAGGACCAAACTAGGCAACTAATCAGCCCCAAACTGAATTGAAACTGAACCAAAATGCAACCAGAATATCACAACTTTCTCAAACTCCATCTCAAGTGAAGCTGCACCCTTTTGAGTTCAAAGATGGCACAAGATGAACCACTTGAACTCTCAGACACTGTCTAGCAGTCCCCTTGGTTAAACTAATATGGCAATTAAACTATAAATACATCAAAATCCTACGTGATTCAAGCAAAATTCAGACTTTACTTAAATCCAAATGAACTCCCTAAATGCCCTTAACATCAACTCCCAGTTTCCAAATAACTTAACTCTAAGCAAACCAAACAAATGCAACATGGACAGATTTAGACCTAAATTAACCAATCAATCATGCTAATACAAGCAAGTTATACTTGACCACTAAACTAACATCCTTGATCTAACACATGTCCACACAAAAAACCGAAGTAAACATATGAGTAAACCTAAAAACTAGACAAACTAAGTAGCTTTAGACAATAGCAAAGTGGAGCAACATTCAGACTTGCTACTCTCATGTTTTTAACAACCAAACATCTGAAATCAATTGTCACACGAGGCTAAAACAGTAGGAAGAAAACATAATTCAATAACTGATGGAATGATAACACAAAGACTCATTCATTGAACACTCATATCCTTACAGATTACATGCTATTACTAACGTCTTAAGAGTTATCCGCGACTAAGAAGCTGAAATACTATTTTAATTGCTAACATGATCAAACTAAATAGGAAAGAAACAACAAAAATAGGGACCGATCCAAACTAAGCTAACAACATAAACCATGGAAACAAAGAAAACAAAGGGGTTTCTACTTTTAAGTCGTCAAGGCAATTACCAGCACTGCACATCATCACCAGCCTCGCTGCTGCCTTAGCTTCATTGTCGCGCACCAACTGCTTCAACTCCGTCAAAGCAAAGCCATTGTCACAACGTATCCAAATCAGCCCCCTCCTCGCAACATTGTCATAACCCGAAACAAACCAGCGTCGCCACTGCCTCATCGAACAGAAACAGCCCCGCCACTGCCTAGCTTCCACTCCATCATTTCATCATCGCAGTCCCTCGTTCCAATTTGGTCGCCATCACAGCCCCTATATCACACCAAAATACCCACACCAAACTGCCGTAACAGCCCCTCCTAATCGACTCACCACTCGACATCATCCTCCTCACCTCACTAAACAAAATTATCACAGCCTCACCCTCCATAAACCATAACAGAAACAGAGAGAAAAAGAGAAATAAGAAGCAGAAGAAGAAAACTGAAATGGAAAGAAAAAAAAAATGGGAAAAGAGACACGGGCAAGGGACGGGTTTTTGGGATAAGTGGGAAGGGTATGTACTAGAGAAACATATAATGGATGAGAAGAAAAAGAAAACTTACCGAAAAATGGAAGAATGGCCGGAGTTGAAGTTCAACCGGAACTTTGAAGCCCGATCTACGAGAAACGGCTAAGATTTTGCAAAAACTAAGTCGAGAAATGGAATGGGGGGGCCGAAAGGAGTCTGAAACTATATTTTTCTAAATTTTCCGGCCACCGGCGGCTCCGCCGTGAGGCGATTTCCGGCCGCTTGGAAAAAATTTGGCAAGAGTTTGCCCCATTTTCTGATTTTGTGTAAATGGCAATTTTTTTTGGGAATTAAGCTTATATATTGGGAGTGTGGGCTTGGGTAATGGACTGGGCTGATGGGCCAACGTCTTGGGCTACTATTTTTTTTATAAATGACCATTTAAAAGGTCTATACTTATTAAAAATACACACAATCAGCTAGAATTAAACCACACAAAAATTGTAATATTATCACAATTAAACGTAAAATTATAACTAAACACATAACAAGTACTTTTTGTTAATTTTCAGTTTCCTTTTTCATTTAATGACAACTTTTAGCGAAAATAAAAGATAATATTCTAAGAAAAATTCGACAAAATTGATATGCAATTATCAAGGCTATTTGAGCAAATTTTAGGAATTTGGTGCCAAAATTAGGTGATTACAACTACTATGCATAGAAGAAGGCGTAATAGGATCCTAAGTTTAAAAGACGAGGCGGGGAATTTGTTTTTTAAACAAAATGAACGCATGGACTTAATTCAAAAGTACTACCAATCCCTCTACAATACTAATCAATGTTATAGCTGGAAAAACTTAGATTACAGATCCTTTAATTCCTTAGTAACTGTCGAAGAGGGACTAACCCTTACTAGAAATGTTTCAGTCGGGGAAATTAGGAAAGCTGTATTTTCCTTTAAGCCTAATAAGGCGTCGGGTCCTGACGGATTACACCCTTTTTTTCTTTCAAAATTATTGGGATGAAACCAAAGATAAATTAATCCAATTTCGCTTTGAAACATTTGAAAAAAAGAAAATGTGTGAAGACATTAATAAAACTTATGTCTGCCTCATCCCAAAATGTCAAAATCCGGAAACGATTTAATAATTTAGACCAATTAGCTTATGCAATACGCCCTATAAAGTCATAACTAAAATTCTAGTGAATAGGATTAAGCTTTTGTTACCAAAAATAATCCATCCGACCCAAACTAGTTTTCTACAAGGAAGAAGAGTCTCGGATAATGCGATTATTGTCCATGAAGTACTTAATTATTTTAAAAGTACAAAAGGTAAAAAGGGAAAGATGATGATAAAAATCGATTTAGAAAAAGCATTTGACAAAGTTGAATGGTCTTTCATAAAAGCCTCATTAAATTTTCCAAATGATACAATCGATCTTATAATGTCATGTATTACTACTACCTCTACGTCTATTCTAGTTAATGGTAATAGAACAAATTTTTTCAAACCAACAAGAGGCATTAGGCAGGGAGACCCCCTCTCCCCATACCTATTTATTATAGGAATGGAAATGCTTTCAAGGGTTATTAATCATGAAGTAGATTGTGAAAGATGGGATCCTATTAAATTATCTAGCAAGGATCCGATTTTATCTCATCTATTTTTTGTTGATGACTTGATCCTCCTTCTAGAAGCAAATCATAAAAGTTGTGATACCGTTATAAAAATCCTTCAAGGTTTCTGCGAATATCGGGTCATAGCATAAACTTTGCAAAATCAAAGATTGTATTCTCCGACAATACAAGCAACAGTTTGAAGGATCAAATTAGTCAAAAGCTTAATACTAGGCATGGAGGAAATATTGGGAGGTACTTAGGATTCCCTATGCTTGATAAAAAGCTTCAAAAAGCTGATTTTCAATTTGTTATAGACAATCTAAATAGCAAATTGACGGGATGGAAAACAAATTTCCTTACTTTGGCGGGTAGAACAACCTTAATTAAATCAACTTTAGCCACTATCCCAAATCATATTATGCAACTCTATGACCTCCCAAAAGCTACAACAAATAGAATCGACAAAATTCAAAAGGATTTTCTATGGGGAAGCAATGCAATCAAAAGGAAATGCCATTATATTAGATGGGAGACAGTCACAATGCAAAAAAACGTAGGAGGGCTAGGACTGTGTAAAACTCACTGAAAGAACATCTCTTTTTACTCTTCCCTTGCTTGGAGATTTAAGAAAAATAATAACTCTCTATGGGCTAGAGTTCTTGCTAGCAAGTATAAGTATAAAGATTCCATAAAGTTAACTAGTAGCAGTTCTCATATATGGAAAAACTTAAGTAAAGGGGATAGGGTCTGCCAAGAAGGAATGCGCTGGAATATTAGAAATGGAAAGAGCATAAACTTGTGGTATGATCGCTGGATTATAGGAAAAGACATGCTAAAGAATTACATAGCCGGACCCCTGAACAAACAGGAAAAAGCAACAGTTTCTAGCATTATAACTAACGGAAACTTTGACACCTCAAAAATTCCTTTAACTTACTTGAAGATATTAAGAAAAGTATAGGTAGCACTTGCATTCAACAATATGATGACAATCAGGATAACTTTAACTGGGATGTGGGGAAGCATTGTGAATTTAGCACGAGATCTGCTTAACATCTTATAGCGAGCAAATACAACTCATTAGGAACGAATGAAAAAGATTTTGCTTGGCTTTGGAAATGGAATACTTTAAATAAAATAAAGTATTTCCTGTGGTTGGCTACTTCAGAAAGACTCCCAACAACCAGCATGCTCTTCAACAGGAAAATCATCAACTCTAATATTTACTTAGTCTGTGGTCATGAAAAAGAGGATATAGAACATCTCTTCTTCAGGTGCACATATGCACAGTTCATATGGAGTGCTTTTAATCGCAACAGTCTGCTAATTCAGAACAGTATTACTCCCTTTTCCTTCTTCGACGGGCTTAAAATGGAAAGGAAATAAAAAACAAATATAAGTAGATTACTAGATTGAATTGATGTTCTTCCCTTTATCTTATGACATATTTGGCTCCAAAGAAATGCCAAAGTACATAAAAGCAACATCAGAATCTCAAATAAAAATGACATTATTGGAAAAGCTATGGAGTTTAAATTATTCACAGAAAAAGAAAGCATGAAGGACAAGATTTCGATCTGCTTTAAATGGATCCCCCCAAGGGAGCGAGTCTTCAAGCTAAACATAGATGGATCCTGTCAAGAAAATAATGGAAAAGGAGGGTTAGGAGGAGTAATCAGAGATAGCTTCGGAGTGTGGATATTAGGATATAGTAAAGGCATGCATAACACAACAAGTATTCTTGCTGAAACTCTAGCACTGATGCATGGAACTCAAATGGCCTTAGAAAGAAACCTTCTTCCTCTAACTATTGAAACAGATTGCAGGATCTGCTGCATCTTCTAACAAACAATGCTTGAATTACTCTAACTTGATAAAAGATTGCAGGTGGCTATTGTCTAGAGCTGGGGACCCTATACTGCAGCATAACTACAGAGAAGCTAATGGAGTAGCGGACGCAATGGCAAAACAAGGCTGCAGTTTACTACCTTTTGAGGACTTAATGCAATATCAAAGTCCCCCATCATTTGTAGTTTCAATCTATGAAAAGGACTGTTTATGAACCAAGTATCGTAGAACTGTTAATTGTTGTAATGATGTTTTAATTCCGAACTATGACCATTCTGGGGCCATGCCTTCGGAATCTGTCACCCTTTGTAATAGGAACTAGTATGTGTTTGTGTTTGAATAAAAGTCTTGTTATTTACCAAAAAAAAATGAGCGTCCTCCGTCAGCATTCATGTTCACTTTTTGCTTATTTACACTTCTGTAAAAATATCCAATCAACAATGGTGGTAACAAAAGTGACAACGTTGGAAGCCCACAAAATCTTGATCGGTCGTTTCGTTACTGTGGAAGTGATAGACTCTTCCATTGCTATTGGATGATGATTATGATATGGCTTTGGCTAGGTCATTTTTTATGTGAATTTTTGTGATGTGCAGAAGTGAAAATAATCTGACATTGTATTTTGGCTCACTATATGAATACGTGTGACCAGATTGTCGTGATTACTAACCATTAATACTTGAAGTTATGTGCAAAGTGAGGCTGATTTGGCCTCTATTATTTGCAAAATGTATAGAGTATGTTGACTTATGAATAAGTACGGTCGGAATGTCGTGATTACTAACTATTAGTACTTGAAGTTATATTTGTGTATTTTTTTTCTTTTGTGGATGTGCGAAATGATGATGATCTGGCCTCAATTATTCACAAAAGTAGAGTATTTTTGCTCACTATATGAATAAGTACAGCCGGATTGTCGTGATTACTACCTATTATTACCTGAAGTTACGTTTGCCGTGTACTTTTATGGATGTGTGAAGTAAGGACGATCTGACCTCAGTTATTTACAAAATGAACATAGTAGTTTGGCTCATTATACAAATAAGTGAGGCCGAATTTTCCTGATTTCTGCTTTGTATGTAGAGTGGAATGATATTTTTGTCTTTACAGTTTTATTAAAGGTAAAAGTGCTTATTTTTAAAGACTATCTTTAATATACTCAACCTCTTAAGAATATGGACAAATATGCTTATTTGTGTAAATCCCAAACATTTAAGGCCTGGGGTATACTAGGCCTAGCTTGTGCCCTCGGCCGTGGTTCACAAAAATTTGAACTAGGTTAATTTCATGTGAAATAGTTAACTATTATTGAGCGTTATATAAACTTCACAACTATAATGAAAGAAACTTAAAATATCTTTAATTCTTCCAACATAACGTATTTGAGTATTTTAATTGAAAATCAATTTTTCAACAAAAAATAGTATCGTTCATGATAAAAAACACTATGCAAACCTTCAAATAAAAAGATTTTGAATAAGGAAATATATGCTCCCGCTTGGACATAGATTTTTTTCATAATTTTTTCTGCTCCCGCTTGGACATAGATTTTTTTCATATTTTTTTTTTCAAAACAGATTATGAAAACATTGTTTGTATCTAGAATATGATTGTTTTTGAAGATGAATTTTTTAAAATTCAAAAACTAGTTCAGATTTTTTTGGGAGAAAAACTTCTTCATACTCACAAAAGTTTTACTTTTTTTTTAATATAAAATGTATGTTCAAACACAATTTCAGCTCAACTTCAATTTTTTTTTTTTTTTTTAAGTTTCAACCAAATCTATATCAAAAGACTTACATAATAGTAGTGCCTAGTGAGTAAGAATAGTGAATGTAGTTTTGAAGTTTGATGTCTAACAACACAATCTTAAAATACTCTTTTCTTCAAGGCCCTACAATATTATCCCATAGTCACAAAATTTCCAAATAGACCTAAAAACCAAAGGTCTCAAAATAACCAAATCATCAAAAGTTCTCACACCCCATACTTTTCCATTATCCCCAAACCCCAAAATTTTAGCCATATATCCAAAACCAATATTAGCCAGTAGAAAACTAAGAAATAGCCACAAAATCACACAACCAAAAAACAGAGTTGGAGAAAAAAAGAAATGGCAGCAGAGTCAGTGACAAGAATGTCATCAACTGCTGCTTCTTCACTCTGTAACTTTAATGGGCCATTACCATTTTCAAACAGGGTTAGTTCTTCTAGGAAACATCGAAGTGTTAATGTAAAGTCACTTGCTTTGTCTGAATTCTTGGGAAGTTTTAAACTTTGCTCTGTTAATGGTTTTAGAAGTTCAAGATTAGTTCAGAAATGTAGAAAGAATGGAGTTTCTGTCTTTGCTATGGCTGCTGATGGTATTAACTTTTATCCCTTTTGTTTTATTGTCTCTTTGTTGTTTCTACTAATATGTATAGTTCAATTTTCTTTTGTTTCATTTTGTGTTTCAATTGTGAATTTTAAATCTTTTTTGCTAAAGTGTCAGCTCATTTAGATTCTATGGTATAATTTTTCAAGGGTCTTATACAAAAAAAAGTATATATTCCATGTATAATATGCCGAGGGTCTATCAGAAACAACCTCTCTACTTCATTCGAGGTAGGGGTACTCCTCACCCTCCCATTACCCCACATGTGGGATATGTTGTGATTCTATGTATAATATGTGTATAATAAGTGTATCATTCATTTATGTATCCGGACTAGGCTGGCTATTTTTGTAAAGTTACCAATGTTTAATGGATAACAAAACAAACTTGTTTTTTCTCTCTTTTTTTTTTGGTTTATTTGGGGGTGGGGGTGGGTGGGGGGAGTGGATAGGAAGTAGGTTGACATATAACCATCAGAAATAGTCTAAAGAACACCTGAGGTCTGGCTTAACGGTTAATGAAGCTAGAACGAAGACCATGAGAAAATTCGTACGACGACAAAAAAGCTAGGTGACTTTTTTCAATCTGCATGTTCTTGTTGGGCAGAGTTACCTAGTAGTTGTACTGTGCGTGTTGGTATGCCATGTAATAGTTGAAGTACACGCAAGTTGGTCGTGACACCACCACTACTGAAAAGATAAAAGGTCTTGTTATGATGAATGGATGCGGAGTATTTATACAGACGACTCTTAGGTTGAAAATCAGACATAGTTAATTGATTAATTGCTTAATTGAGACTGAATTTTGACTGCCTTGGAGCAAGGTGGCTCGAAACCTGTAGGTCATTTTGGGGAGAAGTAAAGGGGTTTGTCTTGACAATTGATTGAAAAAAAAGGAAAATGAAACAATTTGCTTTTGGAACGTGGAAAAGAAAAACAAAGGTTGAATCTTTAGTCCGGATAATTATAGTAAAGGAGGACTTAGTTATTGAAGTTTTCTATTTTAAGTTCCACTGTGGACTTTCTTGAGTAAAGTTCAAACTTATGGTGAAGAGTGATATCCTCTGTTTGGTGCATTTCAAGGAAAATTGTATTGAGCATTAAGAACTTATTTTATGTCAACTTCTTGTTCTTTTCATTTCCAAAAGTGGTTTGGTCGATCGGAAACATCCAAGACACTTATTTTAGATTTATGGTTTTACCTATCACGGTCTAATCACAATCTAAGTCGTAGGAGGTGAGTACATATAATGGGTTAGTATTGGCTCGTCAGTCTGCTGACACAGGTAGATGTTCTATGGGGTTCAGTATTCATTATGTCTAGACATTGTATTGGTTACTCATTCCTGAAACAGAAACTCATGTGCTTCTCATTTATTGTTCAGCGGAGGAGAAGAGAACGGTGCCTTTGAAAGACTATCGCAATATCGGAATTATGGCTCATATAGATGCAGGAAAGACAACTACAACTGAACGGATCCTTTACTATACTGGCCGAAACTATAAAATTGGTGAAGTGCATGAGGGAACTGCCACAATGGACTGGATGGAGCAAGAGCAAGAGAGAGGGATTACAATTACTTCTGCTGCAACTACCACCTTCTGGGACAAGCATCGTATCAACATAATTGATACTCCTGGTCATGTCGACTTCACTCTTGAAGTGGAGCGTGCCCTTAGGGTTTTAGATGGTGCCATATGCTTGTTTGACAGTGTTGCTGGTGTGGAACCCCAATCAGAAACTGTTTGGAGACAAGCCGATAAGTATGGGGTCCCTAGGATATGTTTCGTGAATAAGATGGATCGTCTTGGAGCAAATTTCTTCCGAACAAGAGACATGATAGTAACAAACTTGGGTGCCAAACCACTTGTAATTCAAATTCCAATTGGCTCAGAGGATAACTTCAAAGGAGTAATTGATCTTGTGAAGATGAAAGCTATTGTTTGGGGCGGAGAAGAATTAGGAGCAAAGTTTTCCTACGAAGACATTCCTGCTGATCTTCAAGAGCTTGCTGAAGAGTATAGGGCACAGTTTATTGAGACTATTGTTGAATTGGATGATGATGCTATGGAACAGTACCTGGAAGGAGTTGAACCTAACGAGGAAACCATTAAAAAGTTGATTAGGAAGGGAACCATCGGCGGCAGTTTTGTTCCAGTCTTGTGTGGCTCAGCTTTCAAGAACAAGGGGGTTCAGCCACTTCTTGATGCAGTTGTGGATTATTTGCCTTCTCCAGTTGACTTGCCACCAATGAAAGGAACAGCGCCTGACAACCCAGAAATTACCATTGACAGAGCTGCAAGTGATGATGAGCCATTTACTGGTTTGGCGTTTAAGATCATGAATGATCCTTTCGTTGGGTCTCTCACATTCGTGAGGGTGTATTCAGGAAAGCTTAGTGCAGGATCGTATGTATTGAATGCAAATAACGGCAAGAAAGAGAGAATTGGTAGACTTCTGGAAATGCATGCTAACAGCAGAGAGGATGTTAAGACAGCCTTGACTGGTGATATAGTTGCTCTTGCTGGACTGAAAAGTACAATTACAGGAGAGACACTGTCTGATCCCGAAAAGCCTGTCGTGCTTGAGCGTATGGATTTCCCAGATCCTGTCATTAAGGTTGCGATTGAACCCAAGACCAAAGCTGACATTGACAAGATGGCGCAAGGCTTAATTAAACTGGCTCAAGAGGATCCTTCTTTCCACTTTTCACGTGACGAGGAGATAAACCAAACAGTTATTGAGGGGATGGGAGAATTACATCTTGAGATCATTGTTGATCGACTGAAAAGGGAATTTAAGGTATGTATCTGGAAACCCCTCAATAACCCACTTTAAAACGCTAACAAAATCCCCCCCTCCCACCCTCTCTTCCAAAAAAAAAAAAAAAGAGAGAACAAAAGATCACCTACCCTTATCCTGCTATGATCACTAGAACTTCCACTGTGGGTTCTAATCACTCTTACCCTTCTTTACTGCTTGAAGTGATTTCAGATAAGAGAAAATTGTAGTCTGGATATATGCGAAATACTCACTTAACACACTCCCAAACACATCGATAAGTGGAAATTATAGATTGGATATATGCAAAAATTCTCACTGCAAACTCACTCCTAAAGACGTCCATTTTGCCCAGAGAACATGATCTTCCACAAACCAGACTATTGTTTTCCATCATTGTACAAACCACAATCAGTTTGGTTCCATGCTGATGCAATTGCGTTAAGACCTCATATATTTGCTTTTTCGTGAAAATGCTGCTCAGTATGATGCCTATTTTGATCATTTGGACATTTCTACCTACCAAACCTTATTGACAGTAGTATGCTCTTTGAGAATTGAAAAATCTGATTTCTTACATTTAGTAACTTCGGTTGTTTACCCATTCCACAGGTGGAAGCTAATGTTGGAGCTCCACAAGTAAACTACCGTGAGAGCATTTCCAGGACCTCAGAAGTGAAATATGTGCACAAGAAACAGTCTGGTGGATCAGGACAGTTTGCTGATATCACAGTACGGTTTGAACCCATGGAAGCAGGAGGTGGGTATGAATTCAAGAGTGAAATCAAGGGAGGTGCAGTTCCAAAAGAATATATTCCAGGTGTTATGAAGGGATTAGAAGAATGCATGCCCAACGGAGTGCTAGCAGGCTTTCCTGTTGTCGATGTTCGTGCAGTGCTAGTGGATGGCTCTTACCATGATGTCGATTCAAGTGTTTTGGCATTCCAGTTGGCTGCTAGGGGAGCTTTTAGGGAAGGGATGAGAAAAGCTGGTCCACAATTGCTAGAACCCATAATGAAGGTTGAGGTAATCACACCAGAAGACCATCTTGGAGATGTGATTGGTGACCTCAACTCAAGGAGAGGACAGATCAACAGCTTTGGAGACAAACCTGGAGGTCTCAAGGTAAGAGTAGCTGACTCCTTCATCGTTATATCTATGTTTTCACCTTCCAACCGGCCTTTTTGTTGAATGAAAATTAGAGATCCATAGTCTTCACATAGCAATCCAGCATTCAGTAGTATATCAATTAAGTTGATTCAAACATGCTAGTTTTCTGTCCGCCTCAATTTGTATGTCACATATTTCACTTTGAGACATCACGACATGTTTGACGTCATTCCACTAATAATGCTTTTGTTTGCAGTTTTCATAATTTTCAAGAATTCAATTTTGTTTAACTGTTTTAACTTTGATATGATGTAGCTCTATCAAACTAACCTTTCAACCATTGTTTATTCCTTGCATCGTCTTTGACTAGGAATAGAGTTTAAATATCAATTCGATATATTATATTAGCGACAGTGGTTGAAAAGTTAATGATGAAGGGGAAAATCAAAGTTTAAAATTGAAGCAGTTCAATAAATTGGATTCTTGAAAGTTGTTAAATTTTGACATCCAAAATAAAAACTGGGATGGAGTGCATAATACTACTAAACTTGTATATATGTCAATTAATTTTTAAACTCCATTCTGGGCGGACATTGTCAATACAAAGCAGGACGGATGGTGTATATGATTTCCCTATGATGATTTGCAGGATAGGTAGCTCTAACTTGTTAGGTAGCTCTATCTCACAAGTCTTATTTATAACTTGAAGAATAAACATAAGTTGAACTGTTGAAGTATGCATGTAATAAATTGGCGTTCCTTAGGAAAAAAAAATGTATAGTGCTGTTGCTCCATGATAAATCTTCTCTGATGTATCTAATTGAATTGCTGCAGGTGGTTGATGCTCTAGTTCCATTAGCAGAGATGTTCAACTATGTCAGTACCTTGCGTGGAATGACAAAAGGACGTGCTTCATACATCATGCAGTTAGCCAAGTTTGATGTTGTACCCCAACACATTCAGAACCAGCTTGCGAAAAAGGAGGAAGCAGCTGCTGCTTAATCAGTTTGCTTCCAGGTTTTGGATTCAAGAACTTAAACTAGTTGTATACTCAATGGAGATGTCAAAGCTTCCTCAAGCTGTATTCTTTTTGAACCAACATGAAACATCATAGTGATTAGTTGATATGGTATAGGTTTGAGTATGATTTGTCTAAATCTGGTTGAATTCTATAAGCGGAGGCTCTGAAGGGGCAAATGTAGAAATGACTAACAATGTGTACATGCATTTAAGTTGTGTCTGCATCAAAAGAAACTTACATTTTTGTAGCTGCAGAATTGACGTCCTGAACGTCGAATCATCTTTCTATACAAACAATTTTATGCTTTCTGGTGAATGTTAATGGAAAATCTGACGGTTGAGTTGTTTACTTTATTTGCTTTCAAGTAATGTCTCTATATAGAGAGTCCAAATAAATTTAGTGTAATGTTGTAAATGTAATGAGTAGGCTTACATTAAAACTTTGCTAGTAGCCAATCTCAAATTTTAGTCGTGTGCCAAACTGAATTTGCTTCAAAAAATTTAATCTATTTGCATAATATTTCGATAATTGTGACACACTAGTTAAAGAGTATCCTACATCGGTATAGCACAGGAGAGATGCTGCGTATATAAAGCCGTGCGAGCGTAGGTCCAAAGCAGACAATATCACTATCGGGTTGCGCTGTTACTGATGGTACAAAATTCTTGTTTGAAGAGGCACTGTCTAGATCTTCTTGAAACTATAACAGACGTATATACTAATAATCATACCAATTTTAAGATCAGAGAGGACATTCATAACTATGGATGTCTCCACATTTATAGTTCAGATGCAAAATTTCCGTATATGTGCTGGAAGTACAATAGACAAATGTAGTGGTACTAATAATCATAACTTTTGTACTTGCTCCACTGTGGAGCCTCCACGCAATAGGATAAAGCAGTCCTCATGCCACTCTAAGAGGAAACACCATCCATTCCAATTTTCAAACCCAAGGTGGTTTTCGCTAGATTATCATACTTGAATTAAATATTACTCAATACATGGGGATGGAACTATATTACTCCACCTACATTCAAGAGGTTGTGGGTACGAGTACAAAAGCAAAAAGTGGGAGGACCACTATTTGTTCCGAAAGAAGAGAAGGAAAAAAAACTATATTACTCCTAATCATACTATTCTAAAAGAGTCAATCCCTTAAGTAAAAAGTAAGTGACCATTTTGCTCTTCAATTAAAAACTACGACCTATAATTTTTGCACTAAAAAGTTAATTTAACTTGGCCGTGAGTATATCTCATAATGGTTATTTAAATTCAATTTATTCATTTATTTACATGTTTAATATATCATATCCATTTTGCGTATACATCTTAATATGCGTAAAGCCCTACTATATTTTGAAGTACCTCTACTTGACCATCTAGTAAGTATATATGTTGGGACAACTTCATCCCACTGTTTTGTCAATAACAATTATATTTTTACTTTTTCTGTGATATTCCTTCTTTTTTTTTCCATTTTATTATCCTTAAAAGTTGTATTTTATAAATGGTATTCGATTTATACCACAATGAAATCATGGTTTGATTTGTAAAATTTTCTCTATGGTGGTGAAGGAGGAGGCAGTGAAGAAAATATGAGGCAGTGAAGATGCTATTGCTGCATAGCTACTTTGTTATATTTTGAAATTTAATACTTTATTTGTTTTTGTCCGGGAAAAAAAGAATTTAATCAATAATATATGCAACATGATATAAAGATGATGCAGATAGCTAATAACGAATAGTGATCAACCTAAATTCATTCATGGAGGATGGACAAATTGAATATATAGACCAAAATGTGTTATAATAAGTTATATTCAAATACCTTATCAAATATGTGGTGTTTATATATATTAGTAACCTGGGTAATGTACTGAGTCTTAACTCTTAACTCTGTGAAGATTTTGTCAGATTCAATTATATGTGTTTTTCTTCTTTTTCGTTTTCACTTAATAATAAAGTCTACTAAACAATCACAAGCAGTCTTGAAATTCACTTTTCAAAATTTAAAAATATCATAATTAAATACATCAGTTAGTGGTAAACACAACCAGTAAATAATATATTTTTAATACAATAATAAGTTTTTTTTACTTTTAAATTTTTAATACTTCTTAGTATGGGTACACGCGCAACGTACATACGCAGAACTAGTACGCTAATAAGACACAGAGTATACATATGGAGAGAGATATATCAATGTGCAAATATTTTGGCGAGCAAAGGTCACAAACACGAAAAGGATTTGTTAATAGGAAAATCCCTCAAAGAAATAGAGTTTATTCTCCCAATTGATATTAGCCATGCAGCTTATGACTTATAAAAGATGTTAAGTTTTTTTTTTTTTAATGTACCCAAAAAAAAAGAAGAAGAGTATATATGTAGCATCGACATATATTCCCCTGTTCAACAATTATTATGCTGCAAAGTTCGTTGCATTACGCTTCAATCTCTGTTCTTGTTACTCCAAATATGTCACTAATCATTGGTATTTTTTTTTTTAACTCTTTTTGAAACATAAACTTTCGAAACATATTCGCAAGAGATGTTTGTTTATGGATTTATTCCCAATTAAAGAGATCTCCACAGACAAATTGACCTAAGCCTAAGCTTTTTTTATTTGCACAAATAGATAAATTTGTACATGGTGTTAAAAGATTAGAAGATTAGGTGCTTTTAAGATAGTTTTACAAAATTAAGTACTTGTAGGTTTAGTGAAATTGATTGGATATATAAAAATACTCAGGCTGCATTGTCCTTATTACTGGCTCCTTTTGAACTAAACTTGGTACTGCAAAACCACTAAACTTGGTCTTATATTTGATGTAATGAACTCCTGAGGAATTGGGCGAACTAAAACTAATTAAATCCTCATTTTATTACTTAATCAACCTACAACAATTTCATAATTGTATGAGTTTTTTGAAATAATCACTATATTCTGATAAAGATTGGATATGAATGAATTGCTGTCGCATTGTCTTCATTAGAGCTAATTAGTATATGACCTTCTAAGCTAAACTAAAACATTGTTGACTTGGAAGTTAATGTAAAAACGATAATGAACCACAACTTGTTACAATAAAATCAATAATCTGGTGTAACATAGAATGCATATAAATTGCAGATGGATCGCAAATATTTAGAGGTGAATTGACTTAAATCCAGGGGCAAAATATTCATTTAGATGGAAAAAAGTGTATATTTTTTTTAAAAAAACATAAACTTTGTATAAGTCCTCAAGACAACTGTATTTTTGTCTATTTCGGGTATTCGAGTTCAAGCTCTGATAATAAAATCTTTTCCTCTAATAACCTTAGGGGGGAAGGGGTTCCAGTAGTGTTTATCAATAATTTACAGGAAAAAACTTCAACATATGATCTCATTTGTGGTCTAAACCATATTTGATGAATTTGTGAAAAGTCTAGCCTCAATTTTCAAGTTTTGTCGTGTGCGCTAAACGATGTGAACAATCTTATCACAATATTATCATATTAACATAAATTTATTATTCACAAAATCTTGTGAGCCAGAAACACTTGGAACCACTTTTTAGACTTCCAAGCTTGTAGTTTCGATTTGACTTATGAATAATTGAAATCTATTGATCCAACAAAACTTGTAATGAAGTGTTGTCCTGTCACATAAAACAAGAAAATTTAGGCTATTTTGATGCAAATTCTGTAAACCTCACTCGAAGTAGGAGTAATGTCTGCATACGCCTCACCATCTTCAACTCCAACTCCACCTTTTGGACCATATATGGTATGTTGTTGTTGATACAAAATTCCGTAAACTAATAAAATATAAATAACGCCTCAAATCATCTATTCATGCAAATTTCCTCTAAATTGGTCTAAGCTACTCCCTCTATTATAAAAAGAAAAAATTACACATGAGTACAAATTGGGGAACTTAATTACAAAGTATAGAGACATTTTGGTACAAATAGACAATATAAAGAAAATGTGGACTTAATTACAAAACATAGCAAAAGTATATAAACCCTAGACATAACAAAACTCTAGTATCCTCCTCTAATTTCTTCCATTTTCTCACTCCTCCCTCCTCCGCTCCCAATTTGCGTCGCCGACCATCTCCCACCCGTCGCCGCTCTACTGCTGGACCTCTGTCGAAAAAAAAGAAAAAATACATTTCCCAATTCCTCTCTACACCATCTTTTCCATTTTTGCTACTACTTTTTCCAAATTCTCGTGGAATCGGCGTAGATCTAGCTTCAGAGTTTCGGGCAACATCTAACTCCGGCCACCAAGTCACTTTTTTGATAAGTTTTTACATGTTTCCTATCCTCTCACTTTATCCATCACCTCACATACCCTGATTCCGGTGATTTATGAGTAAAATTTGATGTTTTTTTTTTTTTTTTTTTTTTTGGCTACATCTTGTGTTTTTTTGGTTATTTTTTATGTTTTCTAGTAAGATCTGGTATTTTTTCGGCCATATCTGATTTTTTTAAAATCCTTTTATTTTATTGTATCCCGTTGTATCCGACTGCTTCTAGACTATTTCTGCAATGTATCTACTTGTTTCTGAGTTTTGAATTGTATCTAACCATTTCTGGACTGTTTCATAATAATTTCAGCGTTTCTGCAAAATTTGCATAGTTTCTACATAATTCTGCACAGCTTTTGCACTGTTTCTGCACTATTTGTGCATTGTATCTCCACTGTTTCTGCACTGTTTTGGACTGTGTCTACAATATTCCGGCATCGTTTCAGACTGTATCCGCACTGCTTCTAACTGTTTCTACAGACATGGGGGCGGCAGTGGGGTTAATAGGCGGCAAGGGGGCTGCATGGGGGAGGGATGTGAGGTGAAGGGTAGGATTTTTTTCTTTCTAGTTATTTGTAACAACTTGTATAAAAAAAAATAATGCTATATTTTGTATGAATAATATTGCTATTTCTGTGTAATTAAGGCTTTAAAATTTGATATAAGTGTCTTAAAAAAAAAGGCTGACACAAGTTACTTATTAGCCAAGTCAAAAGAGAATGACACAAATTCAAATTGAGAAGCAATTTAACTTCAAACTTTCCATTTTATGCAATAAGATGATTTATAGCCACACAAATAGTCGTGTCTTAATTTAGATCACAAATTTCAAAGTAGTATTATTTTTTTAAATTCTGATCTAAATCAAACTATGTCTTATAATACACAACTATGTCATACAATATACAATGGAGGGAGTAGGCCTGAACATAGAACTGAGTCAGTTTGGTCTCGTTCATTAATGGAATATGTTACAAAGAATTT
Source organism: Petunia secreta (assembly GCA_029990175.1). NCBI lineage: Eukaryota > Viridiplantae > Streptophyta > Magnoliopsida > Solanales > Solanaceae > Petunia > Petunia secreta. The sequence continues at coordinate 5,680,653 of JARKIP010000054.1, forward strand.
AAAAAACAAAAAAATTAGGTCTAGGGTATAGGAATTAAGAAGAACCGGGGGATGCAGGTGGTGCGGTGACAGCGGAAGGCGGTGTGGTGGTGGAGAATTTTTGTGGAAAATAAAGAAGATGATTAAGAAAAAAGAGAAAATGAAAAATTTGGCTTTAAAATTGAAATTGCAACTATTTTTTCGCCTAATTTCGATGTAAGTCACGCATATGACAACTCAAAAAAGTGGTGTATAATCGACACACTTTTACAAATTTTAGTGTATTTATACATTCACGAAGAATATGTGTATCAGGGGGATTTGGTTATAGATGGATGGGTAAAACATGTATTTTGCCTATTTCAAATTATACATAATATATCTCTTACGCAATATTATTACACAATATTTGACTATGACCGTTATAGAAAGGTAATTTTATAAAGAGTGCACCCCATTAATGACCATCATTGCTGTTATAGGTAGAATGTTGTTATAGAGAGTTAAAATATGAGTAATATGAAAAATTGATTCTAGAGAAATTTAGGCTATTATATGAAATGTTGTAATAGCGAGGAGCTGTTATAGAAAGGTTTGACTATACTTCTTTCTTAAATTTTGATCTAGGTTTGGACATAGAGTTGAGCCGGCTCGAAATTTGGCTCGATCTCGTTCAAAGTTTAGCTCGGCTAAGCTTGACTCAATTTAGTATGGTATAAAGCTCGCTTCAGGAGAGGAGAAGTAAAATGATAGTAGTAAAAAAGGAAAATAAAAAAGCAGTCTCCGCGAATTCTTGCAACCCTAGTACCAATAATAGAACTCCAATCGTCATCGAACTTTCCAGAACCCCCAATAAACACCTAAAAATAACCCTTAGTAGCCCACACACATTAAACTCCCCTTCTTCACTTTACTCCTCACTAATCCAATGGCTGATGAAGCAAAGGCCAAAGGTAACGCCGCGTTTGCCTCAGGCAATTTCAGCGAAGCAATTTCCCATTTCACTACAGCAATAAACTTATCCCCAACCAATCACGTCCTTTACTCTAACCGATCTGCTGCATACGCATCCATCGGTAACTATACAGACGCATTGACCGATGCTCAAAAAACCGTTGACTTGAAACCCGATTGGCCTAAAGGGTACTCTCGTCTCGGGTCAGCCCATTTAGGTTTAAATCAATTCTCCGACGCCGTTTTAGCTTATAAAAAAGGGCTTGAAATTGATCCCAATAATGAGGGTTTAAAATCTGGGCTTAATGATGCTGAGTCAGCTCAAGCCCGGTCCTCGGCCCGTGGGCCTGGGAGTGGGCCTGGAGGTTTTGGGGGTGGTAACCCGTTTGGTGATGCTTTTAGTGGGCCTGAGATGTGGGCTAAGTTGACTGGGGATCCGAGTACCCGTGGGTACTTGGCTCAACCTGATTTCGTTAACATGATGAAAGATATTCAGAAGAATCCGAGTAATTTGAACCTCTATTTGAAGGATCAGAGAGTAATGCAGGCGCTAGGGGTTTTGTTAGGTGTGAAATTGTCGACTAAAATGCCCGGGGAGGGGGACGAGGAGGAAGCTGAGGTGGTGGAACGGGGGTCGAGTTCGGGTTCGGGCTCATCGAGGCCCGTTGAGAAGGAGGAGAAGAGGCCCGAGTCCAAACCGGAGCCTGAGGTGATGGAAGTGAATGAGGAGGAGAAGGAGGTGAAGGAGAGGAAAGCGAAGGCGCAGAAGGAGAAGGAGGCTGGGAATGCGGCTTACAAGAAGAAGGATTTTGAGACTGCGATTCAATGTTATAGTAAGGCGATTGAGCTTGATGATGAGGATATTTCGTTTATTACTAACCGGGCTGCTGTCTACTTGGAGATGGGAAAGGTATTATTTATTGCATTTCTTTATGCTTATGGTCTGGATTTATGGAGTGTACGATGTTAATTTGATGTTTATACTACAGTAGCGGTCATATTAAAGTACATTAAGATATTACATTTATATTGTTCTAGATCAAAGTATATATTTTAAAGGATTAGCTTAGTGCAATTCCCCTTGATTTGGTTGAGTCGTAAAAGCTGAACTTGTGCCATTATCCGCCAAGTTTTGAGAACTGTAAGTTTTGAGAACTGTGCGAAGTGTGCCATAGGTCATCGCGGATTTCTCTGTTATCAAGGAAAAAAGGAGTTAGCCTTGCGAGCTGTCTTGAAATTAAAATTATGGGAGACAAGGGTTTGAATCCAGTAGAGGTAAAAAAAAAAAATGCAGGTAGTTTCTCCTATATACTTGAGTCTCTTGGTGGTCTTAGGTAGCTGATAATATATGTGGGGAGATGCTGATATGATAGAATAGTCCATGTTCACCTTGGTAGTTGTTAAGTAAAATTAAAGAGTTCGAAATTTAGGAAGTTGTAAATATTGTTGTATAGAAATAGAATTGCAATATTTGGACTCTTCTAACATGGGTAGAGTGTAAGGTTAAGACTGAGGAAGGCAGTATCTCGCTTATTAATTGTCTCTTTCTTTTTTTGATTATGCTTGTGTGTGTGTTTTATTGCATTGTCTATTATAACGCCATTTTTGGAGGAATTCTAAGTACATTACCAGGATGCTTGATATTGTAGAAGGATTTTGCTTTACTCATCTGTAGAAGACCATGTGGTAGTGCACTCTGTGTAAAAAATGACCATCTGGTTTTGCTGTAATTCACTTTTTCTACAGTGACTTCAATACATTTTTCAGTATAACTAATGCTGTAGTTGGGTTTTAGTATAACAAACGTCTTAGTTGGGAATGATGTGAATATCACGTGAGGGAGTAGGAATTTGTCTTATTGATAGAGTTATAATAGTGGACATAATTTCTTTGATTCTCCATTTAACGGCTTGCACAGCCTTAGTCCATTGTTTTATATATATTACACATGTTACCATTCTCAAAAAAAATAGTGGAATGTCTTTGCATAGAATAGTTTGCGTAGTTGGATATTGATCCCTTATCAAGGATTCGATTTTTGTTTGGATGCTCAGCTTGGATGTTATTACACCCTTGGCTGAATTCTGTGATAGTACTTCCCATTCCATTAATTGTAGTCGGGGGTGGGGAAGAGGAAGTGTGTGTCTCTGGTTTACCTGCTGGCCTTAGAATCACTAATTTGTGTTGTCTTTCCTAATCTATAGGAGAGCATAAGATCTGTTGGAAAGTCTTCACAATTTGAAACAGAAACACCAACCTATTACTTCCGTCAATTGTCTAGTTGGGGTGGGGTGTGGGGGGTGGGGTGGGTGCTTGCGAGATAATCCACTTTTCTATTTAATCACCAACTTTCACCTGAGTGTAAGCCTTAAGGGAAGGTTATGAGTCAGTCCTCTTCCTTTGCTTATTAGTCATCATCTAGGACCAGGACTAGTATATAAAGCTGATGGGTGACTACAGAGATGTTTGAAGATTCAAATTCCCAAGCAGCCATTTGGTTTTGCATGTTTTTCCAATTTACTGCACCTATACATCCTTGAGTTATCTGGGAACTGCATGACATCATACTGAGTCATTAGAGTAGACATGGTGATTAGTTGTGCTTTCCCATCCCCTTGGCTCCTAGGTCAATTTCTCTTCTTTTTACCCATAGCAAGTTTAATATTGTGAGCCTAGTCCAGGTCTCCTCCTGTGGTGGGATGATCACCCTCTGAAGGTTTCTACATAACTTTCTGCTCATCTGAGATGTGTTATATCAATTCTTTTACTTGGATTTCAGTATGAAGATTGCATCAAAGATTGTGACAAAGCTGTTGAAAGGGGGCGAGAGCTAAGGTCGGACTTCAAGATGGTTGCAAAAGCTCTGACTCGAAAAGGAACTGCCTTGGTAAAGATGGCAAAAAGTTCGAAGGATTTTGATGCTGCAATTGGGGTTTTCCAGAAAGCTTTGACCGAGCATCGCAACCCAGATACCCTGAAGAAACTAAATGATGCTGAGAAGGCGAAAAAGGAACTAGAGCAGCAAGAGTATTTTAATCCACAAATAGCAGATGAAGAGCGCGAGAAAGGTATTTTTTCATAGTGCTGTCTGAGTTGCTGTTCTCTTATGGGGTTAACTTTCTTCACCGTATTACAGGTAATCAGTTCTTCAAAGAGATGAAGTATCCTGACGCGATTAAACATTACACTGAATCCATAAAGAGGAATCCCAAAGATCCGAGGGTATTCTCTCTGTCCATCTTCTATCACCTCTTTACTCTTTTGGACTTAAGTACTTTTCCCTAGCCCTTCGTTAAGGACTAAATTCTTGAAAACTGCTGGTGATGCATCTATTTTCTCCTTTCTTTAATTTATTGTTAGGCATATAGCAACCGGGCTGCTTGCTACACGAAGTTAGGTGCATTACCTGAGGGGCTCAAGGATGCCGAGAAGTGCATTGAGCTTGATCCAAAATTTACAAAGGGCTACACTAGGAAAGGTGCCGTACAGTATTTCATGAAAGAGTATGAAAAAGCTATGGAAACTTACCAGGAAGGATTGAAGCTTGATCCTCAGAATCAGGAATTGCTAGATGGTGTGAAGAGGTAAGTGAATATTTCTTTTTTGTTCTTAGATCTCCTCAGTTGCTCCCTTCCAAGGTTTTGAGAGTGATCATGATTCTCAAAGCTGGTTTGCGTTGTTGTGTGGTCTTTATTTTGCCTCCTGATTATTCTTCTTTCTCCGAAGTTCATTGTATCGTTGTTTATTCTATAAAACATGTTCATTGAAGTCAGCGTACATGTATGTGTGTTGGCCCAGCGATTTGCTTTAATTGTAGGAGGTTCTTTGCGGTTGTAAGTGATGTGGTTTCGTCAGTGTTGTAGTTATTTTGTTGTAACTTGAAAATTCTGTGTATTCTTTTGCAGGTGTGTGGAGCAAATAAACAGGGGTAGCCGTGGAGATTTAACTCCAGATGAGCTCAAGGAGAGACAGGTATCATTTCTTTTTATCGTATTATTATTTTTCTACAGGTAAAGGTTATGTGTAATAATGGTGACATTCATAAATCAATTTGTTTGAGCAGGCCAAGGGAATGCAGGATCCAGAAATTCAGAACATCCTTACTGACCCAGTAATGAGACAGGTAATATTTGGTCGCTGGGAGTAATATTTCTCAACTTGTCCATCAAGTAATTCTACATTTTGTACTAACTGCATTTGGACGTGAATGCCGTATTTTGGACCAGGTGCTAACCGACTTCCAGGAGAACCCAAAAGCCGCTCAGGATCATATGAAGAACCCTCTTGTGATGAACAAGATCCAGAAGTTGATTAATGCAGGAATTGTTCAAGTAAAATAAGTAGCAACATTTACGTCTCACAAGTAAAAGATGACATGGCTATCCATTATTTTTGTCGTTTGTGTATTCAAGGGAATCATTCATAGAACTCCTTTTACTCTTTTTAGAATGTAATTTCGCACGTCTTGGTTTCCCAGTTTTCTTCAATGGCAACTTTTGGAAAAATTGTATCTCGATCCTTAAATTTTTGTGTCTGAAAGGGAGGATTCTTGGTACTTCTTTGTGCTAATTCTCGTACTATTTGTGAACCTGACCTTCCGAAACTGGATAGTTTGGTTCTGTTTCTCTCGGGACAGAGCCAGCAGCTGAGCAAGCGAGGAAACGGCAGTTAATATGACATTTATCTAAAAAAGAAGAATGTGAAGCAGTTTCCAACCATAGCGCCACTAAATTGAACTGCGGTTGCCTCAACCATAAATTTGGCACGCTGTTACGCAGTTAATATCACGTGAGGTCACTATTCTTACATTTAGAACCTAGGAAGATTAAATCGTGGTTAAGACTCTGTCTGGGAAGGTTTCATTATTAAGGATTCAACTCATGAAAAGCCAAGGTTGAGCTGCCTCCTCCGAAATTTGGCCTAAAAATCTGCTAATAAGGGACAGCTACAATCCCTTTCCTCCTGCGTTTTCCTCGCGACTGATTGATTACCAATGAAAAAATGCTCAGAGAGTACTCCAAAAGTGAATATGGAAAACAAGCAAAAATATGTACATGCTATTTTCGTGAATTCTCTCGCTTCTTTTTCTACACGTGCAAGGCTTATCTAGCAATTTACTTCATGAATTTAAGTACTGCTTCAGATAAATGAGTATCATTATACATCAATATATGGATGTACCTAGTTTCATTAAGGAATCAGTCAAATTTGATCAATACATTGTCCCTCATTAAGATTCAGATAATCTTCATGACCCATTCCAGTGTTAAAGTTGTTATAGATTGGGTAAAGCCCATATTTCACATTTTATTAAGGAGGGAATCTTGCATGATCTGTTTTTGACTTCTGACATATTGAAAAAACGACTACGTAGAAGTCGAGGAAAAACATACTGTAAAATTATGGTAGAGATGCTTTGAAAATACAGAAACAACCAAAAATGTGAAAAAATCACAGAGCGTCAGCTCTGGTGAAAACTTCAAGCAGTAGCATTTCAACTCTCCCTTAAACCATGCAAAGACAAAACAGCAAAACATTAAACTCACCACCTGGTATAAAAACACAACCTTTGGACCCACAAAGTCTTCATAGGTGTCACTCTCTTGTTCTGCATGTCTACACGCACCGCCACATATAACTTGTACACTATACAAAACCAAACACTTCACACAAGTTCCTCTCATCTTTTCTTTTTCACTTAAAAAGTTTAGTTTTTCTTTGATGGGGTCCTTTAGTTTTGCAGTAACATGCATGACCTTAATGTTGTTAGTTATGGTGGTGGCTAAACCTTTTGAACCCAAGATTGGTAGAAGAGTAGGAAGACTGCACCACCGTTGGGACCCCTTAATACGATCGCCTGTGGATCGTGATGATGAAACAGAAGACAATGATGGTGTTCGTTGGGCGGTTCTTGTAGCTGGTTCACAAGGGTACGGCAATTATCGGCATCAGGTAATGCATAAATATTCTCATGCAAATTCTACTTGTACTCTTGCAAGTTGTGAAATTGGTTCGTCTCCCTCAATTTATGTGACATTTTCGTTTCTTGAGAGTCAAATGAGTTTTTTATTTTATCACAATCTTTTCATATGCTTTTAAATATTTTGAAATGTTAATTATTGTGACTTATATTACTTCTTAGGTTTCTATATATCTAAATTTTATTTCAAAATTTTAGAATTCTATGTACGAATAAACGGTTAAATTAAGAAGTTTGACTCTCAAAATTCAAATGATGTGCCAAACAAATTGGAACGGAGTGAGTATATTTTATTTTTTAGAGCTACAACAGGCAGGACTATATAAGTTTCAGTATTAGGAAATTTCATAATTTTATGTTGCTAATTGATTTTCAAGTCATTTGGGTGAATGCAGGCAGATGTATGTCATGCCTACCAAATATTGAAAAGAGGAGGATTGAAAGACGAGAACATAGTAGTATTCATGTATGATGACATTGCCAAAAGCGAGCTGAATCCGAGACATGGAGTCATAATCAATCATCCAAATGGTAGTGATGTCTATGCTGGTGTGCCTAAGGTATGTACAAAATGATGTTATATAGTATCTTGTATCTGCATTGTCATTTTGGGATGTTTTGTTGCTTTGAAAACCATTGAGAAGCTAGCCCTTTTTATATGAATGCCAAATCTGCCATCATAAAAAATTTACTTTAAAATTGGTACTAGTCTAGTAGGCAGAGTGAAATATTTTAGGCTCTTATCAACTCGAAATGGCTGGATGTGCTTCATACGTGTTGTTTGAGTTGCTTAATTTGAGTTTATTGATCAGACACTGATTTGACTTCAAAAATAACTTGGTTATAGAGGAGCAGATGGGAATATGGGAACCCAAAATAGGCGAAGAAAGTTAGTGAAAATATGTGAAAGTCTGATTCTTGTACTGTTGTACCATGGATATGTATGATATGAATGAGTGATTTTCCCCTGATTTTAGCCAGCTGTATTCTCACATTGTTAAGATGATTATGGCAGGACTACACCGGCGAGCATGTCACAGTAGCGAACTTGTATGCTGTGCTTCTTGGTGATAAGAGTGCTGTGAAAGGTGGTAGTGGGAAGGTCGTCGATAGTAAGCCAAACGACAGAATCTTCCTATATTACTCTGATCATGGTGGTCCAGGGGTACTTGGTGAGTCTAAAGTCCTGTTTGTATCTTGTTTACAACACGTAGCAACGAGATTTTTATCTTCAAATCACAGCTACTTGACAGTCGATAAGGAGCTATTTCTGTTTGTATTGTCTTAATACTGAAACATCACCTTTCTGTTTCAGGGATGCCGAACATGCCTTTCCTTTATGGCAAAGATTTAATTGAGGTGCTAAAGAAGAAACATGCATCTGGTACCTACAAAGAGATGGTAAAAAGGCCCAGCCCTTCTCTATTTTTATGTTCTTTCTAGGCCCTTTAGAGGTAGTAGTTCCATTTCCGACCAGAAATATTTAGTTCCATTTGTTGTGGTTTATGTAGGTCCTATACATCGAAGCTTGTGAGAGCGGGAGTGTTTTTGAGGGTTTGATGCCTGAAGACCTGAATATTTATGTGACAACAGCATCAAATGCTGAGGAGAGCAGCTGGGGGACATATTGCCCAGGAATGGATCCTCCTCCCCCACCAGAATACATCACATGTTTGGGAGACTTATATAGTGTTTCATGGATGGAGGATAGGTAATGCTAATTAAGAGATTGCTTATTTATATGTCGTAGATTTTAAAAGTTAGTTTTGTATGCTAAGGTCCACGTGATGTTAGAAATAAGTGAGCGATCGAGCTAACAACTACTCGATGTTTAACTTGTTTCCAGTGAGTCCCATAACTTGAAGAAGGAAACGCTAGAACAGCAATACAAGAAGGTGACAAAACGAGAATATTTTTTCTTTCTTTTTGGAGCCTTTTATGTATTCTAGCTTGTATCATCATCCTTAAATGCTGCATCGACTTTGTTGTAGGTGAAGGAAAGAACTTCGAACTTCAACAACTATAATGCTGGATCTCATGTTATGGAATATGGAAGCAAAGACATTAAGTCGGAGAAAGTTTATTTGTACCAAGGATTTGATCCTGCCACGGTGAATCTTCCCGCAAATAAGATTGATTTCAAGCATCTGGAAGTAGTCAACCAGAGGGATGCTGATCTTCTCTTCTTATGGGAAAGAGTGAGTTGCATTTTGAGTTCCATTAATTTGCTACATTTCTGTGTATCCTTATTTAATAATAGCACATACAAGTAGGAGTGGGATGGAGAGGATAGAAATTCAACTAGTAGAAAGATTTGGTCATAAAAGGGGGATAAAAAGAGATACAAGGTGGATGGTGATTTCAGTTCATTATGTCCTGTAATAGCATCTATCGTGTGTTCTATTTGGTGCCTATGTCAGGATGGGAACACTTGCTTGAAGTTATTTTAGCTGACAAGGTCCCTGGTTCTATCCTTCTTATGTAGAGGCAAATTGTGTAGCTGATATTGTTTATTATCCTTGAATTGGAATTTTAACTGCTAGGATTTCATCGGTCTAGGATTTTTCAGATTTTAAAAAGGAACACCCCCCCCCCCCCCCCCCAAAAAAAAAAAAAAAACCCCTTGATATTAAAATAGACTTTATTTACTTTGGTTCAGCTTTGATACATGTTTTGTTGATGTGTACAGTATAAAAGGCTAGCAGACAATTCGCTGGAGAAGGCTAAGCTAAAGAAAGAGATTACTGAGACAATGCAGCATAGGCAACATCTTGACGGGAGTGTAGATGCAATTGGAATCTTTCTTTTTGGTCCAACAAAGGGTTCTTCTGTTCTCAACGCTGTCCGAGGGCCTGGTTTACCTCTCGTCGATGATTGGGATTGCCTAAAATCAACGGTAATGTGAAAATATACTCTAAGTGTAATGAAAGCTGATCAAATTTTTTGGCTTGAATTTCCCAGAGGTGTAACTTGATATTGGTTTTCCTGCACCAGGTTCGTCTATTTGAGGCGCATTGTGGCTCGCTGACACAATATGGCATGAAACACATGAGAGCATTTGCAAACATTTGCAACAATGGTCTCTCCAGAGATGCTATGGAGGAAGCTTTTATGGCTGCTTGCAGTGAACATGAGATAGAGGAATACAGTCCAGCCAACCGGGGCTTTAGTGCTTGATGACTCTGCTCTTGTTTTAGCAATACATATTGAACAGGTCTACATTAAGAATTATGCTTGTAATATAATGTCAGAGGTGTCCAGTCTCCTCTTTTTTAGTCTGCATTTCTGTCTTGGCTCTCCACTCTTGTAGCCCAGGTTATCCTTGCAGGCTATATTACTCCGGGTCATGGGAGCTTAAGAGTGGTGCAGTGATACTTGGCTCCATCGGGCATGGGAGCTTAAGAGTGGTGCAGTGATACTTGGCTCCATCGGGCAAGTTACATACGAGTACTTAAAGCATCGGGTACTTCATAAGCATAACCTCAAAACAAAATACCAATTTGAAATATTCACAAAGGTGTAGGATTCTGTTCGTGGCGAAGGTCCGTCCCACATTACAGCCAATTTGTTTGTGTGCACTTAGGCAAGTCCTGGATTTTAAAGAGAAACCAATATGATGTTTGATGGATTAAGTTGAAGCTTTATATTTCCATGCTATAAAGTTTCCAACACTACTCCCGCATAGACATACTAACGGATTGTTTTCATCTCAAATGGGCTATCATAGCTCGACTTCATATGCTTTACATGAATATATATGGGAGATGGAGTTTATGGATCAAGTCCAGGCCTAGAGGCAATTTTCTGGGAGATTGGGGGAATGGACTGAGGATAAGTGTTTCCTAGTCAAGATTTTAAGGCAATTAGGCAATTAGCTGTGAGAATTTTCTGGGAGATTGGGGGAATGGACTGAGGATAAGTGTTTCCTAGATTTTAAGGCAATTAGGCAATTAGGCAATTAGCTGTGAGAATATAGAAAAGGTTGATGACAAGTGCTGTCTAGGCTAGACCTAATATAGAAAAGGTTGATGACAAGTGCTGTCTAGGCTAGACCGGGTGGAGGGCAGAATTGAGTGGAAGGAAAAATAAAGGGAGTGGGCGGATACTCATTTCGAAGATTCGCAGGGATATTCTTGTTTGAAATTTTTTTTAAACTAATGAAGTTTAGTTTCTCTAAATAACTACTATAATAGTCAACAGAAGTCAAATAAGCAAACTAGCTGCACCAGTATCCTATTTTTGAGTGCGGTGCTTTTTAAGTTTTGACTATACATTTGAATCATTCCATCAAAACCTCTGTAAATTCGTCAAAAATTTCGGGTCTACTTTGATGTGTTTGTTATAGGGGGATTTGCAAAAGGAAATTTTCAAAATTAGGCAGTCCACGATACAAAATTACAAATGAGGAGCCACATTTCATCCATAACACCCTTTTATTTTTACATTACACAATATATCACCTCCTTATTTTCAAAATTATACAACATAGCACCCATTTAAATTAAAACTCTAGGAACTACTCCCTCATCCTCCCCCACCACTGCCCCACCACCAGAAATTGAGCCGCCGCCGCCGCCGGCCGGCGGTGGCTGGTGGCCGAAAAATAAAAATTTCACCGGATTTGCTTATTTTATTTGTGGATTTGTTTACATAGTTATTTTTGATAAATTTATACACTTAAATCTATCAAAATAATAAATTATACATGTAAGTACGTAGAAAAATGTGTATGCAAGAAGAGAAATACAGAAATATACACAAAAAACATAAGTTTTATACAAAACATCCATAAAAAGTGCACAAATCTGAAATTTATATAATTTTATTCATTGTTCATACACGTATATACAGCTTTATACAATTTTACAATGTCATAGAATGTTTTATACACTGTCAATACATACATATACAGATTTATACATTTTTATACACGTTTACAGAATTGTCTAAACTTGTATAAAAATGTATAAAAGTGTATAAACTCACAAAAATAATGTTAAACAGTTCCCTAAGTAGATTTTACACAAAAGCTTAACAAAAATCCAAGATCTATACAGTTTTATCCAAGAAAAACACTAGATCTAAACATTACACAAAAGTTGCAACAAAAAACTAGTAGATCTCAACGAATTTTTATGAAAAAGTGAAGAAAAAGAAGAAACTTGATAAATAAACTCCTCACCGGAGTTTTTAATCGGAATATACAACGAAAATCAATGTTGTTATTCAAAAAGCAAAAAAAAAAAAAAAAAAAAAAAAAGAAAAAAAAAGAAGAAGAAGCAACAGCGACGGCGACATTGATGACGGTGGTGGCAGCGACGACAACTTGGAGGAGGGGGAGTGAAGGTGAGACAGTGGTGGGTGGGGGGCGGTGGTGGACTTATTAGGGTGAAGAGAAGAGAGGAAAAATGGGAAAGAGAGTAAGAGGAGGGAAAAAAATGGGGGCTAGGGTTTTTTTTCTTTAAAAAGGGGTGCTATGGAGTGAAAGAAAAAATAAAAAAAAAGGGAGGGATGCTATGTCATATAAGGTAGCAATATAGTAGTATTTTTTGGTAATTTTCATGAGTGTGGTGTCTCTCAATGTAATTGTCTCTTTGCAAAAATATGACACGGAAGCTTTGATTTGACAAAATACCCTCACTAGATGTTTAGCAAAAATGCCCTCATTAGTTTAATGAAATTTTTTTCGGACCAAAATACCCCCTACAAATCAGTAAAAGACGCGCCACAATCTCTCCCCTCCCTTTTCTCCATTCACGCTATCAAGAAAACTATAAAATTCCATTCCTTTTACAGATTGTTTTGTTCAAGAGAAGATTCAACGTAAGATTTCTTCAAGTTGCAAGGGTAAAGTTCTCTGCAACTATTGCCAAGAGTTTAAGTTCTGCTGCAAAGACTGAAAAATCTCTAAAGCATTGGCTATTGGCAATATTTTAAATTCTACTGCAATGGGAGGTTGTGTAGAGACTTCTTGCCTATTGCCAAAACTTTAAGCCCTGTTGCCATGGTCTCTACAACTACAGAAAAAGTCTCTACAACTATTGCCAATAGCCAACACTTTAAATTCCAGCGGAAGGGGGAACTTGTACAAATAGTCTCTGCAAGTATTGGCAATTGCCAAGACTCTAAACTCTACTGCAATAAGCAACTTGCAGAGAAAGTCTATACAATTTTTGGCCATGGTCAAGATTTTAAGCTCTATGCAAAATATGAATATCTAATAGCAATAGGCAATAAAAACCTTCAATCACTGAAATCAAGCAAACACAAGAAAAAAATCCTAAATTTCTAGCACACAAAGGAGAAAGAAGGAGGCCAGGAATGGGGAAAGAGAGAAGAAAACCTTCAGTGTAAATTAACACAAGTTGGGGGGCAAAATAGTCCTTTCATAAGGGGATATAATGTGGAGGACATTTATTTAAACATTTGTAAGTGGGGCAATTAGGTAAGACCATGTCTTATTAAGGGCACTAGGTGAAATTTTTTATTTGTTATACATGCAAGTGTTTTGATAAAAATTTAACCACATAGTCACTTTTAGGACATTAAAAGAAAAAAATAGTACGTACAAATTCTTAACAAATAGTCATAATATAGTCAAATATGGAAAAGTTTGTAGTCACCGAAGGTCCAGTATATTTAATGGGACTTTGAACTAATTGAAAATTTCTGGAATTTAGTTTCAAGCTCCAAGGAGATTTTCTGGCATGGAAAAATATAAAGTCCTAGAAAAAATTCTTGGAACTTTATGAGGCTTTAGTGGCTATTCTTCAAAAACATGTATATGACCATTTTCTAAAACTTATGGCTATTTTTTGTTTAGCGAAGAAAAATTGGTTATTTGTCAAAGTAACACCTTATCACGGGAAGTGGAGAAATAGCCACTTTTGGCTCGCCTTTAATTGTAGCCATTATAAAAAAATATTTAATATTTAATCACTTTGGAACTTCATGGGGCTGAACTTCCCACTCTGTGGCTAAACTTCAAATCTTCAAGTATGAAGTTCAACTTCACATTTCAGGTCTTAACTTTAGACCTTCTATGCCTAAATTTCAGATTTTGTGGGCTGAACTTCAAACTTTTAGGAATGAAGTTCTGTTCTCAATGACTGAAGTTCGAAAAGTAACTAAAAACTAATTGCTATTTAAAAAGTGGCTAAATATTAAGTAGAGGGGAAAAAGTAGCTCCCTGGTGAATAACGTAACAGGCTATCACGGGCAAAGAGGGCGAAGTGCACCAAAGATCACTTTTGGCAGTGGTCTTTGGTTTGAGACCACTTTATTGATTTTACATGAGAGGCCACTTTTTGGAACTTCAATTCTTTTGGGTTGAACTTCACACAAGTTCAGCCCACAAGGATTGAAGTTCAATTTTAGCCCACCACAAGGATTGAAGTTTACGCATCTATATCTAAAAGTTCAACCTTTACAGATTGAAGTTGAAACTTCATAATTTAGGCATGAAGTTCAACCCACAAGGTTTGAATTTTAGCCCACAAAGATTGAAGTTCCAAAAAATGGCCTCTCATGTAATTCCAATAAAAAAAGTGACTTTAAACTAAATACCAGTAACAAAAGTGGTATGTCGGTGAAAATTTTACGGTGAAAGTTCATGAATAGCTATTTTTGCCACTATTATTTGGTTTCAAGCTACTTTTTCATTGATTGTGTAAAAATTGTCTTTTTTTGGAATTTCAATCCTTGTAGGCTGAATTTTAGACCTTGTGGGCTGAACTTAACGTCTATGGTATGAAGTTCAACTTCAGCCGGCTAAGTATTAACTTTTAGACATAGAATGCGTAAACTTCAACCCTTGTGGCTGAAATTGAACTCAACCCTTGTGGTTTGCAGTTCAGCCCACAGAGATTGACGTTTTGCACAACAAAGGAAAAAGTGACCTAAAACCAAATAGTAGTGGCAAAAGTAGCCTTTGGATGGAATTTTTAACGGCTATCAGAAGAAGAGATGAGGCCCAATAGTGATCTTGAATTGCATTCAAGTTTCAGTACTTGTTGGACATCTTGAAATTAAACTAGTAGTACATCTTTTGTTACCTTTACTAGATGTGTATAAGGTTTCTTAAATTTGAAGAATTGAGGATCTGACAAGTCAACTAACTCTTGGTTAATTTAGTTGGTCTCTTCAGCCAAGTATTTTGATACCTTGAGAGCTACATGTTAATACGGTACATTTAGTTGGTGAATTGGTCCAAACTCCGTTGGGGATACTAGTCCTTTCCTCCAACAATTTGTTCTCAAACTGATTTTTCATTTGGACCATCAGATATCTTCCGTGTTTTATAAGGTGTTGTGACAGTACCATATGTTATTTATTGAGTCAACGGTATTGGTCTTTGACTTAGTACATGTAGGGTATTTGAATACTTATTACTACCTCCGTCTCAAATAAAGTGTCTTAGTTTGACCGAGCACAAAATTTAAAAAATATAAAGAGATTTTTCAATTTTGTGGTTCTAAATGAAAGATGTCTGTAATGTACTAAAATGTCATTTGAATTCGTGGTTTTAAATCGGTCACGTAAGATGTTTCAATTGTCAACTTACTTAATATAGAAAGATAGAAAGATGCACTCATTTTGAGACAAACCAAAAAAAAAAAATAAGACACTCAATTTAGTACGGATGGAGTAGTTAATTTAATATTATACATCTTTTAAAACTCGTATAGAGTCGTAAGCATATCTCAGTGGCTTCTAAATTAAACCACAACTTCATCAGCAACTAGTTGTAATTTAGTTCGACTTCAATGGGAAATGCTCATTGGTTGATTCTAGCATTACAACAAGGAGGATATATTTTGATTTAGTTGCCTCCTAGACTTAAGGTCAACATCAGATTTGCGAATTTCCATTGTCTAAACTATTTAATGATGTGAAAGGCAAACTAACTTGAGATTCGAAAGGCCTTAATAAGTAATGAAAGCTACATAAGAATATCTGATTCTTCGGGATATGATTCGATATTCATCATTCATAGGGAGAACCTTTCTCTACTATATTATGTTGAACAAGTGGACGTCAACATTCTTTCCCTATTCACATGTGATTTATATCTTTCCATGTTCAGCATCCGCTTCAATTATTCTAGTTTATGGAAGGAGTATTCATGGGTCTGTAGTAACATTATATCGATTATCGGTATCGGTTCTTAAAGTTCATAAAATCAATACCATACCGGTATCGGTTCTTAATGATTCGGTAGACAGTATTATCAATAACTATTGTTGAATTAAACAACACATGTAAGCATATATATTCTCGCATCCTACACATCTACATGGATTACATTGACAATGGTAAACAATACTATAGGGCAAAACATAATTGTTAACTATGAGTATGATTCTAATGACTAATGACCCGAAAGTTTGAAGGCATAAAGTAGAAACAAAGGTTTAAAATGGGTCTCAGGCATAAAGAGAATGACCATAGATATCAATAATAATTGTAGTTTAAACATATAAATTAAAGTTGTACCAAATTAAAATTTAAAAGAGTTAATAAATAAAATAAAAATATAGAAAGAATACCTTATCGGTATATCGGTACGGTAATGATAAATATATATAAATAAATACCGTTAGCATATTGATATCTCATCAGTATTAGAAATCAATATCATTATCGAACCGATATACCGTTATACCGATACTGTTATATTTGTCGATATCAGCACCGATTCGATTTTGCATGCCCCTAATTTGTAATAAGTAGTTTTGCATAAGAAAACTAAAACTAAATTAAACAGACAGTAAAAATATTGATCTTATTCCTGAATTTGAACTAATAGATTGTACATTTTGTAACCCCAGTTGCCTCTGTTGAGACGAGAACGAGTCCGGATATGCTAAAGGTCTTCTGAGACGACAACCTCAAATTACTACCAAAAACTTTGAATTTAGTGCAACGTTTTTAACTAAAATCTGTCGCTCAATTAGATTAAAATGAATATCAATTCATAAGTAGTATTTACCGTATTCGTCGTAGGTTAGAGATGAATTTCACCTCATCAGTGATCACCTCTGTTCCTTCCCAAAAAGGAATAACGTTTCTTTAATTGTTGATCTATTAAAAAAGAATAGAACAATTTCACATTTGAAAATAATAAATTTTTATTTAACTTAAATGTAAAGTAATTTATAATCAAATTTAATTTAGACTACAAATTTTAAAAATTATATTTTTTTACTTAATCTTTATGTCAAGTCAAACTATGGAATTCTTTCTAAAATAGAGTAAATAATATTTCATTATTATGAAATGAAAAGATAGGAAAGGAAAAATAGAGAGGTACAAGGACATTTCAATAACTAAAAAACTACATTTCAATTGTGAATTTGGCTAGAAGGTTGACAAAAGTTTATACAAATAAATCCTTCACACCCGGAATGATTGACATCATAGTATCGTCGAATGTAACAAAGAACTACAGTAAAATAAACTAAACCTCCGCAACCCAACGTAACCATGGGTAGGGGGTTCTTCCCTTGCATGTCCCATGTGGCTCATTATAACAATTTGCACCTCCAGCTCCGCTCTCCACGGTAGTTTCCACCACCACCCACGGCGGCGATTCTTGATTTAACATTCTCAAATTCGGATATCCGACATGGTATTTGGATACCACCCGAATGATTATGCCCATATACCATCTCTGCCTCCCTCAACAAATCAGCAAATAAAGGGTGATTAAAATATATTACAGGCACCACAATTCTACACGTGTCATCTTTCTTTTCGCCCACGTATACAGCCAAGTGTCCCTTTGGTACACTCACTTTCTCCGGTTCTTGGCCGACCCGGATATAACCCGAATTAGGCTTTGCAAAACATAGACCTTTTCTTGCTCCATGCTTTAACATTTGTCCTAACTTGCATAACTTAGAAATAGCTCTGCTTGCACATCCTTGTGATCTTAGCCTCTTATGTCCTGCTCTTCTCCGTTGAATTAAGCAGCTGAAAACTCTTACTAGTCTCCTTCCAAGCCTAAAACCTCTCACTTTCTTCATAACTCAAAAAAATTTCAAGAACAAGAAAATGCTATTTTTGAAAGGAGATGCTGGTTCTTGGTTATAAACGTTGGAGCTATGACAAGTTAAACATGGTGTCAAATTATTTTCGCTGCATGCATATATATAGACTGAGGGGTTGGGGTGGTGGTAGGGTATGGGTGAAAAATGGTCGGCACACACGATGAGAAGTGATAAAAAATCTGTGAAATTTATGGAGAGGAATTAATATGTAAAGGGACGAGTGGGACAAGGTCAGCTGAATAGTCGTTGTGATGCTTCGCGGCTGTATGGAGTTTCAGGGGTCACCAATTAATTCCAAGTACACTTTGTACATAATTAATAAATTTCCAGACTTTGATTTTGATACTTAGGAAAAAATTAATGGAACTACTATATTTTGTTAGAGGGCAGATCTCCGTGAGTGTAGCAATTGTGGCAAATTTTTAATAACAAATATAGTACTAATTTGTAGGTCAAAGTGCTTAATTAGAGAATGTTTACTGGGATTCTTTTAATACATATCTCTAATCTTCCGCCACGTATGTGCATTAATGATGTTTCCTTGGAACTTCCGATCATCAAGTACTAATTGTTTTTACTAACGTACGATTATTTTAAAAAAATGTCATTGCATTGTAGTTTGTACAACATTTAAAGACGACTTTGACTTGATATGGCTTTAACCAAATTACATATAGAAGAACAAAATTTTAAGTAACGTGGCGCTCTATTGGAAGGAAGAAAGTAATTATAAATCTTTTTTCCAAAGAAATGTGGGATTACCACAAAGAATAGCCTAAATGGCAGCGCACATTAACGGTGTGTGCTATTTCACATCACTCATAGGAAACTCTGAATGCTCGCATATGAAGGTATGGACATTTTTGCCGCTTAAAATGTCAAGTAATTTTTACCCCTCAGTCATATTTTCTATATTTACTTTTACGATTATTCTAGATTAATTCTTATTTTTTTAATATGTGAATTACGGTGAGCCCTACATTTTCTAGAAATGGTGATCGTTATGTAAACGGCTATCGCCTAGGTCATAGTATTTTTTTTAAAAAAAAATTGTATAAAATTACACTACCATATTTAGTTGTTTAATAATTAGTAATAAAATCATTTCATCCATGACTTAAGTAGGTAGACACATAACATCAATTTATAGTTTTATTGAATAATATTGCACCAAATATCAATGGAGGGAATCCAATTCCATTCAACGGGTGAGGAACATAAAACTCTTTAAGTTTATGGTATTATTTACAAGGTCATCAGAGTGACAAAGCATTAACCTTAGATATCTACTCTCATCTAGTTCTCTATTTGAATCTAATACACCCTCATCCCGAAACGATAATTATATTAGAAGAACGAAAATCAACATGTTCAATTTTAAAAGCACTTTGATAAATAATTTCCTCAATTTTTAATATGAAATTTTATTTACCTAAAGATCATATAGGAATAGTACAAAACACATTATTTTAAAGTTAAAATTATATTAAAATACTATAGTAAAAAAATTGGTTGACTTTTCAAATAATAGTGATAGTCTTTTGAGCATTTTTGCATTTGATTATTCGCCAAAAATTAGTAAGCTTAATAATTGTGAAATAATGCTTTTTTCAAGCTACAAAACCTTGTTCAATGATATTACTAAGGTACCTGTACAGAGGAGATGAATGAATGTATGCATGTTATCAATTTTAGACCTACCAAAAGATTTCATATAAAATAAAAAGAATTGCGCATCTGCATTATAACAAAATGGCATAAAAATGTATCGAAAAAATTATTTGGTTGGTAATGCACATGGAATGCTAGAGTTTGGACCATAAAATTTGAACTCCCATACAAGATTTGATTATAGATGGGGGCTTTCAATTGATCACCACGTGGCCACTAATCTACAAAAAACTTAAAATAAGGGCTATATTATTTTGGCATATTTGTGTTAGACAAAACTTTTTCTTTTCCTATTTCTGAATAAGATACAAACTAAAGTAGGAGTAAGGTTTACCTCCCATCAAAATTGTGACCCTTAAGTGATGGATGGGGTCAAAATGAAACCAACCTTCTTGGACTGAACTGATGATGATGTGATGACCAATGAAAAACATAACTATCTTGTAAGAAAGAGCAGCATAAGGGAAAAGAAACGTGAGACTTTTCAAATCCAACAAATAATCGCAGAAAAAGGCACAAAAAAGGACAAACAAAAAGGGAAATTGCAGAGTGTACAATTATAGGTAGTACTAGATGTACTTTGTTGTTGTGTGTTGGGTCTCCATTCTTGCCTAACCTTTTGTTTGCGGAAATACTCAGTAGTTAAATGTTGTAAATTTAAATGGAAATATATATAGTTCGAATTTGGTACTTTACGATTGCTATTGAATTGAATTTGTCTTGTTCCCTCGTTAACCATGTGGAGGAAAACAATTAGTACTTCCTAGTATTATATTGACTGTAATATTCCTCAGTTAATATCCAGACAAATTTTGATCTTCATACTCAATAGTTTATTTCTGCAGCTACTCTATAGGTGATAGGAACAAGATAAAACCACTAGCGACAACCACTTTGGATTTTCGAATTTAAGAATTAAATTTGTGTTGAGATCCATAATCACATTAAGCTGGCCTTGTCTTTATTCACCAAAATTTAGAAACACTACAAAAATCTTACAGAAAACATATTGATTTCCTATGAAGCAACTTCATTAGGACAAAATTGCCAGTGCACACGAGCTAAATTAGACAGTTTGGTTCTGCATGAAATTCGGCAATCTGTCTTGTCACCACCATGCAGTGATCTGCAAAGTTCAATGTCTTTCCACACAATTTTATCTCCATTCGAGAATTGAGGAATATATATGAATATTTTCATATTCTAACACACAAGCGCCTCTAGTTATCTGCGAATAAACAACATTACAACAGCCAGTCTAGATTTTGGATCCAAGTACTCACTAACTTTATCCTATTATACATGCATTATTAACTACTCCGTTAAATAAATGCCTCTAGCGATCGATGTTGTTTTAGCGCCAAACCAAACACAACTTTCATTATGCGACAAGTTATCAACTTGTTTATTACTGTACAAATCTGAAGTATAGGAAAATCTTATGTTACCACAATGTACTATGGACAGTATTTTTTTGTATAACTCTTCGGTGTCAGCGGTGTTGAACTTATTAACGGGAGAAACACCAAGTCTTTTTCTCCATTTCCAGTTTGAACTCAAACACACCTAAGTAAGTGTAAATGATCAATCTTAATTAACAATTCTTGCCACATCCTTTGGTGACCACTATGAAAATTCTAATAACCTCTCTGCTTATAATTGCTTCGTGAAGAATTCCAATTCAAACATATGTTTTGTCGCAAAATAGAAGTTAGCGATTTAGCGTACTTCTTTGATTAATGAGTGTAAAGGTTCTCTGATCCGCTGAATTAGGGAGGCTTTTCCTGTAATCAATGAGATTCGACAACCAGACATGTTCATGTCATTAAGTTCTGCCAAATTGCCAATTTGTCTTCTCCATTCTATGCAAATTTGTAGGGCAGTCAGTCTCAAGCTGAGTCACAAACTTACAAAACGTACAGATAACTGCTGGCGCTAGAACATTGCTATTTAATCCCCTATTGAGAAATACTACATCCGTTTCAAAAAGGATGAACTTTTGTGGAGTACAAGGTTCAAATTGACTAATTTTCAACAGAAGTTTGCACATCGAATTTTTAAACCTTTTTCAAATAAAATTTACATATTTAGAAAATACATGAAAAATACTATAAGTCACAATAGTAAACAATTCAAAATAGTTAGAAAAATATTTATAAGACATGTATCTTGTTTGATCCTTCAAATAGTAATATGTTCATTCTTT
Source organism: Petunia secreta (assembly GCA_029990175.1). NCBI lineage: Eukaryota > Viridiplantae > Streptophyta > Magnoliopsida > Solanales > Solanaceae > Petunia > Petunia secreta. The sequence continues at coordinate 5,702,494 of JARKIP010000054.1, forward strand.
TTTAAACGGAGGGAGTAGAATATACTCCAATAAGTTAATTAGATGATCAATTTGTGATAGAAGGTACGGATCTATTCTCAATAAACACTTTTTTTTTGCGATAAATGTGTCTTGCTGGATAACCTCTCTGATTAGATATGGTAAGTAACACACATTGATATAACTTAGAATTGTTAAGTCTTTCAAATGCTTCTCATTTTGTGCACAATAACCACAACAACAAAATATCGTCATTTTGCAAAATAGTCAGGTCCACACTAACTTGTAACTCGACAGTATTAGTTCGTGCATAATTATAATTAGTATTAAGTTACTATATAACTTATAGTCACAACTAAAATTCTGGCCACACTGTCCATAAGACCTTAACTTTACATTATTAATGCCAAGTCGGCCTTGCTATTTTGAAAAATGATAATGTTTGGGAACTCAGCTTATACTGGAATATAACAAAAAGTAACATGACAATTATATGGTGCCGAGTTATATTCAACTTTTCTATTGAGACGTTAACACATCCATTAGTTACGTTAGAGGGCCTTATTTTAAAATCTTAGTTAACGGGGGCCTTCTGCTAGCTTTTCCTTTTTCAGATTTGAGTTGGAATAGATATATATGGACTCTATGAAAGCAAACTCTAGAGATCTAACGACTGTTATCTTCTTCAAACTACAAGCATTTTAAGATTTTCTTTATGCACGATATTCACTAAGGATCAACATAAATCAAGAAATCAAATATTTGATAAGTATTAACTCTCCTACTCCATATGAATATCTTGCTTGACGACCCTATAAAAACCCCACTATAGCGACCTTCATTTCCCATCTTAGAGTGCAACATTTCTTAAAATCCTATTAACCATGGCCAAGAAAAGTTTATTTTCTTCCCTTGCCATTTCACTCATTTGCATTTTCCTACTTCTCAACCTATGTTTTGCTACTGAGAACATAGCAACTACTGCTGAAAAATCTGATTCATCTTCACAAGATAAAGATGTAGATTGGTGGCATCCATGGTTTCATCCTCATCCATGGTTGCATCCACATCCATGGCCATTTGTTCATCCACCAATGCCTGCTGGTGGTTTTCCTCATCGCCCATGGCCATTCCCTCATCCACCCATGCCTGCTGGTGGCTATAAGTTTCCTCATCCATGGTTCCATTTCCCATGGTTCCATCATCCATGGCCAATTATGCATCCACCAGTTCCATCTCCACCTAAAGGAGACAAAGATGGAGAGAAGAATAACTGAAGACATGAAGAGAAGTGTTGATCAATTTCTTACTGGTCACATAATTTTCTATAATTAGGTTAACTTCTTTTATTACTAGTATTTATGTCTTAGAAATGTTTTGCTTCGGCTTATGATGGAATAAAATTTCTTCGTTTTTGTTTTATACGTTCTATAGTTTTACGGCGCAGTCACACATATATCTTTTCTCATATAAATTAAGTTGATATGAAGAAATAAAAAAATTGCAACAAAAAATATAACATGAAATAAAGAACATATACATAGAGACATACATATTAAATTTGGATCCAAGTAATCACTTAACATAATGTACATGCATTATTGACTACTCCGTTAGATAAATTTCAGATTTTTCTAGTGATGTTGCTTTAGCGCCAAATTAAACACAACTTTCATTATGCGACAGATTAACAGCATGTATATTGCTGGACTAATCTGAAGTATAGGCAAATGTTATGTTACCACTATGTACTATGAACAGTACTTTTTTGTGTAACTCTCACCGTCTAGCATGTCCGCGGTGTTGACTTAATAAAGGGAGAAACACTTTATATCAAGTTTTTATTTATTTCTAGTTTGAACTCGACACATCTAATTAAGTGCGAATGAATCTTAACCATCTTGCTGGTAACACTATGAACAATACTTATTTTGCATGGACTCCTCCAATAACGTCTGCTTATAATTTGTTCGTGAAGAAATTAATTGCATTTCAAACATTTGTTTTGTTGCAAAATAGCCGTTAATGACTGAGAGTAGTTCTTTGATTAATGCGTGCAAGGGTTCTCTGATTCCGCCGATTTAGGGAGGATTTTCTTGAGTATAAGTCAATTTGTCTTCTTCGATCTATGCAAATTTGTACGGCAGTCAGTCTCAAGTCACAAACATCATATCATCATATCACCATATACTACTATAGAAGCATGTACTCAAAAATATAAAAAGTAAGATTACTGAAATACCTTTCTAAATATTCTAAATATCATAAATACCTTACCTTAAAAAAAACACTAAATTATGGCCAGCCCAATACCTTACCTTAAAAAAAACACTAAATTATGGCCAGCCCTTCACAAGACCTATACGACCATTTGACAACCTTTCACAAAAGTCACCAACAATTTGTTTTGAAGTTGTGAAAATTCAGTTATGCAAGAATAATATAAATACAATTATAGAGTTAAACATTAACCATGTAAATTTACTGTCTGTTGTCCAAAATCAAAATGGTACACATGCAGACTCAGGGCAATTTTATATGGGTATGTCTTTACGAACCATCATTCTCATATAAATCTCTATATACGAGCCAAAACCTTTTATGAAGTGTATCTCTGTTGTGTCAGTCTAAGACTCCATTTTGTTCAAAAATTAATTGGTACGTCGTCGATCGTTGCTCTCGGCGAAGAATAACCCAAAAGTAATTTTGATTCTCTTAAAAAATCAATTGTCCTTATGGCAAACATATTAAGGTCTTTTCGCTTCATGTGTTCTTATCTGCCCGTTGACTTTGATTTTGTTTCAAAGTTTCTCCAGTTAGTTTTATGTTCTTTTTATGCTAAGTTGTTGGTCGATTTTGTATACGTGCATGCCCTTTTAAGTGTCTCTGCTTTCTTTCTACATAGTTTTGAAATGTATTCCGGGCTGCTGGTAAGCAAATATAACCTATCTTTTAGTTTTTGTTTCAATCTCGCCAGATAGATTTTTTTAAAAACATGAATTGTGATTTTTATTTTGCTTTGATGTCCTGATTGAAATTGTTTAGTGATCTAATTAAATTTAAAAGGTGGAAGACGATTTTTGCCAGATGGTTTATAGATGGGATTATTGAACATTTTGATAATATTTATATAGAATACGAGAATAATAGGGTGAAATTCAAGGGATAAAATAAAGTAATGGATTGAATTGACTTTGTTGAACTGGTAACAGAGTTCTCTATTCACTGTGAGGGAAAAAAGTTCATTTAGATTGAAATTTATGTTTTGAAGTATACAAGTTTGATCATAGCATTGGATGTGAAAAGATGCTACGAACAATAATTATTAGGTAGAATTTCTATTCTTTCCATCTAATTTCTACCGCAAAAGATTAGCACATAACGATGGTCCATTATAATTGATTTATTAATTACAATATTTAGTAAGAAGAGGATAACTAACCTGGTTTCATGTCCTTTCTAAAAAGTTGTATCCTTTAAATAAGTTATTCAATGTCCTTTTTGAAATCTATTCATCTCGGCTTCAGTGGATTCCCTTAGCTTTCTTATGGAGTAATTCTCTTTCGTTGGTTGTACAAAACGGTATATCATTTTTTTTAACTATTTTTTCATTTTTTTTCGAGAGCAGAATAATGAACAGCTTCTTGCTATTCTTCATTCAATCTACTATTTTTCAAAACTCCTTCCTATATAAGTTGAGTTTTTGGGTAAAAAGATATCAAAGACTGCAACCTAAACTTTTTGAAATTAGAATTTTCTATTTAATTATTTGCACCCGGTGTCAAAAGTACTATATCCTTCAAATAGTACCATGTCTTTTTACTACTTTCGCCACATTCTAACGAGGGCTTGACTCCCAAGGTTGGTGCACCATTCCTCTATTTTGTTTTGACTATTGTAATTGGTTATATACACATTACATGACTATTTTAGATTGAAATATACCGACTTCCCAAAATGCATTTGTTGCGTTAGTATATCTCCAAGTCTCCTGTAATTCTTGAACTCAATTCTTCTATAAAGTTCTTTTATTAGAATACTTTATGAAACAATAGGGTAAGATACTACAATAAGTTATTGTGTTATTGTATACTTGAGCACGAAAAGATGGTTATATACTTTGTGTTCTATGACATAGATTTGGTTACTTTATGTTTTACCGTCTTGTCAAAACAACATATCAAATTTCGTGCATTCCTTCATATAATAGTAGCAACTTCTGCTAGCATAACATGCAAAATTTGATGTGTTGTTGTATATAACCATTTTGATCCATAATTCTTCTAATGTTTTGCTTTCGTATTGGTTCACATTTTTTATTTATATCTACATATAACGACACTTATTTTTATGTCATACCATATTCAATTATATTCTATGTTATATAATCTTGATATTTAAACAATAGTCAGTGTAGGTAGTGACTATTGATAATTATTACAATATCATGTTACGAGACTCGATATTCACGTGCAACGCACGTGTCGAGAAACTAGTTACTATAAAAGCATGTACTCCTAAACTTGAAGGGTCAGATTACTATAATGCCCCTCAAAATAGTCTAAATATCCTAAATATCCTACATATCCTAATTACTAAATTTAAACCTTATAAAAAAAATCCTGATCATTAAAAAGAATAACGCCAAAAATATTAGATAATGAAGAATAGAAAAAACAAATTGGAATTGTGAACTGAAACATTGCCTTCTTCTGATAACGAAGGAAAGTTAAGGTTATGTTGGTTCCAATTATCAACTTCCTAATTTTGTTTGTTTGAACCGTTGCCTACGTTTGAAATATTGAAGAGCTTCACATTAGATTTGACCATAGAGAACGCGGGCCAATATAAAGCCAGGACCATTATATTGAACCCACATTTTTCCTTCAATTGTTTAGCCATAAATTCAAAAGAGGGACAAAAAATATTTCACTAGCAGCAGTAGATCGAGGAAGACGAGAAGCCCACAAAGAAAAACCAGCTTGAACAGGTCTCCCGCGTCTTGGAAGTCAATTGACAACTATGATTCACGGAGTATGTTTATAAGATGCAGACCAATGGAACAAGGCCCCAAGTAGCAGAATATGCCGGACATGCCCTTGGATTATATAGACAGTGTAGACTGATAACCTATTTTATTATTCATAACATGCCAAAATCGCACATGGTTGTTATTTTAGTTTGACGAGCAACCTCATTAATGCTTAATTGAGTAAGAGCACGGGATTGTAGGAACTCGCCAATTATGTTTGAGTAATTGTTCTTACACTGCCTATGCAAGTGCTAATATTAGTACGAGAGGAAGTGGAGGCCATCACTTGGTATGCTTACTCGATTGACACAAGGGAGTTCATAGATGGAGACCTAGATTTCTATATTCGTGTATCTAGATCGGATTTGGATAAACTTCGAAAATGTGTTACAAGAAGCGTTCATTTTTTATCCTTTCAACTCAATTTTTGAAGAATCCAAATGGCTATTACAGGATTAAAACCATGGCAATGTAGTAAGTTGTAACAGTATGCATTTATACAATAGTTGTCGTGCTCTGAATTACACTGAATTACTATAGCAATGTAGTAAGTACTTTAATTTATGTTATATTTGTTGAGAGTATTATTGCTCACGTGTCAATCAATGTTATTATCTGTTTAGTTAAATAATTCACTACTTATTTTTCAAAAATTTATATATCAACTATTGTTATTCATAGTTCTATAATTGGAAGCATGATATCAATCGAAGCTAAGTACGAATATTAATAATTCCTCTATGTTTATTTGAACACCAACAATTTTATCTTAATTGATTACTATCATTTTATATGTATGAGACATATATATATATATATATATATATATATATATATATATATATATAAAAGACTTGATGTTCACGTGCAAAGCACGTGTCGAGAAACTAGTACTATTCTAAAAGAGCCAATCCCTATAGCAAAAAGTAAATGACCATTTTGTCCCTGCAACACAATTTAAAATATATTTTGAGAATTGAAAAATTGAATTTTAAATATATATATATATATATATATATATATATATATATATATATATATATATTCGAAACGTCTCGTGATCTTCAACCAATTATGCGCTTCAATATAATTACCATTACAAAAAAAAAATCATTCTGAACTCTATTCATTATCAAATCAAAAAGAAAATTTTAAAAAATGTTATAGATATGATCTTTTATCATATAAATCGATCTTCATAGAGTTCTCGAGATATTTTCTTATGAAGTTTGTATGATAATAAACTTTATTATTTTGCTGCATTTCTTTGTCTTTTGTTCTTGTCTTCTAAATAGGATAGCTAGCCAGGGAGGAGAAACAGATAAATAAAATTCCTCTTATTTAAATTATAAAATGACAGAGCCAGATAATAACTAGAAACACGTATGGAATGACAAACTTTATCGGCACACCAAACGAGGTCTGATTTAGCTCAAATTTTACAGACAGGTCCTAATGGATATTACAAATATTTTAAAATTATCGGCACACCAATCGGAGTCCTAACTTCCGAAACGACTGACCGAGGTCGTTTCACTGCTGCTACTGTATGGGTGCTATGTCATCATGTTTATATTTTAGAAATAGTCAAAATTTTCACCTTTTGTTTTTCATAATAATAACTAATGAAATATTTAAAAATAATTAAACCGCATAGTAGGTAAGAAAGACGTTAATAGAAAAGTATTTTAGAAAAAATATTACTTTAGTTATGTTAATTTTTAGTAGTTATAAAAATTATAATTAAATTTTGAAGCTCTTCAAAAAAAATATTCCTACAAAATTAACTGATTTTTTTAAATCAAAAGAAAAAAATCAAAGGAGTAAACATGATATAAAAATTTAATTATTTGTGTATTTTTTTTTTTAAAATTTCATCGTGTAGAAAATATATGTTAAAATTAATCATAATTGAAGGTTGTTTTTGACCTTTTAAAAATCCATGCAAATGATTAACTCATTTTTAACCGTTGATTTTAAGATGAAGGGGGTTTATCTTCCCTTTGAAAATGTGAAGTGGGTATTGCTTCCCAAACCTAAAAGGTTAGGGGGGTTTAGTGGACTTTACTCTCAAACAAATGGTATGTGTACGTGTAATTATGACACACACACAAAATAAATTTTAAGCCTCTCTCTCACAAATGATTCGCACTTCTTTGCATGTGAACATCATGAAATTGATAATAATCTACTAGCCATCCTAAGAAAAAAACTATGTTAATCGACTTTATGTATATCTGCCACAAAATTTTATTTTTATTTGGCAACAACTTAGTGATATGTATGCGGCTGTAAGGAGGAGCAGGTTGCAGTTTCTTATAGAAAAGACAAACAGTTTTAAGACGTGAAGTATTTGCTACTACAAGCATGTTTGGGTGGGCTTATAAAGAGCTTATTTTAAGTGGCTTATAAGTCAAAAAGTGACTTAAAAATCACTTTTTGAGAAGTTAGGATTTCCTAGCTTCTTAAAAAGTGGCTTTTAAGCCACTTATGGCTTATAAGTCCAAAATTTTTTAAGTTACCAAACATATATTAATGGGCTTATAAGCCACTTTTAAGCTCACCCAAACGGGCTCTACATGTTCATAGCTTTTACATATTTTCACTTTAAATTGTATAGTTGAAAATGAAAAATGGCCTTTTAAATTCATTAAATAGAATTTTTAATATATTTATATTTCGATATGACAATAAATATCAGTAAATAAGCCCAAATTTAATCTATTTGAGCTTGCATTTTTTCTTCAACTTTCATATAACTCATCGCACATATAATTAATAATACAATTTATGTCACTTTAAACTATTTGTGCGTATTATCACAAAATACGCATCAAATAATTTTTTACTATAATTTATGTTATAAAAAAATTTATTCTCATTAATATGGATTACACGCGCAAAACAAATTAGTTTATACTAAACGTACAGATGACTGCTGACACTAGCTAGAACATTGCTATTTTAAGCCCCTATTCATGAGAAATAGAATATATTCCGGTAAATTAATTAGACGATCAATTATTTGTGATAGAAGGTATAGATCTATTATCGATAAACACTACTTTTGCGATAAATGTATCTTACTGGATAACCTATCTGATTAGATAAGGTAAGTAACATATTGATGTAACTTAGAATTGTCAAATCTTTCAAAAGCTTCTCTTTTTGTGCACAATAAACACAAGAACAAAATATTGTCATTTTGCAAATTAGTCAGGTCCACACTAACTTGTAATCGACAATACTAATTCGTGCATAATTATTAGAATTAAGTTATAACTTTAGTGACAACTCAAATTCTGGCTACATACTATCGTTAAGACCTTAACGTTGGTACATTATTAGAGCCAAGTCGGCCTTGCTGTTTTGAAAATGACAATGTTTGGTAACTCTGCCTATATTGGAATATAACAAAAAGTAACTTGCTCAGTATATAGTGACGAGTTTTTTTTTAGCTTTTCTATTGAGACGTTAACACATCAATTTAGAGGGCCTTTTTTTTTTTTTTTAAAAAAAAACAATTTAGTTAACGAGGGCCTTTGCTAACTTTTTTTTTTTTTTTTTTTTCCTTCAAATTTGAGTTGGAATAGATATATATGGAAATCCTCTATTTTTTTTTCTCGCACGGCACGAGTTCATGTGCTCTTATCTTCTTCAAACTACATGCATTTTAAGAATTTTGTTTATGCATGATATTCACTAAGGATCAACATAAATCAAGAAACCATATAAGTATTTGATAAATATTAAAGCAATCCTACTCCATATGAATATCTTGCTTGACGACCCTATAAAAACCCCACTATTGCTACATTCATTTCCCATCTTCGAGTGCAACAATTCTTAAAATTCTATTAACCATGGCCAAGAAAAGTTTAGTTTCTTCCCTTGCCATTTCTCTCATTTGCATTTTCCTACTTCTCAACCTATGTTTTGCTACTGAGAACATAGCAACTACTGCTGAAAAATCTGATTCATCTTCACAAGATAAAGATGTAGATTGGTGGCATCCATGGTTTCACCCTCATCCATGGTTGCATCCACATCCATGGCCATTTGTTCATCCACCAATGCCTGCTGGTGGTTTTCCTCATCGCCCATGGCCATTCCCTCATCCACCAATGCCTGCTGGTGGTTATAAGTTTCCTCATCCATGGTTCCATTTCCCATGGTTCCATCATCCATGGCCAATTATGCATCCACCAGTTCCATCTCCACCTAAAGGAGACAAAGGTGGAGAGAAGAATAACTGAAGACATGAAGAGAAGTGTTGATCAATTTCTTATTGGTCACATATTTTTCTTTAATTAGGTTAACTTCTTTTATTAGTATTTATGTCTTAGAATTTTCTAAGATATTTCCTAGTAGTTTTAGTTCGTAGAAATGTTTGCTTCGGCTTATGATGGAATAAAAGTTTCTTCGTCTTTGTTTTACACACGAGCGCCTCTAGTTATCTGCGAATAAACAACATTATAACAGCCAGTTTAGATTTTGGATCCAAGTACTCACTAACTTTATCCTAATATACACGCATTATTAACTACTCCGTTAAATAAAATGTCTCTAGCGATCGATGTTGCTTTAGCGCCAAAGCAAACACAAGTTTCATTATGCGACAAGTTAACAACTTGTTTATTGCTGGACAAATTTGAAGTATAGGGAAATGTTATGTTACCACAATGTACTATGGACAATATTTTTTTTGTATAACTCTCCGGTGTCAGCGGTGTTGAACATATTAACAGGAGAAACACCAAGTTTTTTTCTCCATTTCCAGTTTGATCTCAGATACCTAATAAAGTGCGAATGATCGAATCTTAACCAATCTAACAGGTCACACTTAAAATGCGTTCTAGGGGCTCAAATGAGATTTTTTGGATGACTTTTGTGTATGCTAAAACTAACAGTCAGCTAAGACTACCTCTCTGGGAAAGTCTTCGACAATGTAGCTATGTTGTCAATGGCCCTTGGTGTATAAGTGGCGACTTCAATGTTATTTTGGGAGCAGAGGAAAAAAAAGGGGGCAGACCGCATAGAATGGAGAAGAGTTGGGACTTCATCTCATGTATTGAAGATTGCGGGATGGTTGGTGCTGGCTTCTCTGGACCAAGATTTACCTGGTGCAATGCAAGAGGTTATATGCATAGAATCTGGAAGAGGCTTGATAGAGTTCTTATCAACCATGAATGGACTGCGAAATTTCCTTTGAATGATGTTGAACATTTGGCTAGTACAGGTTCTGATCATACACCTATGCTTGTCAGATGTTCTTTCCCTGAGCAGCATCACATCAAGTATTTCAAGTTCCTAACATTCTGGATTGATCAGCCTGGCTTCACTAATATAGTTCAACAAGCCTGGGATCTTGAAGTGGAGGGAAATATTATGTGGAAGTTCCAACAAAAACTCAAATGTGCTGCCAAAAAGCTTAGTACTTGGTCTAGGGAACAGATTGGTGATGTTTTTGCAAATGTCAAAGAATGGGAACAAAAGATATTGTTACTGGAAACACAACACATTGAAGGGGAGGAAGGAGAAGATGGCAGAGCTGAAATGCACAAAGCTCAAGCTGAGTACACTAAGTGGGTAAAATCAGAAGAGGCGCTGCTTAGACAGAAGGCTAATATCAAATGGTTGGAGGAAGGAGATGCCAATAGTAAGTACTTTCATGCGATTATTAATGATAAGAGGAGAAGACTTACTCTACATAAAATCAAGAACTTCAATGGCCAATGGGTTACTGGACAACAGGAAATTGCTAGGGAAGCTGTGATGCATTTTGAAAATTTACATAGACAGGGTGACGACAGATCTCAGCTCCATCATCTTGATTGTATTGAGGCCATAGTTTCTCATGAAGATAATAATATTCTGAACTCTATTCCTGATGAGGAAGAAATAAGAAAGGTTGTTTTTGAAATGGATAAAAATAGTGCTCCAGGTCCAGACGACTTTGGGGCTTCTTTTTATCAAAGTTGTTGGGGGATTATTAAGCATGACCTGACGGAATTGGTACAATGTGTTTTCAATGGGGCTTGTCTTACCAAGTTTTATACCAGTTCTTGTTTAGTTCTTCTCCCTAAGGTGGAAAACCCTTCAAGCTTGTCTGACCTTAGGCCCATTAGTCTTAGTAATTTTTCTAATAAAATTATTTCTAACATAATGGCCAATAGATTAGCTCCTATTCTTCCTAAGCTCATCTCTGAAAACCAAAGTGGATTTGTGCCGGGCAGAGTTATAACAGAAAATATTTTATTGGCTCAAGGGATGATTCATGGAATCAAACGAAGAAATGATGGGGGCAATGTGGTGATAAAGCTTGACATGGCAAAGGCATATGATAGGGTGGCATGAGATTTTCTTCTCGCCGCCCTAAGGAAGTTTGGATTCTCTGAAGCTTGGATAGACTTGGTGTGGAGGTCTATTTCAAATAACTGGTATTCTATTTTGATTAATGGACATTGAAAAGGTTTTTTCCAGTCATCTGGAGGTCTAAAGCAGGGTGACCCTTTATCACCCGCTTTATTTATCATTGGAGCTGAGGTGTTGTCCAAGTTGCTCAACCAGTTGGTGCTTAATAATCAATTTAATGTATTCTTTACGTATAGAAATGGACCTCAAATCACTCATTTAGCTTATGCCGATGACGTGATGATTTTTTCTTCTGGATCAGAAGTGTCCTTGAGGTTAATTCTTCAACAGTTGAACAAATATGAAGCTTGCTCTGGTCAGCGAATCAATACGGAAAAGAGTTGATTTCTTGTGGCTCCTGACACTCTCTCTGATAGGATTCATCTCATAAAAAGAATCACTGGATATAAGCATTCTGAGTTTCCAATCACTTACTTAGGCTGCCCACTATATGTTGAAAGAAAGAAGATATCTATATTTAGTGACATGACAACTAAAGTGGTGAGGAAAACTACAGGCTGGCAGGGTAAACTACTTTCCATTGGTGGTAGAGCTGTTCTAATTAAGCATGTCTTACAATCTCAACCTTTACATCTTCTTGCTGCTATGGAGCCTCCCATAACTGTATTTAGGCAGATTTAAAGATACTTTGCAAATTTTTATTGGGGATCAGTTGATAAGAAGAAACATTGCATCACACTTTTGTTGAGGGTGAGCTAGCAATAAATATCTGGAAATTTTATGGAGCGCCTCTAGGTATTTTGTGGGAGGACATTAATATCTCTCTTTTATTCAATAAATGGTGGAGTTGTAAGCCTAAAAATAGGATTCATCAAATTTTTTTGATGATTACACCTGTTGTGATTTGTTGGCAGATTTGGAAGGCTAGGTGTGCTTCAAGATATGGTGGTTCTAAGCTATCTTTGTCTACGGTCCATTATTACATTTTAATTCACCTTAAATGGGTTGTAAGTAAGCAGGATGTTGGTTTGAATAGCTATAACATGTGGCATGAAATCTGTGAGAGAATCCTGGTAGTATCTCCAAGAATTAGGTGCATTATTGTTAAATGGGAAAGACCTGAACTTAACTGGATCAAAGTTAATACAGATGGTAGCAAAAAAGCAAATGGATTGACTGGTGCTGGAGGTATTGTACGTGATTATGAAGGAAACATGTTGATGGCATTTGCTTGTCCTCTAGGAAGCGGATCTAACAACTTTGCAGAAGCTAAAGCAGCATTAATGGGAATGCAATGGTGTCAGTCTCATGGTTATAACAGAATAGTGCTAGAATGTGACTCAATGCTTGTCATTAATATGCTGAAAGGAAGTGTTAAGCCCCTCTGGCAACTGGCTGACCTCATCGGTGAAGCACAACAAATTATTCAGCAAGTTAATATAGTCGTCCAACACTGTTTTAGAGAGGGCAGATTCCTTGGTTAAATGGAATTCAAATGCTAATGGGATGACTTATTTTAATCTTACTGATATGCCTAAGGAAGCAGTGGGGTCTTACAGATTAGATAAAGCTCAGATGCCCTCTTTCAAACATAGAAGTATGAAGAATTCTTTTATATGGCTTGGGTGATTATATTTTCTATAGCTTCTAACTTTTGCCCATTTAGATGTAAGCTCTCCTGTAAAGAGATGGAATCTCACATGTAGGGAGCAATTTTTGTTCGGTTTGTAATGGACTCTGTCCGCTATTTTATTTTATAAAGGGTCCTGCCAACTATCGGCACAATTTAAAATTAAAAAAAAAAAATCTTAACCAATCTTGCCACATCCTTGGTGACATTATGAACAATACTAATTTTGCATGGACTCCTCCAATAACCTCTCTGCTTATAATTGCTTCGTGAAGAATTCCAATTCAAACATTTGTTTTGTCGCAAAATAGACGTTAGCGATTTAGCGTACTTCTTTGATTAATGTGTGCAAGGGTTCTCTGAGGGAGGCTTTTCCTGCAATCAATGAGATTCGAGAACCAGATATGTTAAAAATCATTAAGTTCTGCCAAATTTCCAATTCATATCTATGCAAATTTGTAGGGCAGTACATAACGTATGACGTACAGATGACTGCTGACTCTAGCACATTTTCTATTTAATCCCCTATTTAGAAATAGAATATACTCCTATAAGTGAATTAGACGATCAATTTGTCATAGTAGGTACAGATTTATTCTCAATACACACTTTTTTGCGGTATATATATGTATCTTACTAGCTAGATGACGTCTTTATTTAGGGAAAAAATTTAACACACACCGGGTGTATGCACCAAACCACATCAATTAACTATGGATAAGTGATTTAATAAGGTGAAAAGATGTTTTAATTAACTATTGTTAAGAGAGAGCAATATGTATGCCAACACATATCATGCATGTATTGGTTTGGTGCATACACCCGGTGTGGATAAATTTTTTACCTCTATTTAGATACATATAGCAAGTTAGTAAACGTCGTTGATATACCTTAGAATTGTGAAATCTTTCAAATGCTTTTCTTTTTGTGCATTATAACCACAACAACAATTAACTATTGCCATTTTGCAAAATAGCCAGGTTCACACTAAGAGGTAACTCAACATATTAATTCGTGCATTATTAGTACGTAGGTACAACTGCAGTTACAACTCAAATTCTGGTCACACTACCCTTAACTTTTACATTATTAGTGCCAAGTTGGCCTCGCTATTTTAAATATATGACAACGTTTAGGAACCCTGCCCATATTAGTATAACAAAAGGTAACTTGACAAGTATATAGTGCCGAGACTTATGTATTTAACTTTTCTATCGTTAACACCTCAGTTAGTTAGAGGGCCTTTTTCAAATTTTATTAGTCAACGAGCTAGGGCCTTTTGTTAACTTTTCTGTTTTCACATTAATTAGAGTTGGAAAAGATATATATTGAAATCTTCAATATTTTTCCTGGCACGTCATGAGTTCATGTGAGCAGTAAAGGACTCTATGAAAGCAAACTCTAGAGATCTAATGACTTATCTTCTTCAAACTACATACATATTAAGAATTTTGTTTATGCATGATATTCACTAAGGATCAACATAAATCAAGAAATCAAATATTTGATAAATCATAAAGCACTCCTACTCCATATGAATATCTTGCTTGACGACCCTATAAAAACCCCACTGTTGCTACCTTCATTTCCCATCTTGGAGTGCAACATTTCTTAAAATCCTATTAACCATGGCCAAGAAAAGTTTATTTTCTTCCCTTGCGACTTCTCTCATTTGCATTTTCCTACTTCTCAACTTATGTTTTGCTACTGAGAACATAGCAACTACTGCTGAAAAATCTGATTCATCTTCACATGATGGTGCAACTTCACAAGATAAAGACGTAGATTGGTGGCATCCATGGTTTCATCCTCATCCATGGTTGCATCCACATCCATGGCCATTTGTTCATCCACCAATGCCTGCTGGTGGTTTTCCTCATCGCCCATGGCCATTCCCTCATCCACCAATGCCTGCTGGTGGTTATAAGTTTCCTCATCCATGGTTCCATTTCCCATGGTTCCATCATCCATGGCCAATTATGCATCCACCAGTTCCATCTCCACCTAAAGGAGACAAAGATGGAGAGAAGAATAACTGAAGACATGAAGAGAAGTGTTGATCAATTTCTTATTGGTCACATATTTTCTTTAATTAGGTTAACTTCTTTGATTAGTATTTAAGTCTTAGAATTTTCTAAGATATTCCTAGTACTTTTAGTTCGTAGAAATGTTTTGCTTCGGCTTATGATGGAATAAAATTTCTTCGTTTTTGTTTTATACGTTCTATAGTTTTATGGCGCAGTCACACATATATATCTTTTCTCATATAAATTAAGTTGATATGAAGAAATAAAAAAATTGTAACACCAAATATAACATGAAATAAAGAACATATATATAGAGACATACATATTAAATTTGGATCCAAGTAATCACTTAACATAATATACATGCATTATTGACTACTCCGATAGATAAATTTCAGATTTTTCTAGCGATGTTGCTTTAGCGCCAAATTAAACACAACTTTCATTATGCGACAGATTAACAACATGTATATTGCTGGACTAATATGAAGTATATATAGGCAAATGTTATGTTACCACTATGTACTATGAACAGTACTTTTTTGTGTAACTCTCACCGTCTAGCATGTCTGCGGTGTTGACTTAATAAGGGGAGAAAACTTTATATCAAGTTTTGTTTATTTCTAGTTTGAACTCGACACATCTAATTAAGTGTGAATGGATCTTAACCATCTTGCTGGTAACACTATGAACAATACTTATTTTGCATGGACTTCTCCAATAACGTCTGCTTATAATTGGTCCGTGAAGAAATTAATTGCATTTCAAACATTTGTTTTGTTGCAAAATAGGTGTTAATAATGACTGCGTCACGACCCATTTTCTGAACAAGCTGTGATCAGCATTCGATACCTGAATTGACAGAGCGAACCCTTTAAACTTGTCTGTGACGTTCTATATCCATAATGCTATGCAAATGATGTAATCTTTAAAACAAAACTTCAATAAATTAATTTTGAGACAAAACTCATCTAGAAATTATATCAATAAAATAAATAATTTTATTATATTCTGTACAAGATTATGCAAAATGGACAACTACACCAAACTGCTAGATGGTCTATGAAGCCTCAAAAAATATACACAACCTCCCACATTTCTTTCAGACATGTTTTTTTGCTTTTTTGTTGGAGAAAAATTCCGTCTCCAACTCTAAAAATATACACAGCCTCCCACATTTCTTTCAGATTCACCTCCCCCAAAAATTCAAAACCCTCCCCTCGCGAAAACACTCCCTGCCCCGGCGAAAACTCCCCCAATCCATCCAAACAACTTATTCAAGTAAGTTTTCTTCATCTTCCCCATTATTTTAGCTATAATTCAAATTATTTTCCCCTCTCCATTTTCCCCACCCTTTAATTCGGCCCCCATTTTCCCCTTCTCAATACTAACTTTGACACTCCATTATCATCCTTATCAATATTGAATTTATTGTATAATTCTATCATGTTTGTATACTTGTGTGATTGTTTAATATTCCCCTCATTTTTAAGAATATTGGTTAGATTGGATTATTAGAAATGTCATTAGTTCTTGGAAATTTAGAAATAGTTAGAAAAATAATATAAAGTAGATAAATTAATGCAAGGATAATTAGAAAGAAATAATTAAGAACAATGTTATTGAACATGGCAAATAAAATAAATGTAGGGAGTTTGATTTAGTTAGTTAATTAAAAAGTTAATATACAACATCATTTAACTATAATGTTATACACCTATAGTTTGCTAGAAAAATTGCTATATTTTGTTGCATTGATTTATATTTATTTGTTTGTAACTTTTGTAGATGGAACATGATGAAAATCGTAGTTGGATGTACAATATGGTCTATAAAAATATGGGTTTGAGGAAAAGTTATGTAGATGGGGTTGACGGGTTTATTGCTAAAGCTAAATTACCTCCTGAATATATACGAGGGGGTTCAATCAAATGTCCTTGTGTGAAATGCAAGTGTAGCCACGTGCAACCAATTGAAAATGTCGTGTTGCACCTTTATAGAAAAAGATTTATGCCAAATTATTTTGTCTGGACTGCACATGGAGAGTGTAACCCTAGTGTCCATAGAGAGAACTTCTAAAATGATTATGTCGGGTATAACTATCCTATGAATGAGATGTTGAATGATGCGTTTGGAATGTACCAAGGGGAACCCTCTCAACCGAATGTTGAGGAGATTCCCAATAATGAGGCGAAGCTCTTCTATGAACAGTTGGAAGAAGCAAGTCGCCCATTTTACGAGGAGGCAAGTCATTCAAAGCTGTCGGTGACAGTTAGGTTGCTTAGTATTAAATCAAATTATAACATATCTCAAGGAGGCATGGATGAGATTATTGGACTCTTGAATGAACTAAACATAAGTAAATTGGGATTGCCTTCCTCGTACTACGATGCAAAAAAGTTGGTTTCGTTTTTAGGGTTATCTTCAGAAAGAATTCACTGTTGTAAAAAAGGTTGCATGTTATACTACAAAGAAAATAAAGATAAGCAATTTTGTACGTTTTGCGGTGAGGCTCGCTACAAGCCAGTCAAAAATGCTAAACAGAAACAGGTCCCAGTAAAAGCGATGCATTACTTACCTCTTATACCAAGGTTAAAGAGGTTGTATGCATCAATGAGTTCTGCTCCTCATATGAGATGGCATCATGAACATACACGACAATCTGGTATTCTATGTCATCCGTCTGATGGAGAAGCATGGAAGCATTTCGATAGAGTGTATCCTGAATTTGCAAGTGAACCTAGAAACATCAGGTTGGGTTTAAGTTCTGATGGGTTTACTCCGTTTGCTGTCTCTGCTACACCATATTCTTGCTGGCCTGTATTCGTCACACCGTATAATCTACCCCCAGAAATGTGTATGACAAGTCCATATATTTTCCTGACTTGTATTATCCCTGGTCCTAGTAACCCAAAAAGCTCTATTGATGTATTCTTACAGCCTTTGATGATGAGTTACAAATATTGTGGCGTGATGGTGTTGTAACATACGACTGTTCCTTGAAACAAAACTTTAGATTGCATGCTTGCTTGATGTGGACAATTAATGATTTTCCTGCATATGGCATGATGTCTGGTTGGTCCACTGCTGGTAAGCTATCTTGTCCTATTTGTATGGAAGATACAAAAGCATTTTATTTGAAACATGGGCGTAAGCACACATGGTTCGACTGTCAGCACCAGTTTCTGCCAGATGACCATCCATTTAGGAGAAACACTAGTGCATTCATGAAGAACAAGGAGGATTTTGATGATCCTCCACAGAGGTTGACGGGCCATGAAGTTTGGTCCCGGGTTCAAGGATATCCCAAGGCAACGGAGCAGCAACCATTGCCTAGAATAGCAGGTTTTGGTGTTACACATAATTGGACAAAGCAGATGATATTTTGGGAGCTTCCTTATTGGAAGGACAATCTTCTTAGGCATAATCTGGATCCAATGCATATTGAAAAAAACTTTTTTTATGCTGTCTTTTATACTGTGATGGATGTCAATAACAAAACAAAGGACAACTTGAAAGGCAAGGTTAGATGTTCAGGCATATTGTCGGCGACCTGAATTGCACCTACAATTAGATGGGGTTAAGGTGCGCAAGCCATTAGCGAACTACACTTTTGACTTGGAGGAGAGAAGAATGATTTGTGAGTGGATACAGAATATTAAGTTTCCTGATGGTTGCGCATCGAATATATCCAAATGTGTCGACATGACAGAAGGTAAGCTTACGGCAATGAAAAGCCATGACTGTCATGTTTTCATGGAAATTTGTTGCCAATTGCGTTCAATGGCTTGCCTGATACAATTTGGAAACCACTCACTGAAATGAGTGTGTTTTTCAAGGACTTGTGTTCTAGTACATTGAGGGAAGAAAATCTACAATTGATAGAAAGTAATATTTCTGTAATCTCTACTAAATTGACCAAGATATTTCCCCCTGGTTTCTTCAATGCTATGGAACATCTGCCTATGCACCTTGTTGAAGAAGCAAGACTTGGAGGCCCGGTTCAGGGAAGGTGGATGTATCCTACTGAAAGGTAATGCATATCAAAGATTTCCTCATATATTTAATATTTTTTAATTCATTATTAAATTATATGGCTATCTATGTTATACAGGACTATTGGCAAATGTAAGCGGACTGCAAAAAATAGGAATAGAATTGAGGGGTCGATATGTGAGGCTTATCTTGTTAGGGAAACGTCGCATTTCTGTTCTTATTATTTTGCGGCCGAGGTACCTTCTCTAAGTCGCAGGCCTAACCGACATGATGATGGTGGAAGCGGCAATTCACTGTATCCTCATTTTTCCATATTCAATCATCCCGGTCGAGGATCAGAAAAAGATTGCACAAAACCATTCAGCGACATCGATAGACAAGTTGCTACGACACATGTACTGCTGAATTGCCCAGAAGTGCAACCTTTTTATAGGTATTTGTCACTTTCTACAAATAACAAAAAAAGTTAATACATATATTAATTTTTACATCCTGAATATTGTTTTGTGCATAGCAGTTTATTTGTCAGTAACTTTGGGCACGATGCTGTGACGGCCAAATTTTCAGAGTGGTTTAGAGAATACGTAAGTATTTTAGTGACACATATCCCGTTGGTGAATACTATACGCAAGTATGTTTTAACTTATAAATTTAATTGTATGCATGTTAGGTGCACAATCCTGAAAACGGCGTCAATCATCCACTGTTT
Organism: Petunia secreta; assembly: GCA_029990175.1. Lineage (NCBI taxonomy): Eukaryota > Viridiplantae > Streptophyta > Magnoliopsida > Solanales > Solanaceae > Petunia > Petunia secreta. The sequence goes on from JARKIP010000054.1 coordinate 5,722,242, forward strand.
TGTGATTTATCATTGGGCCTTATTTATAAGTACAGACAAATGTCTAAGTACTTAATCAATGACTATAAGTTTCATACTGAAGAATGGTCCATGGGGAAGAAAACATATAACTGCGGAGTGTGGGTGAATGCAGGCACTGGTGATGGAGAGTTTGACTATTATGGTGTAATACATGAAATATTAGAGCTAGAGTTTAATGGTCATCCAAGGAAAAAGTTGGTGCTCTTTCGGTGTAAGTGGTTTGATCCAACACCACTTCGGGGGTACAAAGGTGCATCCAGTATATAAAATAGTTGAAATCAATCACAAAAGAACGTATGCACATTATGATCCATTTATCATTGCTCAAAATATGAAACAAGTGTACTACGTTCCTTATCCAAAGTGCAAAAATAAATTGAAGAACAAGGCAAAAGCAAATTGGTGGGTTATTTTGAAAGCCAAACCAGTTGGAAGAATTGAGGTGGATGATGCATTAGATGAAGCATACCAAAATGACATTTCAACTGTTCAAGAAATTGTAGATGAAGAATTACCCGACGAGTTGCATCAGGGTGTGGATTATTTTGAAGAATTTGATATGTCGATGCTCAATCAAACCATGGAAACGTCTTTAGGAAATGAAGAAGGGGAGTACATAGATGAAAATGAATCAACTGAGGATGAATTGCTTGATGAACTAGAAGGAAGCGATGATGATTGATGTTAGTAGTTGAATATTTGTGCATTATATTGGTTGTTTGTGGTATTTGTGACTAATATTTTGCATAATATTTTTTTTATTAACGATGATACACTTTATTAAATATCTAATTCTATTGAATTTAATATTAATTTGCAGATATGGCATCTCGAGGTAGGAAAGGACCTAGGACCCGTGGTGGCCATACTTCCACAGGTCATACTACTTCTCCACTTCTGGCATTGACCCCTACCTCTGTCTTGCTCTCACAGTTAGGTAATTATCCGAGTACATTTTTCGCTGGTCTCCCTAGTACCCCACTATTCCATCAGCCACAGGCCCCTAGTATATCTGCACAGACCATGCCACATATGGGGCCACACTATCAGTTTGGCCAGCCTGCTTGTCCCTCTTTCCATTCCATGCCTATAGTAGGCACATCCCCTCAGTCTGTGCATGTACGGGCCCCTACATTTCAGCCATTCGGTGCACCGGGCCCTTCACAGCTGATGATGATACCTACTCCTAGTATGCATCCACATAGTTTGCCATCTGCTACACCTTCCATTTCGAGTACTGTTCCATCTGCATCATCATCGGCATTCCCCAGTTCGAGTACACCCGTACCAGAGACTCAGCCAGAGTCCTCTCCATCTGTCACCACTACAGTGCGAAAGGGTAAGGAAAAGCGTACTAGTGCTACAGTTCAGTTGCCTGGTAGTATTGGATCTTTCGATGAGTCTGGGAGGTTGATTATCATGTCTGACAGCAAAGAAGGGTAAGATTTATTCATTAACCGTTAAATTATAAACTTTTGAATTGAATGCAATATATATTTATCAACATAATTTTGTATGTTAAATTCAATGCAGGTTTCTTCCATCGGACAAGGCAGTGAAACTTGTTGTTGAATCTATGACACCACACTTTACTGATGGTTCGCCGACCTGGGGAAAGGTGCCAGTACCTGTTAGAAACCGTATGTTTGAAGCTTTTACGATATTAACTATACTTATGAAGCTTTTGTCATTTGATTATTATATGTGTTTTATTAGTTTTCACTTATTATATTATTATTCAGCACAAGTGTTCGTGGGATGCTATATATGATGATGAAGTCCGAGCAGTTTTTGAGAAAAAGGCGGCTAAAAGGCTAAGTGATTCCTTGTCAAAATACAGGCAAAAGAGTAAAGTTTCCAAATGGATTTATCAACAGAATTGGGATAAACTCAAAATTTATTGGGAAACACCTGAATTCTTAGCCCAGGGCGAGCAGGCTAAGAAAAACAGAGCATCCGCAAAGGGAGGATCGAAGCACACTTGTGGTTCAGTTAGTTTGGCCACCCATCGGGCACGATATATAAGTCAATCTAATTTTTATTTAAATTAAAAACTTAACACCATTTTGATTTAGCATTAACACATTTGCATTGTGTAGGAAGCGGTACATGGAAAAGTTAGTGATTATGAATTTTTTCGTTTGTTCCATTATTTATATGACGAACAAGGAAATGAGGTGGGATGGGTCGAGCCACGTGCACAACAACTAGAGGTAAGATATCATAAATAAATTTATTTTATTTTAAATTATTCTTTAATTAATTATTCTAATCGCGTCGTGTGTTTTAGGAAAACTGCAAAGCTTTACACTAAGAATGGCTTGAGAGCCAAGGGTCACAAGTCGATGAAGGCTCTCCTAAACCCACCCAGGATGAAGAAAATGCAATGTTCATTCAAGCGGGTGGTGGCTATACTAGCAAAAATCGAGCCTATGGCCTTGGTCCTTCGAGGTACAAGAAGCCTTCTCGTGTAGGTATTGTCAATACTAATTGTTCTTCTTCTTCTTCACCTGCACCACAAGCTGTGAATGATGAGTTGCACTCTAAATTGGCCGAAATGGAGCAAAGGCTACTAGATAGTGAAAGGCAACGGTTGGAAGACCGTGAGAATGTGAAGAAATTACAGGAAATTGTGGCAAAGATTTGGAGAGATAAGGAGCAAGGAAGTGGCTCCTCCCAAGGGGCGGATTAGTCTCATGGTTTGTTAAGTTTGTGAGCATGTTACTAATTAAATACTTTAGTTTTTATTTGTGTTGAATGCTTAATGATGAAACATGTATGTAGAATTGTTTAATTGGCCGTGGTGGCTTTGTTTTATGTTAAACAAGTGGTTTTTGGTTGCTTTGTAGCGAATTTCTAATGTTTTTATTTAGCAGGATTAATATAGTTAGAGACGGAATTCCGTCTCTAATTAACCAAAAAAAATTTAATTATTTTACTAGAGAGGGAATTCCGTCTCTAAACAACAAAAATAATTTTTAAATTTTTTACTGGAGAGGGAATTCCGTCTCTAAACAATAAAAATAATATATACATTTCATGTTGGAGAGGGAATTCCGTCTCCAAGCATTAAATTAATTTAATTAATTTAATTAATTTAATGCTTGGAGATGGAATTCCGTCTCCAAATGCAAAAGTCAGTGCGCACTGACACATTCTTGGAGACGGAACAGTTTTGCATTTCCGTCTCCAAGTTGTCCAACGACGCACTTTTTCGCAAAGGACGCGCAGAGACGGAATTCCGTCTCCAAACACCTTTTAGAGAGGGAATTCCGTCTCCAAAATGTGACGCAAAAAATAATAATTTCTAGTAGTGTGAATTAGGGAGGCTTTTCGTGTAATCAATGAGATTCGACAACCAGACATGTTGATGTCATTAAGTTCTGCCAAATTGCCAATTTGTCTTCTCCATTCTACGCAAATTTGTAGGGCAGTCAGTCTCAAGCTAAGTCACAAACATTTACAAAACGTACAGATAACTGCTGGCACTAGAACATTGCTATTTAATCCCCTATTGAGAAAACTACATCCGTTTAAAAAAGGATTGAACTTTTGTGGAGTACAAGGTTCAAATTGACTAATTTTCAACGGAAATTTGCACATCGAATTTTTAAATCTTTTTCAAATAAAATTTACATATTTAGAAAATACATGAAAAATACTATAAGTCACAATAGTTAACAATTCAAAATAATTAGAAAAATATTTATAAGACATGTATCTTATTTGATCCTTCAAATGGTAATATGTTCATTCTTTTTTAAACGGAGGGAGTAGAATATACTCAAATAAGTTAATTAGACAATCAATTTGTGATGGAAGGTACAGATCTATCCTCAATAAACACTTTTTTTTTTTTTTTTTTTTTTTTGCGATAAATGTGTCTGACTGGTGTAATCACCTAATTTTGGCACGAAAATATAAAAATTGCTCAAAATAGCCTTCCCTATTTCATAGAATTTTGTCAAAATTTTCTAGAGTTTAATATTTTTATTTTAACTAATATTGTCTTTAATTAGGATGATAAATGCGAAAATTATCAAAATTACTTCTTGTGTGTTTGTTTGTAATTTTTATAATTTTTAATTGTGATAGTATTACAACTTTGTGTAGTTTTAATTCTAGCTAATTGTGTACTGTAGACCCTCTAATGGCCATTTGTAAATAATGGACCAGCCCAATATCAATTCCTAACCCGGCCCACACCTACCATATAAAACCTAAAATTCCTCATTTTTCCCATTTTTCACACCTTAATGAAATGCTGCCCATTTTACCTCCCCTCCTCCTTTGACCCTCCGGTCAAACCACCGGACCACCGCCTTCCGGTGGTCGGAAATTACAATATTATATATTTCCGAAAAGCTCTCGAGCCCTTCTATCCATTTTCACCATTATTTTCCATTAAATCAGCGCCAATTTTTGTAGATCAAGCTCCAAAGTTTCGGTAGAGACTAACTCCGGCGATTTTTTTTTTTTAGTTTTCCGGTAAGTTTTAATGTTTTCTTCTTCTTCTTCTCGCCCTTCTCTATCACATCCCATACCCCATCACCCAATATTCCTTTTCATTTTCCATTTTTTTTTGTTTCAATTCTTGCCCGTATGCTTATTGCCTTTACATTTTTTCTTCTTCTTTTTCTGTTATGGGTTTGACGTTGGGGAGGAGAACTTTTTGGCCATGTTTGTTTTGGAGATGTTGTAGCGATGATGGTGATGATTTTGGAGCTGATGTGATGCTGTTAAGGGGCTGTTTTAATTTGTGTTTTGTGGTGGGCTTACTTGTGTGGTAGTGTGACAATAGCATCGGTGATATAGGGGTTGTGATGGTGATTGTTTAGCGAGCGATGGTGGTATTGAGTTGATGGTGATAAGGCTGTGATGGTGCAGCATTTGGACAGTGGCAATTGGCGATGGGGCTGTTATAGTGGTGCCAAGGCAGTAGTTTGGGTGGCGCATTGGCAATGGTGAAGCGCTGACTTAGCGAGGCAGCGAGATGTTGCACGTGATGGAAGTGGAGTGAAACAGTGGCTGAACGGGGCAGCGACATAGCAGTTGAGACGCAGCAGTGATGAGGTGACGACGCTGCAATGCTCGGGCAGTGGTGGTGAAGCTGTTTGCTTTTTGATATCGGTTAGAAAGATGACCCCTTCCCTAATTTCCTTTGATGTTATTGTTTAGGATATTTAGTCGTAGCATTAAATTGTTCAAGTTATCTTTAGGTTGTGAAAAAGGATAAGTCATATTATGCTCCGTATATCTTTGCGGCTTGTTTTAACATGAGGTTTCCCTCGTAATTGCTAGCGAAGTATAGAAGTTGTTTAGTATGTTGTCTTTTACAGTTTAGCATATGTCCAAGTTGTATATGTTCACACTTATCATAATAAAATGTGTTTTGGTATGCTTTTTGTCTAAGTGTGAAAGGCGAAAACTTGTGTCAGGTTGTTAAAATTGTTTTCAAGAGAAGTTAGTTTTCTTTTGTCACTTGAGTTCTGTGTTAGGATTAGCATATAATACTCCATGCAAGTAGTTCTAACTTGGTTTGATTTGATCCTTTATTGTGCTTTGGCCAAGTTTTGAGAGATCTGGTAGCATTTTTAGTATTGGAATTGAGTCAATGTTTGTCATTTTGGGTGAGCAAAGCTGGGACTTGACTTTGCCCAACAAGTAGTTAATTTAGTCCAATAGTTAGTTCATTTTAAATTCTGAAAGTTTAAGCTCAGATTTTTAGATTTGTTATCTTTAGAAAGGAGAAGGAAAGAGTCAAAATAAAAGGACAAAGGGTAGCATAAAATGAGGAACTTTTGCTACATCCCATGTGCTTTATTGTACTCTCTCTGAAAAGGCTATAGTATGTCACATGGGTCTTGTCCTTTTTAGCCAACTTTTCACTGCATCTTTTGCCTACTTAAGAGAGTCTTTTACTCTCTTTTTAGGGATCATCCAAAAAATACACTCTCATCTGTAAAAATACTTGAACACTCTTGAAAAAGAAAATCTGAAAAATATTTAGATCAGGAGAAATACAAAGAACTTGAGAAGAAAGTGAGTTTAAAAAATAATAGAGCCATGTTAGTGAGTCTATAGTTTTAGAAAAGGGGCTGCTTATCTCGTCTGTTTCGGGTTTGTTTTTTGCGAAAGGTTGTATATGTTGGTTTTAAGTAGCTAATGTGCTGGTGTGCTGCTCCTTGGATCTTGGTTTTGCTTTTGTGCTCTCCTTATGGCAAAGCTCTAGGATTTTGGATCATTTGGTAAATATTCTCTTTTATGTATTTTTTTTTTTGGATGCTTACTGTTGGAAATGTATGAAATGGTCTTAACCAAGCATTACTTAGAATGTTTACTCATAATGTTTTTGTTCATGTCTTGGCATAATATATACTTGTTGGGTGATTAAAAAAAAAACGGTTAAGATCTGAGATTATTTAGAATTTTGGGCCATTCATGTTACTTGGGTCGCCTTATGTTTCAAACAATAGTTTATGTGTATTGGTAATATATAAGTGTAAATTTGTAACAATTCTCATATGTAAGCAACCTTACTGGTATCATCATGTTGGGACAGATCTAAAAATAAGTAGGCAAAGTAGAAATTAAAATGTAAATTAACTTGTGAGAAAACTTGAGGTTAGATCCGAAATGAGCAAACAAAATAGGACTATGTATGCAAATTAAAAAATGCAAAATTGAACTCTTAAGTGCAAATGTAAATGAACGATTTTGAACTTGGCAGAAAAGAAGAGTTTCAGGCGAACATGTACTTTGTGGGCTCTAGTTTCAGTTTGAGCCTTTTAATTATGGCCTCAAGTCTTTTATAAAGAACAAATTATTTAAATATTCAAATATTTAGGTCATTTATATCATATCCTAAATTAGTCAATGTGTTCTATTTTGATATAATTAATTATCCACTCGAAGTGTAACGATTAGGCAAAAATAATAGGAACGAAAAGACTTACTCGATTAGGCGTAACGATAAGTGTGATTTGTGGTCCACTTATTACGCGAAAAAAAATAAAATAAAAAAAGCTAATTCTAAATTAATTATTTTTAAAGTTAATTAAATTCTTTTAAAAATAGACTAGTCCTTTGTGAGGTTGGAAATACACAATATATTTTATTTATTTATTATAAATCAAAATATAAATTCGTCCAGTCCTCTGTGAGGTTGGAAAGGAATGACACGCTTTTAAATTTTCTGAATCAAAGTGCAAATTCCAATTAACAGCATTAATATAACAACCATATTTTAATAAATTAAAATTGCGACAATAAAGCAACTGTGCTCGGCACAGGACTCGAGGGTGCCTAATACCTTCCCGAAAGTCAACTGAGAACCTTACCCGAATCTCTAATACAGACCATTAGACGAGTCAGAGGTGTTCCAAGGTACCTTTTGGTGACTTGGCACACCTTAAACTTGTCAAGTGGCGACTCCGAGTTTCTCTAAATAATTTCGTACCTTTTTGAACACTAGTCACGAGCCTTTAAATAATAAACTCGCATCAGCAGTTAATTAATTTTTTAGGGCGTGACAGCTTGGCGACTCAGCTGGGAAAATTAGTGAAAACTAGAATCTCCGGCTTTGATAAAAATTGTCGCATATTTTAATTTATTAAATATTTGGTTGTTATGTTATTGCTATTATTACATGAAAGTTGAATGTTACTGCTTTGATAATTTTTGAACTGTATATAAACTATCTTCCTCCGCAACCCTCTGAGTCTCTGAAACACACACACACGTGCACTTACCAGATTGCTTGTGGCATCTGGGACTTTATTACTAAATTTCCCATGATTTAGGAGGAAGGCGTGACGGGGTTTTAGGCCGGACACACTGTGTCCGGATGGCCCTGATGCGTTCTCCGCCCGATTTGTCCACCGGGTTTTTTCAGCCAGTCTAGTCACTGAGTCAGTTGCGTCACCTAGAGTTAAACCATTAGGCCCAATTATCTGCATCATATTTGACTTACTGAGGTGCGGCACACCGGTACCGCACTTGTCTAGGCTGTCTCCTTGGCGTCGAGATACGTCCGAAGCATTTTCTGTGTTGCATTTGTTGTAGAAAAAGGGTTGTTATGCTGACCGATCACAAGGGGTGTGTGTTAACTTTTGAAAAAAAAAATAGAGAAAAATGAAAAATGGGTTTAGTCCCGTGTCTCAAAATATCTTCAGTTGTCATTTTACGCCGTTATAATGGCGAATTTTTTTCAAGAGCTTTTAGAGTCTAATTTTGTGTCCGGGTTCGGTCTCAAGTATTAGAAAATAATTTGTCATAGTTGTGCACCGTTATAGTATTGTGCCGGTATAATGACAAAATTTTGGGACCTTTTTTGCCTTTGAGTCTGTGTCCAAGTCAAGTCCGTATTTTTGAAAAGTAATTTATCGGGGTTTTATGCCGTCATAATGGCCAATTTTTGTAAATCAATTTTGCATCTAATTCGTGTAATATTTTGTGTCTTTATGTCGTCATAATGACCAGATTTTGTAAATACTCTAAGATTCATTTTCAAATCAAATCGACGAGTTTGTTTCAAAAATCAAGTTTTTATGCTCATCTTTGCATTGTTGTAATGTCCGATTTTGGAGTCACTTTTTAGATTAAAAAAAAATGGTTTGATTCATAATCCGTTCTTAAGTTATGTTCGTGTCTTCGGTTAAGTCTTGGTTTTTCATTTAAAAAAAAAAAAAAGAGAGAAAAATTGTTGTTGTTTAAGGTCTGCTTTCTTTTGTTTTGTCTAAGGTCAAGTGAGGGTGCATACGATAAATTGCAATTAGCTAAGTTGAATTTGCGTCGATCCTCGTGGAATAATCTGACTCCGCTCAAATGTCGAGTCTCATTATTTTCACCGTCCGGGTGGACCCACCCATTATTATGTCAGTTTGTATATATCTTTTGACTCGTGCATCATGTCAAGCAATTTATTTTGAGTCTGTCTCGTGTCGTTTGTCTAAATTAAGTTTGTTGAGTCAAAAAAAAAAAGTTCAAGTTTATCCTGGTTCGGAATTATGTGTCGCTTTGATTTGCGTCATGATTTTGTCTAACACGACATATTTCGGGGATACAATCGGTACACGCGGCTTATACCGTGAACCTTTTCGGGATGACGCATAACAACCTTAGGTTTGCCAGTGTGCATTTTTGTGCTAACCCAATCTGTTTGTCATTTGTGTTTGGGGTTCTGCGGTAACTTGAGAGGACATTCTGGCATCATATCACACGTACAGAACAAGATCAATGGGACCCATGATCATGACGTCTGAAGGTGGGAATTCTGAGTTCGAAGATCACGAGCATTTGATTGAGCTGAATGAGAGGTTGACTGAAGAAGTCAAAAATCTGAAAAAGTTGGTGTTTGAGCAGAATGAGAGGTTTACAAAAGAGGCCAAAAATATGAAAGAGTTGGTGGTTGAACTGTATCATGCTATTACCATGGGACATGCACCTCCTCCCGTGCCATTTAATCTCTCAGGAGTTGCACCGACCATCGTGCATCAAGCACATGGTCTGCCTACTACAGCTGAGGACCCTCAATATTCTCCCGACTTTCCTCACTACAACAGTGCCGCAAAAGTGGCGGGATTCTCCACAATGTGTCCTCTAGCACCACCACCTCCATTTGCTCCACCATCGGCCTCCGCTCCACAATTCACTGTCCGAGCTAGGTCAGAGAGTCTTCGCAATGAAACAGAAAAGAAACGAGATCCCAGAAAGTGGAACAAGAGAGAATTCAAACAACCTCTGTCATACTCCCGAACTCCACAAAAACATCATCAACAGCATTACTCCCCAGATAATCCAAATTACTCCGCTCCTCCACTCCATAGAGCGCAGCCATATGCTCCGATATTTTCCTATCCGCAATGGCGCACCAACTCCACAAGCCACATATAACACCCCACACAACCATTTCCAAGCTTCGCCTGACTTTCCCAACCAAAAGCGAAATAATCCGTGTTCCTGTCCAAGCACAAGTCATAAAAAGTTGCGACGGAGGGGAGAGACTAAGTTCACCCCATTGGGGGAAACTTACACTAATTTGTTTGAAAAGTTGCAACAAGCCAATCTGTTGAAACCAATCCCGGGAAAAGTGAACCCTAATGGAAGAGTTGATCATTCACGCCATTGTGCGTTTCATTCTGGAGCACCTGGACATGACACGGAATCCTGCTGGGAACTTAAAAGGGCAATCCAGGCAATGATAGACAACAATTAGATAAAAGTCGTGGGGGATGAAACACAGAATGTGAATCAGAATCCTTTACCAGCTCATGATGTTCAAAACAATGTACACATGGTAGGGATGGTATGCATAGAAGAAGACATGAAAAGGAATGGCGCCAAGCAGATTGTGGCAGTTGGTCCTTCCAAAAACATCAGACACCATGACTCATCTATTGTTGTATCGATCGATAGGCCAAATAAATCAACTGTCCATGCAACAATGCAAGATGTAGTCGTTGAGCCAATTCACTGTCTTACACAGTCATTCATTTTTTCCAAAGAAGACATGTCTACCCTGATGGTATTTCAAGAAAATGAAGCAAAGAAGAAGATGTTGTCAAGTTTGAAGCACGCCAGTGGAAACAACATGGTACAATCTAATGACGGCTTCGACAGGGCATGAGAGCAGTGCATTGGACATGATATGAAAATGAACAATTGAGAAGCACTTGTCAACTTATTTTGTCGAACTTTCTGTGCACTTGGTTATTTCAGGGTTGTAATCCAAGTGCATTATTTTGCTTATTTTGATGTTCAAACCCTCATGTCTTTAATTCAATAAAAAGCGAGATCCACTCCTTGCCTCAAATATTTTGTCTTTTCTGTTCCTTGTTTTTATCCTTTTAGTTTTTTGAAGTTTTATTCTTGTCAGCTTTAGTAACATGACATATGTGCGAAATTTGCGTCTTGATCTAAACACATGGTCTAATATCAAGCCTAACAACTAACTGGACGGTGAGGATGACTGTGATAAAGGAATTATGCAAAGAGTTGAAAATGGTGCATAACCATTTGGTCGGAAGTTTCAAGTGTAATTTTCAAGATCACTGTTGGAGCGAAAACCAAGGATACCGAGTGATTAAGTCCCGTCTCTACTTGTGACTTTAGGTCGACTTATTTTGTTGTATATCTGTGCGAGGCATTCTCGGGTCGGGATGACGAACGGCTTTCGTTTCTACTACCCAAATATTTTACCAATTTAATAGTCTTTGAGCTTTGTGTATTTTCCTTTCGGCTACCCTCCTTTGAAATAAATGTTATTATACCAGTGAAAGAAAAAAAAAAGAAAATCAGAAAACAACAAAAACAACAACAAAAAAGCTAGCATTAAGTTGCTAGAGCTACGTCTGACCTGATTCCTCTTAAAAGGATACGTAGGCAACCATTCAGGTGCGGTCATAACAGTGAAAAGTTCATTTTTTTCCCTGTTCATATTGACGCAAAACTTGCCTCCAAGCTTGCGGCCAATGTCAAAAGAAATTTTGTTTCCCATTCTATGCTAAACTGGGGCAGAAGTTTATTTTTATTTTATTTTTCAAAAAAATGAAATAAAATAAAAACAAACTTCTATGTTGCTGTACCATATATTCATATATTTCATGAGATATCAGTCTCGAAATCGAGGAAAAAAATCAGAGCGCCCCAGTTTATCCTAAACTGGGGCAGAAGTTTAGTTTATTTTTAAAAGAAAAGGAGAAAGTCAATTCCTTTACGTTCTTTGTGTTCATCTCGGGGGAAAGTCTCAATATCCCCTATATTTGCATATCAGAAAATTCAAAGATAATTTCTCAATTTTTCAATAAATTGGGGCCTCGGTTAGTTATTATTTTAGAAGAAATGATTCGAAGGGTTGTAATATTTTACCAAGTCGTTTCATGAGATGCTTTCATACCGCTCTTCAAACAAAAAAAAAATAGAAAAGAGAAAAGAAAAAAAAGGAATCCCCAATTTGCCTAAACTGGGGAAAAAGTTTGGTTTATTTTTCAAAAGCGGTGATTTCAAAATTTGTAATGTTCATCTAGCCGTCTCATGAGATGTTTTTGAGCTTTGATGCTAAATACTTTTCTTCCTAGCCTAGCCAAATCCCATACTATGGTTCAAATAAAGACCTTTTTGACCGATCTTTGAGAATGTAGCGCATTGATGTACAATCAAAATATGAGTCTGCTCGGGGAAGTCGAAGTTTATTTTGATCATCGCAATCAAGAGATGGGAGTAAAATTGCCATTAGGACAGAAACTTCTGTGAGAAGTCAAAATAAGGGATGACAGATTGGCTCAAAAAGAAAGAGGAGAAAGATAAGATCGACCGAAAAAGGGGATAAGAGGTCGAATGGAAATAAAAAAAAAATGGAAACAAATGAACAAAAAAAAAAAAAAAGAAAAAAAAAGAGAGAAGAAAATGAATCCTGTTGGTCAAAACCTGAAAGGGCGCCACAGACCATTGTTAGGAAAAAGAACAAAGAGAGAGGCTAGTTGGTGAAAACCCGAAAGGGCACCACTAGCCGAATGAGGGATGTCCGTTTTCTCACCATGACCGGACCAAGCAAGCAATTGCCTCTATATTGTCAAACTGAGGTAAAATCAAGGATAGATCGTGTTGAAAAGGTCAAGACTTTATTCCAAGATGTATGTCGTGTTCATTGAGCTCGTCATTTCACCCCTAAATAATTTTTCTTTCTATCTTTCAGAGATATCTGTCGTTCGATGTCTCCTCTTTGAATTTCTTCAATTTGTCTTTACTCTTTTTTCGTCACTCCTCTCCTTTGATATCATTGAAACGAGCAAAGAAAGTTTTGCAAAGCTTGTTTACAGGTTTCTCAGTTGTACCAGATCATTGTTCGGGAACCAATGAGAAATGGAAGCTCGTGCCGCACCTCGTATGAGAATGACACACCAAGATTGTACCAGGAAAGTCACCATGGAACGACATGCTGTTTCTACCAAGGAGTGACTAAAGATTGGGAGAAACTATTTGGCATTGGTGGACTTTGGGGTGGATCAAAAATACATCAACAATATCAAGATATTGTTTGAACAAGAACCCCAAGTTTATTTTGCGAGGACATGATTCAGGGTCTGTATAGTCATGATGAAGAAAGCCATTGTGATATTTGCTACATTGTTAGCAAGATCAAGGATCACATGAATCGGGAGCATTTGTTCTGAGTTTCAGACAAAATCCCATCTTTGAAAATGGCTAAGGTTTTCAAATCTCCAGACAAGACCCCATTAAGATAATGGGTTAGAGTTTGCAGCTTTCAAGTCAAAGCCACATGTGAAAAATGTGTGGACTATGCAGCTCCCAGACATGGGCTAACCATGAGCGGGTGAATAGAGAGGACATAACTCACCAGGAAGATGTCAACCACAATAACATACTCCCCCAAGATAATGCGGAAGTTTCCCTTTCAAGTCAGTTTTTGCTCAAAGATAGCGTCAGTTTCCTTTTCGAGTCAGTTCCGCTCAAAGATAGCGTCAGTTTCCTTTTCGAGTCAGTTTCGCTAAAAGATAGTGCCCATTTCCTTTTCTAGTCAGTTTCGCTCAAAGATAGCGTCATTTCCTTTCAATGTCAAGATCTGCTAAAAGATAGCGGTCGTTTCCTTTCCGAGTCAGTTTCGCTAAAAGATAGCACCCATTTCCTTTTCGAGTCAGTCTCGCTAAAAGATAGCACCCATTTCCTTTTCGAGTCAGTTCCGCTCAAAGATAGCGTCAGTTTTCTTTTAAAGTCAGTTTCCGCTAAAAGATAGCGATCATTTCCTTTTCGAGTCAGTCTCGCTCAAAGATAGCATCATTTCCTTTCTATGTCAAGATCTGCTAAAAGATAGCGATCGTTTCCTTTCCGAGTCAATTTCTGCTAAAAGATAGCAACCATTTCCCTTTTGTGTCAGTTTCGCTAAAAGATAGCGCCCATTTCCTTTCCGAGTCAATTTCTGCTAAAAGATAGCAACCATTTCCCTTTTGAGTCAGTTTCGCTAAAAGATAGCACCCATTTCCTTTTCGAGTTAGTCCCGCTAAAAGAAAGCACCCATTTCCTTTTCGAGTCAGTTCTGCTAAAAGATAGCAACCATTTCCCTTTTGAGTCAGTTTCGCTAAAAGATAGCACCCATTTCCTTTTCGAGTCAGTCCCGCTAAAAGATAGCACCCATTTCCTTTTCGAGTCAGTTCTGCTAAAAGATAGCAACCATTTCCCTTTTGAGTCAGTTTCGCTAAAAGATGGCACCCATTTTTTTTCCGTGTCAGTCCCGCTAAAAGATAGCACCCATTTCCTTTTCGAGTCAGTTTCGCTAAAAGATAGCGCCCACTTCCTTTTCGAGTCAGTTTCGCTAAAAGATAGCGCCCATTTCCTTTTCGAGTCAGTTCCGCTAGAAGATAGCAACCACTTCCTTTTCAAGTTAGTCCCGCTCAAAGATAGCAACCATCCCCAGCTTCAAGTCAAAACCCATCAAAGCGGCAATTTCAGCATTTCAGTCAAAGCCCGTCAAAGCGGCAATTTCAATTTTGAAGTTAAAGCCCACCCGAGCGGCAATTTCAAGTTTCAGCAATTTTAACATTCAAGGCAAAGCCCGTCAAAGCGGCATTTCAACATTCAAGTTGAAGCCCGCCCGAGCGGCAATTTCTACTTTCAAGTCAAAGCCTGTCAAAGCGGCAATTTCTACTTTCAAGTCAAAGCGGCAATTTTACTTTCAAGCCAAAGGCCGTCAAAGCAGGCAGTTTCAACTTTAGAGGCAAAGCCCGCCCGAGCGGCAATTTCAAGTTTTCAAGACTACTTTGGTAGTGGGAGCTTCGGACCAGTTTATTAGCTTGGGATGCATGAAGAAGTTAGCTTTGGAATTGTAATTTTACATTTCAAATGTTGTATTTTTCATTTTTCCTTTGTAAAGCAGTGACCATCAGCCAGCAACCAGCGACAGTGACCGGCAGCAACAACTCTAGTATGTCAAAAGTGTCTTGTGTCAGTCCGGGTAAGTCTAGGAGCGTCGAGTTAGTCCCAGTTAGTTCCGAAAGTGTCTAGAGTTAGTCTGTGTATGTCTAGAGAGTGTTTAGTATTAGTCTAGAAGAGTCCAGTGTCTGTCTAAATGCGGTAGTCCCAGCTATCGCACGTGAGGAACTACACTGACCTGATTCCTTGGTCCGGGGATATGTAGGTAGCCTTGTTCTTGGTTAGAACCGAAGAGTCAAGGTTCGGTCACCATTTTGCATGCTCTTGGTTAGAACCAGAAAACCAAAATTAGTTATTGATTACTTCTTTGTCCGAAAACTCTTCATGTTCTCGAACAAAGAGGGGCAGCTGTAATCACCTAATTTTGGCACGAAAATATAAAAATTGCTCAAAATAGCCTTCCCTATTTCATAGAATTTTTGTCAAATTTTCCTAGAGTTTAAGAATTTTATTTTAACTAATATTGTCTTTAATTAGGATGATAAATGCGAAAATTATCAAAATTACTTCTTGTGTGTTTGTTTGTAATTTTATATTTTTTAATTGTGATAGTATTACAACTTTGTGTAGTTTTAATTCTAGCTAATTGTGTACTGTAGACCCTCTAATGGCCATTTGTAAATAATGGACCAGCCCAATATCAATTCCTAACCCGGCCCACACCTACCATATAAAACCTAAAATTCCTCATTTTTCCCATTTTTCACACCTTAATGAAATGCTGCCCATTTTACCTCCCCTCCTCCTTTGACCCTCCGGTCAAACCACCGGACCACCGCCTTCCGGTGGTCGGAAATTCAATATTATATATTTCCGAAAAGCTCTCGAGCCCTTCTATCCATTTTCACCATTATTTTCTATTAAATCAGCGCCAATTTTTGTAGATCAAGCTCCAAAGTTTCGGTAGAGACTAACTCCGGCGATTTATTTTTTAGTTTCCGGTAAGTTTTAATATTTTCTTCTTCTTCTTCTCGCCCTTCTCCATCACATCCCATACCCCATCACCCAATATTCCTTTTCATTTTCCATTTTTTTTTGTTTCAATTCTTGCCCGTATGCTTATTGCCTTTACTTTTTTTCTTCTTCTTTTTCTGTTATGGGTTTGACGTTGGGGAGGAGAACTTTTTGGCCATGTTTGTTTTGGAGATGTTGTAGCGATGATGGTGATGATTTTGGAGCTGATGTGATGTTGTTAAGGGGCTGTTTTAATTTGTGTTTTGTGGTGGGCTTACTTGTGTGGTAGTGTGACAATAGCAGCGGTGATATAGGGGTTGTGATGGTGATTGTTTAGCGAGCGATGGTGGTATTGAGTTGATGGTGATAAGGCTGTGATGGTGCAGTATTTGGACAGTGGCAATTGGCGATGGGGCTGTTATAGTGGTGCCAAGGCAGTAGTTTGGGTGGCGCATTGGCAATGGTGAAGCGCTGACTTAGCGAGGCAGCGAGATGTTGCACGTGATGGAAGTGGAGTGAAACAGTGGCTGAACGGGGCAGCGACATAGCAGTTGAGACGCAGCAGTGATGAGGTGACGACGCTGCAATGCTCGGACAGTGGTGGTGAAGCTGTTTGCTTTTTGATATCGGTTAGAAAGATGACCCCTTTCCTAATTTCCTTTGATGTTATTGTTTAGGATATTTAGTCGTAGCATTAAATTGTTCAAGTTATCTTTAGGTTGTGAAAAAGGATAAGTCATATTATGCTCCGTATATCTTTGCGGCTTGTTTTAACATGAGGTTTCCCTCGTAATTGCTAGCGAAGTATAGAAGTTGTTTAGTATGTTGTCTTTTACAGTTTAGCATATGTCCAAGTTGTATATGTTCACACTTATCATAATAAAATGTGTTTTGGTATGCTTTTTGTCTAAGTGTGAAAGGCGAAAACTTGTGTCAGGTTGTTAAAATTGTTTTCAAGAGAAGTTAGTTTTCTTTTGTCACTTGAGTTCTGTGTTAGGATTAGCATATAATACTCCATGCAAGTAGTTCTAACTTGGTTTGATTTGATCCTTTATTGTGCTTTGGCCAAGTTTTGAGAGATCTGGTAGCATTTTTAGTATTGGAATTGAGTCAATGTTTGTCAATTTGGGTGAGCAAAGCTGGGACTTGACTTTGCCCAACAAGTAGTTAATTTAGTCCAATAGTTAGTTCATTTTAAATTCTGAAAGTTTAAGCTCAGATTTTTAGATTTGTTATCTTTAGAAAGGAGAAGGAAAGAGTCAAAATAAAAGGACAAAGGGTAGCATAAAATGAGGAACTTTTGCTACATCCCATGTGCTTTATTGTACTCTCTCTGAAAAGGCTATAGTATGTCACATGGGTCTTGTCCTTTTTAGCCAACTTTTCACTGCATCTTTTGCCTACTTAAGAGAGTCTTTTACTCTCTTTTTAGGGATCATCCAAAAAATACACTCTCATCTGTAAAAATACTTGAACACTCTTGAAAAAGAAAATCTGAAAAATATTTAGATCAGGAGAAATACAAAGAACTTGAGAAGAAAGTGAGTTTAAAAAATAATAGAGCCATGTTAGTGAGTCTATAGTTTTAGAAAAGGGGCTGCTTATCTCGTCTGTTTCGGGTTTGTTTTTTGCGAAAGGTTGTATATGTTGGTTTTAAGTAGCTAATGTGCTGGTGTGCTGCTCCTTGGATCTTGGTTTTGCTTTTGTGCTCTCCTTATGGCAAAGCTCTAGGATTTTGGATCATTTGGTAAATATTATCTTTTATGTATTTTTTTTGGATGCTTACTGTTGGAAATGTATGAAATGGTCTTAACCAAGCATTACTTAGAATGTTTTTGTTCATGTCTTGGCATAATATATACTTGTTGGGTGATTAAAAAAAAACGGTTAAGATCTGAGATTGTATAGAATTTTGGGCCATTCATGTTACTTGGGTCGCCTTATGTTTCAAACAATAGTTTATGTGTATTGGTAATATATAAGTGTAAATTTGTAACAATTCTCATATGTAAGCAACCTTACTGGTATCATCATGTTGGGACAGATCTAAAAATAAGTAGGCAAAGTAGAAATTAAAATGCAAATTAACTTGTGAGAAAACTTGAGGTTAGATCCGAAATGAGCAAACAAAATAGGACTATGTATGCAAATTAAAAAATGCAAAATTGAACTCTTAAGTGCAAATGTAAATGAACGATTTTGAACTTGGCAGAAAAGAAGAGTTTCAGGCGAACATGTACTTTGTGGGCTCTAGTTTCAGTTTGAGCCTTTTAATTATGGCCTCGAGTCTTTTATAAAGAACAAGTTATTTAAATATTCAAATATTTAGGTCATTTATATCATATCCTAAATTAGTCAATGTGTTCTATTTTGATATAATTAATTATCCACTCGAAGTGTAACGATTAGGCAAAAATAATAGGAATGAAAAGACTTACTCGATTAGGCGTAACGATAAGTGTGATTTGTGGTCCACTTATTACGCGAAAAAAATAAAATAAAAAAAGCTAATTCTAAATTAATTATTTTTAAAGTTAATTAAATTCTTTTAAAAATTGACCAGTCCTTTGTGAGGTTGGAAATACACAATACATTTTATTTATTTATTGTAAATCAAAATATAAATTCGTCCAGTCCTCTGTGAGGTTGGAAAGGAATGACACGCTTTTAAATTTTCTGAATCAAAGTGCAAATTCAAATTAACAGCATTAATATAACAACCATATTTTAATAAATTAAAATTGCGACAATAAAGCAACTGTGCTCGGCACAGGACTCGAGGGTGGCTAATATCTTCTCGAGAGTCAACTGAGAACCTTACCCGAATCTCTAACACAAACCATTAGACGAGTCAGAGGTGTTCCAAGGTACCTTTTGGTGACTTGGCACATCTTAAACTTGTCAAGTGGCGACTCCGAGTTTCTCTAAATAATTTCGTACCTTTTTGAACACCAGTCACGAGCCTTTAAATAATAAACTCGCATCAGCAGTTAATTAATTTTTTAGGGCGTGACAACGGGATAACCTCTCTGATTAGATATGGTAAGTAACACACATTGATATAACTTAGAATTGTTAAGTCTTTCAAATGCTTCTCATTTTGTGCACAATAACCACAACAACAAAATATCGTCATTTTGCAAAATAGTCAGGTCCACACTAACTTGTAACTCGACGGTATTAGTTCGTGCATAATTATAATTAGTATTAAGTTACTATATAACATATAGTCACAACTAATAAAATTCTGGCCACACTGTCCATAAGACCTTAACTTTACATTATTAATGCCAAGTCGGCCTTGCTATTTTGAAAAATGATAATGTTTGGGAACTCAGCTTATACTGGAATATAACAAAAAGTAACATGACAATTATATGGTGCCGAGTTATATTCAACTTTTCTATTGAGACGTTAACACATCCATTAGTTACGTTAGAGGGCCTTATTTTAAAATCTTAGTTAACGGGGGCCTTCTGCTAGCTTTTCCTTTTTCAGATTTGAGTTGGAATAGATATATATGGACTCTATGAAAGCAAACTCTAGAGATCTAACGACTGTTATCTTCTTCAAACTACAAGCATTTTAAGATTTTCTTTATGCACGATATTCACTAAGGATCAACATAAATCAAGAAATCAAATATTTGATAAGTATTAACTCTCCTACTCCATATGAATATCTTGCTTGACGACCCTATAAAAACCCCACTATAGCGACCTTCATTTCCCATCTTAGAGTGCAACATTTCTTAAAATCCTATTAACCATGGCCAAGAAAAGTTTATTTTCTTCCCTTGCCATTTCACTCATTTGCATTTTCCTACTTCTCAACCTATGTTTTGCTACTGAGAACATAGCAACTACTGCTGAAAAATCTGATTCATCTTCACAAGATAAAGATGTAGATTGGTGGCATCCATGGTTTCATCCTCATCCATGGTTGCATCCACATCCATGGCCATTTGTTCATCCACCAATGCCTGCTGGTGGTTTTCCTCATCGCCCATGGCCATTCCCTCATCCACCCATGCCTGCTGGTGGCTATAAGTTTCCTCATCCATGGTTCCATTTCCCATGGTTCCATCATCCATGGCCAATTATGCATCCACCAGTTCCATCTCCACCTAAAGGAGACAAAGATGGAGAGAAGAATAACTGAAGACATGAAGAGAAGTGTTGATCAATTTCTTATTGGTCACATAATTTTCTATAATTAGGTTAACTTCTTTTATTACTAGTATTTATGTCTTAGAAATGTTTTGCTTCGGCTTATGATGGAATAAAATTTCTTCGTTTTTGTTTTATACGTTCTATAGTTTTACGGCGCAGTCACACATATATCTTTTCTCATATAAATTAAGTTGATATGAAGAAATAAAAAAATTGCAACAAAAAATATAACATGAAATAAAGAACATATACATAGAGACATACATATTAAATTTGGATCCAAGTAATCACTTAACATAATGTACATGCATTATTGACTACTCCGTTAGATAAATTTCAGATTTTTCTAGTGATGTTGCTTTAGCGCCAAATTAAACACAACTTTCATTATGCGACAGATTAACAGCATGTATATTGCTGGACTAATCTGAAGTATAGGCAAATGTTATGTTACCACTATGTACTATGAACAGTACTTTTTTGTGTAACTCTCACCGTCTAGCATGTCCGCGGTGTTGACTTAATAAAGGGAGAAACACTTTATATCAAGTTTTTATTTATTTCTAGTTTGAACTCGACACATCTAATTAAGTGCGAATGAATCTTAACCATCTTGCTGGTAACACTATGAACAATACTTATTTTGCATGGACTCCTCCAATAACGTCTGCTTATAATTTGTTCGTGAAGAAATTAATTGCATTTCAAACATTTGTTTTGTTGCAAAATAGCCGTTAATGACTGAGAGTAGTTCTTTGATTAATGCGTGCAAGGGTTCTCTGATTCCGCCGATTTAGGGAGGATTTTCTTGAGTATATGTCAATTTGTCTTCTTCGATCTATGCAAATTTGTACGGCAGTCAGTCTCAAGTCACAAACATCATATCATCATATCACCATATACTACTATAGAAGCATGTACTCAAAAATATAAAAAGTAAGATTACTGAAATACCTTTCTAAATATTCTAAATATCATAAATACCTTACCTTAAAAAAACACTAAATTATGGCCAGCCCTTCACAAGACCTATACGACCATTTGACAACCTTTTACAAAAGTCACCAACAATTTGTTTTGAAGTTGTGAAAATTCAGTTATGCAAGAATAATATAAATACAATTATAGAGTTAAACATTAACCATGTAAATTTACTGTCTGTTGTCCAAAATCAAAATGGTACACATGCAGACTCAGGGCAATTTTGTATCGGTATGTCTTTACGAACCATCATTCTCATATAAATCTCTATATACGAGCCAAAACCTTTTATGAAGTGTATCTCTGTTGTGTCAGTCTAAGACTCCATTTTGTTCAAAAATTAATTGGTACGTCGTCGATCGTTGCTCTCGGCGAAGAATAACCCAAAAGTAATTTTGATTCTCTTAAAAAATCAATTGTCCTTATGGAAAACATATTAAGGTATTTTCGCTTCATGTGTTCTTATCTGCCCGTTGACTTTGATTTTGTTTCAAAGTTTCTCCAGTTAGTTTTATGTTCTTTTTATGCTAAGTTGTTGGTCGATTTTGTATACGTGCATGCCCTTTTAAGTGTCTCTGCTTTCTTTCTACATAGTTTTGAAATGTATTCCGGGCTGCTGGTAAGCAAATATAACCTATCTTTTAGTTTTTGTTTCAATCTCGCCAGATAGATTTTTTTTAAAAACATGAATTGTGATTTTCATTTTGCTTTGATGTCCTGATTGAAATTGTTAGTGATCTAATTAAATTTAAAAGGTGGAAGACGATTTTTGCCAGATGGTTTATAGATGGGATTATTGAACATTTTGATAATATTTATATAGAATACGAGAATAATAGGGTGAAATTCAAGGGATAAAATAAAGTAATGGATTGAATTGACTTAGTTGAACTGGTAACAGAGTTCTCTATTCACTGTGAGGGAAAAAAGTTCATTTAGATTGAAATTTATGTTTTGAAGTATACAAGTTTGATCATAGCATTGGATGTGAAAAGATGCTACGAACAATAATTATTAGGTAGAATTTCTATTCTTTCCATCTAATTTCTACCGCAAAAGATTAGCACATAACGATGGTCCATTATAATTGATTTATTAATTACAATATTTAGTAAGAAGAGGATAACTAACCTGGTTTCATGTCCTTTCTAAAAAGTTGTATCCTTTAAATAAGTTATTCAATGTCCTTTTTGAAATCTATTCATCTCGGCTTCAGTGGATTCCCTTAGCTTTCTTATGGAGTAATTCTCTTTCGTTGGTTGTACAAAACGGTATATCATTTTTTTAACTATTTTTTCATTTTTTTTCGAGAGCAGAATAGTGAACAGCTTCTTGCTATTCTTCATTCAATCTACTATTTTTCGAAACTCCTTCCTATATAAGTTGAGTTTTTGGGTAAAAAGATATCAAAGACTGCAACCTAAACTTTTTGAAATTAGAATTTTCTATTTAATTATTTGCACCCGGTGTCAAAAGTACTATATCCTTCAAATAGTACCATGTCTTTTTACTACTTTCGCCACATTCTAACGAGGGCTTGACTCCCAAGGTTGGTGCACCATTCCTCTATTTTGTTTTGACTATTATAATTGGTTATATACACATTACATGACTATTTTAGATTGAAATATACCGACTTCCCAAAATGCATTTGTTGCGTTAGTATATCTCCAAGTCTCCTGTAATTCTTGAACTCAATTCTTCTATAAAGTTCTCTTATTAGAATACGTTATGAAACAATAGGGTAAGATACTACAATAAGTTATTGTGTTATTGTATACTTGAGCACGAAAAGATGGTTATATACTTTGTGTTCTATGACATAGATTTGGTTACTTTATGTTTTACCGTCTTGTCAAAACAACATATCAAATTTCGTGCATTCCTTCATATAATAGTAGCAACTTCTGCTAGCATAACATGCAAAATTTGATGTGTTGTTGTATATAACCATTTTGATCCATAATTCTTCTAATGTTTTGCTTTCGTATTGGTTCACATTTTTTATTTATATCTACATATAACGACACTTATTTTTATGTCATACCATATTCAATTATATTCTATGTTATATAATCTTGATATTTAAACAATAGTCAGTGTAGGTAGTGACTATTGATAATTATTACAATATCATGTTACGAGACTCGATATTCACGTGCAACGCACGTGTCGAGAAACTAGTTACTATAAAAGCATGTACTCCTAAACTTGAAGGGTCAGATTACTATAATGCCCCTCAAAATAGTCTAAATATCCTAAATATCCTACATATCCTAATTACTAAATTTAAACCTTATAAAAAAAATCCTGATCATTAAAAAGAATAACGCCAAAAACATTAGATAATGAAGAATAGAAAAAACAAATTGGAATTGTGAACTGAAACATTGCCTTCTTCTGATAACGAAGGAAAGTTAAGGTTATGTTGGTTCCAATTATCAACTTCCTAATTTTGTTTGTTTGAACCGTTGCCTACGTTTGAAATATTGAAGAGCTTCACATTAGATTTGACCATAGAGAACGCGGGCCAATATAAAGCCAGGACCATTATATTGAACCCATATTTTTCCTTCAATTGTTTAGCCATAAATTCAAAAGAGGGACAAAAAATATTTCACTAGCAGCAGTAGATCGAGGAAGACGAGAAGCCCACAAAGAAAAACCAGCTTGAACAGGTCTCCCGCGTCTTGGAAGTCAATTGACAACTATGATTCACGGAGTATGTTTATAAGATGCAGACCAATGGAACAAGGCCCCAAGTAGCGGAATATGCCGGACATGCCCTTGGATTATATAGACAGTGTAGACTGATAACCTATTTTATTATTCATAACATGCCAAAATCGCACATGGTTGTTATTTTAGTTTGACGAGCAACCTCATTAATGCTTAATTGAGTAAGAGCACGGGATTGTAGGAATTCGCCAATTATGTTTGAGTAATTGTTCTTACACTGCCTATGCAAGTGCTAATATTAGTACGAGAGGAAGTGGAGGCCATCACTTGGTATGCTTACTCGATTGACACAAGGGAGTTCATAGATGGAGACCTAGATTTCTATATTCGTGTATCTAGATCGGATTTGGATAAACTTCGAAAATGTGTTACAAGAAGCGTTCATTTTTTATCCTTTCAACTCAATTTTTGAAGAATCCAAATGGCTATTACAGGATTAAAACCATGGCAATGTAGTAAGTTGTAACAGTATGCATTTATACAATAGTTGTCGTGCTCTGAATTACACTGAATTACTATAGCAATGTAGTAAGTACTTTAATTTTTTATGTTATATTTCTTGAGAGTATTATTGCTCACGTGTCAATCAATGTTATTATCTGTTTAGTTAAATAATTCACTACTTATTTTTCAAAAATTTATATATCAACTATTGTTATTCATAGTTCTATAATTGGAAGCATGATATCAATCGAAGCTAAGTACGAATATTAATAATTCCTCTATGTTTATTTGAACACCAACAATTTTATCTTAATTGATTACTATCATTTTATATGTATGAGACATATATATATATATATATATATATATATATATATATATATATATATATATATATATATATATATATATATATATATATATATATATATAAAAGACTTGATGTTCACGTGCAAAGCACGTGTCGAGAAACTAGTACTATTCTAAAAGAGCCAATCCCTATAGCAAAAAGTAAATGACCATTTTGTCCCTGCAACACAATTTAAAATATATTTTGAGAATTGAAAAATTGAATTTTAAATATATATATATATATATATATATATATATATATATATATATATATATATTCGAAACGTCTCGTGATCTTCAACCAATTATGCGCTTCAATATAATTACCATTACAAAAAAAAAATCATTCTGAACTCTATTCATTATCAAATCAAAAAGAAAATTTTAAAAAATGTTATAGATATGATCTTTTATCATATAAATCGATCTTCATAGAGTTCTCGAGATATTTTCTTATGAAGTTTGTATGATAATAAACTTTATTATTTTGCTGCATTTCTTTGTCTTTTGTTCTTGTCTTCTAATTTTTTTTTATATATATATATATATATATATATATGGGTTTTGCTAACTTACTACATGAGTGTAGTAGGTTAGCATTGTATCCACTTTTGATTTGCCTAAAATACCCTTATTTTTTATTCCAACACATTAAAAATAATGGTCTTTTCGTCAATTCAACCATAATCATTTCCCTCCTACAAAACCTCTTTCATCGTTGCTTCCAAATTATTTCGAAGCTGCCTGACCTTGTTTCCTCTTGTTACCTCCTCAGACCCATAGACACAGACGAGTCATCCTCAATAAAGTTTTGTATTTTAAATTCACTTCTGTAACAAACAATTTGGAGTGTTTCTTTATCTATATGAGATTGACAAAAAAAAGGTCCGGTGATTTTCCCTCTACATATGGTCACTTGATTTGTGCCAAGTTCATAAATAATTTTTTCTCTTTGATGAAAGAAGATGAACCAAGTTATTGTAGTATGGTATAAACACATCGAAAGAAAAAAAAAAATATTTAACCCATATTTTGATTATAAATAAAAAATATTAATTTTACCACAGTTAAATGCAGTAGAACTTGGAAGAAAAGAGAAGATACAACATATAAAAGACCTGCTTTGAATTTTAAAGAGCCATGACAAATTATAAATCTATGGTTGCTGGTCTCTTTTCGTGGGGAGATTGTAAAGCTATGGTTGAGTTTTGGATGATACGGGAGAGGAAAATGAATTTGGGTGAAATGAATTAAATGTCAAGAGTTTTTAATATGTTGGAATAAATAATAAGGGTATTTTAGGCAAATCAAAAATGAGTACAATGCTAACCTACTACACTCATGTAGTAGGTTAGCAAAACCCTATATATATATATATATATATATATATATATATATATATATATATATATATCACCATCATCATATATCATATAGTAATTATAAAAGTGAAAATCCCTTTAGGTAAAAAGTAAACGATAATTTTACCCTTCATTATATAAGTATATAATATAAAGGGCTATATAGATATATTAAATAAATCATGAAAATTATAAAACATGAATTCAATATAATTGTACGAAAGATAATTTTTAAAATTATAGTAATCGGATAAATGGAAAGCACAACGCTTGGCCTTCCAAGCATCCACAACCTTTTTATTTATTTAGTATGAACATGAATCTAATATAATTGTGCAAAAAGATAAACTTTACAATTATGATTTGGTAAAACTAAATGGAACAAAAGCACAGGCGCTTGGTCTTCCGTGCAACCAGTCTTTTTGTATCCCTCATGTCTTACTATTGTTTATGTGCAATTTATCTTTAACCTTTGAAATTCCATCCTTTTCAGTTTTCAACATCAATTTTGTTCATTTATGTGCTCAGTCATACCGTTGTTCACCCTTTATATGACTTATATGAGTGGGGATTGAAATAAATTCACCAAATCTTGCAATCATTTCCGACCCACAATGTCTATACCTGTCAACTCAAATAAGATTTTTTTTTTTTTTTTTTCTGTGACGTTAACTTTACATTTCACATCTTAAGTTTGTTAGTTAATTTTTATGGTTAGTTTAGTGGTTTTGTGGATTCTTTGTTTTAGTTATTTAGTGTTGTTTGAAATTTTCTATATATCTCATTTATTTTTTATTTTATTTTACTTTATTACTTAGATTGAATTGGTAAGTGTTTTCAAAATGAATATTAGTAAAATTATTGGCAGAGAAAAAAGAAAAGAAAAATACTATTGTAACTGAACCAATTAGCTTTATATTTCTATTCTATTTTGGAATATTAACACATGAGATGGGATTATTGTGTTATATTTTTTAATACAATTTTAATACAACCGTATTTATCAAATTCAACTAATGTTCTACTATTAAATCCATAGATGAAAGGAGCCATAATCTTATATCAAACAAAGAGTAAATTCCACTTATCCCCTCAACCTTATAGGTTTGGGAAACAATACCCCTTCACCTTTTGAATGGGACGATAAACCCCCTTGATCCTAAATCAACGGTAAAAAATGAGTTGATCTTTGTATGAATTTTTTTAAGTTCAAAACTAACCTCCCACATAATAATATTTTCTTAAAAATAAATTATATTGAGTACTTGAAAGTATTCTTATTATTGTATATAAATGTGTTAATAAATTTTATCTTACTACTATAATATTTGAGGTAAGAAATAATAATACCGCATTCATATTTTTGAATTAATATTTTAATATTGCTATTAAATTACTATAAAATATCATGTCATCACCTTTTTTTGTAAATTAAGTAACTCGCAGCTTGACATGACCCGAAATCCGGTTAGGTCGTGCGGGCACCCGACATCCTCCCCTAGACCCGTCGGGCGAACCCTTACCAATTAAATCAGGAAAATAAATATAACAATTCATAAAAAAAGACATGACTAAAAAAAATATACAGATATATTGACACCTCTAAGCTGTACGAAAGAAAATTATAACTGACTACCCAACATACTAGGTTTAGGGTTATCCAGACTAGACATCTAAGAGTACAAAAGAAGACAAATACCTCCTGAAGGGAGCAAAATGCAATTGAAAATAATAACCAATAAACTGGTGGCCATCCGGAATAAAAGCTGGCTCATCCTGACAGCTGAAGTTGTTTTCGCTCCTTCACAACGTGGCAAACTAAATCCTGGAGCAAACCTGCCGAAACGAAATAGATAGACAAGAAACAAACAACAAAAAAGGGTGAGTCAAAAGGACTCAATAAGTGAGGCAGACTAGCCACCTCAAAGAATAGGATAGCTAGCCAGGGAGGAGAAACAGATAAATAAAATTCCTCTTATTTAAATTATAAAAAGACAGAGCCAGATAATAACTAGAAACACGTATGGAATGACAAACTTATCAACAACCAGGAACGTAAGATTACCAAAATATATAGGTATCCCGAACACATCAATAATCAGAAATACATCCTGTTGCGGCGTGCAACCCGATCCATATATTTATACCGTTGCGGCGTGCAACTCGATCCATATATTTATAACGTTCCGGCGTGCAATCCGATCCCCGCAACCCAGAATACGAGCCAGAAATATATAGGCAAACTGAGATATGTCCACAACATGGTGTACATACCGCATACATAAAACACAATGCAATACACACAATAGTCAGTATGCGGTACAATGAGATAGGATGAATGCTGTATGTTGCAATGCAGTCACATATGCCTGATACCTATATCCGGCGCGGGACTCTCATCGTCTACCAGGAGATATATGCAATAATGACCCTTCATCGGCTCGGGACTCTCATCGATCACCGCGAAGTATATGCAATAATGATCCTTCACCGGTGCGGGACTCTCATCGCCAACCGGGAAGTATATGCAATAATGACCCTTCGCCAGTGCGGGACTCTCATCGCCAACCGGGAAGTATATGCAATAATGACCCTTCGCCAGTGCGGGACTCTCATCGCCAACCGGGAAGTATATGCAATAATGACCCTTCGCCGGTGCGGGACTCTCATCGCCAACCGGAAAGTATATGCAATAATGACCCTTCGCCGGTGCGGGACTCTCATCGCCAACCGGGAAGTATATGCAGTAATGACCCTTCGCCGGTGCGGGACTCTCATCGCCAACCGGGAAGTATTTGCAATGATCAAAACCAAATTGCAATGCTCATGTGTTCAATGCAATACCAACAACAAGGCAATAACATATAATATACAATGTAAATTCAAAGCTAAGGCGTAATGAGTACGCCTATCGGCAGCTACACACGTAAGGAAACACGTGGTAGAAAATCCACGAGGCCAGGTGCCTCCAAAGAAATGGATATAAACACTTACCTTGTTATAAATTTAGAACAATTACTCAACAACCGCTTTGTCCTTTGGATTCATTGCCAAACGATCCCACTGTGTTCAATAACCATAAAAATATATCACATAAGGCTAAAGGCTTCATTCCTCACATCTTAGGGCAACCCTGTTAGGAACCTGATACCCTATTCGCATACGCAGTACGCAGGCCAGACCTATGTATAGGGTTTATGGTCACATGACCAAACCCTAAATAAATTACATTTATATGTTGTCCATAACTCACTGAGTACGAATATATAATCAATTTCATTATCGGGGTCCATTTGACCCTTCAAACTATTAATTGAACTTATTAAAACGATGTATAGTATTCCAAGTTTTACCGTTAAAACATATTCAAACACACGTAATAAACTCAGATAATATATTAGGATCATTACCTGAATGTTTCAGGGTGAAAATTCTACTTTTCTCCGCCCCTTTTCTTATTTTCTGGCATTTTTCCCTGTATTTGCTTATTTCTCGTTCTCTCTAATTCTGTTTCTTTTAGCTCCTTTGCTTATGTTTTCCTCATACTACTAATACCTGGTCCTTAGCTTTTATGCTAAGGACCCACCGCCTAACATTACATATTTTGTCATTTTCTCTTTTTTTTTTATTGTTTTAAAACTCGCTATTACGGTAAAAATTAAAACGGTACCCTATGATGTTCAAAATAATCTCAACTTTTGCATATATGTTGTACAAAATATATGTAACATACTCGCGAAGGTGGATCTTTAAATCGGACTCCCGAAACTCAAGATGCGAATTTAAATGAAAAGAAGTCAAATTATTTAACTTACGGCATTTTAGCGGAAACTAGCCGAACAACATCGAAATTCACTTTCGAAAGTTTACAAAAATCTCAAATAATCATACGAACCTAACGGCACTTTTGGATTTCGAATCCGAGCTCATTCGGCAAAATCGAGCTCAAAAATCTCTTTTTAATATTTATTGCCAATAAAAACTGAAACCTTCTTCCAATGCCTATCAAACGAGGTCTGATTTAGCTCAAATTTTACAGACAGGTCCTAATGGACATTATGAATATTTTAAAATTATCGGCACGCCAATCGGAGTCCTAACTTCTGAAACGACTGACCGAGGTCGTTTCATTCTCCTCCACTTAAACTCTCGTTCGTCCTCGAACGAGCCTAAATCTAAAGAAAAATTCGCAGAGATAGCAAAAGAACTTGCACGACCTTCATAAGCTACTCTACGGGTATTATTTCCTGATTACAGGATCAGAATTATAACACGCATATCGAACTTTTGGAATAAAATATATCTGGATAATATGATAATACCATTACACAGCTTATTCTGACTAAGTTGATTCTTCCTTGATTGCGAAAAGAGAATTCTATATTTTTGAAGCAAAGATACACGAAACTTTGAATGGGTTAACATGATTCAGCCGATAATCACCCCTTCGATATACCTTTTGATATAGAACAGGTCGATGGAACTAAAACTTAGCTCACGCTTGATGCAATAGGGGAAGCTTTGGAAGTACCTTGTTACTACACACTATAGAAGATTTGATGCAAGCTATATTATTTTTACGAATGCACTATACAACATCTCAATTGATTTAGTATTACCATTCAGTATTTGGAGGAAGACTCCACCACTTAAAGCACAAACTCATGCAGCTATTTGAATAGGAATAACCATCCTCGCACAATCTGCTGGACTAAAGAAGATTTAGCTAAAAGCTGAACGTAGGCAGACCTAAGCTACCAACTACCCTTTTGTGTTTCCAAACAGATGCAACTCTCGAGTTCACAACTCCATATCTTTGCCGTAAACACCACCGCCTGATGGATGATACTTCTATATAAAAATTTCGGCAGAGTTTCCCCTGAAATTGGATGATCTGCAAAAACAGAACCAGCACTATACTATACATGGGAATAGATACCCGGATAAACTGATAACATAAACATGTTAAGCGGATAACAAGATGAGACAACTGGATGACATAACAAATCCGCAGATAGAATGTCTGGACAGCACCACTGTCCTGATTTTCAACCTAAATAATAATATGCTTACCCGGTTACCTTGACATGCACTCTGGCTCAACACATGGAACATCACAATAGGTTACTGATCGCCTAAGCTCACCTTTGTCGAAAGAAGAAGAGATGGCAATAAACTGAGGATAGAAATAATTAGATCTGTATGAAGCTCATTGTCTTATTTATTTGGCTACCAGAGCTAGAGTACTTACGAGTCAAGGTAACCCAAGAATCGCAATTGAAGAAACATACGAACAACACCCATGCCAATTTGACCTCCCAATAAGAAGAAAACTCTGACAATTTACCAGAAACTCTGTTATAACCGAGACAAGCTCATAGAATAACATGACTCTGCTAGCACCTTGAACCATGAAGAGATACGTAGATCGGGTATTGCTTACTAATCACTTTACACCAGAAGAAACAATGATTCATTCTGATGGTGATGGGTAAGAATCCCATCATCCTACCAACACAGAATTTCAAAAGGAGAGGTAGATTGACTAGGCATAATAAGAGAAGGTGGCACAACAATATGCCAAGCAGAAAATACCGCCACTCACTCCCAAATCTCTCATATTTATACCAAAAAAACTAGTAGGGTCTCCCAAATTTCCTGAATAAATCATACTAGAAGCTCACCCCTCTACCATACCCGATTCTTAATAGACTATGATATCTAAAGAAAATATGGAAACATGACAAGACAAACCATTTCTAGATCGATCGGAAGAATCAAATCTTACTTACCTATAAGGGAAGACGAAATACTTGGGCCTGCTAGACTGGAAGTTCATAAAGCTGCCCCTGCGGCTGAACTAAGCCGCTACACTGATAATTATCTTCTGAAGAACCACTGCCACCACATTCTCAACCTCTACTGGATGGTGGTATTTCTCCGGCTGATTGAGATCTAAATGAAATCGCCTGCGACTGTGCAAGTGCATGATGACATGAGAAAGGACGACTGCCTACTTGCCGGAGTAAGGGAGAACTCCACCAAAGATGACATGCTCGCGACAATGATAATACCTTTTCAGTGAAATGGAAGCTGGAATGATTGTTGATAGCTACAAAGAGAAAAACTGGGTCTGGTATTGATGAACTACTGGCGCACTCTAAGAGTCGCGTGACACATGCTGAGATAACCTGGTAGGTGACCTCCCAAAATAATCAGAACTCTTACCTCCAAATGAGGTACCATGGTTGCCCAGTAGGGCCACGAGATCTCTTGCTCTCCCTCTCTAACTCTTCCCCTCTAACTTATGCCTAATACCTTTGAGCAATGTCAACAACGACATCAACTGAAGTCCCAACCTCAATTTTTCGAGCCATCTGGGATCTCAAAGAAAGAGAAAGGTCATCAATAAATATTTGAATCTCTCGAAAGGCTCATGGACTAGTTCTAATGTATATTCAGCCATTCTATAGAATTCAATCTCATATTCTGAAACACCAACAGGCTAACCGACAGGCTACCCTGTCCAATTCACTCAAACTGACAACACTTTTCATCTCGCTCGCTACTCGAAAGGAACTTTTCCGCGAATCTAAAAGAAAAACCGAACCAAGTCAGCTAAAAAGAGAGCGACCCACCAATTCAAGGCTGGACCCCTGAAACTGGAAAGAAGAATAATCAACACCATACCGCTCGATATAATCAAGAGCCTGAAGGATATGCTGACATCATTTTATTTTATAAAGTATCACGAAGTTTATCCGATGAATTGCTTAAGAATATCGGAAGGTTCAACCGCGTAAAATAATGCAACCTCTTCGGACACTCGGACCGAACTGATACATCGGCTGGCTAACCAGCCAGAACAATTAGAGGTACAACACATGCTGCTTCTAGAACATAATTTACCGCGACAATACTAAGAACTGGGATAGGAGCTCCCTGAGACCGAACGTCTACATCTGCAGCAACCTTATAAGCTGCCTAGCAAATAAGAGATTCTTGCGGTATTTGCGTCGCCAAGATTCTCGTAAAGCATCGTAGAGAGCCAAGGGGACTACAAGGCCCTGTTCCCTTGCCCATCGCGAGCTCGTATAGCTGGGACCTCCGTAACTAGATCGTCAGCACGATCAAAACTCTAGGGGCTTCGTCAGTGCTAGCCCCAGGCTAGACTGCTTCGTCTTGAACTCCTTCTGTTTGCTGATTTGTCGTACGAGGGTTCACAATTACCACGAACGAATTAACGAAAATACTTTTGCATCCTAGACCGACGCACGATCAAAAATGAAGGAAGTGAAACTTCCTAAATGCCATCATAGCCTCTCGTAGATAAGTACGGACGTCTACGTACCCATCACCGAGACTCTACTAGACACTGTCTTAGTCTGGATAGACTCTAAACTGGCTCTGATACCAACTGACACGACCCGAAATCCGGTTAGGTCGTGCGGGCACCCGACATCCTCCCCTAGACCCGTTGGGCGAACCCTTAGCAATTAAATCAGGAAAATAAATATAACAATTCATAAATAAAGACATGACTAAAAAAAATATACAGATATATTGACACCTCTAAGCTGTACGAAAGAAAATTATAACTGACTACCCAACATATTAGGTTTAGGGTTATCCAGACTAGATATCTAAGAGTACAAAAGAAGACAAATACCTCCTGAAGGGAGCAAAATGCAATTGAAAATAATAACCAATAAACTGGTGGCCATCCGGAATAAAAGCTGGCTCACCCTGACAGCTGAAGTTGTCTTCGCTCCTTCACAACGTGGCAAACTAAATCCTGGAGCAAACCTGCCGAAACGAAATAGATAGACAAGAAACAAACAACAAAAAAGGGTGAGTCAAAAGGACTCAATAAGTGAGGCAGACTAGCCACCTCAAAGAATAGGATAGCTAGCCAGGGAGGAGAAACAGATAAATAAAATTCCTCTTATTTAAATTATAAAAAAACAGAGCCAGATAATAACTAGAAACACGTATGGAATGACAAACTTATCAACAACCAGGAACGTAAGATAACCAAAACATATAGGTATCCCGAACACATCAATAATCAGAAATACATCCTGTTGCGGCGTGCAACCCGATCCATATATTCATCCGGTTGCGGCGTGCAACCCGATCCATATATTTATACCGTTGCGGCGTGCAACTCGATCCATATATTTATAACGTTCCGGCATGCAATCCGATCCCCGCAACCCAGAATATGAGCCAGAAATATGTAGGCAAACTGAGATATGTCCACAACATGGTGTACATACCGCATACATAAAACACAACGCAATACACACAATAGTCAGTATGCGGTACAATGAGATAGGATGAATGCGGTATGTTGCAATGCAGTCACATATGCCTGATACCTATCTCCGACGCGGGACTCTCATCGTCTACCAGGAGATATATGCAATAATGACCCTTCACCGACTCGGGACTCTCATCGATCACCGCGAAGTATATGCAATAATGACCCTTCACCGGTGCGGGACTCTCATCGCCAACCGGGAAGTATATGCAATAATGACCCTTCGCCGGTGCGGGACTCTCATCGCCAACCGGGAAGTATATGCAATAATGACCCTTCGCCGGTGCGGGACTCTCATCGCCAACCGGGAAGTATATATAATAATGACCCTTCGCCGGTGCGGGACTCTCATCGCCAACCGGGAAGTATATGCAATAATGACCCTTCGCCGGTGCGGGGCTCTCATCGCCAACCGGGAAGTATATGTAATAATGACCCTTCGCCGGTGCGGGACTCTCATCGCCAACCGGGAAGTATTTGCAATGATCAAAACCAAATTGCAATGCTCATATGTTCAATGCAATACCAACAACAGGGCAATAACATATAATATACAATGTAAATTCAAAGCTAAGGCGTAATGAGTATGCCTATCGGCAGCTACACACGTAAGGAAACACGTGGTAGAAAATCCACGAGGCCAGGTGCCTCCAAAGAAATGGATATAAACACTTACCTTGTTATAAAGTTAGCACAATTACTCAACAACCGCTTTGTCCTTTGGATTCATTGCCAAACGATCCCACTGTGTTCAATAACCATAAAAATATATCACATAAGGCTAAAGGCTTCATTCCTCACATCTTAGGGCAACCCGGTTAGGAACCTGATACACTATTCGCATACGCAGTACGCAGGCCAGGCCTATGTACAGGGTTTATGGTCACATGACCAAACCCTAAATAAATTACATTTATATGTTGTCCATAACTCACTGAGTGCGAATATATAATCAATTTCATTATCGGGGTCCATTTGACCCTTCAAACTATTAATTGAACTTATGTATAATATTCCAAGTTTTACCGTTAAAACATATTCAAACACACGTAATAAACTCAAATAATATATTAGGATCATTACCTGAATATTTCAGGGTGAAAATTCTACTTTTCTCCGGCCCCTTTTCTTATTTTCTGGCATTTTTCCCTGTATTTGCTTATTTCTCGTTCTCTCTAATTCTTTTTCTTTTAGCTCCTTTGCTTATGTTTTCCTCATACTACTAATACCTGGTCCTTAGCTTTTATGCTAAGGACCCACCGCCTAACATTACATATTTTGTCATTTTCTCTTTTTTTTTTATTGTTTTAAAATTCGCTATTACTGTAAAAATTAAAACGGTACCCTACGATATTCAAAATAATTCCAACTTTTGCATACAAGTTGTACAAAATATATGTGACATACTCGCGAAGGTGGATCTTTAAATCGGACTCCGTAACTCAAGATGCGAATTTAAATGAAAAGAAGTCAAATTATTTAACTTTCGGCATTTTAGCGGAAACTAGCCGAACAACATCGAAATTCACTTTCGAAAGTTTACAAAAATCTCAAATAATCATACGAACCTAAAGGCACTTTCGGATTTCGAATCCGAGCTCATTCGGCAAAACCGAGCTCGAAAATCTCTTTTTAATATTTATTGCCAATAAAAAATGAAACCTTCTTCCAATGCCTACCAAACGAGGTCTGATTTAGCTCAAATTTTACAGACAGGTCCTAATGGATATTACAAATATTTTAAAATTATCGGCACACCAATCGGAGTTCTAACTTCCGAAACGACTGACCGAGGTCGTTTCACTGCTGCTACTGTATGGGTGCTATGTCATCACGTTTATATTTTAGAAATAGTCAAAATTTTCACCTTTTGTTTTTCATAATAATAACTAATGAAATATTTAAAAATAATTAAACCGCATAGTAGGTAAGAAAGACGTTAATAGAAAAGTATTTTAGAAAAAATATTACTTTAGTTATGTTAATTTTTAGTAGTTATAAAAATTATAATTAAATTTTGAAGCTCTTCAAAAAAAATATTCCTACAAAATTAACTGATTTTTTTAAATCAAAAGAAAAAATCAAAGGAGTAAACATGATATAAAAATTTAATTATTTGTGTATTTTTTTAAAAAAAATTTCATCGTGTAGAAAATATATGTTAAAATTAATCATAATTGAAGGTTGTTTTTGACCTTTTAAAAATCCATGCAAATGATTCACTCATTTTTAACCGTTGATTTTAAGATGAAGGGGGTTTATCGTCCCTTTGAAAATGTGAAGTGGGTATTGCTTCCCAAACCTAAAAGGTTAGGGGGTTTAGTGGACTTTACTCTCAAACAAATGGTATGTGTACGTGTAATTATGACACACACACAAAATAAATTTTAAGCCTCTCTCTCACAAATGATTCGCACTTCTTTGCATGTGAACATCATGAAATTGATAATAATCTACTAGCCATCCTAAGAAAAAACTATGTTAATCGACTTTATGTATATCTGCTACAAAATTTTATTTTTATTTGGCAACAACTTAGTGATATGTATGCGGCTGTAAGGAGGAGCAAGTTGCAGTTTCTTATAGAAAAGACAAACAGTTTTAAGACGTGAAGTATTTGCTACTACAAGCCTGTTTGGGTGGGCTTATAAAGAGCTTATTTTAAGTGGCTTATAAGTCAAAAAGTGACTTAAAAATCACTTTTTGAGAAGTTAGGATTTCCTAGCTTCTTAAAAAGTGGCTTTTAAGCCACTTATGGCTTATAAGTCCAAAATTTTTTAAGTTACCAAACATATATTAATGAGCTTATAAGCCACTTTTAAGCTCACCCAAACGGGCTCTACATGTTCATAGCTTTTACATATTTTCACTTTAAATTGTATAGTTGAAAATGAAAAATGGCCTTTTAAATTCATTAAATAGAAATTTTTAATATATTTATATTTCGATATTACAATAAATATCAGTAAATAAGCTCAAATTTAATCTATTTGAGCTTGCATTTTTTCTTCAACTTTCATATAACTCATCGCACATATAATTAATAATATAATTTATGTCACTTTAAACTATTTGTGCGTATTATCACAAAATACGCATTAAATAATTTTTTACTATAATTTATGTTATAAAAAAATTTATTCTCATTAATATGGATTACACGCGCAAAACAAATTAGTTTATACTAAACGTACAGATGACTGCTGACACTAGCTAGAACATTGCTATTTTAAGCCCCTATTCATGAGAAATAGAATATATTCCGGTAAATTAATTAGACGATCAATTATTTGTGATAGAAGGTATAGATCTATTATCGATAAACACTACTTTTGCGATAAATGTATCTTACTGGATAACCTATCTGATTAGATAAGGTAAGTAACATATTGATGTAACTTAGAATTGTCAAATCTTTCAAAAGCTTCTCTTTTTGTGCACAATAAACACAAGAACAAAATATTGTCATTTTGCAAATTAGTCAGGTCCACACTAACTTGTAATCGACAATACTAATTCGTGCATAATTATTAGAATTAAGTTATAACTTTAGTGACAACTCAAATTCTGGCTACATACTATCGTTAAGACCTTAACGTTGGTACATTATTAGAGCCAAGTCGGCCTTGCTGTTTTGAAAATGACAATGTTTGGTAACTCTGCCTATATTGGAATATAACAAAAAGTAACTTGCTCAGTATATAGTGACGAGTTTTTTTTTAGCTTTTCTATTGAGACGTTAACACATCAATTTAGAGGGCCTTTTTTTTTTAAAAAAAAAAAAACAATTTAGTTAACGAGGGCCTTTGCTAACTTTTTTTTTTTTTTTTTTTTTTTTTTTTTTCTTCAAATTTGAGTTGGAATAGATATATATGGAAATCCTCTATTTTTTTTTTTCTCGCACGGCACGAGTTCATGTGCTCTTATCTTCTTCAAACTACATGCATTTTAAGAATTTTGTTTATGCATGATATTCACTAAGGATCAACATAAATCAAGAAACCATATAAGTATTTGATAAATATTAAAACAATCCTACTCCATATGAATATCTTGCTTGACGACCCTATAAAAACCCCACTATTGCTACATTCATTTCCCATCTTCGAGTGCAACAATTCTTAAAATTCTATTAACCATGGCCAAGAAAAGTTTAGTTTCTTCCCTTGCCATTTCTCTCATTTGCATTTTCCTACTTCTCAACCTATGTTTTGCTACTGAGAACATAGCAACTACTGCTGAAAAATCTGATTCATCTTCACAAGATAAAGATGTAGATTGGTGGCATCCATGGTTTCATCCTCATCCATGGTTGCATCCACATCCATGGCCATTTGTTCATCCACCAATGCCTGCTGGTGGTTTTCCTCATCGCCCATGGCCATTCCCTCATCCACCAATGCCTGCTGGTGGTTATAAGTTTCCTCATCCATGGTTCCATTTCCCATGGTTCCATCATCCATGGCCAATTATGCATCCACCAGTTCCATCTCCACCTAAAGGAGACAAAGGTGGAGAGAAGAATAACTGAAGACATGAAGAGAAGTGTTGATCAATTTCTTATTGGTCACATATTTTTCTTTAATTAGGTTAACTTCTTTTATTAGTATTTATGTCTTAGAATTTTCTAAGATATTTCCTAGTAGTTTTAGTTCGTAGAAATGTTTGCTTCGGCTTATGATGGAATAAAAGTTTCTTGGTCTTTGTTTTACACACGAGCGCCTCTAGTTATCTGCGAATAAACAACATTATAACAGCCAGTTTAGATTTTGGATCCAAGTACTCACTAACTTTATCCTAATATACACGCATTATTAACTACTCCGTTAAATAAATGTCTCTAGCGATCGATGTTGCTTTAGCGCCAAAGCAAACACAAGTTTCATTATGCGACAAGTTAACAACTTGTTTATTGCTGGACAAATTTGAAGTATAGGGAAATGTTATGTTACCACAATGTACTATGGACAATATTTTTTTTGTATAACTCTCCGGTGTCAGCGGTGTTGAACATATTAATAGGAGAAACACCAAGTTTTTTTCTCCATTTCCAGTTTGATCTCAGATACCTAATAAAGTGCGAATGAATCTTAACCAATCTAACAGGTCACACTTAAAATACGTTCTAGGGGCTCAAATGAGATTTTTTGGATGACTTTTGTGTATGCTAAAACTAACAGTCAGCTAAGACTACCTCTCTGGGAAAGTCTTCGACAATGTAGCTATGTTGTCAATGGCCCTTGGTGTATAAGTGGCGACTTCAATGTTATTTTGGGAGCAGAGGAAAAAAAAGGGGGCAGACCGCATAGAATGGAGAAGAGTTGGGACTTCATCTCATGTATTGAAGATTGCGGGATGGTTGGTGCTGGCTTCTCTGGACCAAGATTTACCTGGTGCAATGCAAGAGGTTATATGCATAGAATCTGGAAGAGGCTTGATAGAGTTCTTATCAACCATGAATGGACTGCGAAATTTCCTTTGAATGATGTTGAACATTTGGCTAGTACAGGTTCTGATCATACACCTATGCTTGTCAGATGTTCTTTCCCTGAGCAGCATCACATCAAGTATTTCAAGTTCCTAACATTCTGGATTGATCAGCCTGGCTTCACTAATATAGTTCAACAAGCCTGGGATCTTGAAGTGGAGGGAAATATTATGTGGAAGTTCCAACAAAAACTCAAATGTGCTGCCAAAAAGCTTAGTACTTGGTCTAGGGAACAGATTGGTGATGTTTTTGCAAATGTCAAAGAATGGGAACAAAAGATATTGTTACTGGAAACACAACACATTGAAGGGGAGGAAGGAGAAGATGGCAGAGCTGAAATGCACAAAGCTCAAGCTGAGTACACTAAGTGGGTAAAATCAGAAGAGGCGCTGCTTAGACAGAAGGCTAATATCAAATGGTTGGAGGAAGGAGATGCCAATAGTAAGTACTTTCATGCGATTATTAATGATAAGAGGAGAAGACTTACTCTACATAAAATCAAGAACTTCAATGGCCAATGGGTTACTGGACAACAGGAAATTGCTAGGGAAGCTGTGATGCATTTTGAAAATTTACATAGACAGGGTGACGACAGATCTCAGCTCCATCATCTTGATTGTATTGAGGCCATAGTTTCTCATGAAGATAATAATATTCTGAACTCTATTCCTGATGAGGAAGAAATAAGAAAGGTTGTTTTTGAAATGGATAAAAATAGTGCTCCAGGTCCAGACGACTTTGGGGCTTCTTTTTATCAAAGTTGTTGGGGGATTATTAAGCATGACCTGACGGAATTGGTACAATGTGTTTTCAATGGGGCTTGTCTTACCAAGTTTTATACCAGTTCTTGTTTAGTTCTTCTCCCTAAGGTGGAAAACCCTTCAAGCTTGTCTGACCTTAGGCCCATTAGTCTTAGTAATTTTTCTAATAAAATTATTTCTAAGATAATGGCCAATAGATTAGCTCCTATTCTTCCTAAGCTCATCTCTGAAAACCAAAGTGGATTTGTGCCGGGCAGAGTTATAACAGAAAATATTTTATTGGCTCAAGGGATGATTCATGGAATCAAACGAAGAAATGATGGGGGCAATGTGGTGATAAAGCTTGACATGGCAAAGGCATATGATAGGGTGGCATGAGATTTTCTTCTCGCCGCCCTAAGGAAGTTTGGATTCTCTGAAGCTTGGATAGACTTGGTGTGGAGGTCTATTTCAAATAACTGGTATTCTATTTTGATTAATGGACATTGAAAAGGTTTTTTCCAGTCATCTGGAGGTCTAAAGCAGGGTGACCCTTTATCACCCGCTTTATTTATCATTGGAGCTGAGGTGTTGTCCAAGTTGCTCAACCAGTTGGTGCTTAATAATCAATTTAATGTATTCTTTACGTATAGAAATGGACCTCAAATCACTCATTTAGCTTATGCCGATGACGTGATGATTTTTTCTTCTGGATCAGAAGTGTCCTTGAGGTTAATTCTTCAACAGTTGAACAAATATGAAGCTTGCTCTGGTCAGCGAATCAATACGGAAAAGAGTTGATTTCTTGTGGCTCCTGACACTCTCTCTGATAGGATTCATCTCATAAAAAGAATCACTGGATATAAGCATTCTGAGTTTCCAATCACTTACTTAGGCTGCCCACTATATGTTGAAAGAAAGAAGATATCTATATTTAGTGACATGACAACTAAAGTGGTGAGGAAAACTACAGGCTGGCAGGGTAAACTACTTTCCATTGGTGGTAGAGCTGTTCTAATTAAGCATGTCTTACAATCTCAACCTTTACATCTTCTTGCTGCTATGGAGCCTCCCATAACTGTATTTAGGCAGATTTAAAGATACTTTGCAAATTTTTATTGGGGATCAGTTGATAAGAAGAAACATTGCATCACACTTTTGTTGAGGGTGAGCTAGCAATAAATATCTGGAAATTTTATGGAGCGCCTCTAGGTATTTTGTGGGAGGACATTAATATCTCTCTTTTATTCAATAAATGGTGGAGTTGTAAGCCTAAAAATAGGATTCATCAAATTTTTTTGATGATTACACCTGTTGTGATTTGTTGGCAGATTTGGAAGGCTAGGTGTGCTTCAAGATATGGTGGTTCTAAGCTATCTTTGTCTACGGTCCATTATTACATTTTAATTCACCTTAAATGGGTTGTAAGTAAGCAGGATGTTGGTTTGAATAGCTATAACATGTGGCATGAAATCTGTGAGAGAATCATGGTAGTATCTCCAAGAATTAGGTGCATTATTGTTAAATGGGAAAGACCTGAACTTAACTGGATCAAAGTTAATACAGATGGTAGCAAAAAAGCAAATGGATTGACTGGTGCTGGAGGTATTGTACGTGATTATGAAGGAAACATGTTGATGGCATTTGCTTGTCCTCTAGGAAGCGGATCTAACAACTTTGCAGAAGCTAAAGCAGCATTAATGGGAATGCAATGGTGTCAGTCTCATGGTTATAACAGAATAGTGCTAGAATGTGACTCAATGCTTGTCATTAATATGCTGAAAGGAAGTGTTAAGCCCCTCTGGCAACTGGCTGACCTCATCGGTGAAGCACAACAAATTATTCAGCAAGTTAATATAGTCGTCCAACACTGTTTTAGAGAGGGCAGATTCCTTGGTTAAATGGAATTCAAATGCTAATGGGATGACTTATTTTAATCTTACTGATATGCCTAAGGAAGCAGTGGGGTCTTACAGATTAGATAAAGCTCAGATGCCCTCTTTCAAACATAGAAGTATGAAGAATTCTTTTATATGGCTTGGGTGATTATATTTTCTATAGCTTCTAACTTTTGCCCATTTAGATGTAAGCTCTCCTGTAAAGAGATGGAATCTCACATGTAGGGAGCAATTTTTGTTCGGTTTGTAATGGACTCTGTCCGCTTTTTTATTTTATAAAGGGTCCTGCCAACTATCGGCACAATTTAAAATTAAAAAAAAAAAATCTTAACCAATCTTGCCACATCCTTGGTGACATTATGAACAATACTAATTTTGCATGGACTCCTCCAATAACCTCTCTGCTTATAATTGCTTCGTGAAGAATTCCAATTCAAACATTTGTTTTGTCGCAAAATAGACGTTAGCGATTTTGCGTACTTCTTTGATTAATGTGTGCAAGGGTTCTCTGATTTAGGGAGGCTTTTCCTGCAATCAATGAGATTCGAGAACCAGATATGTTAAAAATCATTAAGTTCTGCCAAATTTCCAATTCATTCTATGCAAATTTGTAGGGCAGTACATAACGTATGACGTACAGATGACTGCTGACTCTAGCACATTTTCTATTTAATCCCCTATTTAGAAATAGAATATACTCCTATAAGTGAATTAGACGATCAATTTGTCATAGTAGGTACAGATTTATTCTCAATACACACTTTTTTGCGGTATATATATGTATCTTACTAGCTAGATGACGTCTTTATTTAGGGAAAAAAATTTAACCCACACCGGGTGTATGCACCAAACCACATCAATTAACTATGGGTAAGTGATTTAATAAGGTGAAAAGATGTTTTAATTAACTATTGTTAAGAGAGAGCAATATGTATGCCAACACATATCATGCATGTATTGATTTGGTGCATACACCCGGTGTGGATAAATTTTTTACCTCTATTTAGATACATATAGCAAGTTAGTAAACGTCGTTGATATACCTTAGAATTGTGAAATCTTTCAAATGCTTTTCTTTTTGTGCATTATAACCACAACAACAATTAACTATTGCCATTTTGCAAAATAGCCAGGTTCACACTAAGAGGTAACTCAACATATTAATTCGTGCATTATTAGTACGTAGGTACAACTGCAGTTACAACTCAAATTCTGGTCACACTACCCTTAACTTTTACATTATTAGTGCCAAGTTGGCCTCGCTATTTTAAATATATGACAACGTTTAGGAACCCTGCCCATATTAGTATAACAAAAGGTAACTTGACAAGTATATAGTGCCGAGACTTATGTATTTAACTTTTCTATCGTTAACACCTCAGTTAGTTAGAGGGCCTTTTTCAAATTTTATTAGTCAACGAGCTAGGGCCTTTTGTTAACTTTTCTGTTTTCACATTAATTAGAGTTGGAAAAGATATATATTGAAATCTTCAATATTTTTCCTGGCACGTCATGAGTTCATGTGAGCAGTAAAGGACTCTATGAAAGCAAACTCTAGAGATCTAATGACTCTTATCTTCTTCAAACTACATACATATTAAGAATTTTGTTTATGCATGATATTCACTAAGGATCAACATAAATCAAGAAATCAAATATTTGATAAATCATAAAGCACTCCTACTCCATATGAATATCTTGCTTGACGACCCTATAAAAACCCCACTGTTGCTACCTTCATTTCCCATCTTAGAGTGCAACATTTCTTAAAATCCTATTAACCATGGCCAAGAAAAGTTTATTTTCTTCCCTTGCGACTTCTCTCATTTGCATTTTCCTACTTCTCAACTTATGTTTTGCTATTGAGAACATAGAAACTACTGCTGAAAAATCTGATTCATCTTCACATGATGGTGCAACTTCACAAGATAAAGACGTAGATTGGTGGCATCCATGGTTTCATCCTCATCCATGGTTGCATCCACATCCATGGCCATTTGTTCATCCACCAATGCCTGCCGGTGGTTTTCCTCATCGCCCATGGCCATTCCCTCATCCACCCATGCCTGCTGGTGGCTATAAGTTTCCTCATCCATGGTTCCATTTCCCATGGTTCCATCATCCATGGCCAATTATGCATCCACCAGTTCCATCTCCACCTAAAGGAGATAACGGTGGAGAGAAGAATAACTGAAGACATGAAGAGAAATGTGGATCAATTTCTTTTTGGTCACATATTTTTCTTAAATTAGTTAACTTCTTTGATTAGCATTTATATCTTAGAATTCTCTAAGATATTCCTAGTAATTTTAGTTCGTAGAAATATTGTTTGCTTCGGCTTATCATGGAATAAAATTTCTTCGCTTTTGTTCTATTAATAAATCATGTTTAAACTAGTCCAACTCCAGTTTTTTCTCATCATCATCATCATCATATCATATTACTATAAAAACATGTCCTAAAAAAGTTAAAAAATCAGATTAC
Organism: Petunia secreta; assembly: GCA_029990175.1. Classification (NCBI taxonomy): domain Eukaryota; kingdom Viridiplantae; phylum Streptophyta; class Magnoliopsida; order Solanales; family Solanaceae; genus Petunia; species Petunia secreta. Next base: position 5,767,144 of record JARKIP010000054.1, read on the forward strand.
CTATTTTCCCTTAACTATCAATAGCTAAAATACCTGATAAGGAAAAGAAAAAATAATGCCTAACCAAATAACCAAATGCCTAATCTGACTTTAAAAAAAATTAAAAATAAAAACCACCCAAAGAGTTGCCACCGTTCTATATTTTACCTTCAAGTTTCAATAGTTGCCATCTTTCCCTATATATCGGTTCAAGTTTTGAGGTCTTTCATTTCACTTAAAAATCTCTCCACTCATCTTAGCGTGGAGTGTGCGCTAATATTGGATGTTTTGGCCGGTCAGTTTTTCTGTCAACTTCCCTTTTTTTTTTTTTTTTTTTTTTTTTTTTTTTTTTTTTAATTTGTATGAGTTTGTTTCATGTTCTTTGTTGATTTTTTAGTTTTATGGAGTGTTTCGGAGAATTAGTTTACGATATAGATGCCAATCCAAATAATGCGGAGCTCTCACACTTTGGCGCACTAACAGATAAAATTCGTGAACATGTTGGTTTGTAGAGCTTCGCAATTCATCACACTAACAGATACTAATTTTTGTGAACATGTTGGTCATATTTTGATGAAGAACAATATTCTTTACTTTTATGTTTGTGGAAATGCATTCTCTTTTGTGTTATTCAATTTTTTTTACTGTTATATCAAATCTTATGAATTGATTTATCCTATGTGAGAATATGAGTCACGATTGAAGATATGGACTACTTTGGTTATCTTTTTTAACGGTCTTTCTATGTTTGCCATCAATAAAGCATTGTTAAACAAATAAAATTAGTTAACCACAGTAAAGAAAGTTGTTCTGTGGTGTATGAAGCTATTGTTGTCTTTGTAGAATTTAAATTCACATCTATTTAAAGAGGTGATGGATTAAAGGTCCTTAGGACTGGTCCTACTTGCTATATGCCATAACTGAAAGTATGCTAAAATGATGACCCTTAAATTTGGTTCTATAGATACAAGAATTTCACTTTATTTTCTTCACAGTTAGTCATAAGAAGTGATTTTAAACAAGGTGAATATGAACTATCAATGATCATGTTTTAAGACAATTTTTTTATTGTTGGCATCTACTGTTGTATAGAATAATCATTCAGTAATTTCAAATAATGCTTACACATAATTTTGTTGATATATTCTAGAATGACCAATTTCATTTTTTATGATTGTCATTAAAGAGATGGGCACGTTTTGTATTATGCTCTTATTTTAGCTATTTTGTTGTTATTACGATAGAATATGGATGTCCAATGATAGAAATTGCCATAACACTGCTATTATCTATTTCTTGCTCTTGCAGACAAGATCCTATATATTGATAAAGAAGAAATCAAATATATAAAGATGAATAACGATTTTGATTTTACCTCAAATTATTTGTATTTATGAAAGAAAGAACAACGTTTTTAATCATATAGAAGTCATAAACAAGATCTTGAATAGGAGGAAAAAAGGATGAAAGGTTGACGGGTTTAACTTGTAAGTAACGTTTTGATTAAACATTATCAGAATGTGGTGGGTTTACAATTGGACTAGTTGAAACTCCCCCTTCATCAATTTCTGAAACTGCTCTCTTAATGTCAAGAAACTTATGCCCAAATTAATTGTTCAAGAAAATGTTCTTGATGGAAGAACAGTATATAAGATGAAGCTATCGGCAAGGGTCCCTAAGCACAAATTCTCTCTTACAGTACTACACCATCTAGTGAGTTTATTGAGTGCTTAGAAGACTCACCGGAGGAGGAAATCCGACGTCGACGAAGTCCGAACAACAATGGCTGGAGGTAATCCGATCCCTCATTCTGCTGCGTATAATTTTTGCTCTATATGTTTAGATATTGTAGAAATTCTAACAGTTGGTATCAGAGCAAATTATACATCTGCCTTGTTTTTATGTGGTCTCTGTAAAATTATGGATTTTTCGATTCTAAAATTTCTTACTAGAAATAATGTTTAAGAACACACATACGGCTGATATGCTAACTTTTGGGCATTTTTTGAACTTGATTTTGGTGTCTTGATAAGTAATTTTAAACTGGATATGGGAGTGGGTTTAACCGGGTCAAAAGGATCCGGCTAGAGGTTGAAGACGACATAACTATCATTCTCTGTGTGTGGGGAAAGTAGATACCTGCTTAATATCGTTGTGTAACATTCATTAGTATCTATTGATCCATATAATTTTATTTTATTAAGATTTAGCCATAGCAACCTTAATAAAGTGATATTATATATTATGTTTAGGATCACATAATGAAATTATAGACAAAATTTTGGTTCTAATGTCTATATGATCTATAATTTTATTCGTCAAAGATTAGCCGCAGCATCTTTGGGCTAATAAAATTTTAAAGTTAAAGATCACACGAGAAAATTAGACATTAGATTGTGATTAATTATGCATAATATAATAACTTAATAATTTTTATTATATTTTTGTGTAATTGGTTAGAATAAAGTGTTAAATTCTTTTTCACAACTACCCACAGGAATTGTGAGTTAGAATTTGATAGTTTTATTATAAAGATAGAATATTGATCATGGATGATAATTCTATCATAAAGAATGAGTCTAATTGAATTAAAGATTTAGCACACAAGTAATTTTTATGTCAGTAGATTCAATTGTACATGATTTGTATTGATGAATCATGATATATGTTTATTGTCTCAAATTTATGTTAAGCGTGTAATATTTTGTGTAGTTATACAACCTGTGAATTTCTCTGATATCTGTGATGTTCCTGAACTGAACGGTGAGAATTATAAGATTTTGAAGGAGAAAATTCTCCTTCATTTAGGGTGCATGGACATTGATTATGCTATAAGAAAAGTCGAACACTTATTGTTGAAACCAGCACTCCAGCTCAAATTGCTCTTCATGAACAGTGGGAGCGGTCTAACCGCTTGAGTGTCATGTTTATCAAGACCAAAATCGCTGCTGGTATTCGTGGTTCTGTCGAACAATATAATGATGTCAAGGAATTACTGAAGGCTATTGATGAACAGTATGCTACTGCAGATAAGGCACTTGCTAGCACCTTAATTATGAAATTCTCATCAATGAAGCTCACCAATGTGAAAGGTGTGCGTGAGCATGATGTGTGGGAAAAATGCCACACATTACCTTCTATTTACTTGAGCTTTTGTTGTGTATTATTGACGAGGCCAAAGTGTATAGGATTTTCCTGCTCGTGCTTTGTCAAATTATAGTATAGTTTAAGATATCGTCCCACAGAGATTGTGAAATCTATGCTACAGACTTTGAATGTTCCAACTACTATTTGAGAGAATCAAATTGATGAAAAGTGAGTTTTTTGAACTTTTAAATAACTTTAACTAAAACAAAATAACTTGTGGAAGATTTTCAATTTAAAAAGAGTTGGGAATCATTGAATTCACTTGATAATATTTATAATAAAAATCTCAATTTTGACATATATTTCTCTAAAGAATAATTACTTATTTCTAATTCAATTATATTTTGCTCACAAGAAAATAACCAATTAATAACACTCCGTGAGGTTATGCAAATTAATTGAGTTATAACAAGTGACAGTTAAACCGAAATATTTTTCTTGCCTGAACTGTGCTAAAAAGTAGTGAAAACTTCGTGAGAATATTTTTACTAAAAATCAATAATCTTGCCTACAACAATTCCTCCGTGAGAATTAAAACTGAGGCAAGCAAGACTACGGACTTGAAATGGTAGATTACTAAAATTTATTTTCAATCTACTTATTTTACTCATCAGTTACCACATATTAATTTTGCTCCGTGAGAATTACAAAATTAATATGATAATAACCTCGAGATAAAATATGTAGGAGTGATAATAAAGAATAATAAAACTAACATTCCCGCACAGTGTAAAATGTGAAATAGATAATTTCAGGCCAAGTATGTATTAAAACTAAGATAAGTATTAAAAATATATCAAGCTTCATCAACTATCCCAACAAAAAGAAATTACTCCATTATAGAGTATGAAAATATAAAAAGGAAATTTAAAAGACTTATAATTAAAACTATGAGTATTTTACTACTAGCAAAAGAAAGACAAGAGAAAGAGAAACTTTAAAGAGCTATAGCTATTCTATAACTTGGTATCTAACTAAGGGAGAGTTGTCCTCTATTTATAGAAGAATACTTCTTCATTAAGTCTTGAAATGCCAATTGATGAAGATGTGTAGCAAGTTCCTTGCATAATGACATAGATACGTAGAGTCTTGAAAAAGGCCATGTGATGAATATGTTTAGAAAGTCCTTGCATAATGATAGTCTTCCATTGCTCCTTTATTTGCTTTAATTCCACATTCTTTTATTAAATGTGTAATTTCATATTACCAAAATGTATAATAAGGAGCAAATATTGTAGCCAAGATATGTAACAACTTTCTTGCATAGTGAGGAAGACATGTCATGGACTTCTTCTTGCACACGTAAAACTCTTCTTCCTTTGTTATTTACTTTATTCATAATATATTTCTCTTTCCAAGTATTCTTTTTCTCTGCAAGATTTGTTAGAAAATATAGGAGAATTGAATATATTTATTCATGCTTTTATTTAAAATATATATTTTTATATAAGAAAATACACGAATTAATTATATTCATCAAATTCCCCCATACTTGAACTTTTGCTCGTCCTCGAGTAAAAAGATTTTTTTTTTTTTTTTTTTTGATTTTCTTCAAAAATTGCGACTTTTGTAGGATATGCAATTTATTCAAAATAAATATCTCTCATTATGTTCAATGCAATTATCCTTTCTAAATTCACCAAATCTTTTACCTTATGTCTGAATTCTGACTTGATCAACAAAAGCTTGCATTTTTCGCCCCTTGAATCTTTCAGAATTAATAAATTTATGATCACTTATTCAGTAAGTATCATAGCCGAGTCCATATGCTTGCTTTTCATGTTTATCTCCACTAATATAGATACAACACTAATTTTTAAAATCTTTTAGGACTTTTCTTGGCTTGTAATGTCAGGCTATAGGCTGGTAGGGTAAGGATATATTTATAGTGACTTTTCTCCTTCCAACTTTGAGCAAACATTTCTTGGTTCTTAGTATTTTCATCCTCTTTTTTTTTTTTTTTTTTAAGCACTCCTCCTTATTACATTCTTTGCCTTTGCAATATCATTAACAATCATATATTCTCTTATCTTTTTTTTTTTTTTTTTTTTTTGGGTACTTCTTCCTCTTATTGATATCAATATGTGCTCATTAACTGCTGGAAGAAAGTGTATTTTTATGTGTATATATAGAGATATATACATATATACGACTAATATTTTTTTTTTCTTCTCTTCTTTTTTTTTTTTAAAGAGAAATACGGTGTTAAAAAAAATTAGGATCAAGGCTAAAAAGGTTCTAAGAGGTAAAATATGTATATTTGGATGAAAAATAAAGAGGCTAGAATTTGGAATCAAAGAAGGCCTAAGTTCATTTTTCAAAAATCAGTGTCATCCATTATTTCGCCTCGAAAAACATTTAGAGCAAGTTCTAGCCAAGTTTATTGATTCTTCCTGCTTTTGTGATCATAACTTTTCTCGATCCCAATGATTTCCTGAGTCGAAGATGCTTGCTACTGTTTTCACAAAATCAAAATCGTTCATGAAAAAATATATGGTGAAAAATAAAAAGAAATAATATTGAGCATAATGTAAAGAATTTATGTTGTTAATTAAATACTTACAAAAAAAATCACAGTTTAGAAGAAGATATTATATGTAAAATATATAAATCAGAATAACCCTCCCCCACACTTGAACATTTCATTCTCCAGAATGAAAACACGTTTCAACACGAGTAGAAAGGGAGTAAAAGAATTTTTTTTTTTTAACTAAGATAATTAAAATAGAAAATACTATTTAATAATTATTTTTAAAAAAAAAAAAAAAAATATTTTTGGCTTTCAAAATTACGATCACAGAAGAAAGCTTGAAAGAAACTGTGACCACACATATTCTATGTGTAATAGACTGATTATTTTAACACCTTAACAGTCATAAGGTCCTAGTTTGAATATAAACTAGAAAATTACCTGTGCCAAGATTAGATTTGCACAATTGAATGGTTAACCAACTAGTAACTTAGGCATACCGATCACCATGGAGTTACTCCTGTCTAGGTGACACTGTTTTTGTAGAGGCCTTCATGAGATGTTCCGGTTGTACAATAATCTGGATATTGACCAGATCAATTGGTTAAGCATTTAATTAGTCAGATCTATGTTGGACTTATAAGGCTCCATTGCTTCACCCTCAATGGCTACGGGTAAGAAACCTTAGTTCTGAGTTTAACGTCGTCAGCTCGACGTAGTAACAGTGAAATTCATCAATCTATCATGGTTACTGATGGTTGCTGCTCAAAATGTCCTCCAAAATACAATTTTAGCCTGTGGCCATTGACTTTAAACTTGTCTCCTCCATTAAACTGTTGAATTTCAATTGCTCCATATGGAGTGACATCTGTAACCATATAAGGACCTGTCCACCTGGATTTCAATTTTCCAGGAAATAGCCTGAGTCGGCTATTGTACAGAAGTACCTGATCTCCAATTTTGAAGCTTTTTTGTCGGATCAAGTTGTCATGCCATTTTTTTGTTTTTTCTTTATAAATCTTGGCATTTTCATAAGCTTCCAGCCTCAACTCTTCCAATTCATTAACCTGAAAAAATCTATTTTTACAAGCAGATGTTAAATCAAAATTCAGTGCTTTTAATGCCCAAAAAGCTTTGTGTTCTAATTCGACTGGCAAATGGCAAGCTTTTCCAAAAATTAATCTGTATGGGGATGTCCCAATTGGCGTTTTAAATGCCGTTCGGTATGCCCATAATGCATCATCTAATTTTAAAGCCCAGTCTTTTCTTGAGATTCCAACCGTTTTTTCAAGTATCCTTTTTAATTCGCGGTTAGAAACCTCAACTTGCCCTTGAGTTTGAGCATGATATGGTGTTCCTGTTTTGTGAGTTACACCATATTTTGATAGAAGGGCAGAAAATTGTCTATTCATGAAATGAGTGCCTTGGTCACTAATGATAACTCGTGGTGTGCCAAATTTGGTAAAAATATTTTTTCTGAGAAAATTGCACACATTTCGAGCATCATTCTTTCTTGTTGGAATGGCTTCAACCCATCGTGAAACATAATCAACGGCCACAAGGATATATTCAAATGAATGAGATGAAGGAAACGGACCCATAAAATCTATACCCCAGACATCAAATATCTCACATACCTGAATTGATTGCAGTGGCATTTCATCTCTTTTAGTGATGTTACCTGTTCTCTGACACCTGTCACATTGTGCAACATATGCACGAGCGTCCTTAAAAAGTGTTGGCCAGAAGAATCCAGCCTCCAAAACTTTAAATGCTGTCCGATTTGCAGCATAATGTCCTCCAATTGCTCCATCATGGCAATGATGCAAAATCTTGCTCATTTCTTCTTCAGGCACACACCTTCTAATAATATTATCTGCACAATATTTAAATAAATAAGGATCATTCCACAGATAATGCTTAGCATCAGATATGAGTTTTTTTCTTTGTTGGTAAGAGAGATCTTGGGGTGTCCACTTTCCAACCAAGTAATTTGCAATGTCTGCAAACCAGGGTGGTTGAGTCACAACTGAGCTGACAGAAAAGATATGTTCATCAGGAAATTCTTCTTTTATTTCACAAGACTCAGAAGGAGGATTCTCTAACCTAGACAAATGGTCAGCTACTTGATTTTCGGTTCCCTTTTTGTCTTTTATTTCAAGGTCAAACTCTTGCAGAAGTAAAATCCATCTTAACAATCTAGGTCGGACATCTTTCTTTGTTAAGAGGTATTTTAAAGCCGCATGATCAGTGAAAACAGTGACCTTGGTTCCTATTAAATAAGAACGAAACTTATCAAAAGCAAATACTACTGCCAATAGTTCTTTTTCTGTTGTGGCATAATTCAGCTGAGCTTCATTTAAAGTCCTACTGGCATAGTATATGGGACGAAAAATTCTATCTTTTCTCTGGCCTAAAACAGCTCCAACAGCTGTATCACTAGCATCACACATGACCTCAAAAGGTTGGCTCCAATCAGGGGATACAACTACAGGGGCAGATGATAATTTCTCCTTAAGAGTTTCAAAAGCTTCTAAACAATCACCTGAAAAATCAAACTTGACATCTTTCATCAAAAGGTTAATCAGAGGTTTTGAAATTTTTGAAAAGTCTTTTATAAACCGTCTGTAAAAACCTGCATGACCTAAAAAACTTCTAATGCCTTTAACAGTTGTAGGAGGGGGTAATCCTGCTATAAGATCAATTTTAGCCTTATCAACTTCTATCCCTTTAGCAGTGATTTTATGTCCTAAAACTATTCCCTCAGTAACCATGAAATGACATTTCTCCCAATTAAGAATCAAGTTTGTCTCTTCACATCTCTTAAGAACTAAGGTCAAATGGTGGTGACAATCTTCAAATGTTTTACCAAAAAGGGTGAAATCATCCATAAAAATTTCCAAAATTTTTTCAGTCATGTCAGAGAAAATTGCAGACATGCATCGCTGAAATGTAGCAGGTGCATTCCATAAACCAAATGGCATTCTCCTATATGCATAGGTTCCATGGGGACATGTGAAAGTTGTCTTATCCTGATCTTCTGGTGCAATTGGTATCTGGTTATACCCTGAATATCCATCAAGAAAACAATAAAAACCATATCCTGCTACTCTTTCTAACATTTGATCAATAAATGGTAAAGGAAAATGGTCTTTTCTGGTGGCATCATTGAGACGTCTGTAATCAATACAGACTCTCCATCCTGTAACTGTTCTGGTAGGTATGAGTTCATTATTTTCATTTTTTATTACCTTCATACCTCCTTTCTTTGGTACCACCTGAACAGGACTTACCCAAGGGCTGTCAGAAATGGGGTAAATAATACCTGCTGCGAGAAGCTTAGTAACTTCATTTTTTACCACTTCTTGCATTGCTGGATTCAATCTCCTTTGGGGTTGGACTATTGGCTTGTAGCTGTCCTCCATGAGGATTCTGTGTGTGCAAATTGCTGGACTAATGCCTTTGATGTCTGCTATAGTCCACCCTATGGCTCCTTTATGTGTTCTGAGTACTTCAATCAATTTATGTTCTTGTTCTGCAGACAGAGAAGATGAAATTATTACTGGAAATGATTCGGGCTCAAGATAAACATATTTCAAATGGGAAGGGAGAATTTTGAGTTCAATTTTTGTGTGAACTTCTTCTGGTTGCATTTCATCCTCTTCCTTAGAATCATGTTCCAATAATTTTGCGTCACTTCTAACTACAAGATCATCATCCTGTGTGGTTCCAGATTTAGCCAAACATCTCTCCATTGAGTCTAAAATCAATTGTTCATCTTTAAATTCATCTGCAAGACCACCAATCATGTCAATTGAAAAACAAGAAGATGATGTCTCATCTCCTGAAAATTTTAAAATCTTTTGCATATCAAAAATGACTCTTTCTTCATCAACTCTTAGAATCAGTTGTCCTTGATGAACATCTATGATTGCTCTACCTGTAGCAAGAAAAGGTCTACCTAGAATTATTGGTTCATCAGGACATTCTTCCATTTCAAGTACTATGAAATCTACAGGGAAAACAAACTTATCTACTCTCACAAGAACATTTTCAATTATTCCCTTAGGTTTTTTAGTACTTTGATCTGCAAATTGAAGAGAAACAACTGTATTTTTCATCTCACCAAGATCCAATTTTCTAAAAATAGAAAATGACATCAAATTAATTGAAGCTCCAGAATCACAAAGTGCTTTTTCAAAATGTAATCCTCCCAAGGTACATGGAATTGTAAAACTTCCTGGATCACCGAGCTTTTGTGGTAGCTTATTTTGAAGTATAGCACTGCATTTTTCAGTAAGCATTACCACAGAAACTTCTTCCAATTTTCTTTTGCTTGACAAGATTTCTTTTAGAAATTTGGCATATGAAGGCATTTGCAACAAAGCATCAGTAAAAGGAATATTAATGTGAATTTGCTTTAAAATTTCTAAAAATTTTGCAAATTGATTATCAAGCTTTTCTCTTTTCATTTTTTGTGGAAAAGGAATTGTCACAGGGAGAGGAGTTACTTTTTCAATATTTTTTTCTTTTTTCTGGACTTCTTTCTCTTGTGACAGTTCACTGGGTGTTTCAACATTCTTACCTTTGTCTATCTGTTGCTCTGGCTGGTTCTTTTCATGTCTGTTAGCATATGGATCATCAAGATTCTTACCTGACCGTAAGGCAATGGCCTTAAGGTGTTCTTTTGGATTTTTCTCCGTATTGCTTGGTAAGGGACCTTGAATCTTTTCTGAAACAAGAGTTGCCAATTGGCTTACCTGAATTTCCAAATTCTTAAGGGCAGAATTTTGACTTTCCATTTTCTCGTCAGTGGCCTTAATGTACTTGTACAAAAGGTCATCTAGACTTTGATGGGCTTGCTGAGGCCTTTGTTGATGTGGAGCTGCTTGCTGATATGGCCTGAAATTCGGTTGCACACGATTTTGATTCTGGTATCTGGGTGGTCCTTGTACCTGTTGCTTCTGGAAGCTTTGAGAATTCTCAGCACCATTTGGATTGCTCCATTGAAATCCTGGATGTTTTTGTGCCATTGGACTTCCAAAAGGGTGTGGCTTGTACCCGATGGCATTGACCTGTTCATCATTCTGATTGGTTGCTTGGCATTCATGGTTCAGATGGTTTCCTCCACACATGTCGCAAGTCTCAGACTGACTTGGTTGTTGTGTATTAACCTGAAAAGATTCAAACTTTTGTGCCAAAGAAACAATCTGTTGTGTTAGTGTATTTAAAGCATCTGCCTGATTTACCGTAGCAGCTCTTTTTATTACTACACGATCAGATGGCCATTGAATAGCATTTTCAGAAATTTCATTCAACAATTGCAATGCTTCAACAGTGGTTTTTCCCATTATGGAACCTCCTGCAGCTGCATCTATCACATTTCTAGAAGATGGTTTTAACCCGTGATAGAAAATGTACAGCTGCATATGCTCAGGAATGTCATGATGTGGACATTTTCTTAGCATTGTTTTTAATCTTTCCCATGCTTGATAAACTGACTCAGTGTCAGTCTGCAAGAAATTAGAAATATCTTGTCTTAACTTTGTTGTTTTAGCAGGGGAAAAATATTTGTTTAAAAATTTCTGAGTCATCTGGTCCCATGTAGTAATAGAACCTTGAGGTAAACTCCGCAACCAAGTCTTGGCATCTCCTTTTAAAGAAAAAGGAAATAGCCTTAACTTGATTGCTTCAGGAGATACTCCATTATATTTAGCAGTTTCAACTAGTTCCAAGAAATCAATTAAATGCTTGTGTGGATCTTCACTTGGATCACCGGTGAAAGTACAGGATTGTTGAATTGTTTGAATCAGGCCGGTCCTGATTTCAAAGTTGTTGGCTGCAACTGGGGGTTTTCTCACACTAGACTCACAGTTGAAGCGGTCTGGTCTAGCATAATCCCTTAGGATTCTGTTTGCTGGTCTTGGAGCCACTTCGTCAAACTGGTCTTCTATAATAACTGGTGGGTCGACACCCAGTTGGTTATTGTCATCTCTTAGTTGCTGCTCCATTTTGTCAGAAGTTGCGGTTTGAGAAGATGATGATTGTCCTTTCCTGCGCAACCGTAAAGATTTTTCAATTTCAGGATCGTAAATGGCTAACTCTTTGTTAGAAGAGCGGGTCATAAACTACTTGAAAATTTTTTAAATAATAAAAATTTAAAAATAATATTTTAAAGTAGTATTAATGTTAGTATCAGGAAAAAAATATATAAGGAAGAAAAAATTAAAGATAATAAAAATAGTAGGTATAAAGTAAACTAGTTAATAGTAGTAATAATAATAATAATAATAATAATATAATAATAAATTAAAAAAAAAGAATAGGGAAGAATTAGTATTAACAATAAAAATACAAAAGTACTATATATAAAATAGCAACTAGTAAGTAGTACTAATAGTGCAAAATATAGATAACACTTGAGTAGTTTGAAAAGAAGAAAAGTAGTACGTAAGTGGAGTAGTAGTAGTTGTATTAAAGTAAAAGTAATAAAAATTGGTAGAAGACCTTTCAAGGAAAAAGAAAAAAAAATGGTACAATACTATTGTTATCTGAGCAATAGAAATGAAATAACAATGAGGTAGTACAATACTATTGTTATTTGAGCAATGAAAAGAAATAATGATAATTAGATAGTACTAGTTTGTGATAGAACAAAAATAGTAAGATGACATAAGTTATTGTTTATGTCTAACTAATAATAGTATTAAGAAAATAATAGTAATAACTATAATTTAAATAGATAAAAAAATAATTGTGCTATAATATAAATAGAAGCAGTATTAGTAATAGCACTATAGAAACTTAAGAAGAAAAAGAAAGTAAAATAGTGTAGAAGTAATAGTAGCAATAAAAATAATACTAATATAATAATACTTGTAATACTACTAATAATACTAAATAATTAAAAAGAAGACTTGTTATGTCAAAATAGTACTTACGTAGTAGTACAAACAACAATTTCTTTTTTCTTTTTCTTTTTTTTTTTAACTTTTTCTTAAAAAGGTTAGTAGCAATAATAATAACAATAAGAAATACTTAATATAGAGAACTACTAATATATTATATTATAGACTATAGTAATTAGTAATGGTAAATACTTTAAAGAAAATTTATAATAATAATAATTATAATAAAAGTTAGACATACTAAAGTAGACGTTATAATAAAAGTAGTTGGGAAAATAAAATGATAGATGAAAGAAGTGATATGGACTATTAGATAAACACTTTAATATTACTTGCTATCTAAAAATAATAATATAATAAAATATACAAAACAAAATATAAGTGTTAGAAGAAAAAGAGAAAATGTTAGAAGTAGTAATGGAAATATTAGAAGAAGTACTTGAGTAACAAGGAAATATTAGAAAGAAGTACTTGAGTAATAAGGAAATATTAGAAGAAGTACTTGAGTAACGAGGAAATATTAGAAAAACTACTTAAGTAACAATGAAATGTTATAGTTAATATATTAGTAAATAATAGTAATATTAGTGGCTACAGTGTAAAAAAAATGATAAGAAAGAAAAGTACTATAGTAAAGTAGTAATAGTAGACAGTAATGAAGTTATAAGTGCCAATAGGAAAGAGGTAATGGAATGATGCGATGAAGAAGTATTAAAGAAACTGAACGATTTCCTTTTCTTTCTTCCCCCCTTTTTTTTTTTTTTTTTTTTTTTTTTTTCCTTAATGCTGTTGAAGCAAAAAAAAAAAAAAAAATAGTAGCAATAATAAGAGTATAAAGAAATACTTAAGATAATTGGAGAATTATTATATATTATAATATAAAAAGTAGTTAGTAGTACGCAATAAGTAGTGCTCTAATAGTAATGATACTAGAGAAAGTTTATAATAATAATAATAATAATACTAAAAAAATAAAAAAAGGTTAGAAACAAAGAAAAAATGTTAGAAGCAGATATAATACTGTTAGAGATTAAAGGTCAGTATCAGTAGTTATAGTAGTATTTTATAGATTATATAAATATTAATTATATTAATAAGTTCTCAAATTAGTAACCAAATATTTAGTCCGAAGTAGATGTCTGCCAATCCCCGGCAACGGCGCCAAAAATTTGACGAGGCCAAAGTGTATAGGATTTTCCTGCTCGTGCTTTGTCAAATTATAGTATAGTTTAAGATATCGTCCCACAGAGATTGTGAAATCTATGCTACAGACTTTGAATGTTCCAACTACTATTTGAGAGAATCAAATTGAGAAAAAGTGAGTTTTTTGAACTTTTAAATAACTTTAACTAAAACAAAATAACTTGTGGAAGATTTTCAATTTAAAAAGAGTTGGGAATCATTGAATTCACTTGATAATATTTATAATAAAAATCTCAATTTTGACATATATTTCTCTAAAGAATAATTGCTTATTTCTAATTCAATTATATTTTGCTCACAAGAAAATAACCAATTAATAACACTCCGTGAGGTTATGCAAATTAATTGAGTTATAACAAGTGACAGTTAAACCGAAATATTTTTCTTGCCTGAACTGTGCTAAAAAGTAGTGAAAACTTCGTGAGAATATTTTTACTAAAAATCAATAATCTTGCCTACAACAATTCCTCCGTGAGAATTAAAACTGAGGCAAGCAAGACTACGGACTTGAAATGGTAGATTACTAAAATTTATTTTCAATCTACTTATTTTACTCATCAGTTACCACATATTAATTTTGCTCCGTGAGAATTACAAAATTAATATGATAATAACCTCGAGATAAAATATGTAGGAGTGATAATAAAGAATAATAAAACTAACATTCCCGCACAGTGTAAAATGTGAAATAGATAATTTCAGGCCAAGTATGTATTAAAACTAAGATAAGTATTAAAAATATATCAAGCTTCATCAACTATCCCAACAAAAAGAAATTACTCCATTATAGAGTATGAAAATATAAAAAGGGAATTTAAAAGACTTATAATTAAAACTATGAGTATTTTACTACTAGCAAAAGAAAGACAAGAGAAAGAGAAACTTTAAAGAGCTATAGCTATTCTATAACTTGGTATCTAACTAAGGGAGAGTTGTCCTCTATTTATAGAAGAATACTTCTTCATTAAGTCTTGAAATGCCAATTGATGAAGATGTGTAGCAAGTTCCTTGCATAATGACATAGATACGTAGAGTCTTGAAAAAGGCCATGTGATGAATATGTTTAGAAAGTCCTTGCATAATGATAGTCTTCCATTGCTCCTTTATTTGCTTTAATTCCACATTCTTTTATTAAATGTGTAATTTCATATTACCAAAATGTATAATAAGGAGCAAATATTGTAGCCAAGATATGTAACAACTTTCTTGCATAGTGAGGAAGATATGTCATGGACTTCTTCTTGCACACGTAAAACTCTTCTTCCTTTGTTATTTACTTTATTCATAATATATTTCTCTTTCCAAGTATTCTTTTTCTCTGCAAGATTTGTTAGAAAATATAGGAGAATTGAATATATTTATTCATGCTTTTATTTAAAATATATATTTTTATATAAGAAAATACACGAATAAATTATATTCATCAATTATTGATTAAATACTCGCACTTATCATGTTTTAGTTGCATACTACAGGATATTGACGCTGTGATGATGAGTAGACGGAAAACAAGTCAAAACAAGCTGAATTGCAAGTTTTTGCTTCTGGCTGGAAAATCATTCATTGCGATCGCGCATAGTCACACGCGATCGCGATGGAAGTCTGCAGAAGCCAGCGCGAAGGCACCATGTATAACGCGATCGCGATAAGGAGAAAAGAAGTATAGCGCGATAGCGCCATGTATTGCGCGATCGCGCAGAAGCGCGTCTGGACTGCATTGGACAGTTTTGGAATTTCACAGCAGCTGAAGTGAGAACAAATAAATAGGCCGTAAAACGATTTAGGGCACATCTTTTGGCCATTTTTTCAATCTTGGAGCAAGGATCCATCAACAAGAATGCCAAGAGAGTGAAGATTTGGAGCAACCCATTGAGAAATTCTTAACCTTTAGTACTCCTTTCTTTACTTTCATGTTTTGTATTGAATATATTTGGTGTTGTTGATGTTATTGAAGAATTGATTTTGTGAATATATTTCATGGCTATTTGTGTTATTAATTGATATAGTTTTGGACATGAATATATGAATGAGTCATGACTAGGAATTTATATTGTTGGGTTTTGATTATCTAGCTTCCATTGTTTTGATTGCTTGACTTTTGTGATCACGACACTTAAGTTGCTCGTCTACTTGGCTAATTAAAGACTCAGGAGAGTTAGTTAGCGTAGAATAGTGAAGTTAGCGAGGATTTGGGTTGATAGGTGTTGCTCCTTAACGCACACGCAAGTATACGTGGTCGACAAGTAATAAAATGATAAATCGAGCATCGTTCCCACGAGGACTATTGTTACGACTGAATCCTAGCAAACAATTTCCTAAAAACTATTCAGGGATCTTTTTCAAGTGTGATTGAGATTTTTACTAACTAAAACAATAACTAAAAGCAAATAACTGAAGTCAAGTAACTGAGCAAATTCTAGGTTGTTATCAATAAGAGAGAAACAGTCCAGGGTCAGAGTTACGAACAATCCAGTTGAGTTTTCCAGTTGATTCTACTTCTTGATTTCCTAGATTGCTAACTAACAGGTTAATTATATTCGTGAAAACCTTTCGATTCTTCATGAGTCTATGCAAGCTACTCTAAATGCCTATATTTCTATGGAATTAAATCACATGCATGCATTAAAGAACTCTGTGTTTAGCTAAGCCAGGTGACTAGGTATATGTCTATCCTACCCGCAAATCGATTTCCTGATGCCCAGGTTTACAATCAAGCCCTATTCTTTCTTATTTTCGTTCACAAGTTCCCTCTGTCGAGTTCAACTTGTGAACCATAGATAGTGTTCAATTATCAGGCCTCAATAACCAAACAATTAGGCTCAAGAAAGAATAAACAATCTGTAATGGTAAATCAATAGGTAGAAATTAACTTTCAAACATCAACCTTCATGTATTTACTCTAACCCTAGAACGAACAAACTATAGAATTAAAGAGAACAATAAGAGAAAGAGAGAAAGAACTTGTTTAGAAGACATCTAGGACTCCTCACCTCTCCTCCAAAACTTGCTCCCAAGTCTGAACCTCCTTCAAAAACTAAGTAAAAGAGTATTTATAATGTTTACAAAAGCCTAGCAATTAGTTACGCCTAAGCCTAGACGAAATAGGACTTCCAAAAACGCTCTCAAGACGCGCGGAACAAGTCAGAGTCCGTCGAATCTCGCACGCAACGGCCACAGCCCGCGCCACAAAATGCGCCAGAAAAGTGGGCGCTATAGTGGGCGTGCTGCTCCTGGAACCGCGCCAGGCCATTTTCCTACTTTCGTCGTTCGCAGCTTGCTTCGTTCCGTGCCTTCGCGTGCTCGATCCAATCCTCAATCCAAATTCAATCTTTTCTTGCTCGATCGTGCTCTTTAAAGCTTCAATTTCACCTCACAACATTCTACAAGTCACACGACACAAAATCAGTGCAAAATCACAGTCATCAACTAGAAAACGTGCGAATAAAGTATCCAAACATGAGGAAATATTAAGGAAATATAGGCATATAATGCCAAACATCACCACCCCACACTTGAACCTTTGCTCGCCCTCGAGCAATCACAAATAACTTCCCAATCTAAGTAGAACAGGTCTGCCTATGACTATGGTTGATACCGACCATTGAACAAATACATACATGACTACTATAGGTCAAACAAACATGCCAACAATATAACAAACTCAAAACACGAGAACAACCACCCCAAGACAACTCAAAATGCACAAGCTCGACTCATTGCAACCATGCTCCCACAAAGTTACCCCTACCTAATCAACCAAGAAGCCACGACTTCACCTATCCCATGTAAACCGTGTACCCTCACCAACAATGAAGCAGAGAGTGTCCCCCAAATATCACACATAACAATGAATATCAAGAATAGAACGGGGACAATAGCATAGAAAGAATTCACTCACTCTTATGAAAAGCTCACATGTCACACATGATGTACCATAGGCTTGCCCGTAGTGTAAGACTCCACTAATGTAGGCTCACTCCAATCAGGATTAACTAGGAATTTAAAGGGTTGTAATGTAGGCTAAGGGGCTGGTAGGATACATATGGATAATAGTGATTACCTCCCTAAGCACTTTAATACATCACATTCAATTTAAGCACATATCTCATCAAATCCACCCAATTCACCACCCAACAAATTTCATACACCTTTTTCAACAAGTAACAATTTTTCTTTTAAGCACAACACTAGCAAGGATGGATATTCTTTTCTTTTTTTTTTTTTTTTCTCTTTTCCAGTTTTTGCAGCTTTTTTTTTTCTATTCAATTCTTTCCAAACCTTGCCAATGCTCCTTCAACTACTTCACAATTTATCAAGTATTCCCCTCATTGGTTCCACTAAAAAACCTCCCAACACTTCAACCACAAACTCCACAATAATATAAAATTACCAATTAAAGTGCTTAAGGAGTAAAGGGTCAAAAGAAAGCAATTTAGAACAAGTGGGTAGGCTCGCGGTGTGGGTGCCAACAAAAAGGGTCAATATGGTCACAACAATCAAGGGTGCATATAAGGGTAGGCAAATCAAGGTAAAAGGCTTATCCAAGAAGGCCTGTATCATCTCCCGACTAGAGCAAACCTAGGAAATAGGGTGCAACTTGTGGGAATTTAAGCACTAATGCACAAAGGTTCACAACAAAGTCAAGTGAGTGGACTCAAGCATCTCAAGGGGGTCTATTTTTTTCTAGGCATGCATCACAATTTAAAACCAAAAGACACCACAAAAAGCACATGCAATAAGTTCAAGTCCACCAGTATCAAACAAATCAAAGGCACCTAGCATTCTACCTATTCCTTTCGTCTAGGGTCACCTATAACTAACTACTCTAATCCTAAAAAGAAGGAAAATAAAATTAAGAAACTACCCGGTTCAAAGGCATCTCCGTGAAAAAGAACCGAGGCCATAAGAAAAACCACGGGGTGGATGACATGTACCACTAAATAAACTAAAAAGAAAATCTTTTTTGAAAATTTTCATTAGTTTTCTAATTTTTTTTCATTTTTTTATATACTAAAGCAAGAAACAAATAACAATAAAGTGAAGTGACAAAAATAAAAATTGCTGAAATTAAATACCTAAAGGTACAATCATCCATAACCTCAAAATTTGGGAATTCCCTCACCCCACACTTAAAACTAAGCAATGTCCTCAGTGCGATAAAAATAGAATACATGAGGTAAAGGAACTTCCTTGAAGGCCAAATGGTCTAGCCCTTGGTGCTAGCATCCTCCAAGCTTCCGTATAATATGAGGTACTCAGACTTCCCCCAACAGGTCATCAATATTAGGCAGGGGTGAGGACATCCCACACTTAAACTCGACATTACATAAACCTGCAATCCAAAGAATCACCCAAAGTAATATACAACTATAATAATAAAATAAAAATAAATAAAAGTAAAGCAAGCAAATTGGGTTGCCTCTCAAGAAGCGCTTGATTTAACTTCGCGGCACGACGAAGACAAATTCATCACTTTTGCCTCCACCTTGAACTTATGAATTGAATCCCCAACTTCGCCTCTAGCTTACGACTATGGTATTGGGGTGGTGGCAAAAATACAAAAGGATCAACTAACCAATGTCGCATTTTACACTTCTTAGTCTTAAAATGAGGGATGTCATTTTGTCTCCTTGACATCACAAACTTTAAAATATAAGCACCTTATTCCTCCTCCTTTGGTTTATTCATAGACTCGGGTGGCTCAATTTTCATGTCACCATCCAAACACAATGTTGAAAAATGATTGGAATGAGGTCCAATGCGCTTCAATTCTAAAGTTGCATTACTTTTGACATCCTCACTTGCACAAACACTAGAGTCCTCAAATATGATGTTTTATTTTTCCTCACTTGACTCTAATGTAATTTCCTCAACCTTGGCATCATCAACTAATATTGGGTAGAATGGTAGGAATTCCACTTTTTGCTCCTCAAATTGGCTTCTAAGCTCTTCTATCTCAACTCTACTATTCACGACAACTGATAATTGGGCATTAGACACCTCAACCATATCACTCAAATTCTCCTCCAAGTCGTGAATAGCTAAACCAAATTGATCAATTTCTTATGTGAGCTCCACTCTTTCTTCCATAAATTGCCTCGTCATATTTGTAAGTTCACTCCTGAAATCCCCATATGCTTCTAAAAGGTTGGCTTGCTCCGTTAGAAAATTTTGGCTCACAACCTGCACTTCTTCATTCCTGTTAGACTCACAAACATCGTTAAAAATATCACACACATTGATAGAGGAAGGAGTATGACACTTAGGACAATCATCCCAATGATCACCACATAATTTACAAAAATTCCAATCAAAGGTGGTAGAAAATTCACATAACCAGTCTCGTAGGGTTGAAAGAGTTGGACAATTTTCCCACAAGTGGGTTCCTCCACAAAGTAGACAGAGATCCTCAAAATTTGAGTAATCATCATTCGACCCATTTTCATTAATAGATGTCATGCTAAGACAAGTAACACTATACTAAACTAAATAAAAAATTAAACCTGAATAGATAATAAGTAATCGTTCAAAAAGAAATCAGTCAATTATTTAGTCCCCGGCAACGGCGCAAAAAACTTGTTGCTCCCAAACGCACACGCAAGTATACGTGGTCGACAAGTAATAAAATGATAAATCGAGCATCGTTCCCACGAGGACTATTGTTACGACTGAATCCTAGCAAACAATTTCCTAAAAACTATTCAGGGATCTTTTTCAAGTGTGATTGAGATTTTTACTAACTAAAATAATAATTAAAAGTAAATAACTGAAGTCAAGTAACTGAGCAAATTCTAGGTTGTTATCAATAAGAGAGAAACAGTCCAAGGTCAGAGTTACGAACAATCCAGTTGAATTTTCCAGTTGATTCTACTTCTTGATTTCCTAGATTGCTAACTAACAGGTTAATTATATTCGTGAAAACCTTTCGATTCTTCATGAGTCTATGCAAGCTACTTTAAATGCTCATATTTCTATGGAATTAAATCACATGCATGCATTAAAGAACTCTGTGTTTAGCTAAGCCAGGTGACTAGGTATATGTCTATCCTACCCATAAATCGATTTCCTGATGCCCAGGTTTACAATCAAGCCCTATTCTTTCTTATTTGCGTTCACAAGTTCCCTCTGTCGAGTTCAACTTGTGAACCATAGATAGTGTTCAATTATCAGGCCTCAATAACCAAACAATTAGGCTCAAGAAAGAATAAACAATATGTAATGGTAAATCAATAGGTAGAAATTAACTTTCAAACATCAACCTTCATGTATTTACTCTAACCCTAGAACGAACAAACTATAGAATTAAAGAGAAGAATAAGAGAAAGAGAGAAAGAACTTGTTTAGAAGACATCTAGGGCTCCTCCCCTCTCCTCCAAAACTTGCTCCCAAGTCTGAACCTCCTTCAAAAACTAAGTAAAAGAGTATTTATAATGTTTACAAAAGCTTAGCAATTAGTTACGCCTAAGCCTAGACGAAATAGGACTTCCAAAAATGCTCAAAGGGCGCTATAGCTGCCGCCCCGCGCCTCAAAATACGCGCAACAAGTCAGAGTCAGTCGAATCTCGCACGCAACGGCCACGCGCCGCACCACAAAACGCGCTAGAAAAGTGGGCGCTATAGTGGGCGCGCCGCGCCTAGAACCGTGCCAGGCCATTTTCCTGCTTTTGTCGTTCGCAGCTTGCTTCGTTCCGTGCCTTCGTGTGCTCGATCCAATCCTCAATCCAAATTCAATCTTTTCTTGCTCGACCATGCTCTTTAAAGCTTCAATTGCACCTCACAACATCCTACAAGTCACACGACACAAAATCAGTGCAAAATCACATTCATCAACTAGAAAACGTGCGAATAAAGTATCCAAACATGAGAAAATATTAAGGAACTATAGGCATAAAATGCCAAACATCAATAGGCTATTTCATAGACTAACTCATCTAAAAGAAGTTACACTCGGAAGAGGTCTTCTTTCCTCGGGTAATGGGTAGTGCTTTATAAGCCAACCATGGCTTTGACGAGCGTCGTTGAGGTAAATCTTTTCTACGTCGGGAGGATTCTAGGGATTACATTAGAACGACTCGGCCATAATATATAAACCCCGTGCTATAATTGTGTCCTAGGTTCAAAACTTGACTTTCTTGGTTGTGAGAAGGCCATAGATCACCTTTACTTGCTTTCCTAGTGTAGTTTGTAGTTGTTAATATCGTTCCATCACCTCGTTATCCTAGTTTGGCTGTGTCAAATAGGTTTAGTTCCTCCGCTACTTTGATCGCATCACTTTGTTCTTTGTGGATTTGACCCCGACTCCTAGTTGGGTAAATTGTATTGCGATGACCGTTCATACGACCGTTCATACCTCAAGCCGCGGTGTGTGTTGAGCGTTCGTCAAAGCACATCATGAAAATGCGAGATTTAGCAGCTCAATTAAAGATACTTGAGGTTGAAATGTCTGATACTTTCCTTGTGCACTTTATATTGAAATCTCTTCCACAACAATATGGTCCTTTTAAGATCTCTTATAACACACATAAGGAAAAATGGTCTATTAATGAACTCCTGACCATGTGTGTTCAAGAAGAGGGCCGAGTGCTGATGGAAACAAGTGAAAGTGCATTCACAGTTACTCATGGAAAGAAGACATATCAAGCCAAAAGGAAGGGGAAAGGAAGGGTACCCCTTGAAACTGACATCAAGAAAGAATCCACGTGTTTCTTCTGTAGAAAGAAGGGGCATATAAAGAAGGATTGTGTCAAGTTTCAAAAATGGCTTGAGAAGAAAGGTAATCCAATCTCTCTTGTAAATTATGAAGCTAATATGGCTGATGTTAATCATAACACATGGTGGATTGATTCTGGTTCTACAATCCATATTACGAATTCCTTGCAAGGATTAAGAAACCTACGGAAGCTAGTGGGAGCTGAGCAAAGCATCTATTCAGGAAACAAGATGCAATCCTATGTGGAGGCCATTGGGACCTGCGATTTAGTGCTTAGTAGTGGTTTCATTTTGAAGTTAGAAAAGACTTTCTATATTCCTAATTTTTCTAGGAATTTAATTTCAGTTTCCAGACTTGTACCTTTAAGTTATTCCTTCAACTTTTCAGAAAATAAATTTAATTTAGTTCATAAATCAAAGGTTGTTGGAAATGGTACATTATCTGATGGTCTATTCTCTCTTAATTTACAAAATGATGCCACTTATAATGTTATGTATGTTCAAGCTGGTACAAAACGATGTGTTATGAATGAAGAATCCTCTATTTTGCGGCACCGGAGATTATGACATATCTCCATAGATAGAATAAAGAGATTAGTAAGTGACGAAGTACTTAGTGCTTTGGATTTTACTGATTTCAATACTTGTGTGGACTGTATTATAGGCAAGCAGACCAATAAGTCAAAGAAAGGTTCCAAGAGGAGTTCAAGCATATTAGAAATCATACATTCAGATATATGTTGTCCTGACATGGACGCATATGGTCAGAAATACTTTATCACCTTTATAGATGATTACTCACGATACATGTATCTCTACATGATTCATAATAAGAACGAAACATTAGAAGCCTTTAAGGTTTTTAAGGCTGAAGTAGAGAAACAATGTGGAAAGCAAATTAAGATTGTGAGAACGGATAGAGGTGGTGAGTACTATGGTAGATATACTGAGGGTGGACAAGCACAAGGTCCATTTGCGAAGTTTCTTCAAGAAAATGGGATAGTTGCCCAATATACTATGCCTGGTTCTCCGGATCAAAATTGCATAGCAGAAAGAAGAAACCGAACTTTATTGGACATGGTGCGTAGTATGCTAAGTGGCTCTAAGCTGCCTAAGTCCTTGTGGATTGAAGCTCTTAAAACGGCAGCGTATATATTAAATCGGTTTCCAACCAAGGCTGTTTCAAAGACACCTTTTGAGTGATTCAAAGGCTGGAGACCGAGTTTGCGACAAATACGCGTATGAGGATGCCCGTATGAGGTTAGAGTCTATAATCCACATGAAAAGAAGCTGGATCCAAGGACCATTAGTGGGTATTTCATTGGATATGCCGAAAGGTCTAAAGGATACAGATTCTATTATCCATCTCATAGCACTAGAATTGTGGAATCAAGAAATGCAAAATTTCTTGAGAATGACTTGATTAGTGGGAGCGATCGTGCTCATAATTCAATATCTTTAAAAGATCAACCTTCTACTTCAAGTGAAAATCCACAAGCTGCTGAAAATATTCCAGTAGATCAAGTTGTTCAAGAAATTCCAAAAGCAATTGAACAACTTGATCCTCAAGAAAATGTTGATACAACATTAAGGAAATCTACTAGAGAAAAGAAATCAGCAATATCTGATGACTTTGTTGTGTATCTACAAGAATCTGACATTATTGCCGAAAATGATCCTGAGTCTTTTTCACAAGCTATGAATTGCGAGGAGTTGGAATTATGGTACAATGCCATGAAAGACGAGATGAACTCTATGAAAAGTAACAATGTCTGGGATCTTATCGAGTTGCCTAATGGTGTAAAAGCCATTGGATGTAAATGGGTCTTTAAGACTAAAAGAGACTCATTGGGCAACATAGAAAGATATAAGGCAAGACTAGTTGCTAAAGGGTTCACTCAAAGGGAAGGAATCGACTACACCGAGACTTTCTCTCCTGTGTCTACGAAAGATTCCTTATGCGTCATGATGGAATTAGTAGCCCATTTTGACTTAGAAATGCAACAAATGGACGTGAAAACTGCATTTCTCAATGGTGATCTAGAGGAACAGGTTTACATGAAACAACCTGAAGGATTCTCCTCTAGTAATGGTAAGCACAAACTAAAGAAATCTATATATGCGAGGTATTTAAAATTTCATGATGTTGTTTTTTCGTTTGGTTTTGTTGAGAACATTATGGATCAATGTATATACCATAAGCTTAGTGGGAGTAAAATTTGTTTATTAATTCTATATGTAGATAATATATTACTTGTAGCCAATGATAAGGGATTACTATATGAGGTGAAATAATTTTTGTCTAAAAAATTTGATATGAAAGATATGGGTGATGCATCTTATGTCATTGGAATAAAGATTCATCGAGATAGACATCGAATTTAATGAAATATAACATCTTTAAATTGAATGATAACATTGAATATTCATTGTGAGATAAATATTGTAAATTCAAAGATAAAAGTTGAATTTGAAGATATATAATACCTTTATTTTTTAAATTTAATGATAGAGTTTTCATCTCCCTCATGTTTTCCTGTATAATCCGATCAAACTCAAAATGAGAGTTTGACATTCATTCACAAAGCTCATTATTCTCATTGTATGTGAAGTTATTTCGGTTCTGGTATTTATTATTCTTTTTCCTTATTTATTTATTTATGTTCATATTTCTTTTGATTTACATGTACAGGTTAATAGTTTGTAAAATTTGGACTAACACTCATTGTTTTCTATTTGTGCACAGATATATCACAATTTTATATTGGACAAGTATACATTGACAAGAGTGTGAAGAAATCGACATGAGAACTGGGAAGAGTCTAAATTGAGGTCTAACTTTTTTTTCCCCAGTATGCATAACTCAAAAAGTTTATCACTTTTGTTTTTCATATATATTATATTCGTAAATTGAGCTCTCCTTTCAAATTGTACATGATGTTCACAATTATGCTCAAGAGAACAACTATATTATTTTATAGAGGGATGAGTATAGAGTAGGATGTGCAAAATTGTTATAAGCTGAATAAATTTATCCATCCTTCCAAGGGTTCCAAGAAGGTGCAAGCAAGGCTCACTCTTTATTGTTGGTGCACTCTGTTTCATTTATGAAAGGCCATTAGCATCCAAAAGTGAAACTATATACATGTATATGTATATATAAGTTTATCTCAAGTCCTTAAAAACTAAAGACTTTTTTTTTATGGATATATAATTCCACTTATGTTAGTGACTTCTTCCTTTGCAAACTGCTTAATGTTGTATGTGACTAAGAGCACAAAATTATTGAAATGTAGATTAGCTTGACGTGCATTTTATATTTTGAGTGAACGATTGTGCTCCTAACCACTAAGATAATTCTTAAGACAAGCCCTTAGGTCTACTCTAAACAAATTCTAATCATCTAACATTGTATATTGTTCACTATTTCGGAGCTGTAAGGGGTGTCAATGGGTCAGTTTGGTCTTTTACTTTTAAAATTTTGTACCATACCAAATTTTTTGTTATTCTAATGTGTATAATCAAAATTTTATTTTTCGAAAACATCTCAATCATCTTGATTTTTCTCCGATTTCAGTACGGTTCTGTTAATTTTTATTTATATAGACGTAACCTAATACTACCTACAACCAAAGATGTACACATACATGTCAATAATATTGAAAAAGATTTATCATTTTCATTTTAAAAACTCATATGTTCAAGTAACCGAACCAAAATATTGATTCCATCTTAACTAAATGAATATTACATATCACTAACGATATTATATTCAATTGAATATTTTATAATGGGTGCCTAAAGAGATTCATGAGCAATTATATGGAGGATGTGAAGCATTTTAAAATGCAAAATCTCAAGTCTACATTTTTAAAGAATGGGTACAAATGCATAAATAAAAATTAAGACAACACTAATCATTGAGATTATATCGATTGTCAAACTCAAGCTCATTCGTCTATTCAAACGATTCTTGACTATCATCTACTGTTCTACACTGAATTAAATTTAATTGGTATAAATCTACAAAGACGTTAAACCTTCATCCAAAGTGAATAAATTTATAAGACTAACGCAAACAACCTGTTTTAACTTTATAAGACAAATTATCACTTCATGATAACTAGATCTAAAGGAGATTGTAACCGAGAATTTTGAATATACTTTACTGTTGAAGCACAATATTTGCAACTTTCGATAGCAGTATTTGTAGTAATATAGTTGGTTGGATCTTTGGGTTACTAATTCTATCCTAAGGTTCAAGCTCGACAGGTATAATATTTTACGTGTTTTTATTTTATAGCTTAGTACAAACATATAGATATATTTATACATACAGATCTAATATGTAAAAAATATATTGTATGCATATAATTTTTTTCGGTTCGGTTTGATTTTTTTGTTTATTTTTATAAAATTAAAATAATCTAATTACTTGGTTCGGTTATAATTTTGAATTGAAACTTATGGTTTTAAGAAAATAACCTCATAATCAGGTCGGTACGATTCGATTTGGTCGGTTATGATAAGTTCGCAAATAACCATTGACACCCTTACGATAGACGAACATCGATCATACAATTGATTAGTTGTTATTACTCTAATATATATGGCATAGTGCAAGAAGCCCTTGCACAACTATCCAATCTAACCACCATAAGCTCTAATTGTTTCTATATTATATTACCACTTGACAAAATCATCTTGCAGAGTGTTGTTCATTTATAAACTAATATAGATTAGCGATATATACTTATTTAAATAATTTCATGGTGCTTCTTCATTTAAAAAGCTCATGAGCTTTGTTATAAATAAAAATGTGATGATTACTTAATCCAAGTTGTCTATTGGTAACTTACTAAAGCAATAAGATAGAATATGCTCAAAAAAGCAAAAACACAGATTGATATGATTAATTTTTTTTATATATTTTCCGCGCATCGCGTGGGTGCCATACTAGTTGGAATATAACAAAAAGCAACTTGATCAGTATATAATGGCGAGTTTTATTTAACTTTCCTATTGAGACGTTACCACATCAATTTAGAGGGCCTTTTTTTTTTTTTAAAAAAAAAAAAACAATTTAGTTAACGAGGGCCTTTGCTAACTTTTCCTTTTCAAATTTGAGTTGGAATAGTAGATATATATGGAAATCTTCTTTATCATGTGCTCTTATCTTCTTCAAACTACATGCATTTTAAGAATTTTGTTTATGCATGATATTCACTAAGGATCAACATAAATCAAGAAACCATATATTTGATAAATATTAAAGCAATCCTACTCCATATGAATATCTTGCTTGACGACCCTATAAAAACCTCACTGTTGCTACATTCGTTTTTCATCTTAGAGTGCAACATTTCTTAAACTCCTATTAACCATGGCCAAGAAAAGATTATTTTCTTCCCTGGCCTCTTTTCTCATTTGCATTTTCCTACTTCTCAACCTGTGTTTTGCTACTGAGAACATAGCAACTACTGCTGAAAAATCTGATTCATCTTCACAAGATAAAGATGTAGATTGGTGGCATCCATGGTTTCATCCTCATCCATGGTTGCATCCACATCCATGGCCATTTGTTCATCCACCAATGCCTGCTGGTGGTTTTCCTCATCGCCCATGGCCATTCCCTCATCCACCAATGCCTGCTGGTGGTTATAAGTTTCCTCATCCATGGTTCCATTTCCCATGGTTCCATCATCCATGGCCAATTATGCATCCACCAGTTCCATCTCCACCTAAAGGAGACAAAGATGGAGAGAAGAATAACTGAAGACATGAAGAGAAGTGTTGATCAATTTCTTATTGGTCACATATTTTCTTTAATTAGGTTAACTTCTTTGATTAGTATTTAAGTCTTAGAATTTTCTAAGATATTCCTAGTACTTTTAGTTCGTAGAAATGTTTTGCTTCGGCTTATGATGGAATAAAATTTCTTCGTTTTTGTTTTATACGTTCTATAGTTTTATGGCGCAGTCACACATATATATCTTTTCTCATATAAATTAAGTTGATATGAAGAAATAAAAAAATTGTAACACCAAATATAACATGAAATAAAGAACATATATATAGAGACATACATATTAAATTTGGATCCAAGTAATCACTTAACATAATATACATGCATTATTGACTACTCCGTTATAGAGCCGTCAATATGGGCTTGGCCCGTTGGGCTGGCCCGGCCTGACCCGTGATTTGATAGGTTTGGGCTATGATTTTTCTAGCCCATAAAACACCGAGGCTTTTTAGCCCGACCCACGGAAGCCCACGGCCCGTGAGGCTTGACCGAGGCTGGGCTGGGCTGGCCCGTGGGCTTAGTGAAATAACATTCGCCTTTTTTACCCTTTGTAGGTGCATTTAATTTGGGGTAAAATTATAGTAACAAAAAAAATTAATAATTAAGAATTAAAAATTAATCTTACTAAATAAGTTAAAGTTCTACTATAATACTATCTCTATATTATTGGTAACCTACTAATCTTAATCACCAAGAAAGAAAATATCTTATTAGGGTTAAACATTCACGTTTTCCTATAATAGCAGAAAAAAAAAGTGAACTTTTGGAGCCTTTTCATGAGATAACTAACTTGATTTCTGGTTCAAGTTACCCAACCTCTAATTTATATTTTATGCAAGTTTGGAGAATTGAATGCATGCTTAAAGAGAAATTGAACGATGAAGTTAAAGTTATTAAGGATATGGCTTCAAGAATGCATGAAAAGTTTGAAAAATATTGGGCAGAATACAGTGTAGTATTGGCATTTGGAGCAATCCTTGATCCCCGTATGAAGTTGCAATTTTTAAACTTTTGCTACTCTAAATTGGATCCGAGTTCTGCACATGAAAAGATAGGACATGTGAAAGATAAATTGTGTAAGCTCTATAAATATTATGTAATTAGACAAATTGATATTAATGATTCTTCTAGTATTCTGACCACATCAAGTGAAGAAAGAAGTAAATCCAAGGGATCCAAGTTATTCCGCGTAAGTAATTTTTATATTGTTGTAAGTCGTATAATTTTCTATTATTTATATTATTATTATTATTATTATTATTATTATTATTATTATTATTATTATTATTATTATTATTATTATTGTTGTTGTTGTTGTTGTTGTATGTTATTGTTGTTATTGTCATTTTGCTTCTTTTTTTTACCTTATCATGTTTTTAACTTCATAGGAATTCAAAGCATTTGATATTGAAACTGCTTCTAGCGATGGAAAGTCGGAATTAGACCTTTACTTGGAGGAACCAAAGCTCGATCTTGAGAAGTTTCAAGAGATGGATGTTGTCATGTATTGGAGAGATTATTCTGGAAGATATCCCAATCTTTCAGTGATGGCACGAGATGTACTTAGTATTCCTATTACTACTGTAGCAGCTGAATCGGCATTCAGCATTGGTGGTCGTGTTCTCACTAAGTATAGAAGTTGCATCCATCATGATAACGTCCAAAAACTTGTTACTACCCGAAATTGGTTGCATGGCTTTATCCAAAAGCAAACTGGTATAATTTTTTATTTAAAGTAAATTTTATTAGTTCTTAAAATTTAGTTATTTATTAATGTTTAACTAACTCACATTGAATTGTAGATATAGATGAAAATGAAGATATTATGACAACTTTATTGCAAGAAGATCCAGATGCTCATGATGAAGATGTGGTGGAATTGGATAAGCTATAGTGAATGAAATGTAGTCTTCCATTTTCAATATATATTTTTTTTTTTTTTTGCAATTTTAAAGTACTTACATACTAGAAATCTTTATAATACTTTTTATTTATATTTTAGTTTTTAATGTTGTTTCGAATGCAGGTTGATGGAAAATATCAGTTATGTTAAATCTGTGGTTTTATTCTTACTATCTTATATTATCTGAAGTTGCATCTAAAACTTTTGATTAATGAAAATTGAAAGCTGAAATTTGAAATGACTAAAGTCCAAATCAAGTATTTGTTAAGATCAAAATTTTTACAATTTGTTAACTAAAAGTAATAGTAATACTTGTATATTTCTAGTGTTAAAGGTTATCAAATTCAAAATCAAAACTCACTATTTAAAAAAAAATTAAAAATTAATATTGGTGGGCTGGCCCGGCCCGGCCTGCAGCCCACATAGGGCTGGGCTGGGCTAATGATTTAAAGGCCCGCACAAATTGTGGGCCGGCCCGACCCAGCCCGGCAAACTGCAAAGCCCACATGGGCTGGGTCGGGCTGGGTCGGGCCGGCCCATATTGACAGCACTACTCCGTTAGATAAATTTCAGATTTTTCTTTCGATGTTGCTTTAGCGCCAAATTAAACACAACTTTCATTATGCGACAGATTAACAACATGTACATTGCTGGACTAATATGAAGTATAGGCAAATGTTATGTTACCACTATGTACTATGAACAGTACTTTTTTGTGTAACTCTCACCGTCTGGCATGTCTGCGGTGTTGACTTAATAAGGGGAGAAACACTTTATATCAAGTTTTTGTTTATTTCTAGTTTGAACTCGACACATCTAATTAAGTGCGAATGGATCTTAACCATCTTGCTGGTAACACTATGATTTCAAACATTTGTTTTGTTGCAAAATAGGTGTTAATAACTGTGTCACGACCCATTTTCTGAACAAGCTGTGATCAGCACTCGATACCTGAATTTGACCGAGCGAACCCTTTAAACTTGTCTGTGACGTTCTATATCCATAATGCTATGCAAATGATGTAATCTTTAAAACAAAACTTCAATAAATTAATTTTGAGACAAAACTCATCTAGAAATTATATCAATAAAATAAATAATTTTATTATATTCTGTACAAGATCATGCAAAATGGACAACCACACCCAACTGCTAGATGGTCTATGAAGCCTCAAAGAATTTTTATCCTGACACTATGACTGATAGTAACAACGAGTGCAAGACAAAGAATCTCCACGAACAAATGCGGAGCTCATCAGTCAACTGAGTAGTGGGGAAATTATCCTAGCTCATAACCTGCTTGCCTACAAAACTTGTGTATGTCAATGTAGGTTCCCATGAAGCGAACGTCAGTACACCACGGCGGTACTCAGTGAGTCTCAACGACCCCCACTAAAGCGGGAACGAGACATTTAAAAGAAACTGAAAATGCACATAATTTATTAAAACCATAAGAACATAAAATATTTAAACAAAACTGGAATAACTTGAAACAATAAAATTCTGAACTTTAAACATAAATATATTTATATATCGTTCTTTTACTTTTTGGGGAGTACCAATTAACTCTGACATAACATGATTCTATAAAGTCACCGTGTGATCGGCACGGGTTCGATCCCCGCCTGATCGAATAGGCCCCTTCAATGTGGCGCCACACAACTCTAGGTGATAGCATGCTGCGCGTTTTGTGCCTTGACCGTGTCAGGCAAATCTTATAATAAACTCCTACTCTGGCACGAGTAGTTTTGGGGTCAACAATAATAACTGAAGGTCATGAAATCCTTCTCAGAATCTCAAGGTAATATCCAACATAAAATTTTACTTGACCACTTTAAGCTCCAATAAATTATTTGAACATAATCCATGAACATAAACAATATATTCTTGAGTAACATGAGATGAACACATGAAAGGATCGTTCAAAATATTTACAAATATTCGTTAATTCATAAAAACTTGACATATAATATCACGTAATAAACACAACAAACTATGAACATAAATGCATATAACTCAATGATGAACTCTTGAACATTAAGTGGAATGAGGTTTAGCTAATATGTACTCGCTCGCTACAATTAAACACATATTAGCTCTATAAGATATTTTATCAAATACTTTGTAGACATGCTTTAGTGAGTAAAACCTCTTTAGTAAAGGGTTATATCAACTCACCTCAATATCTCTTCAAGCTTAAACGTAAGCTCCAATCCTTGTTATGGACTCAACAGTTAACTGCTGCAATCAATAAGTCACAATTAATTCCAAACAATCCTTAAAGTTTTCATCTTTTCACTATTCTAGAATACTTCAATTTTCGTGATTTCAGTTTGGAGTAACAGCTCATTCTTGTGATGTTTTCTCTTTAAAAGAACCATTCATAAGCTTAATCCAAGATAATATACGAAGTTTAGGGTAAACAATTTACCTTTCAAAGCCGAAAACTAACTTTCTCTTTAAAAGTTGCCTTGGTGAGCTACTAGTTCCTTTAGAGATTTACAGGGACTAAACATCTTTGAACTCGGCAAATATGATGCCATAGGGACAACTGCTCTCTTACGAGACAATCAACAAAAAGAACGAGGATTTGTTAGTTGTGTCCTCTTTAGCTTTGCGTTCCCCTTTCTATATGTTTAATTTCTATAACCATTAGGAATTAATTATTTGATCCTTGTAGCTATATTTCAGGTTTACAAACGTGGACCCTCACAAGAATCCTTCTGTTATTGTATTAAGGCCCAGTACTAATGCTGCGTTCATGTGACTAATTACACAAGCAACCAAAAGTTTGCTCTTAAATGAATTTAATACAATAAGTCGTCCCTACACCAGCAGAAGTCCTACTTACCAACATATGCAAAATCTCGTTTTGACTTGCTGGCAATTTAATTTGCTTCCCTTTGACATTCTTCTCAATATAGCTCCTTATAATATCAAAATTTCATCTCCCAATTTTTATACCGCATACACATATAATTCTATCTCATTAAAATAAGATATACTCACACTTAAGTTATTCTCAAGCGATTTCACATCACACCATAGCTTTGTATACACACGACTATATTCTTAAACACCTCTTCTGAATCGTAACTGTCCCCAATTAGATGTCAGAAATATCTGGGGCTTTACAGGCTGAGAGTAGTTCTTTGATTAATGCGTGCAAGGGTTCTCTGATTCCGCCGATTTAGGGAGTATTTTCTTGTAATCGATGAGATCCGATAACCAGACATGTCAATGTTATTAAGTTCTGCCAAATTGTCAATTTGTCTTCTCCATTCTATGCAAATTTGTAGGGCAGTCAGTCTCAAGTCACAAACATTTACAAAACGCACAGATGACTGCTGACACTAGAACATTGCTATTTTAATATCCCCTATTGATAAATAGAATATACTCCGGTAAATTAATTAGACGATCAATTTGTGATAGAAGGTACTGATCTATCATCAATAAACACCATTTTTGCGATAAATGTATCTTACTGGATAACCTCTCTGATTAGATAAGGTAAGTAACACATTGATATTAGAATTGTCAAATCTTTCAAATGCTTCTCTTTTTTGTGCACAATAAACACAAGAACAAAATATTGTCATTTTGCAAATGATTCTTTTACATAAAATTACAAGTTTTAGAACTTAATTATCAAAATAGCAACATTTTAGTAAAATAACCCTATATAGAGAAAAACCCAAGTTAATTACAAATATAACAAAACATAGCAATATTTTCCCATAACATACCAAACGCTTACATTCTTCCTCCTATTTCCTCTACTATCACTTTTGCTCCTCCCATTTCTCCCTATTTCACTTTTCCTCCCACCATTTCCCCCAATTTCACTTTTATTCCTATCATTTTCCCCAATTTCACTTTTCCTCATCCCATCCTCGATGTATCTCGTTATATCTCACAGTATCTCAATTGTTTCTGCACCGTTTTAACTGTTTCTGTAGCACCGTATCCAACTGTTTCTGCAGCACCGTATCTAACTATGTCTGCACCATTTCAACTGTTTCTAACTGTTTCTGCACCGTTTCAACTGTTTCTAACTGTTTTTGCACCGTTTCAACTGTTTCTTCAGCACCGTATCTAACTGTTTCTGCACCGTTTCAACTGTTTCTACTGCACCGTATCTAACTGTTTCTGCACCATTTCAACTGTTTCTAACTGTTTCTGCACCGTTTCAACTGTTTGTAAATGCCATATATAAGTTGTTGGTAGGCCAATGTGTATGATGCTTTTCAAGTATAAAGTAAAACGAGAGTGAGAAAATGTGCATCGTTGTTACTGTACTATTTCACAATTGCCACTACGATCTGTTTGAAATTCTAACTTGGATTCAAAAGCTCAGTAAAATTATCAATTCATGAGAACCAAGTTACAGTAACATTTTTCTACTGCGTTTCACATCAACATTTGTCTGAAAGGAAAAAAGAATAAGGAAGACTCCAGCTTCAAAACGACAGTCGAACATTCAAGGCCCCTTACAGATTATTGTCATATGTAATATTCTAACTAAAATTTGATATGGACCAGCAACGTTTTGAAGCAAATAGAAAAAGGAAGAAAAATTAATAACATTGGAAATTCAAACATTTAGCTACCTGGGATGTTGAGTATCTTTGACAACTTTCTGGCCATACTTTCTCCATTTATAACCATCATCCAACACATCGACATCACTCATAGTCTTAAAAGAAAACCTCGGCTCTCTTACATTCTAGAGCGAAACATCAGTGCAGGAAACTGAGTAGTTCCATCCATTATATAGAGAAAACCCGGTTGCAACTTGCACTTCTTTCCTAAGTTAAAATTGGGAAAGGTTTCAACCTGAAAATGGTCCCAATAAAAGGGGGAAAGGATTTGATGAAACGGCTCTGTTTAGAACATTGAATAATCCAAACAATAACATCGACATTACAATATTAAGAAGATTTGGATTATGAATAGGTTTTCTCTAGCAGATTGAATATTCAAGGCGGGGGAGAGGGGGTGATGGCACTGGGGTGATGGGGATAATGATGGTGGGGTGGTGGTGGTGTTGGCGTTAGGGTGGGGGTTATGGCGTTGGGGTGGTGGGGGTGGGTGTGGGGTGATGGGAGAAAGAGAGAGTAAGTGAGAGACTTTTTAGTTTTGGGAAAATGGGAAGTGAAAGTGAAATGTGTTAGAAAACTAATGCAATGCATTGTAATTAGAGAAATATTGCTATTTTTTGTAATTAAGGGTGAAAATTTGTATATTTATATAAAAAACCCCTTTTGCAAACTAGTCAGGTCCACACTAACTTGTAACTCGACACTACTAATTCGTGCATAATTATTAGAATTATGTTATAACTTTAGTGACAACTCAAATTCTGGCCACATACTATCCTTAAGACCTTAATGTCGTATATTATTAGTGCCAAGTCGACCTTGTTGTTTTGAAAAAATGACAATGTTTGGTAACTCTGCCTATATTGGAATATAAGAAAAAGTAACTTGGGATTTTTGGGTGAGAGAGACTCCTAAGTCTTTAAATAGTTTTTTAAGACTCAACTCTAAAAAAATAGCTAAAAGGGACACTTTTAAGATTAGTACTAATTACTAACATTTTAAAAGTCCCTCAAGTTTTTTTATTTACACAAAGCCCCTACCTCTCATCACCCACCCCCATCGACCCTTACCCCCATCCGGCCCCCACCCTATCACCCCCTCCTCCGCCGATCCGCTATTCCACCACTCACCGCCACCTTCTACCACCTCCTACCATTCTCCACTACCCACCACCACCTTATATTACCCACCACCAGCAACCACCACCCTCCACCACCACCCTCCACCACCACCCCACCACCCTCCACCACTCCACTAAAAGGATGTGTACACATCAGTCGAGATGTGTACACATATAATTAAGATGTGTACACATCTCGTATGATGTGTACATATATAAAAATATGTGTACACATCTCGTACACATATAATAATATGCGTACACATCTCGTCTGATGTGTACGCATATTATTATATGTGTACGAGATGTGTACACATATTAATAATACGTATACACATCAGACGACATATGTACACATCAGACGAGATGTGTACACATCTTTTCGAGTCGTGAAAACATCTCCAAAATTGTATAAACATACAGAAAATATGTTTACACATCCGAAAAGATGTGTAAAACGACTAAAATTAAAAAAAAAACTTAAAAAATAATGAAACGAGGATGAAGAGGAAGAAAACGGAGAAGAACAAAGAAAAAATAAAATTGATACGAAGAACAAGAAAGAAAAAATAACGTGGATGGTGATGAAATAAAATTTGAAAAGAAAATTAGAAGAAAGAAGAAGAAGGAAGAAGAAAAAAGAGAGCGAAAGAAGAGAAGAGAGAGAATTAAGTTTGAAATATGAGAGAGAGTGTAAAAGTAGGTGGGAAGGATGAAGATTGAAAATTTGAAAATTGGAGTGTTTTTGTAAATCCGAAAATATTTATTTTACCCACAAGTTTTTAAGTACTACACTTCAGTCCTCACTTAAATTAATTAAAGGTTGACTTGGTCTTGTCCCTTATCCTTATTTACAGACTTGGCAGGTCCTTTCTTTACTTTTCTCTTAAGTAACTTGACCAGTATATACTGACGAGTTTTATTTAACTTTTCTATTGAGACGTTAACACATCAATTTAGAGGGGATTTTTTTTTTTTTTGAAAAAAAAAAATCAATTTAGTTAACGATGGCCTTTGCTAACTTTTCTTTTTCAAATTTGAGTTGGAATAGATATATATATATATATATATATGGAAATCCTCTATTTTTTTCTCGCACGTCACGAGTTCATGTGGGCAGTAAAGGACTCTATTAAAGCAAACTCTAGAGATTTAATCACTCTTATCTTCTTCAAACTACATGCATTTTAAGAATTTTGTTTATGCATGATATTCACTAAGGATCAACATAAATCAAGAAACCATATATTTGATAAATACTAAAGCTATCCTACTCCATATGAATATCTTGCTTGACGACCCTATAAAAACCTCACTGTTGCTACATTCGTTTTTCATCTTAGAGTGCAACATTTCTTAAACTCCTATTAACCATGGCCAAGAAAAGATTATTTTCTTCCCTGGCCTCTTTTCTCATTTGCATTTTCCTACTTCTCAACCTGTGTTTTGCTACTGAGAACATAGCAACTACTGCTGAAAAATCTGATTCATCTTCACATGATGGTGCAACTTCACAAGATAAAGATGTAGATTGGTGGCATCCATGGTTCCATCCTCATCCATGGTTGCATCC
The DNA here is from genome assembly GCA_029990175.1 of Petunia secreta. Lineage (NCBI taxonomy): Eukaryota > Viridiplantae > Streptophyta > Magnoliopsida > Solanales > Solanaceae > Petunia > Petunia secreta. Next base: position 5,804,565 of record JARKIP010000054.1, read on the forward strand.
ACATCCATGGCCATTTGTTCATCCACCAATGCCTGCTGGTGGTTTTCCTCATCGCCCATGGCCATTCCCTCATCCACCAATGCCTGCTGGTGGTTATAAGTTTCCTCATCCATGGTTCCATTTCCCATGGTTCCATCATCCATGGCCAATTATGCATCCACCAGTTCCATCTCCACCTAAAGGAGACAAAGATGGAGAGAAGAATAACTGAAGACATGAAGAGAAGTGTTGATCAATTTCTTATTGGTCACATATTTTCTTTAATTAGGTTAACATCTTTGATTAGTATTTAAGTCTTAGAATTTTCTAAGATATTCCTAGTACTTTTAGTTCGTAGAAATGTTTTGCTTCGGCTTATGATGGAATAAAATTTCTTCGTTTTTGTTTTATACGTTCTATAGTTTTATGGCGCAGTTACACACATATATCTTTTTTTATATAAATTAAGTTGATATGAAGAATTAATAAATTTGTAACACCAAACATAAAATTAAATATCGAATATATATAAGACGACACACATATTAAATACTCCATATTCTCAAAAAATTAACATGATATGGAAAAAACACATGAAAAATAAGATCACGTCTAAACTAGTCCAGCTCCTGTTTTTTCTCATCATTATTAATAAAGGCCTACATTTTAACAAATCAATATCGAGTGTGAAAAGGCATCTATTTGTTAGTTCCAAAATTAAATGTCTTAATGAAAATGTAATTCTTCCAAATTAAATGAGATGTCTATGTAATAGACCATTTCATTGTTTCGTTTCCGTATGTGTTCTTTGAGAACATATTAATTAGACTTTCTGATGGTCCAAATTTCATATGGTCTGCTAACACAAAAGGTTTCAATGTAAGCGCTATATATGCAAAGATAATTAATAACAATTCATAACTAGCCGGAAAAGCAGTCCTTTTTATAAGTTAGCAACTTAGCACTATTTTTACAGCAATTGTTGTGAAATACCTCCAAATCAGTTTATCACTTTCCATGTAACTAGTAACGGAAACGCGCGTTGCGCGTGGCACCTAATTGTAGCGCCAAGAATGTTGGCAATGAAATGGAAGTAGTTGGATCAAGGAAAATGTTGCGGAATATAGATTGACGACGGAGTATAAAACATTGTTTAAGTGAATTACCATGGAGTACACGTATATTTCATCAGTCCTTGTAAGCATATAAAGGTTTCGTAGAAAGCTTTGGTTGCATAGATGCATAAGTTGAATCAAAAGCTAACAGATGACGAAGCTAGCTTCTAAGTTCGAAGCATTAGCACTTTAATATAATAACGCAAAATGGTCAAAAGCATAATTAGAGTATCTAAAATAGAGTAATGGTCGATAGTCGTTATGTTTTTGGCCTAAACATGAAGTTGTTATTAGTCGACCACCTAAAATACATGTTTGCCAACACATTAACCTATTCCATAGACTGTTTTTGAATTATTAGAATAATAATTATAACATAGTGAGATTTACTTTGCCCAACTATATCTCCATTCTTCTTGGGATCAGATTATTAATCACACTTCATTACATTTCGCTTTTGAGATTTGTTTGGTCCAATAATCATTGTCGGAAGTATAGTTTTTTGATAAGCTTTATCTTCTATACACCCTTCAGATATAAGAATATCAGCAGTGCCTTGATACAATTCTCTGTGCAAGGTTGATTGGATTTTTAGTAAAAAAAATAAGTCTCACCTCTTCAGCTTGGATGTACATGTCATTGCCCAAATCTTCAGCCATCATCATATCTGCAAGTGATATTTAATTTATTTATATAACAATAAGTGGTGCTACTTTAAACATATTGTATCATCCGTCAAGGGAGTGCAATTTGCTACTATTTTGTACCCGCGAAACTTAGACTTCAATAACTAAGTATCTCGAAGTAAAGCAAAGGCAGGACACCAAAGGCACATCCTTCTTCAACCTAATATGCAACAGATATATATGGCAAGATGATTGAATATTTGGTACCCATGAATTTCAAGGAATACATAGTTGCGGCTGATGGGAGAACAAATATGACAAAAATATTATTTTAGAAGGAATCATGTGTTGATAGGAGGCATTAGACCTCGATCCTGTAGGTGTAAGATACTGATCCTAGTGAATTTGAACATATGTAACAATGGCCCATTTGAAAAAATATTATTGACAATGTACTGATGAAGACCATAAGTTTCATAAAACTTTTGAGTCGACTGGTTCTGTAGCATACAAAAAATTCAGAAACAGGCAGATCGCACACAACAAAAGCTAAACTTTGCAATTATGAACATGTCGAGACAACGCGCAAGAATATCAACCACTATCGGTAAAGTATTATTTTAAGCTAAGTGTTGATGCGATGAGGAAAGTTTCATTAGAAAGTCAATGTTCATCAAAGCGATAATTTGAAACATAGAGAAGAATGGTACCTGGCTGCTGCAGCTGTTGGTAACTACTGAGAAAAATCGAAAACCTATCAAGCTTATATAATGTGTATTGGAGTGCGAAAGGACGCAGTCATTAATTGTTGGATGTGAACAGAAGGCTAACAGATCTGAACAGCTTTGGTTCCGTGGCTTCCTTCAATGAATGGAGTAAACCTAAAGTTTGGTTGGTTATGTAACAGAGGATTCATTCAGTTGATGAGTTAAGGGTACTCGAAGAGTTAGGGAGATAAGGAGTTAGGCAGGCTACGTACGTGTGTGTTGCTGCAGAGTTTTGGTGCTGCAAGCCTGATTAAAGGAGATGGACATGTAGACACTACTTAAAACTTGCTATAATTTTCCAGGAATTAGATTATTCAAATTACAGTAAAAGTCCACTTATAAATATATAAGCAAGTTTGATGAGAACTTATCACAATATGTAATGATGTCCTTCAGCCGTTGATATAGTAGTGTCCCATTGATATTAATAATATTTTTGCAATCTAATT